>OX421446.1:60219351-60236851 GCA_949126865.1 Montipora capitata
AAAAGTTGGGAAGTAGAAGTTGTCTGATCTCTTAATTTCTGTGCATTTTAAATTTAAAGAGTTCACGAAATAAATAGGCCTAATCGGTTAACTCAATGTTGTACCCAATTCAAACCCTTCGGGAATATAGAAGATATTACAATAGACGCTTGGAGATACAAAATTCCTTGTATCGTGTTGAAAAATATTTCATGAGCGAGCGCAGCGAATAAGTTACACATTTTGCAACACGAGAAGAGAAATTTCGTATCTCCAAGCGGTCATGTAATATTCTATTTATTATATAAACACCAATGAAATAAGAGATCAATTCACGACAGGCATCGAAAGGCCCGATTTTTATATGTGACCATAGCAACAGCGATATTTTCACGTGTGAAGATTATCATGTTTGCGTGCGAAAGCTCACTTGGTTTTTCATTGGTGTTTGCATGTTGAAAAATGTTTTTCCAGGTATTTCCATATTATTTAAATGCGAATGCTACATCAAAATTCCAGTACAATACCCAAATAATCTTAATCAAGACATTGAGTTAGTCAATTTAATCATATTGTTTACTTTCCCGCAAAACCTGGTTTGAAAATAAACATTTTTCTGACGCTGATGGGGACAAACCTGATACATTAACATTTAACTCAGGCCTTGCATCTTATTAATAAATAGATATATATATATATATATATATATATATATATATATACCTCATTAAAACCTCCTTCCAGTTGCTTACGCGCCGTTGGACTAAGTGCATTAGCGAGCTTAAGGACGCGCGTTTTTGAGACGCGGACGGCAACCGGAAGTGAGCTGTTTTCGCTTTTAACTTGTCTTCACACAACCACATTCACATTGCTAAGTATCTTTTCTCAATTAGAGATGATTAGTATAAAAATCTGGGTGACACCACTGCCCTGGCATGTTAAATTTTCTCTTCCGGTTGCCGTTCGCGTCTCAAAAACGTGCGTGCTTAAGCTCGCTATTAACTTGTGTGATTACAACTCGTTACATACCATAAAATTAACAATGACGTGTAGTGTGTCGGCATCTCGTCAATTAATCATTTTCGATCACCGCAAAGTTTTTTTTATTTTCGAGCACAATCGTTTGGTATTTCTTTTCAGTTTCTTAATGTCTCTATTCTGTTGATACCGATGTTCTTTTAGCCCCACAGTTTGAGACTTCGTTATGTTGTTGTTGATTGAATGTGAGCCAGCGAGCCATGCGAGTCAACATGCAATGCAAGTCACACAGTTATTGAAAGCTAACCATTTTAAAATGGGTGCTTAGAGTTAAAAGCTGTTTATCAGCGCTATTTGAAATGGGTGCTTAGACTTAATGCTCGCAGATTGTCCAGCCCCGTTGAATGTCCACCAAGCCGCTAGCCACTTAAGAGTTCTGTAGCTGAAACTGTTTGTCTCTGATGTTATTGGCGTTGGTCGCTCGAATCTTGCGTGTGCCGCGATTTTCCCTTTGTTTGTGTTGACACCTATTGGATTTTAGAAACCATTTGTAAACCCTAGGATTGATTAAAAAACCACAAATTGTAAAAACCTTTCAGAGAAATAAATAAGTGGTCGATAGACCAAGTACAAAAAAACAGATTGTTTCTTTCTCTACCCATCTGCTTTGCTTCCAAAGCGATTACCGAACGCACTTTAAAGATCTGAGATTACAAATTTACTAGATTTCAGGTGCACTACGCAGTGCACAACATGAATAGAAAGCCATTGGGTTTGTTTGGGCAGTTTTGGCTGAGCGCCATACAGTCGTGATCACACTTGATTACACTACGATAACTTCGATAACTAACCCTATCCCTACCTAAGAATTACAGAGCTAAGCGGCAGTTTACAGAAACAGCTACTGCCAGAACGAAGGCCAGGAAAGACCTGCCGGAGAAAACCCCGTTGGGGGAAAATAAGGCAGGAAACCTGGGTAGGATCCATGACTTAAGCTCTGAATGCCAATCCTACGAAGGCCACGCTAATTCATGTTCATTCAAAGGCCGGATTTTACATATTTCAGGAATTAGCTCATGAAACGATTTAATTTTGACTAGACTTCTAAAGATAAATTCGTTAGAGTGGGGGTTAATATCTAACACGTTTAAGTAATATTTGAGTAGTGAAACTGGACAGACACTACTGCTTGACAGGGCAATCACAACCTCATCTCCTTGCCTAAGCTGGTGTGTCTTGCTCTTCTCCACTCTGGTTGTCAGGTACCCGTCATCAAAAGAGATGCGACTCATTCTGATGTTACGAACCTCATCGGATCTGAAAAAGCCCGCAGCTTCCCGTATAGTATTTGCCGGAAGAAAAGACGTCTTCAGTTTGCCCTTGCAAAGTCCTTTCATTCTCAGTGAACGAGCGAAAATACATATCCGTGGTGGACGGTGCCCTAACAACCAAAACGAATCTCTGAAGTCTCCCACAACAATAACAACAGCAATCTTGATTATTTCACCTTTTTCTGTAACTAGCGTAACATTTTAGAGCTATAAAGGGGGAAACGAAAAGATATACTTTTACAATTTAAAGGTGTCTAGGGGCTAAATAACCTAAAATTTTCAAGTTAGCCCCTAGCTAAGGAAAGGTAATAATGTAAATTGTAGCGACTACAACAAACAACAAACAACAACGAACAACACACACATTTAAGAATTAAGACAAAAATAAGCACAAATAAAGGCCGTCGTTGGCATAATTCTATACTTATTGGATTAAGTTTTAAAAAGAAATTATTTTATCTTGACTGGAAAAGTACTTACTAAGATTTTTCAAGCTGATTGTTTTACAAATTGTTTTCCAAAGTTGGTTCTTGTGCACGGCATATAAAATTCTTTCATTTCTGTCATATCTCGTATTATAACTTTGAATATGATTAGCGTACTGAAAATAGTTATCAAAGATGTTTGGTAGTGCTTTGCTATGCCCACGATGTGCAAATTTAAGTGATTGCAACTTTAAAATAGAAGTAAATGATAGGATATCTAAGAGGTTCATAGAAGGAGAAGCAGTTTCAGCGTTCTTTCCACGAGTAGTGGTAAAACATGTTTTTCTTATTACTGTGTTTTATTTTCTTTGTACTTTTTTAATTTGAGTTTTAAGCCCACTTCCCCATGCAAGAATAGCAAAAGATATGTAGGGATGGAAAACACTGTAATAAAGTTGTTTTAATTGGGCTAGAGACATGAAATGACTTAGTTTGCTAAAAACTCCAGTATTCCAAGCAATTCTAAAACAAACGTATGCTATGTGGTGCTTCCATGAGAGCTTTTCATTAAATAAGACGCCTAAGTATTGAATATAATATCTTTTTTCAATGATTTCACTGTTTAATTAATATATAATGATTTTGAGAAACATAGACATGTAAAACTAGCGATAAAAAGTTCAGTAAACTTCCTACGTTTCGGCGACCTCATGACGCCATTATCAAGTAGTTGGAAATGAACATGCGAGTTCATAACAGATACAAAATACTCCAAATTTGCATAAGTGGAGGAGAGCTAGACAAAGACTTTAGAATGGTTAAGATCTGTTTGCACGTTCAGCCGTAGTCTTAATTGTTTGATGTACAGCATTTCAAGATGACGTACTCTTGTGGCCATCCACGCGTGTATGTAGATGGCCACGCGTGTAGCACAGGATACATTGAAACTGGTACACAACGCACTGTTGATTAACCAGCTGTGGTTTGTTCTCGCATTCTTGGAGGTCTTGGGCAATTCTTCGACTGACAAAGACGGGTTGGACTGTAGTTTGGAGCTTGAGACTTAAGTCCTTCAACTGAGTCTTAACAAAGTTAGCAGAATCCCGGTCCTTTTAAGGACTAAAAACTCCTAAAAGGGACCAATCTGGGCGTGGTCCAGGCTTTTTTTGTCCCCTTAATGACACCATATTTAAAACATTTTGCTTAGGCAAACGTCCAGATTTCTTCTCGATATGAAGTTAATGACAGGCCTGCACGGATTCCTTCAGTGTGGTTTTTGCGGTTGCCTCGTGTTTGAGCCAAAAAAAAAGCTATATTTTTGCATATTTGCACTTTTTTTGGCATTTTTTACTTATTCCATTAAGTATTTTATTTTGTATGCAAAATGTTTGTTTATTGTGTATATAATGTTTTAGTTAGTCTTGCACAAGGCTCATGACAAGACAGTTATAAATAAACGCTGTATCATAAAGGACCAAACCTATTTTTTCTGCTTGAACAGGAATGGTTTCTACTGAAAACTTAGGAACCTAATGAAGAACCTACTTTAGCCTAAATTGTCAATCACTACCCCCAAATATAACAACTTGTTTTGCCAAACTTGGAAAAATGTATGTTCTTTCACGCGGGTTTTTATTGTATCTGGATGTATACTTTCCAGTCACAAACTTAATTGCTGCTGTTGCAGTTGTAAAAGTTCTAACTGCATTTGAAGAGCTTTCATTTCCTGCCAAACACAAACAAATAACAACATTTTTGTCATACTTGTAAACTTACTCACAAAATATTTATGAAACTGACAACAAGAAAATTAATGGCTCAAACCAACTTGACCCGCTGTCTTGATTCGCTTCGTCGACTGCGCGTTTTCTTAGTTTTTTCAGCACAATAGCAGCCTCTACACAGAAGATTTTTGTTTGTTTTTACGAAAGGCAAGACAACGTGTTTTTTGCCGCAAACACGACAGCCAATTTTATAGTGGTACATCACTTGCACGCTTTCAACTTATTCGCCAACAGGCGAAGGGAGCCACGCAAGCTTCTAAGACTCTTCTAACACTAAAACGTCCTTCGCATGGTGGAGGAAAGTTTTGCAACCCCTCATCATTTCCCGCCTTTGCAAACGCGGCTACCAGCTAAAAGCTAGAATCTTCCAGAAAAAAAGAACAAGCGATCGATTCTTTTCCTTTGCCGAGAAAGCTCGATGACTTGTTCTCTTCCTCTCTGGCAGCAATCTTGCTTGCAACGAGATTATGCGCATGCATCAAATGGATTCCTACCGGACCAATCAGACAAAAGTCTCCATTGCTTTTCGCAATATGATTAGCAATGGAGACTTTTGTCTGATTGGTCCGTTAGGAAACCCATTTGATGCATGCGCAATGCATGCGCATAACCTCGTTGCAAATAGACTATTATCGTATGTGACGACGCGTGTGATCTGAAGAGGAAATCGAAGCGTCCCAAAAAACCATCAAATCATCCAGGACAACGTAGAAAATAGTAGCTGAGTGAACTTTCTTTATCTAGCTGTCCATAAAATGAGTTTTCGAAAAGAAACAACGCGATTTGAAGTTTTTATGGAACATTTTCCTCGATTAGTTGACTGTCTCAAAATAACGTGACGTCACGCGCTCTCGCATCCTTAGCGTTGTCTGCCTGTGGTCGTAGGTTTGATTCCTGCCCAGGACTCTGATTTTAAAGTTGTCCTACCCCCGTTGCCCGTTGTCAACGCAACTTGTGTTGCATCAATTCCTTCCCTCGGGCCCATTACACATTTCCATCATGCGTGTATGTCGGTATTGTTTTTACATTTATTTTGTAGCGGTCACGGTCATTCAGTTGTAACTGACGCACGCACACAAACAATCCACCGATATTGATTACCCATTAATTTATTTGTAGCTGGGTTCCTTGTTCCTGCTCAACACGTTCCAACGAAGACTTTGCCAGGTAATGAGACACTCCTAATTGTGTACATAATATGCCTTATAAGCCTGCTTTAAATTAAACTCTTTACTGTTTCTCATTGTTTAATAGCAAGAACAAGTAATGCATGCGTAATAAATTTCCTACTCGCCTCTCTTTTCTTTTCTTTGGATTAAAGTCAGTAACTATGTCGGCACACATTCCTTTTATGCATAACTTGACTGTTTATTTTCTGAGGGATCGCGATCATTCAGAATCTTGGCTGGTTGTCACGAACGCACGCACGCACCGCGCACGCAAACAATTAACCAAGGTTGCTTGCCCATTAATTCATTTGCAACGACTCGAGGAACATGTCAAGGTAAAAAGTAACATTAGCTTGAGGGTGTAATAAATTATTTGTTTCTTGTGTGATGGAACCATGAACTACCCACCATTCTGAGAAAGTAGGTAAATGATATGTATCTTGAATTATTCCTGAACAGAGAAGGTTTTAGTTTTTGAATCCGCTTAGATTCAAAATTGAGGGTGCCACAAAGCAAAATGACGATTTAGCCATGACAAACTCTTTATGTCTACTCGCTTTAAAGTCTTACATAAAGCTAAGCAAGACCAGAGCCTCGTATAATGTATGCGTTCTCATTACAACTTTGAATCTCGCCGAACGAAACCATTACTTGTGTAACTGTAGCCAGTTTTGTTGCCTGTCCAGGCCTCCGCCTTTGTTTTGGCGCCCTTTTTGGTCACGTGACCATGTAGTTTTGCCGTAGCGTGGTCGACGAGAGATTCGCAGTACTAAGAAATTTAGATCGTTTCGTGCGCTCGTTTAGCGTATTTTTTCTAGAATCTATTCGATCCCAAGGCTGGGCAAGGTTAGATTCCATTGGTTTTCAGTTTTTGCTGCATTGATGTGATTCGTATTTGCTTTATATTCGAGTTTATTTACGACACCGATCGTCACCCTAATTAGTCTTTTCTGTTTGCATTGTTTCCCTTTATTTCTTTAGTTTTACGGCTTTGTTTTGGTCAGTAAATTAGTCCAGCTATAACTGCATCGGTTTGCTTGATCGTTTGTGGTTACAACTTGAGTTGTTCGGAGCAATGGAACAGTCATCTCACCTCGGCAGTGTTCAAATTGGACTGCTTCATTGATCAGTTGCGCAGTTTGCTCGAGTATAAAATGACTTCTCCTTGCTGCTCCATTTCTTGGTTCTTTTGAGAACTTTTCAGCTTTCCGCTCCAGTTCTACATTTTCAATGCATAGTAGGCATAAGGGAATTTTGTTATGAAAGTTAAAAGTTTTCCTACAAGATTCGATAATGCATGGATAACGGAACCGAAACCGACCGGAACCTCCGAAACCATCGAAACACCGGAACGAAACCACCAAAACCACCGAAACAACGGAACGAAACCATCGAAACGAAACCACAGAAACACACGAAACAGCTATAAAAACTTGAACAAAACCATCGAAACTGACTCGATTGCAGGATAAAATTTGACCTCCGGGCTGATTGTCGCTTATAATAATTTCTCGAATGGTTTCCTTCAAGTTTCCTGATTCAGTTGCTCTTTAGTCACAATCTTTGCAGATTCCCGAAGCACACCAGAAGATTCTTTCATTTCATTATTTTTCCTTTATTAACTATGTCAAGCAATGATGCGCACACGCCGAGCAAGTGAAAACGAGGTTGGAACAGTGCAAAGACCAAGGCAACAAACAAAAATACGAGGTCACGACAAAGTTATGATAAAAGAATGTTAAGGCTTTGTAAATTATTGTATTATTGAAATGTACTTGCATTTCGAATAGATAGTTAATGGTGGAGACTGAATTTACCAAGTCTGTTGTGTGCTTGTGCAGATGGGAACAACTTTGAACAAAACGACTAATTTTACTTACAGTGAAACTACATCACGAGTGAAAGAATTTCAGAAAATCTCGCGATCTGCATGGTCATTTTGGCAGTTTCGATAGCTGTTTCGGTTGTTTTGCAAGTTTCGTTTCGGTGTTTCGATGGTTCCGGTGGTTTCGTTCCGATGGTTTCGTTTCGGTGTTTTGGGTTTTAGTACATGCCCTGGATAACCACATTAAATCATCAAATTTTGCAGAGTCATTTCTTGTCGTCGAGGACCTCGCATTGATTAGCATCCGTTTTGGTAAGTTGCTCACTGTTACTCATTTCTTAATAACACGAACAAGTAATTTATTTGTGATAAACCAGTTCTGATGAATTTTGCGTCCCTTTTTGTTGTTTTCTCTTTACCCAGTTTGGATCAAGTTAGTGACTATGTCAGAATTCCCTACATGTTTATTTTCTGAAGTGACCACCGTCACATTCATGATCAGTTGCAAATGATGCATCTAAATGATCCACCAGTATCATTTATCCCTTAAATTTTTTTTCCACAGATTCAGTATTCCTGCTCAAAACATTTTGAATAGGAACATTGCAAGGTATTTGGTAATATTAGCTTGCTGGGTGTAATAAGTTATTTGCCTGCCGTTGCAAGGTAATAAGTAACAATTAGCTTGAGGGGTCACGGTGCGAAATTATTTGTTTCTTGTGTGATCGAACTATATACTGCCCTCCATTCTTTCCTTGCACATCGAGAAAGTAAGTAAATGATGTATCTTGAATTATTCCTGAATAGAGAGGATTTTTAGTTTTTGAATCCGCTTAGATTCAAAATCGAGGGTGTCACAAAGCAAATGACGATTAAGAATGCATTCAATCAGTTTTAGCCATAACAAACTCTTTATGTCTACTCCCTTTAAAGTGTTACATAAAGCTAAGCAAGACCAGAGCCTCGTATAATGTATGCGTTCTCGTTACAACTTTGAACCTTGCCGAGCGAAACCATGTATTTTTTGAGTTGTTCCGAGCAATCATGAACAGTCATCTCACCTCGATCCGTTCTCTCGAGAACTTTTCAGCTTTTCGCTCCAGTTCCACTCTTTTTGCATACTAGGCATAAATGATTTGTGTTATGAAAGTCATAATGGATAACCACATTAAATCATCAAATTTTGCAGAGTCATTTCTTGTTGTCGAGGACCTCACGTCGATTAGCACCCATTTTGGTAAGTTGCTCACTGTTACTCATTTCTTAATAACACGAACAAGTAATAATTTATGTGTGATAAACCAGTTCTGACGAATTTTGCGTTACTTTTTGTTGTTTTCTCTTTACTTAGTTTGGATCAAGTTACTGACTATGTCAGAATTCCTGATATGTTTCTTTTATAAAGTGATCATGATCACCGTCACTCATGATCAGTTGCGAATGACTCACCCAAATGATCCACCAGTATTATTTATCCCTTAATTTTTTGTTCAGCCGGATTCATTTTTCCTGCTCACAAGGTTTTAAAGAGGAACATTGCAAAGTATTTGGTAATATTAGCTTGCTGGGTGTAATCAGATATTTGTCTGTCGTTGCAAGGTAATATAGGTGACAATTAGCTTGAGGGGTCACGGTGCTAAATTATTTGTTTCTTGTGTGATCGAACTACAATGTATATACTGCCCTCCATTCTTTTCTTGCACATCGAGAAAGTAAGTAAGTAAATGATGTATCTTGAATTGTTTCTGAACAGAGAGGGTTTTTAGTTTTTGAATCCGCTTAGATTCAAAATTGAGGGTGTCACAAAGCAAATGACGATGAAGAATGCATTCAATCAGTTTTAGCCATAACAAACCCTTAATGTCTACTCGCTTTAAAGTCTTACTTAAAGCTAAGCAAGACCAGAGCATCGTATAATGTACCCGTTCTCATTACGACTTTGAACCTCGCCGAACGAAACCATTAGTTGTGTAACTGTAGCCAGTTTTGTTGCCTGTCCAGGCCTCCGCCTTTGTTTTGGCGCCCTTTTTGGTCACGTGACCATGTAGTTTTGCCGTAGCGTGGTCGACGAGAGATTCGCAGTACTAAGAAATTTAGATCGTTTCGTGCGCTCGTTTAGCGTATTTTTTTCTAGAATCTATTCGATCCCAAGGCTGGGCAAGGTTAGATTCCATTGGTTTTCAGTTTTTGCTGCATTGATGTGATTCGTATTTGCTTTATATTCGAGTTTATTTACGACACCGATCGTCACCCTAATTAGTCTTTTCTGTTTGCATTGTTTTCCTTTATTTCTTTAGTTTTACGGCTTTGTTTTGGTCAGTAAATTACTCCAGCTATAACTGCATCGGTTTGCTTGATCGTTTGTGGTTACAACTTGAGTTGTTCGGAGCAATGGAACAGTCATCTCACCTCGGCAGTGTTCAAATTGGACTGCTTCATTGATCAGTTGCGCAGTTTGCTCGAGTATGAAATGACTTCTCCTTGCTGCTCCATTTCTTGGTTCTTTTGAGAACTTTTCAGCTTTCCGCTCCAGTTCTACATTTTCAATGCATAGTAGGCATAAGGGAATTTTGTTATGAAAGTTAAAAGTTTTCCTACAAGATTCGATAATGCATGGATAACGGAACCGAAACCGACCGGAACCTCCGAAACCATCGAAACACCGGAACGAAACCACCAAAACCACCGAAACAACGGAACGAAACCATCGAAACGAAACCACAGAAACACACGAAACAGCTATAAAAACTTGAACAAAACCATCGAAACTGACTCGATTGCAGGATAAAATTTGACCTCCGGGCTGATTGTCGCTTATAATAATTTCTCGAATGGTTTCCTTCAAGTTTCCTGATTCAGTTGCTCTTTAGTCACAATCTTTGCAGATTCCCGAAGCACACCAGAAGATTCTTTCATTTCATTATTTTTCCTTTATTAACTATGTCAAGCAATGATGCGCACACGCCGAGCAAGTGAAAACGAGGTTGGAACAGTGCAAAGACCAAGGCAACAAACAAAAATACGAGGTCACGACAAAGTTATGATAAAAGAATGTTAAGGCTTTGTAAATTATTGTATTATTGAAATGTACTTGCATTTCGAATAGATAGTTAATGGTGGAGACTGAATTTACCAAGTCTGTTGTGTGCTTGTGCAGATGGGAACAACTTTGAACAAAACGACTAATTTTACTTACAGTGAAACTACATCACGAGTGAAAGAATTTCAGAAAATCTCGCGATCTGCATGGTCATTTTGGCAGTTTCGATAGCTGTTTCGGTTGTTTTGCAAGTTTCGTTTCGGTGTTTCGATGGTTCCGGTGGTTTCGTTCCGATGGTTTCGTTTCGGTGTTTTGGGTTTTAGTACATGCCCTGGATAACCACATTAAATCATCAAATTTTGCAGAGTCATTTCTTGTCGTCGAGGACCTCGCATTGATTAGCATCCGTTTTGGTAAGTTGCTCACTGTTACTCATTTCTTAATAACACGAACAAGTAATTTATTTGTGATAAACCAGTTCTGATGAATTTTGCGTCACTTTTTGTTGTTTTCTCTTTACCCAGTTTGGATCAAGTTAGTGACTATGTCAGAATTCCCTACATGTTTATTTTCTGAAGTGACCACCGTCACATTCATGATCAGTTGCAAATGATGCATCTAAATGATCCACCAGTATCATTTATCCCTTAAATTTTTTTTCCACGGATCCAGTATTCCTGCTCAAAACATTTTGAATAGGAACATTGCAAGGTATTTGGTAATATTAGCTTGCTGGGTGTAATAAGTTATTTGCCTGCCGTTGCAAGGTAATAAGTAACAATTAGCTTGAGGGGTCACGGTGCGAAATTATTTGTTTCTTGTGTGATCGAACTATATACTGCCCTCCATTCTTTCCTTGCACATCGAGAAAGTAAGTAAATGATGTATCTTGAATTATTCCTGAATAGAGAGGGTTTTTAGTTTTTGAACTGATCCGCTTAGATTCAAAATCGAGGGTGTCACAAAGCAAATGACGATTAAGAATGCATTCAATCAGTTTTAGCCATAACAAACCCTTAATGTCTACTGGCTTTAAAGCCCGGTCGGGGGTACTCCCATATATGGGCTATATAGAAGGTAAATATTTTGAGCAAGAGCCGGTACAGTGTAGATTTGATTTTAGTGGTGTACTATATTTTCGGCTGGCGAAACCAGCCTTCTTCAGGTACAATGAGAGTTTACATTGGATAGCTTTTCTGTACACATATATAGTAAGTGGATGTTGACGTAATACTGGAAAAATGTGATAAAATATGGTAGTTACAGCAAATTTGAATTCAAATACTAAGAGTAACGGAAAAATAACGGAAAATACTGTAAATAATAATAATTAATATTAAGACCGTTGGGATCAATTGTCCTGCCTTTTGAAATTAAAAAAAAGCTTCCCTGGCCTTACCTGCCTTACGGATAGAGTCTGTTGGAAAATATTGTTTCGATAGCAATTAGTTGCATGTCCTTAGAGATGTTGTGGCTCAAGTAAATTAAGGCCTGGGTCACCCAGCATTTGAACCATTTTTTTGGAAAAAAAAAACAGAAAACTTAAGTAGTTTGCACCCGATTTTTCTCAGACTTGGCAGAAAGGTGCATTAGGAGCAGTCCTCTAAGCCTGTATTACTAATTTACCGGGAAGTAATATGATACCTTCAGCAACGTTACTTTACGCGCCAAATTCGTTGGTTGTCTTCTGAAGCAAATTCCCACCACTAAACAAACAGAGAGGAAAGCAACAGTGGCTATGAATAGATGAGATACCATTTATTAGTTTTACACTTGGAATCCCAGCCGGAATTTATCCCCGTCCGAGGTGGATTCGATCGAGTTATGGTTTGCAATAACAACGCCATTCTCTTAAACTTTTTAGCACAAATAGTTGCACTCGTGGTTTCAACCGTGGTGAAGAAAATCAACATTATAAGTTTGCATTTAGTTGAAAAATATTTCAAATTACACAAGGAAAGTGGTGGGAATTTGGGAAACTCGCAACTGCGTGTGGAGACGCTTTTCCGCCATCTTGACACGCGAGTGCGTGGTTCATGAGGGAAAGCCGTTGTTGTCATGGCTCAGAGTAAGCCAATGGGAATTTCAGTAAACGTTTATGAGGCGAGGGTGCAAAGTTCCAATATGGAGGACAGAAACAAGACTTCAAGAACTCTAGCCTGCGAGCAGGCTCACTTGATAGGCAGGGGCGGTGGAGCCGCAACCAAGGGTGCAGGGATGGCACAGTGGTGAGAGCACTCGCCTCCCACCAATGTGGCCCGGGTTCGATTCCCAGACTCGGCGTCATATGTGGGTTGAGTTTGCATCTGATGCACCGAAACGTCGGTTTCTTTCACTTATATTTCTTGTTTCATGTATTTCTAAATCGTTTCTTATAAGACTTTTGAAACGTGATAATCGGCTGCATTTGTTCAGGAGACTTGAACAATGCAGTAGAAAACAGATAAATTGCGATGGATCGATCGAATTCTTGAAACTTTGTCAGAATTTTGATCTAACACCAACATTCGCTAAAGTTGATAAAGATAAGCGATCAAAATGGAAGTCATCGTCTGAAAACTTCTCTAGGGACGTTATTAGGGAAGAGCTAAAAGAGAAGTTCAAGCAGAGTTCAGCCTTGAAGCGTGAAATCAACTCCATCTATGATGAGATTCGTCAAAATTGCAGTTGTTTGCGCTACATTTGTATTCTCCGTACAATGACCAGTCTTCGAGCAAGATATCACCAAGAAGTTATCACCACCCATACGCGCAAGATCTCACGCCTTATCAACAATCAGATGGACCTGGACGAGCATATCTTGAACATCTCATCCTACGAACTCTCGTTTTTCCAGAAGCTTGTGCTTTTTCGGGGTTTGAATTTTGCCTTACCACAACGTGTATCTCCAATAGAGGTGAAAGCATCCTTCGAGAAGGCCTATTGGAGCCTTGAGCGCAGTCTCTCCGATGAGAAAATGAAAGAACTGGCTGCCACTACACTTCGATCTGTGGCTCTCAATTACATTGAACGGAAAGGCCCGCGTCCCCCTAAGGCACTCCTAGTAGCCATCGAAGAATTAAAGAGACGCGATGACATTGTTATCACTAAACCGGACAAAGGGTCAGGTGTAGTCGTGATGGATAAGCAGGAATATCTGCGGTTGTTGTCGCAGGCCTCTGTGAATGATACAAGCAAATTCCGTGCTGTCCCTTTAGAGAGACCAAAAAGTAAAGGGAGACCACCTAAGTATTACCATCCCCTACTAGAGAAAGAAAAACTGGTAGAGTCAAGAGTGCGCAGAATTTTACCATCGGCGATTGCTGATTCCGTTCGACCTACCGGATCAAGACTGGCTCACTTATACGGGTTGCCCAAGACCCACAAGAGGCAATTAGCAATGCGTCCTATATTATCTGCTACGGGCACTTACAACTACGCCCTTGCTAAATGGCTTGATGCTAAGCTTAAGCCCTTGTCGGTAAACGAACATACCATCACTGATATCTTTGCCTTCACAAATGAAATTCGTGGAGTTAAGATAAACCCGGGAGAACTCTTGGTATCTTATGACGTCTCATCGCTCTTCACAAATGTACCCTTAGACGAAACAATTGACATCCTGGCACGGAAAGCTTTCGAGAACAACTGGTTCAATGACACGTATGATCTAAACTTGACCAGAACTGATCTCGTTGATCTTCTGCACGTTGCTACAAAGGGGCAGCTGTTTCAGTTCGACGGGGCCCTATACGAACAGACCGATGGAGTTGCTATGGGGTCTCCCCTTGGACCCCTTTTGGCTAATGTATTTATGTGCTCTATTGAAGGGTCCCTAAAAAGTCAAGGAAAACTCCCGGAATTTTACCGCCGCTACGTAGACGACACTCTAGTCAGGATGCCGGATCTGGCAGCGGCTACACAATTTTTGGATACTCTGAACCACGCCCATAACGCCGTAAGCCTCACTATGGAGGTAGAGAAAAATGGGATGCTCCCTTTCCTTGGGGTACAGCTTTTAAATCGCGCACCATGTGTTGAAACAAAGGTTTACGTCAAGCCGACAAACACAGGGCTACTCCTGCACTATCATAGCCACGTGGACAGCCGCTACAAGCATGGCTTGCTCGTCACAATGCTTGATCGTGCGCACCGGCTATCATCATCTTGGGCGCATTTTTCAGAAGAGTGTGAACGTCTGAGATAAGTTTTCCGTAAGCTGAGGTATCCGAATCACCTTATTGATTCCGTCATCAACAGTCGCAGTGGACCAACCTAAACAGCATACCGATGACGCCATCTGGATAGTTATCCCCTATAAAGATCAGGATGCTGCAGTGTCTGTCAAACGACAACTTAGAGATCTTAGTAGCAAGGTGCAGAAGACCATTCAACCCGTGTTTACTAGCCGCAAGCTTAAACAAGATCTAAGCTTGCGTGAGCCCAAGCCTAACATCGTAACCCAGCCATGCGTTGTTTATTTATTCAAGTGTGACCTGTGCGATGCAGGTTATGTCGGGTACACAAAGGGCCACCTTCACACGCGCGTTGAGGGACACCGTCAAAAGGCGTCATCTATTTACAGGCATTATTGCAAAGAACATAACACTGCTGTTCCGAACAATTTCTTAGCACGCTTCAATGTAATCAAGAAATGCACGAACAAATTTGACTGCCTTGTTAATGAAATGCTGTGTATTCAATATCTTAAACCAGCATTGAATGTACAGTCGGATTCTCTTCGTGCTAAAGTATTCATGTAATTAGCTTGCACTCTTTTATGCAAATTCGTTTCAACGTAGCCTTTTCACAAACCGCATTTTATCTTTATAACCTTGATAATGGCGCAAGATGCACCGAAAAGTCGGTTTCTTTCACTTATATTTCTTGTTTCATGTATTTCTAAATCGTTTCTTATAAGGCTTATATTCTGGTGAGTATTTTGACGACTCATGCTGTGTGTTGAAGGACCCAAAAGGCAAGTCAAAATACCATATTGGAATATTAAGCTCTTACTAACCAAGCTGGAGGGCCATACTGGGGAATATTGGTTGAACATTGTGGAACTAAAGATGGAGCGCAGCGAGGTCCATACAAAAATGACCAAGGTGCAATATTCCTCAGTATGGCTTGGGCAAGCTTAGTTAGAAAGTAGTTTATCATATGGTACTCGGGCCATGGTTGTTTGTTGAATTTGTGGCTTTTCAAAAACAAAAATTACACAGCTTATGACCGCTTCCAAAGAAATGGTCGGCATAGCAAAATCCCAACCAAGAAAGAACCAATCACAATGCTTGCATTTACCTCAAAACTACTTTAGGAGGAAAAGCCGGCAGGGCAAGCAACCCCCCACCCTTAGCTCAAGGTCTAGATCTGCCACTGATTACCACAATATTTTCTGAAGTTGAATGATAATTGAGCTAATTATGTGCCTTACTGTGAGTACAATAGTTGTGCAAAGTTTAATTATGTCTTTAGAAATCAGTCATGTTCAGAGATATTATTGGCACAGGATTTGGGTAAAGTGTTTTTTATTGTCATTATTGAGAGCTTCCTGAACACAGGCTGACCAGAGTGCACCTCAGGCTAAATGACATACCATCGTAGCTTACTAGTTAGTATGAAGAGTTGTATAGTTAGTGTCAAGAGAATTTGGTAAGCCTATTTATGGTTAGCTCTCACAAGCAGAAATAGTAACATGCTATTTTCAAAACAAAATAGAAAATAGAGCTAAATATTATTACCTCTTACCATTAATTATCTGAAAATAAGTCCTACAATCTTCTAATTTGCAAAATCAAAAAAAAAATGAAACTGGAAATATGAGACAAGATATTACAAAGTCATAAATGCTAGCGAACCTCATTTTTTGAATGACCTTTACAAAAGAGTGATAAATGTATTTTTTTGGATTATAGTCTCTATAACTCAATCAATAAGACTGGAATTTTGCAGAGTGGTTAAGCATTTGAATCAAAAACCCTCTGAGGGGAGTCGGAATGTATGGCAAAAACATCTACTTTGTGTACGAAATACAGATGACATAAAATAATGGAAACAGGCGACAAGAAACAATATCGCACCAAAACATAATGTCTTGCAAACAGAAGTTAAACAATAATTATGTTACCATTTGTGTCTGGTGCCCCAAGAAGGAGCCATATTAAATTAAAGATGAACTGGTTAGGGTTAGGGTTAGGGTTAGTCTGAAGAATGAGGGGAGAAATTTACAAAGCAAACTGTCAACCCCAAAATAAGGCTAACAAATGAAACAAATTCTGTGTGAAATTAAAAGCTTTAATCACAGAAACAGCCAGATAGTACATGTATGAAAAACTGAATCACGTAGGAGGGATTAACAAATATTTGACCATGAAAATTATTCAGCAGAAGTGGCCGGCTTGGCGGTGATGTCTCCAAAAATGCTCGTGGTGTATGAGGCTACCTAAGCAGAAACAGCCACAAGTCAAAAAGGGACCTTGCCGAGTGCTGGAATACGTACTCACTAGATGTAGATGTAGAAGTCCTTTAAGGCCTTTTACCGACACCTTGAAAACAATATGAAACAGAGAGTTACTGTATTGATATGTACTAATTGATTGAGTAAAAGGGCTAGATCGGACACACATTGTTTTCTTTTCTTTAAATAAGCCCTCAGACCCCCAAAAATAGATGCCTGTGATCCTTGAGTGTGAAATAGTTATGCTATATTTTTTAAGTTCTATGTGTGGTGTTGCTAGTCAAGCCTAACAATAAATTATATAGTCATTGTTATCTTTTAAGGTATGTTCCAGGGCTCATGCTCTTAATTATTTTATTTATGTTTCACACAGTGGAGTATTCGGTTTTTTACTATGTTATGTAAAAGCTATCGATCTTAAACATATGTAAAATTTAGAGTGGAGTAATGTGGAGTACTCCTAAAAGAAGCAGCGGAACACGGCTTGGTCAGATTGGATATAGCAGCTTTTCAGAACTTCAAACTTGCTC
>OX421446.1:60246851-60264351 GCA_949126865.1 Montipora capitata
AACCTTTGCTCAGTTTTAAAAACTTGACTTGCGCTTGACTTGCTGTTCTAGCGAAGTTTCAACTATTTATGACCGAAGTTGTAGCACAGTGGCGAAGTTACCATGAAAACAAAATAGCCACCGAAAAACACGCTATATTTTATCTTTAAACGCGAATGTCTCAAAAACGAACTCGATGACTCCCATTTTTTATTGCTGGAGAGTAATTGGCACGCTAAGACAAAACTCATTGCAAAGTTTAAAAAAATTCTTTGCAGCAGATTCGTAGCCACCTTCACAATTGGGAAATTTTAACGTGGTTCTGAATCTGCTCCAGATTTTTTTTTAACTTTGCAAAAAGTTTCATCTTAGCCTGCTAATCGCTTTTCAGCAATAAAAAATGGGGGTCACCTTAGATCGTTTTTGAGATACTAAGTGCTTTAACACAAAATATAGGGCGTTTTTAGATGGTTCTTCTGTTGCCATGGTAATTTATTACGTCACAGTAACATGTGCATCTTGTTTAACGATTATCGGCAGCGTTTCATGTGGTACCATAACATTGCCGTTAAGTGAAACAGCGTCATAGAGTTAGTCCGTCTAATAAGACATTCCCTCAAAAATGGTTGAAGCTGGTTTGAGCCACCTTGACACACACGGGTTAGTTTCTGGATAGTTTATACATCAGTGTTTTCGACACATACAACGGAATTAGCATGCGTGTGGTCAATATAATTCTGTAAAACCCGCAGACCACCACACCGTGTATGTCTTGTAGGTTGGAAAAGGATTTCTTGTTCGTTGAAGTTCACAGAGATAGCGCAGTTTATTCATAATCTAGGTGCAAGTTTCATTCAGAAAATGTGATTAAAACATTTTTTCAAGAAAAACAAAAAAATTGCGCAAGGTGGCTGTACGGCTGTGAGGGTGCATATATTTCTTATTTTACTTATTAGTATTTTTATTATTATGATATTTATGTGATAATATTATATAAATTATACATAATACTAGTATAATTTTATATATTATAATAAAGTTTCTATATAACGCCTGCTCTCATTGGTTTAAACAGCGTGCTTTATGAGAGTACAAAGCACGGAACAAAGGAAAGCTAACGCCATCATCCGCATCACACTTCTTTCGTGCTCTAGCCGCTTCCTGTGTGCTTTACAACAGAACAGAGGACAGTCAAGGCTTCTTTATTTGTTAAATACATGTTATTATTATAATTTATATACTACTACTACTACTTTTAACATTTTTATTATCCTCCGTACATATGCATTGTAATATAATTAGTTTTCTAGTGGGCTGAAATCTTGACCAATGCGCCGGTATATATGATTTCACATAAGCTACAAGTATATTATCCTTTAGAGCCCTCCAACTGGTTCAATCACATGGTCGGACTTATTGCAGAATTACTGTGAGGCAAATCGTATGGTTTATATTCTGCTGTTCAGTATTCGTCACGAAGTAGTCATGTCAGTGACTGAATCAGTCGCAAATGGTAACTGACTCAGTCTGGGTTTCTTATGTTTACTCGTTGTGATCTGAGAAATTAAACTGAGATCTCCAGTTGTGGGTTTGTCACCTTTGTTGCAACTTGTAACGTTTATTACTGAATCCGTACGTTACATTAGTGACTACGTACGAATTCAGTGAATAGCAGAATGTAATCCCTACAATTTGCCTTACAGTCACTCTTGCTGTTTTCAAATCGGACAAGCCGGCAATGGACACCTTTTCATTTCTCTGCTCTTGAGTTAGAGGATCCAACTGAATCAGCCGGTTACCATTAATTTACAACTGAATAGCGACGGATAATAGCGGAAGACCATCCCTACGATTTTCCTCGCACTCGCAGTAACTTTTGCTGTTCTCCGGGTCAACTGAATAAGTCGGGTTGTGTGACTGAATCAGTTGGAAGGCTCTCTGGGCAATCAAGCTTTTCGCATACGAAATCAGTCAACGGAACAAGTCCACGAGACTTGAAGCAGTTTGATTCGCACCTACGTTCGAGGCACTATTTTATGGCAAGATCACGCCAAGACCCTGTAGATTTTTAGACTTTAATCCGTACTAGCTGCTCGATAAGTCGTTGAACTAGTCGACTGAAAGAAAAATATTACACAAGTAGATTAATGTTTTGGAATGCCGAAGATAGGCTAAAAAGGAATGGAACTGATTTCGTGAATATATACTTACAATTTGTGTCTTCTAATCTACGCGATCTTATGGTTTGATTTCTTCTGTTGATTGTCTTTAACGTTTTGATCGGAGGAAAGTAAAAAAGCAATTTGCGCGTTTGCAGTACAGTGTCGATTTATATATTTCTGAATTTCTAATTAGTTGTCACCTTTCAACTCACGCAAACTTGCTGTGATAAATAAATTGCAAGAATAGTTGCATACATTAAGCCAGTAAGCGAAATAACTTAAAGCGCAAAGTGCGAATCACTCCGCCCCAGTGCGGAAATTAGAAGTTACCTCTAATTGAGCAACGACTTAAACATAATCGGTATTCAATGACTCGAGATGTCACAAATAACGTAATGTCTATTACATAATGCTGGTCTATATATTCCCTTGATTAAGAAAAGTTCGCATTTAATTCGTCTTTTGTTGCTAAAAGACACAGCTTGTGAATCGGCCTGTCGTATTCACCGTCCTGAGTCTTGATTCTTGTCTTCCTAACCAAACCATCGTTTCCTGGGTATGTTGCAATGACTCGCGCCATCTTCCATTGGGATCTTTTGTGATTTGGGTCTATCTCTAGAACTAAGTCATCGACTTGAAGGTTTTCTCTGGTGCGAAACCACTTATTTCGTGGAAGTAGATTTGGCGCAAAGTATCTCATCCAGCATCTCCAAAATTCGTTCACGCGATTTTCTGTACTTCTTAAAAGATGTCTTTGGTTGATCCTTTCTTCTGGTTCTGGTTGAGGAATTGAAAGATGATGTCCTATGAGAATATCGTTTGGAGTAATTGGCGGGCTTTCCCATATGCTGTCAGAACTTGGGTATAAAGGACGTCCATTGATGACGTAGGTTGTCTCCGCGAGAAATGTTCTCCATTGCTCTTCGGTAAAGGCTTGATTCTTGCATGTAGCGTTCAGACTTTGTCTGACTGACTTGATGAGGGTTTCCACGACCCCATTTTGATGACTTGCATGAGGGGTATTCCATTTCCATTTAAAATCGCACGAGAAATCTTCAGATAGAACATCTTCAATCTTGGGGACGTTCCAACTCCGCATTATATCCTTTAAGTACCCTTGTGCGCCTACAAAATTTGTCCCGCAGTTGGACCAGCAAATGCACGGGTGACCACGCAAACTCGCGAAACGACGGAATTCCATCAAGAAAGCGTCAGATGTTTTGTCGGTCACAAGTTCTAAGTGGACAGCTCTTGTTGTCATGCAGGTGAAAATGATTACTTGGGCCTCCTTGAGCGTTTACGATTAAGTTTGATGTGCAATGGTCCAAACATGTCCATGGCGGTGTTGAAGAATGGCGGGGTGCCTACTGCAACTCGCAAGGATGGGATTTGTCCCATGAGTTGTTCCAATGGCTTCTTTCGGAGCTTCCTACAAGTAATGCACTTTGTTGTGAGTGCTTTGGACACACCACGAACTCCAATGATCCAGTACTTTCTCCTTGCCTCGTTAATTAGGCTTTTGTACCCACAGTGTCCGCGTCTTTCATGGAGGTCACGTAATAGCAAGATGACAAGAGGGTGATCGCGTGGAAGGATAACTGGGTTTCTTAATTCTTGTGGCAGCGATCTGACATCTTCGAGTCGTCCATGACCTCGAAGTAATCCGTTTTCGTCCAGCTTCAGAGTTAATTTCTTGTCAATGACAGAGGGATCTGAGTGTGCCTGACTCCACTTGAATAGCTGTTTTTCCGAGCCTTGCAATTCTTGAACAGGGATTGAACCTGTCTTAACATTCTTTTTTCTCGCATTCTGAATAAATCGGCGAACGTAAGCGAGTGTTCTCCGTATCTTTGAAAATGTAGAACAGGTATTCAACAGTTGATGAAAAACGGGGTTAGTATCTTCTTCAGACTTATCCAGATCAACTTTGGTTTGAAATTCCGCTATGGCTGCTTCGTGTTGCATTGGCGTTTTAGTCTTCTTGATTTTCACTTCCATCAAGACACCAGCTTTTGCTGTAGGTTCGATGGGGGCTCTAGCTTCAAATTTAGGCCATTGTCCTTCGGGTAACTGCAGGAAAGAGGGTCCCTTTATCCAGTCTTCGAGTTGCGATGGCTCTATTCCTCTAGTGAGAATGTCGGCTGGATTGAACTTTGACCTGATGTATCGGAAGTCTTCCACCCCAACAGTTTCTTGGATTTCTGCTACTCGACTTGATACGAAAGGTTTGAATTGACGTGATGGGGTCTTAATCCAAGAAAGGACAGTAGAAGAGTCCACACAGAAGATCCTCTTGCTGTCTTGGATGTTCGCAAACTGTAGAGACTCTCTGCAAGTTTCATATATCCTTGCAAGTGTTAAACAGCCCATGAGCTCCAGTCTCGGGATCGTTTTTCTCTTTAGTGGGGCGACGAAGGACTTGACTAAAACAGGAATGCACTTGTAACTTCCGTTCTTTAACTCCCATTGGAGGAAAATGACCGCTCCGTAAGCTTTTTCGCCACCATCACAGAATCCATGAATTTGTGGTACCCCAATCGCGTGGCTTGGTTTTAACTTGCAATCGAATTCGACTGTTAAGAGGTGATTCTTGGCTTGCAAATTCTCCATCCACTTGCTCTTGACTGCTGTAGGTAAGGTTTCGTCCCAATTGTAGCCTGAATGCCATAAGTCCTGCAAGTCGATCCTAAATTTAATAGCTACCGGCATCACAAGACCGATTGGGTCCCACAATTGTCCAATAAGACCCAGGCAACGTCTCTTTGTCAAAAGGTCCATCTGGTCGAGTTTGTTCCTTTTCAGGGAAAACTTGTCTGTTTGTTTATCCCATCTTAGACCAAGAAGATCTGCCCAGTGTTCACCGTTGGACTGGTCAATCTCCGCACGGTTTGAATGCCAAGCTTTTATCTGGAAATGACCTTTCTTAAGAATGGCGTCAATGTTGCTGATAATCTGTTTTGCTTCCGTTGTAGTTGCTTTGGAACTTCCGATATCATCCACGTACATATGGTCTTGAAGTTCTTTTGATGCTTCTGGGAACTCGGCTTGAGATATCTTTGCTAGTGTGTTGATGGCATTCGTTGCTATGTCGGGAGCTGGCTTATCTCCAAAGTTCAACCTGAGCCATTGGTATACTGTTGGCGAGTTGCTAATCTTACTCCTCCAAAGGAACCTGTGAAAAACCTGGCCGTCGGGATGAACCAAGATTTGATTGAACATTTTGCGTATATCGCCGATAAAGGCTACTTCGTTCCATCTCCATGCTGCCAAAACATCCAGGAGACTGTTGATGTAGTTTGGCCCTTTCTCTAGGTAATCATTAAGGGACAAACCGTCGTGACCTTTCGAAGATGAGTCAAAGACAAGTCGAACTTTTGTCGTTCTTTCTTGTGTTAACACGACTTGTAAGGGTGAGTACCATTCAGGCTTGCTATGATCAATCTGGTCAGGAGAGACTTGAATCACGTAGTCCTGCTCTAGAAGCTTTTGGACTTCCTCATTGACAAAATCGAGACACCCCTTTTTCTGGAATGACCTCACCGTGGAAAACAGCCTTTTCAGTGCGATGCCATAGTTACTTTGTTTGGGAGGGTCCGCTTCCGCCCAGGGCATCTTAACTTGTATTCTTCCGTCAACCAGGGTAGTTGAGGCTGCGAGGGACTTAACGAACTTGCTTTCGCGTATCTCGTTTTCGCTACACGTACAAAGGTTGGTCGGTTTGACGCCAAGGAGGTCTTGGTGAAGAAGTTCTTTGATGTCGTCTACGGCATTTGCTGTTCTGATTTCAACCGACTGAATTTACGCACCAACCAAAACAGTTTCGTTTCGCAACAGGTTCCCCTGGCTCTCCGGACACTGTGTGGATATCAATGAAGGCTTCTACAAAGTCTGTACCGACAAGGAGATCTATGGCCCCCCCTGAAAGGTGTAGTTTATCACAAACGTGCTTGAGATGAGGGTAGTGTCGCACTAATTCTTTGGAAAGCGTTTTTGCTTTACTGCAGGGCCTTGTAACAGTGTACACTTGAAGGGTCTTCTTAATATCCTCGTCAGCAGGTGAGGCAACAGTGATGTCGATTATCTGTGATGCTTCACTTTTCTTCTTCCCACCAGCCAAATTCATTGTCAGATGTGTTGCTGATCCACTCAACCCAAGTCGTCTGGCTGCATTCTTTGAGAGGAGACTGGTATTGGATCCAGAGTCTAACATCGCAAGGACTTCAACAAATTCTCCGTTTCCGTTCATGACTCCAACTTTTTGAACAGGGCACAAACCAGTTATGAGCTTTAACTTTTCTTTGTGATGAACAGCATTTTCTTGGATGTTACCATTTGATGTACTCGAGGGGGCCTGGCACTGACTTTGGAAAGAAGATGCTCTTGGATTTGGACTTGAGCTTGTTTCACCAATCTTGTCATTGTGAAGAGAACGGTGATGATTTTTTCTGCATTTGTCGCATGTTGAACCGTCTGGTTTCCTGCAGTTGCTTGTATGATGCTTTCTAAGACATTTACGACATCGCCAATGTTGCTTTACAATCTCCCATCTCTGACTGATAGCTAACTCCTGGAACAAAGGACAGGCAGCGAGGTGATGTTTTGTTTTACAGTTAAGTGGACAGGTGTCATCATCGGGTTCTTCGCCACTTGCGACATTGTTCTCAGTTTTACTTGGGCTCCTGTATCGGCGACTCTCGTTTCTGTCTTCAAACACGGTGTTATTCTTGCCCCTTGAGCGGACACTTGCTTCTACGTGCAACCAGGTGATAAGGTTACTGACAGTTTCCTCTTTACCTTCTCTTTTCATTTCTCTTCCAAAATGAGAATTATCGTTCGGATCAAGCTTGGACAAAAGTTGAGACATAAGAAATAGCGCTTCCGAAGACTCCAACACCGGACATCCATTATCTTCCATATCATTCGCGTAGGATGATACTGTCGTGGCGAAGTGCGTGAACGACCTGGAGTCTCGTTTTACGGGCTTAAGGCTATTTATTTCGAGGAGCAGTTCGTCCATTAGTTTACGTTTGTCTACAAATTCTGTGTCCAATATATTCCACGCGCTATCAATGGTTTTGCAAGTTTTTACCTGGTCAGACCACCACGATCCTCTCTGCAATGCATTTCGGAACCGTTGCAGTTGTTCATCTTTATCTTGATCGTATTTCTTCATCCAATGATTGAATTCTTTTTTCCAGGTAGCATAGGATCTACGACTGCCGTCCCATGTTGGTACCGATAATCGTTGCAGACCACTAGTGTTTGGTTTTGACCTTAAGGTGTCCGCCATTTTCGTCACTGCTGATGTCATGGATGACATTGAAGCTGTCAAGGTCTTCAAGGTTTCAGAGTCTTTTGAAGACGTTTCCATGGAATCTTGTTCCTTTTGGTAGGCAGCAAATTTTAAGGCAATCTGAAGGAAATCAGCTTTTACTTTGTCTCCAAGTTTCTTTGTTGTCAACAATGGTTCCTCCTCTGCGGTAATACCTTCATCAACCAATCTGTCTAAAATGGTTTCTTGTTGCTTCTTGATGAACCTGTATCTTGTCTCCACTTGATTGAATGCTGCCTCTAAGGTTTTTAACTCTGGCCTCACTGAAAAGATTATTTCAAATTCTTCGATTAATTCGTAAAAGATCGTTACCGCGTTTTCCATTTTCCCTGCTAGGGTCTTTGCGTCTACTTTAGGCGTCATCTTATTTTGTAGGCTCGATGCAAAGTTCGGAGATTCGGTATCTTCGGCGTGGATGATTTACAGCATTGATTTGGCGGGATCCTCTGGACAAATTTCGACTGATTCGCACCTACGTTCGAGGCACTATTTTATGGCAAGATCACGCCAAGACCCTGTAGATTTTTAGACTTTTATCCGTACTAGCTGCTCGATAAGTCGTTGAACTAGTCGACTGAAAGAAAAATATTACACAAGTAGATTAATGTTTTGGAATGCCGAAGATAGGCTAAAAAGGAATGGAACTGATTTCGTGAATATATACTTACAATTTGTGTCTTCTAATCTACACGATCTTATGGTTTGATTTCTTCTGTTGATTGTCTTTAACGTTTTGATCGGAAAAAGAAGCAATTTGCGCGTTTGCAGTACAGTGTCGATTTATATATTTCTGAATTTCTAATTAGTTGTAACCTTTCAACTCACGCAAACTTGCTGTGATAAATAAACTGCAAGAATAGTTGCATACATTAAACCAGTAAGCGAAATAACTTAACGCGCGAAGTGCGAATCACAGTTATCAGTGAGACAACTTAATGGTATATGGACCTATATGCAAAGAGATATATATGCATCACTGTTCATATGCTTGGAACTAAGGCGGACAACATCAGTGAATAAGCAAAGGAAAACAAACCGTCACGCCAATTTAAACGCCACCAACACCAGTGCAAATGTCACCGGCACGTGTCTACAATGTAATTCAATGCGCAATCGCAATAATTGAATTTACCAGAGAATGATTCGAAGCTTTTTTCTCCTTGTTCTTTTATTTATCCTTTCTAGTTCCCCACTAAAGCAAGGCTTCCAAGGCAAATAATTATTTACAGAATGTAAAAAAAATTTGACCTCGACTTGGCAACAGCTATGGATTGAATTGCCGATATATGATCTCTAATTAGATTTAGTTGAACGCTAAGACACGGCAAGAAAAGCAGTCGATGTTTCTCATTACAAAGGTTCTAAGGGGCGTGAAATTCATCGCAAGAGCTCGTACATTAAGGGCTTAATAAGTGTTTGTTTGATTGGGATCAAATCCAGATCTGCCTGCAAGTGCCAACATTCATCCACAACGGGCGAAGTAAGTACATGTAATTGCTGTTTTTCCTTTAATTATCTGTGTGCGTGTGTAAAAATTATAAGTGATGCGGCTTTCTCAAAAAATAGCATGCCTTGACTGCGTTTTGGCTGGTAAGAACAAGTCCGTATTGCAAGTCATTTTTGCTCCCATAAATTAAACAGTGATTTAGCAGTCGGTATGAAAATTGTCTGCTTGAAGGTCACGAACAGTTTCAATATTGATTGTGAGTCAAAGATTGTTTTATGTTCATAAAGAAATTAAAGAATAAATAATGTGTAAAAAAATTGGCACGAACACAGGGTTCTCCCTAGTTTTCAGCACAACTGGTAAGGGATCTTTTCAAACGGGTAAAGCATTTGGTTAATGTTCGACGTTCTGCAACGGATAAGCGACTTCTGAGGGTTTGCAGGCGGTAATAAGTGCTCTTACAAGCGGTAAATTTTACCGGTTACCACCTGATAAGGAGAACCCTGGAACGTGGGTTTGCTTTTCAGTGGCTCGGGCTAAACTGCTTCAGTTGTGGTTTGATTTGAGCCAGACAACTTGTCATCACAAGAATTACGATTGGCGGAGAGGGTATTAAACAGTCGACTGATTCAGTACTGATAAGCCACTACTTGATATTTGATTCCTATTGGTTAAAACTGTACTGAATCAAACATTCCAGTTTGTAATTTTGCATTCCAGTTTGGTTTTAGCCGGTGTTAAGGGTTAATCCGCGCTCCCCTTTCACTGCCATGTGTGATGCCCATTCATGTGGGCAGGTGCAATTTTTGTTATTACCTCTCCAAATCGGATCACGATGCCGTGGGGAAATCATTGTACCCAAATCTTAAACCTGATTCGATAGGCAATGGGAAGCCAATGATGTTCCTAGAGAGCTAGTATAGTAAATGGTTAGAACCCAAATGAAAACTAACAGCATACTTAAGACTCCATTGGTAGTATGGTGTCTAAGTGGCTACCCACATGTACGCATTGCGTAACTACTTTTTTAAACAACTTAGAGAAATACGAAAAACAATAGTTTCAATGCCCTGACTACAGGATGCCAAACTGGCAATTCTGTCCTGACGAGCAGCCTTTCTCAATGGAAACGTGTGAGCAGTTCAATTAGCTCATTCAAAGTCCCTGGATCAAAATACATGGAGTAACCAGGTATCCAGACAAAAAAAATTGTGACGAAAAAACAAGCAATTCTGACATTGGATAGATTTAGACATGAAATAAAAAATTTTGAGTTTGACGTCAATTTCAGAAAATTGAATATTACACTCTTAATGGCATCGCAGGGCTCGAAATTGCGACCAATACGGTCGCATTTGCGACTAAATTTTTCCCTTTGCGACTAAAATATCTGGAGAAGTCGCAAATTTGCGACTTGTTGTCACCTTCGTTCTTTCGAAACAAAAGGGTTAGCAGTTGCCACTTTGCCGCTACTTTTGCTAAAATAAACAAATAAATAAATAAATGACAAAATTATTTTGTTTCTCGCTGTGAATTTTCTCTGAAGGTAGCGTAATTGTATAGTAATTTAGCTGCGATGTTACGTGCACAGCTCCATTCCTTCGATCATTCGCCATTTTCAGCAGTTTCTTTACACACAAGTACTGCGGGCTCATATTTTTCTGCTAAACCGCTGACAACACAATGCAGCGCGGCGATTTTGCGACTAAAATTTGCGAAATTGAGATTAAATATTCGTATCTTATCGCAAAATGCGACTGGATTTTTTCGTTAATTTCGAGCCCTGCATCACCTCCTGTTTTTTTGGTGTCAGCTACATACCGGCAGCAAATTTCCGGCAAGGGAAGCATATCTTAGGAACTTTTAATTTACGTAATAGAATTTCTATTTTTTAATGTTCCATGATTATTATTATTATTATTGTATAAAACGCTCTTAGTCTGTTAAATGCCCAAGTATTTATTCTGTAACAACTGTCTTCATTAGCCGAAATCATTCCTTGGGAAACCCTGTTGAAGAAAGGCATTTTTCTTTCGAAATACTGGCTTAAGATAGTTATTCCTTCACTGTTTAATTAATCTTGCTGTGCCAGTTAAGCATCCTGTACTCATAGCATTGAACCTATTGTGTTTTCGTTCATTTATCTTCTAGGTGCACCCCAGATTTCTGAGAAAAACTTCCTAGTTTTGATTATCAACAATGGTGGATAGAAGGTTGGACCTTTTGGAGCGGCATATGCAAGAGCTTAGTGTTGCAAGAAAGGAGGGAGACAGACCAGGCGAGGGTTTGGCTTATTTCAATCTTGGTAGATACTATAAGGGCACAGCTGACTTTAATCAGGCCATAACAAATTACACAGAAGCATTAGCCATTTTTAAGGAAGTGGGTTTCAGGGTCGGAGAAGAAGCAGCCTATGCCATCTCGGCATTGCTTATGACAGTCTTGGTAATTTCAAGCAAGCCATAGAGTACCACAATCAACATCTAAGTATTGCAAAAGAGGTAGGCGACAGGGTCGAAGAAGGAGGAGCTTATTGCAATCTCGGCAACGCTTATAAAAGTCTTGGTAATTTCAAGCAAGCCATAGAGTACTACAATCAATATCTAAGTATTGCAAAAGAGGTAGGGGACAGGTTCAGAGAAGCAGGAGGTTATTGCAATCTCGGCAACGCTTATAAAGGTCTTGGTAATTTCAAGCAAGCCATAGAGTACTACAATCAATATCTAAGTATTGCAAAAGAGGTAGGGGACAGGGCCGGAGAAGGAAAAGCTTATGGCAATCTCGGCAACGCTTATGACAGTCTTGGTAATTTCAAGCAAGCCATAGAGTACTACAATCAATATCTAAGTATTGCAAAAGAGGTAGGGGACAGGGCCGGAGAAGGAAAAGCTTATGGCAATCTCGGCAACGCTTATGACAGTCTTGGTAATTTCAAGCAAGCCATAGAGTACTACAATCAATATCTAAGTATTGCAAAAGAGGTAGGGGACAGGTTCAGAGAAGCAGGAGGTTATTGCAATCTCGGCAACGCTTATGACAGTCTTGGTAATTTCAAGCAAGCCATAGAGTACTACAATCAATATCTAAGTATTGCAAAAGAGGTAGGGGACAGGGCCGGAGAAGGAAAAGCTTATGGCAATCTCGGCAACGCTTATGACAGTCTTGGTAATTTCAAGCAAGCCATAGAGTACCACCATCAACATCTTAGTATTGCAAAAGAGGTAGGCGACAGGACCGGAGAAGGAAGAGCTTATCACAATCTTGGCAACGCTTATCACAGTCTTGGTAATTTCAAGCAAGCCATAGAGTACCACCATCAAGATCTTAGTATTGCAAAAGAGGTAGGGGACAGGGCCGGAGAAGGAGCAGGTTATTGCCATCTCGGCAACGCTTATGAAGGTCTTGGTAATTTCAAGCAAGCCATAGAGTACCAAAATCAATTTCTTAGTATTGCAAAAGAGGTAGGCAACAGGACCAGAGAAGGAAGAGCTTATCGCAATCTCGGCAACGCTTATCGCAGTCTTGGTAATTTCAAGCAAGCCATAGAGTACCACCATCAAGATCTTAGTATTGCAAAAGAGGTAGGGGACAGGGCCGGAGAAGGAGCAGCCTATGGCAATCTCGGGGTTGCTTATGACAGTCTTGGTAATTTCAAGCAAGCCGTAGAGTACCACCATCAATATCTTAGTATTGCAAAAGAGGTAGGGGACAGGGCCGGAGAAGGAGCAGCCTATTGCAATCTCGGCAACGTTTATGTCAGTCTTGGTAATTTCAAGCAAGCCATAGAGTACATCCATCAACATCTTAGTATTGCAAAAGAGGTAGGGGACAGGGCCGGAGAAGGAGCAGCCTATGGCAATCTCGGGGTTGCTTATCACGGTCTTGGTAATTTCAAGCAAGCCGTAGAGTACCACCATCAATATCTTAGTATTGCAAAAGAGGTAGGGGACAGGTTCAGAGAAGCAGGAGGTTATTGCAATCTCGGCGTTGCTTATGAAAGTCTTGGTAATTTCAAGCAAGCCATAGAGTACCAAAATCAAGCTCTTAGTATTGCAAAAGAGGTAGGGGCCAGGGCCAGAGAAGGAAAAGTTTATTGCGGTCTTGGCAACGCTTATCACAGTCTTGGTAATTTCAAGCAAGCCATAGAGTACCACCATCAGCATCTTAGTATTGCAAAAGAGGTAGGGGACAGGGACGGAGAAGGAGCAACCTATGGCAATCTTGGCAACGCTTATCAAAGTCTTGGTAATTTCAAGCAAGCCATAGAGTACAACCATCAAGCTCTTAGTATTGCAAAAGAGGTAGGGGCCAGGGACAGAGAAGGAAGAGTTTATTGCAGGCTTGGCAACGCTTATCACAGTCTTGGTAATTTCAAGCAAGCCATAGAGTACCACCATCAGCATCTTAGTATTGCAAAAGAGGTAGGGGACAGGGACGGAGAAGGAAAAGCCTATGGAAGTCTCGGCAACGCTTATGACAGTCTTGGTAATTTCAAGCAAGCCGTAGAGTACCACCATCAAAATCTTAGTATTGCAAAAGAGGTAGGGAACAGGGACGGAGAAGGAAATGCCTATTGCAGTCTCGGCAGTGCTTATCAAAAACTTGGTAATTTCAAGCAAGCCATAGAGTACCACTATCAACATCTTAGTATTTGCCAGGAAACAGAGGACCCAATAGGGCTGGCAATCGCATGTTATCATATTGGTCTTCTTCATGAATTTTTTGGCTCCTTGAGCACAGCTCTTAATTACTATCGTCTAAGCATTTATTATTTTGATGAAGTTAGGTGTCTTCAGTCAGAGGATGCATGGAAAATAAGCTTTCGTGACACAAAGGGGGTTGCGTACACCGCTCTGTGGACAGCACTCTTGAAGAATGGAGAGGTTGATGAAGCTTTGTATGCTGCTGAGCAAGGACGAGCACAGGCTTTGGCAGACATTTTAAAGATGCAATACAGCATTGATGAGAAACCTGTGTTGAACGTAACTATCTCTTTGGTTATGAAAGATCTACCTTCACAAACTGTTTTCACAGCACTTGAAGGGAACACGATCAGCTTCTGGTTGCTAACAGGTGATATCTGTATAAATTTCAGACAAAAGAAAATCGAAAATGGAACTGCCAAGTCTCTGATGAAAAGAACTTTAGAACAGATTAATGCAGGGGCCGTTTTGCGATGCGAGAATCGTTCACTTGAAAGACAAGGCAGTGATTTCTCGAGCAGTAGGGAAGGTGTTGAAGAAACCTTTAAGTCTTTGAGCTTCTCTGTGCACTCTTTGCAGCCCTTGTATGATGTCTTAATCAGTCCTATAGCGGACTTGATCCAGGGTGATGACTTAGTGTTTGTTCCTGATGGACACTTTTGCCTGGCTCCCTTTTCTGCAATGAGTGACTCTGTCAGGATCCGTGTAATTCCCTCGCTGACTGCTTTAAAATTGATCACTATGGCACCTGATAACTTCCAAAGTAAGAATGAAGCGCTGCTTGTAGGCGATCCGTGCTTGAGCGAAGTCACTTACGGCACTGGTGAACCCATGTACGGACAGCTGCCGTGTGCGAAAAAAGAGGTGGATAGAATTGGAGAACTTCTGCAGACCGTGCCTCTTACAGGAAAAAATGCAACCAAAGCTGAGGTGCTGAAAAGAATGAAGTCAGTTGCCTTAATCCACATTGCTGCACATGGGGAGGCCGGATCTGGAAAAATTGCTTTGGCCCCAAATCCCAAACGCACATCCAAGATCCCCGAAGAGGAAGATTACATGTTATCGTTGAGCGATGTTCAAGCAGTTCGCCTTCAGGCAAGACTGGTTGTGCTTAGTTGCTGTCATAGTGGCCAGGGAGAGGTAAAATCTGAGGGTATTGTGGGAATGGCCAGGGCTTTCCTGTGTGCTGGTGCCCGGTCTGTTCTGGTGTCACTCTGGGCAATCGACGATGAAGCGACCTGGATGTTCATGGAGAGTTTCTACCAACACTTGGCAGATAGAAAAAGTGCAAGTACAGCTCTTCACCATGCCATGAAATCTCTTCAGGAGACAAAGAATTATTTGGCCATAAAATACTGGGCACCATTTGTGCTAATTGGCGATGATGTCACCTTTGAATTTGGGGAGCTCAAACACAAAAAGAATGGTAAGTGCCATATAAATATAACTTTAATGACTGAATCGCTGTACTTTGTACATGTTTTTAATCAGGAAGTTGTCGAAAGGAGCAGGTACGTTCTTCACGGAGAAATGGCTTTATAAACGGTTGCCAGAGTAGATATTTTTACTCGAACTGCCTTGGCTAATACCTGAATTAAATAATGTCTGTATTCACCGAGTCACTTCAGCTTCCTGCAGATAGCTAGGTGTTTGAGCCCGTGTTATGATGGACTGACTGTTAAACTGACCGGTGATTGTCGACTGTTTAGGTCAAGTGAAGTGAGTTAGAGGTCTTCAAGTCTACATGTCAAAGTAACAGTGAATAGGAATTGTTGCTATTAACTTTAGTACAAACAGTTAAATGAATGAATGAAGTCAATTGTTATATTATTTACTTGTCAATCAGAACGAAATTCATTATTGCCATTTAACCCACTACTTGTTTCTTTCTTCCTGGTTTTGTTTTTTTTCAGAAACGATGTCCAAAACGTGAGAAACTTACTTGGACTGTGATACGTTGATATGTTATTTTCCTTTTCTCGATTATATGAGTTATTGAAAACAATTCAAACATTGATACCTCAGTAGCAGTCAGACACAAGATATCATGCCTATTATAGTTAAAGTACCATGAGATTTCAGTAGTATTAAGATACTGTCCAAGTCCTTACATTTGTGCCTTGTTTTGTAAGCATCTGTTCCAGGATTAGTTAATCACTTGATAGAAATCAGGAACTTGGCAAAACGGTTTGTTTCCATAACTGAGGATCTAATCGTCTTGTTATTTTGGCCCTTGAAAATAACTCCAAGCTTTTACGGTATGTTTCTCAGGTGATATGTATACTTGCTATATCAACTTTCCATTTACAATATCATTAAGTGACAGTCTCGGGGAATGTGTATTTTCAGTGTTTCTGTAAGGTTGGCCAAAGCTAAATAAGCAAATTAATTGTTTCGGGAGGCAAATGTCTCTAAGCTAAAACCTAGGAAAGTATAAATGTTTGGAAATTACAAAAATTTTAATGTAGCGTTCACATTTAAATGAGACGGAAATTCCTGGAACAAAACGCTTTATTCCCAAAGGGTTTAAATCGGGCACAACATTGAGTTAGCCGATTTGTTTATTGTTTATTTTCCCACAAAACTTGGTTCAAAAACAGACACTTTTCTGACGCTGATGAGGACTAGGACAATTTGGGTAAATCTAACTCTTGGGTGAAGGACTCTTGCTAGGGCCTGGAACCAAACAAATGGAAAGTTCTTCACTTTAAATTTTTGTGATATTTTGTCACAGAGGGACTGGACCAATGCAAAATAATTCAATGAAATGGGCGATTTCTTAAGACTTCTAGAAGGTAAAAAGGTGTGTGGGGTAAAAGTTGCCTGATCTCTTTATTGTGTGCATTTTAAACCCCTGGGGAGGTGGGACTTTGCCCATGCATATGCTTGTGAAAATTTTTTGAATTTTAAAAATGGTATGAGTACTCGAGTCACGACATTTCATACCATTTCTCACCATTGCAAACGTTGGTCAGTAACTCTTGAGTTGACAAAGGTATTAAAAGGGAAGCATTCCATCCTTTCTCCATGTTAAAACTGACAGCGGGATGGGCACCCACCTCCTAAACCGAGCACCCCAAATGTAGAGTAAGGTCTATGTGAAGCCTATCAGTACTGGTCTACTTCTCCACTACCATAGTCGGGTCGACCACGACTGAACGTGCAAACAGATTCAATCCGAGCTAAAGTCTTTGTCTAGCTCTCCTTCACTTATGCAAATTTGGAGTATTTTGTACCTGTTACGAACGGTCATCACTTCTTTCCATCCCTCAAACTGACATTTCCCTTTTTATTCAACTTATACGACGTACAGTCTACTTTAGACTTCAAATCTACTTCAACGAAACAAAGATTTTAAACAAGCTGAGAAGATTCAAAATAGGCGAGGAAAAGAGTTAAACCCGGATCGATGGCTTCACCATGCAGTTTCCGATATCCTCTAGACCAATGAGACAAGCTCCTGGAAAGTCGAAATTTTTAGAGTATTGACATAATAGTACCTAGCAAAACAATTGAAAGTTAACCTTCTTCAACGGGGTTTTTAGACCTAAATACTGTAGATCAGTGCGGCATAGCTTAGAAACGCTATTTCTTGTTGAACTAAAGCTGTCATTCTGCTTGTTTTCATTGTTTTTAGAGCGGTAAGCTTGTCAATATTAACATGGCATAATGCGTCGTGTAACTGTTACGAAATGTCCAATGTCAGTTTTGGGGATGGAAATTAGTGTTGACCGTCATGAACTCGCATGTTCATTTCCAACTCCTTGATAATGGCGTCATGAGGTTGCCGAAACGTCGGAAGTTTAGCCTTTCGTTGCTAGTTTTTACATAGAGGGTATTACATGGTGGCGAGAAGATATGAATCTCAGGAGTGAAC
>OX421446.1:60271851-60274351 GCA_949126865.1 Montipora capitata
GGATTGTATCAAACTTGTTACATGTAAAATGTCATAGGTTGGAAAAATTGCTGTGGGTGTATCAATGGGATTTAAGGACGGTGCCTACTATTGTTATTGCGCATACGTTCTGCGCATCTCCAGATACTCGGATTTTCTATCGCCGATGCTTACTAATACAGGGATATTTTTGCGATTCGCTTGATCGTCTTGTGCGATCCTGTAGTAAGTCAGATCACCGTATACGTGTGTTCCCGTTTTTCTTCGTCTTGTTTCAATAATTATGGCAACTAGGTACTCAACAGCTCACTATTTCGCTTGAAACAATCAAAGTACAGTCGAAGATACAGATACAACGACAGGAATTATAATTTAAGCAAAGTTGAAGAATGAAGAAGCAGCCTTTTACAAAACACCGCGAAAAGTGAATTTGACGATTCTACGTCATCACGAGCTGCTGATCACTGACCGCGGCTCAAATTTTCTCCAAAATGGCGGATTTCTATTTGCATTTTCGGTCGTCTTTCAGGTACAATATTTAATTCGAATGAAACGATATGGGAATGATGTTATCAAAAATTGAGGCATGGGACAGAGGCCAAACATACGAAATAACTTCAATTTTATCCCGGAGTTCCCCTTTAATAGAGATGTTACAGGTTGAAATAAAATTCAGGTTCATTTAATTTCAACCTAGGTTGATTTTTTTCAACCTAGGTCAAATTTTTTCAACCTAGGTTATTATGAACTGTCTAAAAAAGGGTTTTCTCCTTTTTTGGGGATGTAACTTATAAAAATGGGGGCTGGACTTTTAGGGGGGATAAAAATGAAAACGGCTTCCTCCACCTTTTCCTTACCTTCCGTCCTCCCTCCACTTACTGTCTCTCTCTTACCTTCCCCCCTTACGGTCCTTACTTACTGCCATCATTCCATACCGCTCCAAGGATTCGAACCCTCTTCGAGATCTCTTCTCCTTCGTATGAACCGCTAAGCCATCGAATCAGCAACTGAAATCGTTTAGATGTTTTTTCTACCAGTGAGTTTAAGCTATTTCCAAGCCTTCACGACAACCACCATTTCGCACATGCGTAAATGACATAAAAAAAGACTTAGAAAAATTTCAGCTCATCCACAAAGTTAAAAGGCCGCCGATAAACAAGTTAAAGGGTGGCAAAATTTATCTGAAGAAGAATGAAAACCGGCGCTCTGATTCCGCCAGTGCAACGGAAGCAAAAATTGTTTGAAAGAGCTGGGATCTTGATTCTGAAGGACAAATAGTCAAATATTGTGCTAATTAAGTTTATTTACGTCGCTATGCAAAATACACCAGGAACAAGGCATCATTTCTAGCTAGTCATGATATAACAAACCGATTTTCGCCGCAAACCTAGCGTTCCCACTGTGAAAAAAAGATGGTGGCCTGGGAAAATAGAACTACAAAAGATAACCTTTGTAGTTTAATCAAAGGAAAGAACTCGTCTTCGAACCACTGGTGTCGTCATCTTGGAGAAACCGCTTGTAAAAAACATAACCATTCACAGAGCAATTGCCAAAATGCTGTATGAAGTGGTTTTCGGAATCTCTGGGAGAAAAGAAATAAAAAAGCCACAAATACAGAACAGGGGAATGGTTAATAATTTGAAAAAATGGATAAACCAGGCACAGTTATTGAAAGCCAACCGCTCAAAAATGGGTCCTGAGACTTAAATACTGTATATGAGCACTATTTCAAATGGGTGCTTAGACTTAAATACTGCTTATCAGCGCTATGTTTACAATTATCATACACCATTTTGCAGTTATCATACACCAGAAAGGGAAGAAAAAAAAGAAGTTCAAACTTTAGGATTATATAGCGCTGAAAATTAATGAACGGAAATGGAAACGCCCCTTCATCCAAATGTGCTACTTGCCAACATTGTAGAACTTGGAGGGGGATTTGTCAAAATAATCACAAAATTTGGATTTATCACTACAAACAGACTCAACAAATTTTAAAAAAAGAATTAAATTTCGAAAGAAATAACACTTACAAGAGCCTACAAAATGGCTTCTGATCAATAAATCGCAAAACCCTTTTTCCTGACTTTTTAAAGTTTTATTTTTACTTGCTTTTGATTATTACGAATTCCATATAAGCAAATTAAACAATATAGCAAATAACTAAGCAAATTAAAAATCAACAATAAATCACGTATGTTTCTGTTCTTTTATTCCTTAGAAGATAATTTAATATTGTTTCCCCGTGCCCTCTAAAGGAGATTCATCAATGAACAATGTCCATCTAAAAAGCCCCAAGAAAGAAAAGCAGAATTGGTTATCAGGCACAGTACGCCTAACCCCAACTTTAATGCTAACCATTTAAAATCAGTGCTTAGACTTAATAACAACCAAAGGCGTTTTTACAGACTGACTCATGAAAAACGTACTTTAACCATATTCCCTTCCTTCCAGCACCGATTTATTTACCAATATACACGTACTTGCGAACAATTGATTTAATCTTCGTTCATGTTTCGTA
>OX421446.1:60276851-60281851 GCA_949126865.1 Montipora capitata
TTTATAATCGACGGTATTTGATTTCCCATACAAAGTCTTATAACGCGTTTAAATTCTCAACGGCTGTCTGTAGTGACGCGAGCTTGGGCTGCCTATGCAGAAACTAGATCTACCCAATGTTACAGGGATAGAGTTCATAAGAAGTCCGGTACGTATACAGTGTTTCGAATTCACCATTCTCCCCAACAGCTTATAAATAGAAAAACAGCTAGAAAAACTTCTGCCGCCATATACGGGCGCAAAAACAAGGTAGGGGCACAAAAAAATATTTATGCAAAGTGCATAACAGAGGTTCTTTTAAAAAGAATTTACAACGTTTTTAGGGAGTAAACTGGAGGCGAAAACGGAAAAGAAAACGTTACGTTTTGAGGACTGCCTTGGGGTGCGTTCCTTTGCGATGATCCGAAGAAGGATCACTGATCTAAGATCACTTGGATCATGGTGCTTCAAAGGATCCGAAAAATCCTTTCCCAGAGAGGATTTATCGGTACCTCTGATGCACCGTGATCCAAGTGATCTTGGATCAGTGATCCTTATTCGGATCATCGCAAAGGAACGCACCCTTGATCAACACGAACGAAAGAAAAGAAGGACGTCGTCATTCAGTTTATATTGCTCAACTAAACAGTTGAAGTGTAATCTGCGAATTCTTGCTTTTGCTCCGACAAAATCCCCTTTCCATCTCCTCCACTTTCCTTTCCGACGAAGTCTGGAAGCGGCTTTCCTCGTGTCTCGGGTAACAACATTGCGATTATCCCAGCAGAGAATGATGTGGCGCCGAAGATGATCGGTGGAACCCAAACGAGTCCTGTAGCATCCTTTTAAAACAATAAAGAGTGAAGCAATACAAACAATCAACTGGCACAAGGTCTTTAAGGGGGTGTTCCTCTTAACTACAAGCCTGTTGCTAAGAACGAAATTCTGCCACCGAATGTCAGCGGTGTTGTCGAGGACAAGTATCGCCCGCCGACCGACCACCAAAATGGCTGCCGGTCGAGCAACGTATGTTTTTTTAAGCTTTTGTTATTAGTTTTTTAAGTCTCTGGATAATTTAGCACCTCGTTACATTAATGACTAATAATATTGTTGCAGTCCAAGTCGTAATCTTAGATCCACAAACCAATGACTCCTTGACATCCCCAGGTCTAAACAAAGGACCTATGGTGACAGAGCATTTTCTGTGGCAGTTCCGAGGTTATGGAATACTCTGCTCATCAGCGTTATGCTAAGTAGTACACTCTCTATTTTTAAGAAGAACGTAAAGACTCATCTTTTTAGATAAGCTTCTTTGTAACTCAATTAATTTTAATTGTAGAATTTTAAAGTTCCATAGGGCAGTTAGTGTATATGGCAAGATATAAATATGTTATTATTCTATATACAAGGCTAAAAGTTAAAAAATTAAAATATTCAAACCAAACGTTTTCGGCTGTTTGCCATCATCAGGGTTAAAATGGGTGACCGTCCGCGCGTACATTTATATCTTATGTAATTCCCAAAGGGAAAAGTTTGGAGACATAAGAAATGACTTGTTTGTTCAAACTGGGGCGGAATTGTTGGATCATTAGCCCCTCGACGATCCTACGCTTGAGAAAAGTCTGCGCCGAGGTTAGAACACGCCGAGTGAAAGCATGTGATGGGTTTTCCCGCAGGTGTTTTGCAGGTTCAGAAGTGTGAGCAGCATTTCAATGCTCCTCAATTCGTACTGCTAGGTTTCGTACGGTCTCGCCAATGTAATCAACGCCACAAGAACAAATATGTTATTATTATTATTATTATTATTATTATTAGTAGTAGTAGTAGTAGTAGTAGTAGTAGTAGTAGTAGTAGTAGTAGTAGTAGTAGTAGTAGTAGTATGTACATTTTATTTTAAATTGTTCCGGATGAGTTACATTTTATAACTTTGCAGGGTATCACACTAGGCTAAGTTAATGTTATAATTGTCAGATTTCTTATAGCCTTTTCTTGCGTGTAACGTTCTAACAATATATCAAGTTCTTTTTCCGTTGTCCTTTCTTACAATAAATTTCTAATTACGATATAATCGTTTTACAAATTCCACATTCTGTGATAGGATCCACTATTTCCTCAGCTTCGTTCCTTGCTTCTAGTTTATTAAAGCAAAATTCATTTCCACGCTCCACTTAGTTCTTGTGCTGTGTTTTACAGCACTCGTTTGTCCATCTTCTAAACTTGAAGTATTTATTTGGTTTCGAGCGTGTTGCGCTAGTTGTTGACGTGGCATGTTGATCTTGTAGATGTTATTCAAGATCAATACTAGCTTGCGAGTAGACGCATTATTTAGGCGTCAAAATTGATCTTTTAGGAGCAGGAAGAGAACTTGTGTCCTCACTCTTTCATGTTCACGTACCGCTTTATTATTATTAATATTATTATTATTATTATTATTATTATTATTATTATTATTATTATTATTATTATTATTATTAGTAGTAGTAGTAGTAGTAGTAGTAGTAGTAGTAGTAGTAGTAGTAATATCACTAAAGATAGAACGCACTTTACTAATCCATGATTATTACTTGTTATTAAGTTAAGACAGTAACGTCAATTTTTGTGGAAGCGATCTTCCTTTTATCTAGGTGAGATGGAGGTATATTAATAATAAAATCACCCCTTCTCTTACCACTATATACGGAGCAGCCATTCCTCCAACTCGAGCACACAGTGACGAAAAACCCACTCCGATGGTTCTGCAAAGAATCAAGTATCGAGGACAGAGAAAATAATGCACGAAAGAAAAAAAAAGATGTGAAAATCCAAGATATTCACGGTTAATTTTAACTTGTTGAAACATTTACAGATTCTTACTTGATCACTGTTGGATAAAGTTCAGCGGTGTGGATGTATATCTGGTAATAGGCAGCAGAGATTGTAAACTTGCCGATCAAAGCCAGAGCCATCACGAGGGCAATGTGTTCTTCTTGTTTTCCTTGGTCAAAAGAAAATTGTCTTTCTTAGCCGACAGAGTTAAACAAAAGCGGCTAGTTATTTAGTCTACCGTATGAAGAGTTCTTTTTCAATGGTCCATTTCCGAGTTCTGTTTGCCTTAAAAACGAGACTTGAGCGAGAATTTCAAATCATAAAAGAAAATGAGGTAAATTCTATGAAGATATTTCACTCAGTTTCATTTGAATTATTTCGCTGAAACTGAACTCGTTTCGAAACGGAGGGAGCCAGCAACTTGGAAATGAACCCGGCATTGACTGTATACTTTAGCTTTATATTGCTACTCTTTAATGATTGGCTTAAGCATCTCTCGCCACAGTTTCAGCCAACCAGAGCTGGATCACACAAAAACCAACAGTATACGTGACTCGCTCGAACTCATTTTCCCGCGTCTCGCGCCGGCTGCATGCTTTGCGTTACGATTAGCTCGCTTGATTTCCTACACGTTTTACGATTGGTCAAAGTATTTAAATTGGGTTTGTTGTACTTCCCAACTCTAAATTTTATTTCGATTAGAGGAGAACGTGTCACGTGCCATGGGTCAAAACTCATTAACTTCCTGGGGCAAAAAAAAAATCACTGATTCCCTAGCCGGGAATAAAACTCGCTGTTTCCCTGTTTCGACTCACCCTATTCCGGAATAAGAATACATGGATTTATGATGAAAAGGTATGTCTGGCGCTTTTGAAGCAACAAGCTAAGGATAATAAATATATGTTTAAAATAGAATTTTTGCAGGTATTTGATAATTTTAATGGGATTCTCGGAAAAAAAAAAGGTTTTCTAAGTAATGTTTAAAAAACAAGCAGCAGTGTTTTATCGGGTTGTTTTTAAACCCGATAAAACACGTGCTGCAAGTTTTTTGAACAGCTTCAAAAACATTCCGCAAAATGCGTATCCTTCGGGAGTCCGAACAAAGGTTCAAATTGTGAGGGGAAGATATCAGCACACAAGAAACACAAGTGGAGCTTATAAACAGTATGGTAATTTTAAAAGCAGGTTTTTTTCCTTCAGTGCTTATTCTTTGTTGTCGGTGGTTATAAAGGAGGTTGGTTAAACATGTTGCGTAAGAGAAAGTTCAGAGAATTGAAAAATCAAGACTATATGTCACAAAATGGTCTTTTAATATTTTTGCACAGTGGCAAAATGCAAGGCTAAACAAACAAGCAGTGAACGAAGAAGCAAGGTTCGACGTGGAACAGGACAAAATCCGAAGTCTAGATACGAACATCGATAACATGACGGCAGAGTCGTTGAATTATTCAAATTTCGATGAAAATGATTTGGACTATTCCATAACGATTACTAGTGATATTTATGTAAAGATCGTTTCATTTGAGAATAAGCGATAATTACATGGTTTGCACATTCAGCCAGGCACTCCCCTGGGACAGAAATCAAAGCCGCCACCGGGCTTTTCAGAATGAACATAGATTACCAGGTATAACGGTTCATTGACGCTTGTGGAGTAAGTAAGATACTGCATCATGGAGGTGATATAGCGAATTATCAAGCCTATAAAGCGGTTACAAATGCAGTGTAATACATTGTATTGAGCGTCTTTCATTGGTAGCCGAATATGAGCATTTTTAACGACCATTTAACGAATGCATGAATGCGTCTGCCACCTTAACGACCATTTAACGAATGTATGAATGCAACTGCCGAACTTGAGACGATCAGAAATCGATTACAAATTTTCCATTGTTTACGCCTGACAGCCTGATTCGCTAACCATCCCGATAGCTCTCCACAAGCTAAAAATCAGGTTAGACTTTTGGAAACAATGAAACATTGCCTCTAATTTCATTGTACCAAAAGTACGAGGTTTTTTCAGTAATGTTTCGTACAAGAAAATATGCGGGAACAACATTGTCTGCATGGCCAGTGATTCGAGGGATGTGTTTACTCTCCATTGTATATAAGACTGCCAAGACATTCGGCAAATCCAAAACAGTCTCCATATTTTCTTCCTCGTCCTTATTTACAAGGAAAGTTGCTGCGATAACGGCTGCAATGCAATGCGGCGGCCT
>OX421446.1:60286851-60291851 GCA_949126865.1 Montipora capitata
GCCACGAATGAATTACGCAATCAAAGCTTGCACAGCAATACCAACCCCGTAGGCCACCTGGGACAAACAGTTTGCCCAACGTCTCCACTGAGGAGTCGCCATTTCAGTCATGAGAAGAAACCCAGCGATCAAGCATCCTGTAAATGACATGAAAAAAATGAAAATGGTTATCTCCAACCTTGTTCCCAGGGTGTCGCCTCTCTGCTTTCTTGAAAAGAGAGACCCTGGGAACGAGGTTAGGAAATCTCTGGTCTGCATTTGCCATTCCGACGCTATTTGCTACAACGAGCAAGATTGCCCAAAACAAAGATAACTTGGAGCCTGTTGAAGTCTTAATTGACGGAAAAGAAAACGTTTCCTTTATTATTTGCAGGTTGATAATTGAGACAGTTGTTGTATGGAGTATTATGGAATCTTTATCAGCTGGAGCACATCAAGGGGTAATTCGTTGAGTCAACCCTTTCTCGAGTAAAGTTATTTTTAGGAACAGGTTTTTGCCGCGAAAAATATCATATTTGCCTTGAGGCTGAGATAGCTTTGTTTTGATTGGCTTTTACAACAGTGGGCGTGCTGAATCTCCCAAGGGAAGCGTTCTATAAATAAATCAAGTCTGGCAATGGTTGATTCCTAAGCCAAATATGGTAAATAGAGGCCCCACTTGATGAGCTAATGATATTAGAGAACAGACTGCGAGTGGGATAATTCGCGCGTCTTGCGAATTCCTCCCGCGCGTGTTTTTCTACCGAGCTCCCAACTCGCTCTCCGAAATTAGAGGCAATTCGCAGTCTAATTGGAGAACATATGAAATGATACATATTTCCAGGTTGAAATGAAGGTATATATATTGATTTTGATGAAAATTATCATCGCCGTTAAAAAGAAACTTATAATCAGTTGTGATGGAATATGGAATGCCATTCTCCTCCCAGAACAGAACACGGACTCTGGCCACAGCCAAAAATGCTCGCAGTCCCGGTAATGGTATAATGTTGTAACCATTGACGACCGTTGTTGTTTCAAATTCCTCAGAATGCACAGAAGAACCAGAAATGCGTAACTCGCGGACTTCCTGCTTTGGCTGTGACCAGAGTCCGTGTTCTTGAAAAGCGAATGAAAGCTACAATAAGCCACAAACATAGTTGAGACACTGAACTGGGAAGACAACAATTGGGGAAAAATCACCTTAACGTTACATTTTCCACTTGCACTCCCCGTCTTCCCCCGCCTACCCCCTTCAATGTTTGTTTGGGGGGGAGGGGTTAGATGGAAAGACCTTGGGGGAGGGATTTGTCCGAGATTCCTTAAAAGGGAAAGTGTTTCAACCCTTTTGGAGCTTATTGTAGCAGTCTAGACACGCAAGGGAGCCGAGAGAAGAATGGGGTGAGAGCGAAAATTTGGATCTATTTCTCTCCCCATCTTCCCCTCGGCTCTTCGGCTCGCTTGCGAGACGAGAGCGGCTCGACTGACTTAGAAGGGACGGCCAGCAGTCTACTCACTTAGTAGTTTATCCAACATATTAGACACTACTGAAACGATTTACTCTCACAATTCGATGGAAATATATAAATCGATCGGTTGTTTTGAAGTTGTAACAGGGATCTCGTAGAAAGCCACGGTAGACAGGCCCCAGTTGTTCGAACGATGGATAGCGCTATCCAGCGGATAAACACTAGCAAAACCAATTGAGTTATCCAGTGGATAGCGATTTATCCGGTGGATAGCGCTATCCACCCTTCGAACAACTGGGGCCAGGCGTTTATTTCACAGCAATGAGCGCGTTATAACACTGCAAGCTCTCTTTCGCTTCGTAAAACTCCTGCATATAACTCACATATAAAATCCTGTTTCACGACCACGAGGTAAATCTGTTCTGATGGTGGAGCCAATATTAATACAATTTACCCTCTGGATTAAGATTCACGTCTTCAAAGTATCGCTCCCCTCGACTATGTTTTCCTTGTTAAGTCAAGTACATCTAGTCATCCGGAGAAATCCTTGACTATTGCTGCGTCATAGCCTCCTTTGCATACACAAAAACAAAGATGGTGGATTTCAATTGAAGCGTTATTGTTGGCTACTTAAATACATTAAGCCCAAATGAGTGGTCAAGTATGACAATGCAGATAAAGAACATTTGATTCAGAATAACTTTTTCTAGCTACAATCGGCTTCAAAATTGTTGAGACACTCTTATCCTTTAGAGTCGATTTCAAGCTCGATGCGCAAATGGCCCCCTCCCCCGCACCCCCAGGACAATATTGTGTTTTTCTGTTTTCTACGAGCCTTGTCGACAGCGGTACAACATTGATTAGGGTGGGGGAGGGATCGGTATCCCGAAAACGTACTTTTTGGACAAGTTTTCTTTGCAAACAATGAATGTGTCGTTGCCAGTGTGCTCTGTTGGCAACTGTCTCAACTAATTTTGTCGCCGATTGTAGGCGTACTTTCCCTTTAAGTATGACGTTTACAGGCTACGGGAAACGGCAGGCTCCTACTTGTCATAAAAGCGTGGAAATTCTTTCATTTTAACTTATCTCGTTCCTCTCAAACGTTTCTTCATATCTCGAGCTAAGAGGACAGAAATGAACTAATATCAAGCAGGGTTCTTACATTTTTGGCAAAACACTAATTTCACTCACGACGTTTGCCGTTTGGGGTTAACGTCATGGTTAACCTCTCTAAAAGTTGTCTCAAACGTTGATGGCTCTGTTCAGTAATTAATCACTATCCAATGGACACCTGAGTTAGTCGACAGTGGTGCCGTGCTATCCTCTCCTGTTTCTGAAAACCCCAGACCTGATATTATGTGCGCTACGTTTATTTGCAGTTACTCCTTTTTAGAGGAAAATTATAGAACGTTTCTAAGCAGCTGCTTTGCAATAGGTTTTCACTGCTTTGGCCGGTTCCTTCCTTCCTTGTACTTCTTCGAAGACCCTATCAGCAAGCAATCATTAGACCAAAGACTTAGTCCTCAGGGTAGTTAAGAGCGAGATGATCTCCGGCTCCTACTTCGGATACCGGATATTAAGACAGGCGTAAAAGCTTTCCGTATGCCAGTGCGCATGTGCAAAACTGGAAAAGAAGGAAAAGCAAATTGTGACAAAACTCAGATTCCCATGGGCAGTTAGGTAGGACGGAACGAAGAAACGAAAAAATCATAGCAATATCGGGGTTGCCAAAAAAATTAAGACTACCACGACAAGCCCATGTGAGGAAACTTTATTAGGCAACATATATAGACTAATGCGTTTCGTAATCTTTGGCCAGCCCCAAATTTACGCATGGTTCTCCGAGGAAGTTCACTTCGGCGCTCTAAGAGAGCCTTGACGACAATATTCACTTAAGCTTGCTTATTTCTCAATTATGAGGTAAAAGTAATTGCAAAATATTTGTAATGATGACGAAGCACGATTGTAATCAGTTTTCCCGAATTTCATGCTAAGTATTCTAAAGTTAATTGTTTCGATCGGATAATAACAGGTTCCAAAAAACAAGGAAATGAAGAAATGAGCCTGACTTGGAGGATAACAAAACAATAGTAACTGTCGCAAGTTTATATGTACAAGGAAGGGTAACGTTTTTGCAAACGTTGGCCGTGTAGCACTTATATTTCAACAGACTTAACTATTAGAGGGTAATGTGAAGTGCTAGTTTTCTACTCATATAGACCAGGTGAGCGTTAGCCCTTCTAATGCAATTGGGCCTGTTAGATATAAGGTCAAGGTAAAGTCACTTTATTTAACGTCGGTAGTTACTTCAATTACGAAACTGGTATAAATGGAAGCCTCCCTCTGTCAGTCACCGAGGATCGAACCGGGGACTTCTCGCTCCGAAAGCCGCGCACTAGCCAACTGAGCGACGACTGCTTCTCGTCCTCCTCCTTTTATAGAAATGCGCCAGGGGACTGGACACTGTATGCGACGTCATGTGACGTCAGAGAAAAACCTTGTGCTTTTGAAGAGAAGTTGTAACGCTAAAAAGGTCAAGTTTAAACTGTAGAAATACACGTGGAATACTTCAACATTGCGTGGATTTCTTGTGCAACAGGCTCATACTAGAACAGAGAAAAACTCTGACCATGGTGACATTGTCATCTTAAATTCCCACGACCTGCTCCCGACTGACCTTGTAGCTCAGTCGGTAGAGCAGCGGTGATCTAACCGGAAGGTCGTGGGCTCAATTCCCACCCTGATCAGAGTTGTTCTCTGTCATTGTGTGGACCCAATTCCTTTAGTAGGGTCAATGCTCACGTGGTTTATATGGGTAGAAAACAAAGACTTCACATTACCCTCTAATAGTTAAGTCTGTCAAGTTTATATGGCCGAGTTCTAATACTTTGTGGAAACTGTAAATCAAACGTTATGATACGAGGGAAATACCGGGAGAAAATCCTTTCGGAGTCGAGTGAAGAAGCAGCGAATAGAGCGAGTTCAATATATCAATATTCAGGCGTGGCTACGAGGCTTTATGGTCAAATTTCACGGTGGAGTTCTGTTTTCTTTGTCTCATAAGTCTCAAGGAGGAGTTCTAAACAAAACAATCGTGGAATTTAACCGTAAAGCCTCGTAGCTAACCATGTGTGAATATTGATATAACGAAGGTGTGCTATTAGGAATATGGGACTCAATCCCAGGCAACATTAGAAGAAGGCGAATGCTTTCACTGTGCCACACCTGTTCCCCCAAAGACGAAAATTGTTGTGAAAAAAATTGGGAAACTAGGAATTTAGCAAAGTGTTTATAGGATTTAGAACTCGTGAGCAAAGGCCAACCAAAAGATCTAACTTTGCATTCCGGTCTGAGGGGTTTGCAGCTAATGATATACCTTTTCCTGTCTTCAAGTTACTCGTGAAAGTTGTTCTGAAAGAGAACCTTTGCAATAAGCCACCATCTCTGTTGTCGTGTGACGGTTGTCGAAATCTTCTTCTCTGGACTACACTCAAAACTGGACGAAAAATATAAATTACTATCTGGGAAACAGGAAACCTGAACCGTTGGTTA
>OX421446.1:60299351-60311851 GCA_949126865.1 Montipora capitata
AGAAAGGGAAGAAAAAAAAGAAGTTCAAACTTCAGGATTATATAGCGCTGAAAATTAATGAACGGAAATGGAAACGCCCCTTCATCCAAATGTGCTACTTGCCAAAATTGTAGAACTTGAAGGGGGATTTGTCAAAATAATCACAAAATTTGGATTTATCACTACAAACAGACTCAACAAATTTTAAAAAAAGAATTAAAATTCAAAAGAAATAACACTTACAAGAGCCTACAAAATGGCTTCTGATCAATAAATCGCAAAACCCTTTTTCCTGACTTTTTAAAGTTTTATTTTTACTTGCTTTTGATTATTACGAATTCCATATAAGCAAATTAAACGATATAGCAAATAACTAAGCAAATTAAAAATCAACAATAAATCACGTATGTTTCGGTTCTTTTTTTCCTTAGAAGATAATTTAATATTGTTTCCCCGTGCCCTCTAAAGGAGATTCATCAATGAACAATGTCCTTCTAAAAAGCCCTAAGAAAGAAAAGCAGAATTGGTTATCAGGTACAGTACGCCTAACCCCAACTTTAACGCTAACCATCTAAAATCAGTGCTTAGACTTAATAACAACCAAAGGCGTTTTTACAGACTGACTCATGAAAAACGTACGTTAACCATATTCTCTTCCTTCCAGCACCGATTTACTTACCAATATATACGTACTTGCGAACAATTGATTTAATCTTTGTTCATGTTTCGTACTTTCAATTTCAACCCAGGTTAAAATTAAATTTACCTGGATTCAAATCATTTCAACCTGAATTTCAAATTTACCTGTAACAGAGACCTGATGCGTTCTTCCCGCCAAATAAGATTTAAACCATAATAAAGCCTTATCTCGAAGGCCAAGCCTGGACTGCAGCCTGTGCAGAAGAATACCGTGGTCTACGGTATCAAACGCAGCACTGAGATCTAACATGACAAGCAATGTGACGTGACCTTTGTCCATATTTAGCAAAAGTTCGTTTTTAACTTTTCATAACGCCGTCTCATATACGCTTTGGAGAACAGGAAATAAGTTGTTGGCTGCCATATGATCTTGTGATTGGATAGCCACGGACTTTTCCGTAATCTTTGATGTAACATGCAAGTTGCTCAACGGTCGAAAATTTTTGTTAATAGGTTTGAGTCCTGCTTTCTTAAGCAAAGGGTGAACTAAAGAATTCTTCCAGTCCTCCGCAAAGACGCCAGACACAAGAGACAAGTTGACAATTTTCCTAATAACAGGGAGCAGTTCATCCAAACAGAAGGTCAGAATAGACGATGGTAGAGGATCAAGGGCGTACGACTTTGCACATGAGGTAGCAATTCTCCGTACACTCTCCTCAGACAATGGAGAAAATTAAGAAAACTCACTACACGTTGAAGCTGATGTGGCAAGCGAAGTTGCGCCACTGGCATCCGCATCCAGCTCAAACCTAATAGCCGTGATTTTGTGAACAAAATACTCACCCATCTCATTTGCCAGCATACGAGCATCCGTACGAGGCGGCAGAGCCCTTTCTACATGAAAGTTCAAAAGGCGATTACTAGCCCGAAAAAGCCTTCCCTGGTCAGAACTGTTCTCATCAATATACTGTTTATAATAGGCACGTCTAGAATCATTCATGACATGCAATGCAAAAAGAAATGTTATATCTGCGAATAGTCAAGAATTATTCTACAAAGGGCGCTCTGGATATGAAGTGATAGATAACGTGCCTCGTTGGTTATAATTATTTTACATCCAGCAAGCCCGAGTAGAATAATTGTTTTATTTAAACTCCGGCATCAACAACTCTTCTTTGGTGTTCCCGGGGGGTAGTATATTCGACTAAACTATCGACTTCTGCCTCGGTCAATTCCGGTCCAAAACGGCTTTTGTCGGCCATTTTTTTCTTAGAGCTGAAAAAATGTTTTCAGCTCGCTTTATCCCTGACGCGTTCCTTGACCATATTAGGTGCAGCAGAAATAGTTAGCAACTATTCACCGAAGTGGAGGTGGGTAGCACTAGCCACCGACACTGAGGTGAATAGTTTTTTTTTAATATACAGCACAAATATACATTACAAAAAGTTAATTTGGATGTTTTCTTCACTTGTCACGGATGCAAATCGGGACGCCATTTTTTCCCGAGTTGCTCGGAGGTAAATAGCACAGGATATTCGGAGTTTGACGAGCCAATCAGCGCGCGAGTACAACGCTATCCACTGTTTTAGTATATACATGCAAAAAACTGATAGCCTGTGTCTGGCGAGCTAATGAAAGTGCTGGAAATCTGATATTTAATAATATCCGATACAATCAAACAAACGAGCTAACATGTTGGCTCCAATTATCTAATTGTGAAATAATCCCCAACATGATTGCAGAAACTAGATCTACCCAATGTTACAGGGATAGAGTTCATAAGAAGTCCGGTACGGATACAGTGTTTCGAATTCACCATTTTCCCCAACAGCTTATAAATAGAAAAACAGCTAGAAAAACTTCTGCCGCCATATATGGGCGCAAAAACAAGGTAGGGGCACAAAAAGATATTTATGCAAAGTGCATAACAGAGGTTCTTTTAAAAAGAATTTACAACGTTTTTAGGGAGTAAACTGGAGGCAAAAACGGAAAAGAAAACGTTACGTTTTGAGGACTGCCTTGGGGTGCGTTCCTTTGCTATGATCCGAAGAAGGATCACTGATCTAAGATCACTTGGATCATGGTGCTTCAAAGGAACCGAAAAATCCTTTCCCAGAGAGGATTTATCGGTACCTCTCATGCACCGGGATCCAAGTGATCTTGGATCAGTGATCCTTTTTCGGATCATCCCAAAGGAACGCACCCTTTATCAACACGAACGAAAGAAAAGAAGGACGTCGTCATTCAATTTATATTGCTCAACTAAACAGTTGAAGTGTAATCTGCGAATTCTTGCTTTTGCTCCGACAAAATCCCCTTTCCATCTCCTCCACTTTCCTTTCCGACGAAGTCTGGAAGCGGCTTTCCTCGTGTCTCGGGTAACAACATTGCGATTATCCCCGCAGAGAATGATGTGGCGCCGAAGACGATCGGTGGAACCCAAAAGAGTCCTGTAGCATCCTTTTAAAACAATAAAGAGTGAAGCAATACAAACAATCAACTGGCACAAAGTCTTTAAGGGGGTGTTCCTCTTAACTACAAGCTGTTGCTAAGAACGAAATTCTGCCACCGAATGTCAGCGGTATTCTCAAGGACAAGTACCGCCCGCCGACCGACCACCAAAATGGCTGCCGGTCGAGCAACGTATTTTTTTTAAGCCTTTGTTATTAGTTTTTTAAGTCTCTGAATAATTTAGCACCTCGTTACATTAATGACTAATAATATTGTTGTAGTCCAAGTCGTAATCTTAGATCCACAAACCAATGACTCCTTGACATCCCCAGGTCTAATCAAAGGACCTATGGTGACAGAGCATTTTCTGTGGCAGCTCCGAGGTTATCAGCGTTATGCTAAGTAGTACACTCTCTATTTTTAAGAAGAACGTAAAGACTCATCTTTTTAGATAAGCTTCTTTGTAACTCAATTAATTTTAATTGTAGAATTGTAAAGTTCCATAGGGCAGTTAGTGTATATGGCAAGATATAAATATGTTATTATTCTATATACAAGGCTAAAAGTTAAAAAATTAAAATATTCAAACCAAACGTTTTCGGCTGTTTGCCATCATCAGGGTTAAAATGGGTGACCGTCCGCGCGTACATTTATATCTTATCTAATTCCCAAAGGGAAAAGTTTGGAGACATAAGAAATGACTTGTTTGTTCAAACTGGGGCGGAATTGTTGGATCATTAGCCCCTCGACGATCCTACGCTGGTGAAAAGTCTGTGCCGAGGGGAGAACACGCCAAGTGAAAGCATGTGATGGGTTTTCCCGCAGGTGTTTTGCAGGTTCAGAAGTGTGAGCAAGATTTGAATGCTCCGCAATTCGTACTGCTAGGTTTCGTACGGTCTCGCCAATGTAATCAACGCCACAAGAACAAATATGTTATTATTATTATTATTATTATTATTATTATTATTATTATTAGTAGTAGTAGTAGTAGTAGTAGTAGTAGTAGTAGTAGTAGTAGTAGTAGTAGTAGTAGTAGTATGTACATTTTATTTTAAATTGTTCCGGATGAGTTACATCTTATAACTTTGCAGGGTATCACACTAGGCTAAGTTAATGTTATAATTGTCAGATTTCTTATAGCCTTTTCTTGCGTGTAACGTTCTAACAATATATCAAGCTGTTTTTCCGTTGTCCTTTCTTACAATAAATTTCTAATTACGATATAATCGTTTTACAAATTCCACATTCTGTGATAGGATCCTTGCTTCTATTAAAGCAAAATTCATTTCCACGGTCCACTTAGTTCTTGTGCGGTGTTTTACAGCACTCGTTTGTCCATCTTCTAAACTTGAAGTATTTATTTGGTTTCGAGCGTGTTGGGCTAGTTGTTGACGTGGCATGTTGATCTTGTAGATGTTATTCAAGATCAATACTAGCTTGCGAGTAGACGCATTATTTAGGCGTCAAAATTGATCTTTTAGGAGCAGGAAGAGAACTCACTCTTTCATGTTAACGTACCGCTTTATTATTATTATTATTATTATTATTATTATTATTATTATTATTATTATTATTATTATTATTATTATTAATAGTAATATCACTAAAGATAGAACGCACTTTACTAATCCATGATTATTACTTGTTATTAAGTTAAGGCAGTAACGTCAATTTTTGTGGAAGCGATCTTCCTTTTATCTAAGTGAGATGGAGGTATATTAATAATAAAATCACCCCTTCTCTTACCACTATATACGAAGCAGCCATTCCTCCAACTCGAGCACACAGTGACGAAAAGCCCACTCCGATGGTTCTGCAAAGAATCAAGTATCGAGGACAGAGAAAATAATGCACAAAAGAAAAAAAAAAAAGATGTGAAAATCCAAGATATTCACAGTTAATTTTAACTTGTTGAAACATTTACAGGTTCTTACCTGATCACTGTTGGATAAAGTTCAGCGGTGTGGATGTATATCTGGTAATAGGCAGCAGAGATTGTAAACTTGCCGATGAAAGCCAGAGCCATCACGAGGGCATGTGTTCTTCTTGTTTTCCTTGGTCAAAAGAAAATTATCTTTCTTAGCGGACAGAGTTAAACAAAAGCGGCTACTTACTTAGTCCACCGTATGAGGAGTTCTTTTTCAATGGTCCATTTCCGAGTTCTGTTTGCCTTAAAAACGAGACTTGGGCGAGAATTTCAAATCATAAACGAAAATGAGGTAAATTCGATGAAGATATTTCACTCAGTTTCTTTTGACTGATTTCGCTGAAACTGAACTCGTTTCGAAACGGAGGGAGCCAGCAACTTGGAAATGAACCCGGCATTGACTGTATACTTTAGCTTTATATTGCTACTCTTTAATGATTGGCTTAAGCATCTCTCGCCACAGTTTTAGCCAACCAGAGCTGGATCACACAAAAACCAACAGTATACGTGACTCGCTCGAACTCATTTTCCCACGTCTCGCGCCGGCTACATGCATTAGCTTTGCGTTACGATTAGCTCGCTTGATTTCCTACACGTTTTACGATTGGTCAAAGTATTTAAATTGGGTTTGTTGTACTTCCCAAATCTAAATTTTTTTTCGATTAGAGGAGAACGTGTCACGTGCAATGGGTCAAAACTCATTAACTTCCTAGGGCAAAAAAAAAAATCACTGATTCCCTAGCCGGGAATAAAACTCTCTGTTTCCCTGTTTCGACTCACCCTATTCCGGAATAAGAATACGTGGATTTATGATGAAAAGGTATGTCTGGCGCTTTTGAAGCAACAAGCTAAGGATAATAAATATATGTTTAATATAGAATTTTAGCAGGTATTTGATAATTTTAATGGAATTCTCCGTAAAAAAGAAGGTTTTCTGAATAATTTTTAAAAAAACCAGCAGCAGTGTTTTATCGGGTTGTTTTTAAACCCGATAAAACACGTGCTGCGAGTTTTTTGAACAGCTTCAAAAACATTCCGCAAAATGCGTATTCCTTTGGGAGTCCGAACAAAGGTTCAAATTGTGAGGGAAAGATATCTGCACACAAGAAACACAAGTGGAGCTTATAAACTGTATGGTAATTTTAAAAGCAGGTTTTTTTCTTTCAGTGCTTATTCTTTGTTGTCGGTGGTTAAAGGAGGTTAGTTAAACATGTTGCGTAAGAGAAAGTTCAGAGAATTGAAAAATCAACACTATATGTCACAAAATGGTCTTTTTATATTTTTGCACAGTGGCCAAATGCAAGGCTAAACAAACAAGCAGCGAACGAAGAAGCAAGGTTTGACGTGGAACAGGAACAAAATTCAAAGTCTGGATACGAACATCGATAACATGACGACAGAGTCGTTAAATTATTAAAATTTCGATGAAAATGATTTGGACTATTCCATAAAGATTACTAGTGATATTTATATAAAGATCATTTCGTTTGAGGCCGCGACCGGGCTTTTCAGAATGATCATAGATTACCAGGTATAAAGGTTCATTGACGTTTTATCTATCTTTTTATAGGCTGTTAGAGTCATGAATTATTAATGAGTTTTTGAACCTCTTTTCCATTTATTCCTATTCCGGAATACGGTCAATAAAACGCATCCTTAGGGCTGGTTTTTTTTTATTCACAATTCTAGAGTGAGAACGGTCAGAATTTAAAATTTGCGCGCGTTTTTCTATTCCGCATTCCTATTTCGGAATGGACAGAACGCCCTTCCATCCATTCTGCTCCCAGGGGCAGAATGAACAGAATGCTGCGAATGAAGGTCCAAGATGGCGGACGGCGAGGCAAATTTCCCTTTCGTAAACGGTCGTTGCCATTTCTCAGAACGGTCGTTGCCATTTGAAACGGTCGATGCCATTTATAACGGTCGACTACACACTTCATTTCAAAGAAAATTAAAAGAAACAAACTAAGAAGAAATATTAACAAAAATTAAGAAAAAAAAGAAAAAAAAACCTTTATAAAAGAAAAACTGGAGGAAAAAAAGAGTCCAAAAATTTCAAGATTCGAACTCGGGTTCTTAACCCTCACCCTAAACAGAACCCTAACCCGAACCCTAACTCATATGACCAGCAAGACACAACTCCCAGTAACCGCAATCTTTTGAGTTCTTAGACCTAATGAGTGTAATTCACAGCTAAAAAATGGCATCGACCGTTTCAAATGGCAACGACCGTTCTGAGAAATGGCAACGACCGTTTACGAAAGGGAAATAAGCGACGGCGAGATGAGCGCTGCGGATTCAAATACGTCTCTACCGGAGAAATCAAAGGTATCCTGTGGTAAACTTGTGGAGTAAGTAAGATACTGCGTCAGGGAGGTGATATAACGAATTATCAAGCCTATAGATCTGGAGCTGTTACAAATGCAGTGTAATACATTATATTGAACGTCTTTCATTGGTAGCCGAATATGAGCATTTTTAACGACCATTTAACGAATGCATGAATGCGCCTGCCGCCTTAACGACCATTTAAAGAATGTATGAATGCGCCTGCCGAACTTGAGACGATCAGAAATCGATTACAAATTTTCCATTGTTTACGCCTGACAGCCTGATTCGGTAACCATCCCGATAGCTCTCCACAAGCTAAAAATCAGGTTAGACTTTTGGAAACAATGAAACATTGCCTCTAATTTCATTGTACCAAAAGTACGAGGTTTTTCCAGTAATGTTTTGTACAAGAAAATATGCGGGAACAACATTGTCTGCATGGCCAGTGATTCGAGGGATGTGTTTACTCTCCATTGTATATAAGACTGCCAAGACATTCGGCAAATCCAAAACAGTCTCCATATTTTCTTCCTCGTCTTTATTTACGAGGAAAGTTGCTGCGATAACGGCTGCAATGCAATGCGGCAGCCTCTTCGTCGGCCGCCATATTTGTTACGCAATGTTTACCATTGTTATCCCAGAATTGTGAATTAAAAAAACGCGCCCTTAGTTTTCGGGTTTTTTTCCTTCACCTGTGAGTTGAATGAAGAAAACACAAATTAATGCAATTCCTCCAATAATGTAATATGCCATCAATGGAATACGCCGATTCACTCTGCAAAGTTAAAAGGGAAAACGGATTAATAACTGCTGTACAAGCCAACAAGTTCAAAATAACAAGAAAGGAAATGACAGGTACGGGTATATCAAAGCTCATTCCAACTGATTCATTTATTTCAACGAGTAATATTACACATAACATGAGGATTTTATTCCATAAAGCTCATTTGTACAAATCTATACGCTTTATTTTCACATGTGAAAAGGGCTTATACAGCCAATCAGAATGGCGTACAGCTATTTCACATGTGGAAGAATGTGGAAGTACAACCAATCAACGATAGCGTAAACGCGTTTCCATGCCAATCACTCGTGCATCTCGTGCAAATCGTACTTTGTTAATGAATTAAATTAAATTTGCATTTGGTTCTATTGTTAGTGAGTTTTTGTTTCTAATTTGCGTTTAGAAAACTATATTTTAATGAAAATTCTCGTCTTATGTGTAATAAACAGTTCACGACATAGAAAGTGCTTTGTACGGGGCTTTATTCACTCGTTGTTTGTGTCAAAAAACCCTCACTAGCTCGTTCCTCGCTCGTTCGGGTTTTTGACACAAACAACTCGTGAATAAAACCCCGTACGCCGCACTTTCTATGACGTAAACTATATTATAAGGTTTTACGGCAAGTGGGAGAGCTGGTAATTAAAAGGAAAAGAAATAGCAGCAAATAGTTTCTAGGTTCGTATTTATAGTAGCCATTTAAAACGTCATGGACGTCATGTATAAATAAGGGAAACAAGGCAGACGCGTTAAACGACAAACAAATTGAACGTTTAAAGTGAAATTTGTCTATTCGACGAACCTATGGAACGTTCCCTGCTAACAGAGGTCTCTTTTCTTTTGCTTTCACTTGGCTGACAAGCACGGGAAAAAAGACCTCTTCCATGTGTCCAAACTCACTGTGTTGGGCATGCGCAGCATTACTTAGCGACCGAAACCTCTCGTGATACTTCATGATGTGCGGGCTCACTTAACAACACGGAAATTACGTACTGTAAAGGAGTGGGCAGGACACAGCGGGCTCAAGTCACAGTCAGCAAACATATCATGGGGCATGCAGTTTGAAGGTTGGATCGAAGTGAGTTTCGACTCACGGCAGAAGTCTCTTTTCCCGTACTCGTCAGCCCAGCGAACGGAAAAAGAAAAGAGTCTTCTGCTAGCAGGGAAATATAGAACAACGCACAATCGAGGCACTCCAGTTATCTCAGACATTAAAGCCGTCTGAGATAAAATACATGACATATTAAACTGGGGCGCACTGACACCACTGACTGTTTTTTTAGAGTACAAGGTATTCAGTAAACTCTAGCCGTCCAACAGGAGTGGAAAAAAAGTCCTATATAAGTGAATTGGTACGAAAAGGTTCGGAGTAAAGGTAAAGAATGAACGATTTACTGTTGAACGTTCACGTTGTTATTTGACGTTTTTGCTTTGCAGAGCACGACAAAGGATTGTTCAAAAATGCCTGCTGCACGATTATTTTTCCCCATTTAGCCAATAATATTACCGCTTTTTGGCTTGTCGTTTCCGTAGCCCGATTGCACAGTATCAATACGGAAATAAACCATTTTCATAAATGGCGACCACCTTTACATTCTTTTGAATTTATGTTAATTCGACCTGCTGCCCTCATTTTGAAACAAATATTCTTTCGGAAATTGCTCGTCGTAGCGAGGCTAAAAAGACTTATTAGCATTAAAACAACAGAACATATTATGAAAGAGGTCTATAGCGTGCAAATACACCCGTACTTACTTTTCAAGAAGGTATGTGGCGAGCAGGTAGGCCGGAATCTCGACCAAACCGGAAGCCGCGAAATTCAAATAAAAATCTCCCGCCAAATTTCCAGATTTAAAACTGAGCCCGTAATACACCATGCTGGTTAGGCACCTCATTAACAAGAGGCATTCAGAATATTCTACCAAAACCGCTTTTTTAACCCCTAAAAGGTACGACGAGCACCACCGTCCTTTTTCTATGGGAGTACCCCACCCCCCACCTCGGGTGTAAGCCCTGTTGTCGCTCACTGTTTAAAGTCAACTGGGCTCTAGTATTTTTTCGAGTTTGTGATAAACGGGTTTGTTACTCTCTTTCTTTCACGTCACAAAAATTAAATCTCAACACCGTTTAAAACTTGTACTCTGACACTTGCTCGATTTTGGGTCAAATCATTAAAATTAGGCAAATTTTTGGAGAGACAGCTGAACTGCGCAGAATACCCAGCCACTTCTTTGCATATAAGTGGCGTGTATTGTTATATGCCTTGTTCTTCGAACGTTGCTGCTACAAGGGCATAGACCATAGTATGTGGCCTTGCAGTTACTCTGAGGCAAAGGGGAAAAGCGATTTATCTAAAAAAAAAAAAATAAAACATTTGAGGGTAGCTCAGTTCACTTAACTTACCTGGATCATGTCTCAATAAGTGTGATTTTTATCAAGTATTTAGTACTGAACAAATGCCACGTTTTCTTTCTTTCTTCTTCTCTTCCTTCTCTTTGCATCGCTGCAAGCGTTCCCTCGGGATATTCATACCCATTCGCCTTGGCCATTCGACGCAAAATTTTTTCGGCCTCTTTGACCCTCCCTCTGGCCGACAACCATCGCGGAGACTCTGGAATGATCCTATAGACAATAACGCAAATTTAAGGACCTTGGACTGACGCCTGTGGGACTGGCATGTTAATTGATACAATATTAATGAAATCAGATTCGAAGATCATAGTTTTTTACTTCGTTACACCTAAAAAAAAAAAGCTTTCGCCAAAACTAGAAGAACGATAAACATAAAAACAAACAGGGAACGTTTTAATTTAAGTCTTGAGCGTAAAAGCCGTTTTAGATTTATTGACAATGTGGAGATTAAGCAAGGTTGACGAGAGATCGTCTTTTTGGAAGCTTAAGCAACGATAACGGCCACGGCAACAAGAACGTCACAAATTTGCATATTTAGTGGGCAAAAGAAATAGCTTTGCACGCTCTGCACGTGCGTTTTTCATTTTTGTCCATTTCTTTGCCGTCGTCAGCAAAACAACAGGGCCCAGGTCCTCAAAAGCCGATTAACGCTAATCTAAGATTAAAAATTAACCAAGCAGTTTATTTCTCTACTCCCAAATGCTGTTCAACGCAGATTTTCGGCAGAACTTTACATGAGAAGACGTCAATCTTGAAAAACAAAAATAAGCAAAAGAAACTTTCACCAAAAAGTTGAAAATGTGAAACAAAAGTTTACGCTAATCCTGGATTAAGTTAATCGGCTTTCGAGGAACCGGGCCCAGGGCGTTTAAGCAACGACAACGGCGACGGCAACGAGAACGTCAACTCAAAATATAGATTTGCGTTATTTTAATCGCTTCGTGACTATATCAACGTTTTTAATATGACAAGGGTGTGGTAATTCCTTAAAGATGACGCCAGTCAGAAAGGCACTCCATTTTAGGAGAGAAAATGAAAATTTATCCCCAAGTGCTGACGTTCTTCATAAAACCAAAAACTTGGCTATTTCACGTTGTTGTTTTGCTGACGACGGCAACGAAATGGACAAAAGTGAAAAACGCACGTGCAGGGCGTGCAAAGCTATTGTTTTTGGCCACTAAATATGCAAATTCGTGACGTTCTCGTTGCCGTCGCCGCTGTCGTTGCTTAAGCTCCCTAACAACGTGAAATAGCCCAATTTGAGGTGTTATCAAGGACGTCAGCACTTGAGGATAAATTTTCATTTTCTTCCCTAAATTAAGTGTTGTTCAGACGAGTGTCATTTTTGAAGAACTACCTCACCGTTGTCATAATAAAAAGATTGAAATAGTCCCGAAACGATTACAATAACCCGAATTTATATTTTGAGATGACGTTCTCGTTGCCGTCGCCGTAGTCGTTGCTTAAGCTCCCTATTGTTTGTGTTTTGTTACGGCCGAGGGAGGCTGGGAAAGCCTTCGGCTCGATTTCCAACACTCACTGAAATAATCGAACGTTTTTCTAGAAGGCGAGACAAAGCATGATTTGACTTAAAAACACTCCAGCTCGACGGACAAAGAAGACTAAGTTTGCTAGCAGTCTAACAGCGTAGTGGTAAAGCGCTTAACTTCCTACTATTCTTGACATTCACAACAGGAGGGGAGAACTCCTATTAAGCGCGATTATTTTAATTAAGACGAGTCCAAGTTTCAGATTGTAGGAGTGATCCCTCTCAGCTCCAAGGGAAATAATTAGTTCTGTAACGAAATAGACTGCGAGTAGTTACTAATTTCGGCGATGGATTGTGAGACGGGCAAAATGCACGCGCGCGCAAGAATTGCGAGGAGACGGCGCGCGAGGGGAGCCTAAATTTCGGCGCTCCCGTCGAGTCCCGTCTACTCGCAATTTCGCGCACGCGCGTGTAATTCGCTTCCCCATAAA
>OX421446.1:60316851-60324351 GCA_949126865.1 Montipora capitata
CCATTTCAGGGACTTTTGTCGGAAAGGTCTTTGGTGTCATGCTTCCTAAAAGGTCTTTTTACGATATTAGGCCTAAAAGGAATTAACAAAATCTGTGAAACGTTACGTCAGTTGAACCCGACTTCAGCTACGACTGCCCCGGAATATTAAATGATGAATGCTCTAATCTCAGCTACCACACATTAATAACTCAAAATCATGATTGTTCCCACAGAAAAATCAAATAGTGTATTGAGAAATGCTATATTTGCGGATATTTAACAATTATTCTACAAGGGCGCACTGGATATGAAGTGATAGATAACGTGCCTCGTTGGGTATAATTATTTTATATCCAGCAAGCCCGAGTAGAATAATTGTTTTATTAAAACTCTGGGATCAACAACTCTTCTTTGGTGTTCCCGGGGGTAGTATTGTCGACTAAAGCATCGATTTCCGCCTTGGTCAATTCCGGTCCAAAACGGCTTATGTCGGCCATTTTTTTCTCAGAGCTGCAAAAATGTTTTCAGCTCGTTTTATTGCTGACGCGTTCCTTGACCATATTAGGTACGCAGAAATAGTTAGCAAATATTCACTGAAGTGAAGGTGGCTAACACTAGCCACCGACACTGAGGTGAATAGTTCTTTTAGTATATACTAAAACAGTGAGATAATACAGTAAAAAAATATGATTTTAACTCATTTATTCCTGCCAAGATTACAACATTATCGGGCGCAAATTCCGTGCGCATTGTTTGGAGGTGAATAGCAAAGGATATCCAGAGTTTGAGTAGCCAACCAGAGCGTGCGATCAACGCTATCCAATGTTTCGGTATATACAAGCAAAAAACTGATAGCCTGTGTCCGGCGAGCCAATTAAAGTGCTGGAAATCTGATATCCGTAGTTCAGTTTTTAATAATATCCGGTACAATCAAACAAACAAGCTAACATCTTGGCTCCAATTATCTAATTGTGAAATAATCCGCAACATGATTGCAGAAACTAGATCTACCCAATGTTACAGGGATAGAGTTTCGAATTCACCATATTCCCAAACAGCTTTTAAATAGAAAAATAGCCAGAAAAACTTCTGCCGCCATCTATTGGCGCTAAAACAAGGTGGGGGCACAAAAAGATATTTATACAAAGTGCATTACAGAGGTTCTTTTAAAACGAATTTACAACGTTTTTAGGGAGTAAACTGGAGGCAAAACCGGAAAAGAAAACGGTACGTTTTGAGGACTGACTTGAGGTGCATTCCTTTGGGATGATCCGAAAAAGGATCACTGATCTAAGATCACTTTGATCATGGTGCTTCAAAGGAACCGAAAAATCCTTTCCCAGAGTGGATTTATCGGTACCTCTGATGCACCGTGATCCAAGATTACTTGGATCAGCGATCCCAAAGGAACGCACCCTTGATCAACACGAACGAAAGAACAGAAGGAAGTCGTCATTCAGTTTATATTGCTCAACTCTAAACAGTTGAAGTGTAATCTGCGAATTCTTCCTTTTGCTCCGATAAAATCGCCTCTCCATCTCCTCCGCTTTCCTTTCCGACGAAGTCTGGAAGCGGCTTTTCTCGTGTCTCGGGTAACAACATTGCGATTACCCCAGCGGAGAATGATGTGGCGCCGAAGACGATCGGTGGAACCCAAACGAGTCCTGTAGCATCCTGTTAAAACAATAAAGAGGGAAGCAATACAACTATCAACTGGCACAAAGTCTTTAAGGAGGTGTTCCTCTTAACTACAAGCCTGTTGCTAACTAAGAACGAAATTCTGCCACCGAATGTCAGCGGTGTTCTCGAGGACAAGTGCCGCCCACGGACCGACCGACAAAATGGCTGCCGGTAGAGCAACGTATTTTTTTTAAGCGTTTGTTATTAGTTTTTTAAGTATCTGAATAATTTAGCACCACTTTACATTAATTAATAATAATATTTTTTACAGTCCAAGTCGTAATATTGGATCCACAAACCAATGCCTTCTTGTCATCTCCAGGTCTTATCAAAGGACCTATGGTGACAGAGCATTTTCTGTGGCAGCTCCGAAGTTAAGGAATGCTCTGCCCATCAGCGTTAGGCAAAGTAGTACACTCTCTATTTTTAAGAGGAACGTAAAGAGTCATCTTTTTGGATAAGCTTTTTTGTAACTCAGTTAATTTTAATTGTAGAATTGTAAAGCGCCATAGGGCAGTTAGTGTATAATAAATAAATGTGTTATTATTATTATTATTATTATTATTATTATTATTAAAAGAAATATTACTAGAGATAGAACGCACTTTACTCATCCATAATTACTACTTGTTATTAAGTTCAGACAGTAACGTCAATTTTTGTGGAAGCGATCTTCCTCTTATCTAGGTGAGACGGAGGTATATTAATAATAAAATCACCCCTTCTCTTACCAATATATACGGAGCAGCGAGTCCTCCAACTCGAGCACATAGTGACGAAAAACCCACTCTGATGGTTCTGTAAAGAATCAAGCATCATCGAGGACAGTGAAAATAACGCACAAAAGAAAAAAAAAAGGTTGTGAAAATTCACGGTTAATTTTAGCTTGTTGAAAAATTTACAGATTCTTACCTGATCACTGTTGGATAACGTTCAGCGGTGTGGATGTACATCTGATAATAAGCAGCAGAGATTGTAAACTTGCCGATCAAAGCTAGAGCCATTTCGAGGGCAATGTGTTCTTCTTGTTTTCCTTGGTCAAAAGAAAATTATGTCATCATACATGTCTTTCTTAGCGGACAGAGTTAAACAAAAGCGGCTACTCATTTAGTCCACCGTATGGAGAGTTCTTTTTCAATGTCCATTTCCGAGTTCTGTTTTCCTTAAAAACGAGACTTGGCGCGAATTTCAAATCATAAACGAAAATGAGGCTAATTCTATGAAGATACTTCACTCAGTTTCATTTGAATGATTTCGCTGGCAAACTCGTTTCGAAACGGAGGGAGCCAGCAACTTGGAAATGAACCCGGCATTGAGTGTATACTTTAGCTTTATATAGCTACTCTTAAAGATTGGCTTAAGCATCTCTCGCCACAGTCTTAGCCAACCAGAGCTGGATCACACAAAAACCAACAGTATACGTGACTCGCTCGAACGCATTTTCCCGCGTCTGGCGCCGGCTGCATGCATTAGCTTTGCGTTACGATTAGTTCATTTGATTTTCTACACGTGTTACGATTGGTCAAAGTAGCTCAATTGGGTTTGTTGTACCTCCCAACTCTAAAAGGTTTTTGATTGGAGGAGAACGTGTCACGTGCCATGGGTCAAAACTCATTAACTTCCTCGGGAAATAAAACTCGCTGTTTCCCTTAAGCTAAGTCATTACGTACTTGTCAGTATTAGGGTGGGTTCGATTGACCCTATTCCGGAATAAGAATACGTAGAGTGATGATTTAAAACGGTACGTCTAGCGCATTTAAAGCAACAAGGATAATAAAGATATGTTTAAAATAGCATTTTAGCAGGTGTTTGATAATTTTAATGGGAATCTCCGTAAAAGAGCAGGTTTTCTAAGTAGTGTTTTAAAAGCGAGAAACAGTGTTTCATCAGGTTTACAAACACGAGGCGTAGCCCTTAATGATTGGCTTAAGGTGATTGCCTTGTTTTGCACCGCGCATCTCATACTGCGCATAACATTGCGACTTCAGAGATGATGGCATTTCACGCCGGCCATCTAAAGAGAGGCAACAATGTCCGCTTTTGCTGTTCAAGAGCTTTTAAGGGCAATCATGATAATCTCTTCTCGGTTATGGTGTTGTTTTGGAACTCGCCCCAGTCCTTTCGCGGAAAAAAGATCACTTTGAAGCCGAAATTGCCCCTTTGCCACCCATTGATCATCGTGTTGAAACGAGCACGGTAACCCCCCCTCCCCCTTATTTTTAATGGTTTCATTGACTCGTAATAGGTACACGGAAAACATATTTTAAGACATATTTTAAGGAGAAAAAAGTTGGATGGTAGAAGTTGTAGTATTTACATATAACTGACGCGAAACTGCATTTGGAGACCGACACTGAGTGCAAGGTGATGACTGTAAACAATACCAGCCACTATATTTAAACTTTTTTGTTGAACCAGTCACTGATCAGAATTCCCCACCTCATTCTGTCGTTCTCTTGATCTTCAGTGCACGTGAATTGTCATTTTCATCAAACAAGCCAATAGCTGTTCCATCAGCCCAAAATAATAATCCTGTCACACTCAAGGAGTCCTCCATCAGCTGGTCGCGGCAGCTGAACGACAGTTCCTTCTCCCATGCTCTTGCCATTATCAGATCCTCTGCTACTGTTACTACCTTTTCCTGATAGTTTCTGATGAGGTTTCGTATGATCTGTATGCACTGGGCGATCTCTAGAACCCACAGGAACCGGTGCTGTGACAAAATTTAATGCAATGCAGTACAATCTTAGCATTAAAATCTCTGCACTGCTACAGTAAAACTACCTAAAAGCATTAAAGGATGATTTTATAATGTTTTTAACATTGCAAGGTAAACAGTGGCAAAATAAGTACAAGGAAAGGTTACGTTTATACAAACGTTGGCCGTGTAGCACTTATATTTTAAACAGAGTTAACTGAATGGAGTGTAGTGTAACATGAAGTTCCCACGGCCTGCTCCCGTCTGACCTTGTAGCTCAGTCGGAAGAGCGGCGGAGATCTAACCCGAAGGTCGTGGGTTCAATTCCCACACTGGTCAGAGTTTTTCTCTGTCCTTGTGTGGGCCCATTTCCATCAGTAGGGCTAACGCTCACATGGTTCATATGGGATAGAAATCTAGCACTTCAGGTTACACTACACTCTATTCAGTGGCAAAATAAGACCTTCAATCTTGGACAAAACTCGTTGGGAAAATGTGGCACTCTGATTTGTCTGTCATTAAGATTAAATTCTTCCTACTTCCCCCCTCCCCCCACATTCCAATGTTGGTTAAAAAAACGGCCAAAGGCTTGCACAGTATTTTGCATCATTATTACAACATTGGTATGGGCAGGGGGCAAGGCCACCATGGAAACTACTGTCCTCTGAGCCTCGCTGTGCCAATGCCTTACCAATGCCTTGCCCCCACCGCAGAGACCCTCTCCTGTATCCCAGTTCGAACTTACAGTACAGAACCATGCAAAAGTAAGTTGACAGTCTCGACTCGATCCTCACAAGAATTGAGGATCAAGAATTAATTCGAGAATCGAGACTTGATTCACTCGGAATCAAACTAGATCCTCGACACTTGACTCTCGCAAAATCACAGACGAGAAACCTTCAAGTTGTCAATTATTCATAATCGATTCAACTTTCGCAAAAGCATTACTCCTCGATTAAATCACAACAGGAACTGTTTGATTCCAGACTGCCGTTCCTCGATCTTCGCGAGAATAGAGACTCGAAAGAGACTGCACGGTACTGTAATTTCACAGTAGATGTACTGATCAGGAATTATTTTCTTCCTGATCAGAATAGTATCCTTTCATAAGCTAGACAGGGTAACAATGACCCCAGCAAACACCTATAACTAAGTACTGGTAATAAAATTTAATAATAATTATTTTATTATTTATTATCCAGATAACATTTGGAAGTATCATTACAAAGTTGTTTGGCTTGATTCTTGATTAGAAGAGTTTGACTGACCTGTCTGAAGTTCAGCCACTTCACAATGATTCACAATGCTTTTAGCTTTGAAAGAGCTTCACTCAACATTTTGCCCTCTCCTTCTTCCTCCTTTTGTTGTCGTTCTATATGACGTTGCCTTGCACGCTCCAATCTTAACAATTCCTTTTCTTGCAGATGTCTTGCGATTTCCTTCAACGGCAAAAAAAAAGTCTCAGATCTATTTTTGCCAAACAGCCACTTCCGCCGGCTCTTAAAGTTAAGAGCAAATGTTTGAAATTCTTTAAATTTCATTCTTTTGTCTGAGGCCACACAACATGAAATTACAAGCATCCCAAACAATTATTGCACCCACAACAGTCATAGAGAAGCAATACTAGTGCAATAATGCTGCAGAGATGATGCTTAATTAACCTTTTGTGGGTAAATACATTGAGAAAACAATCATATTAAGTGATGGAGAAAACCTGACTTCTGCTGGCATTCAGATATAACAAAAACAAAAGTTTGTCTTCATAAAAAATCATACTGTAAAATCCCAGTTACTTATCTGATATTGCAGGAAAATTTTAGATTTGACTCAAGTTCCTGTCATTCTGCTTGACTGACTGTCAGTCATATTACGGAGCTTACATGTAAGCACACAATGACATTGCAGAGTCACAGACGGCAACTGGATGTTAGCTGTTTTCCTTTTTAACTTGTCTTGACACTACTACATTCACACTGCTAAGTATCTTTTCACAATTACAGACGATTAGTTCAAAAATCTGAGAGAGACCACAGTTGTCTGTCCTTGCGTGAAAAATGATCACTTCTGGTATCCGGCCATGCCTCAAAACATCGCGTGCTTAAGCTTCCAATTGACAATTGAATATAAACAATCATTAACTTTGCTAGATCTATGACGATTCAAATTACACTAAACAAAGTTTCAATTCAACAAAAAAACAAAAAAAAAATGTTTTTTTGTCATTATGAACATTTCTTTATACCAAAAAGTCTTGAATTTACCCATTCACGCCTAAAGCGCACCCAATTGGAGAGTAAAATCGTCTGGTGTTAGCCAGGGTAAAATTTACAAGTCTTACTCTCAGGTAGGGAAGAGTTACAGCTTGGTTTGGAGTAGCTTTGTTGAGTTCCATCTCACATGAGGTGCCAGTGTCACACAAAAGAGCACGCTCCTTGAGAGTTCCCTTCCCTACCTGTGAGATTAAATTTGACCAATTGTTACTTGTACATGTAGTCATAATTTGAAAAATGAACTCTGAAGTTTGATTTTCAGTTGTCCTTTTTCTATTGCAATGCAACTACCTTAATCCTTCTTTGGGTGCATTACATCATTAAACAATACTATTGTTACACGAAGTTGCATCTCTGCGATTCTTTGTGAATGGTTCATGGGTTCCTCAGTGTCCAAACTAATTTTACGACCAAGGGGTGGCAAGACAGCGTCTATCAGAAAATTAAGACTCGGGGTGTTGGCAACATTTCTGACAGTGTAAAAAGCAGTTTTACTTGACTACATCATAGTTTAACCCATTGACTGCTGGGAGTGAGACTTACCAGATTTTAATCTGTACAATACAATACAATACATACTTTATTGACCGCTCCCCATAGGGGCTTTTCAGGGCCAGTGAAACACAATGAAACGACGGAACAGAACAAGAACAACTGTGGAACAATAACTTGAACCAAGTAAGAAGAATGACAAGTCATTAAATCAGGATGATGATCTTAGTATGAATTGTGTAAGGGATAGCATCTTACATTCATCTAACTTAAGCCCTAACTTCCCTACTTTACCAAAAATGAGGGGATTTAAAATTGCTTCTCTTAATATCTGTAGCCTAACTTGCCATCATGATGAATTGTGTGTCTTCATGGAAGA
>OX421446.1:60329351-60341851 GCA_949126865.1 Montipora capitata
ATGTTGTGCCGTTGCTTCCACTTAGAAAACCAGCCTTCTGTTCCTTTAAAAGTTGTCACGCCGAGTTGTTTGGCAATCAACCTGGCTTCTTCTTTGAGTAAAGGCCCATCCACTGGGATGTTTGCTGCTCTAGCCTTGACATACCAATCCCACAGTATGCGGTTTATCTCTTCATACTTTTCGAAGTTGTTTCGTTTGATCGTGGAGCTGCCACTGGACATCCATTCATCCATAATTTTCTCTTTATCAGCAATGATCTTTGCTATTTGAGTTTTTCCGCAAGCGAACCTCTTCGCCAGCTGCCTGATGCTTTGCTTTTCATCTTGTGAGGCACGGATCACTTGTACTTTCTCACTTAGGGGTAAACACTTGCGGCTCTGACCATCGTTTGTAGCCTGTCTTGCTTTCTTTTTCGCCTTACTCGAGCTGCTTGCTGTTTCCACTTGAGGACTCCCCTGTATTTGATTCACTTGCTGCTCTGGACGATTGACTGGCTCCTCTTCTTTGAATTCTTCATCTCCGATCAGGTTTTCAGCAGCAATTCTCTTGTCGAAACAGGGCAAACACCAGGCAACAGCAATACCTGCCTTCCAACCTGGATTTTCTTCGTCCGCCCACACCGAACAATCACTTGACTTATTACAAACTGGCCTTTCGCACGTTAAACAAATATATTTTGTAACGTTCGCGCAGTTACTGCAGCACGACATATTCACAGCAACCTACACGTGTATAAACTCGCCAATGCACTGAATATGGCAGAAAATCACACTGATTGACACGCGAATTACGGGATTATATTGTAATCTGTCAAAATGACACGAAGCAGTGTACTGTATACAGTTAGTATCCACGACTACAAACTACAGTAATAGAGATACTGTATTTCAATCAACACGATAAAGCAAACGAATTTTTATGGTACAATTGATACTGCACTCGTATTTTTAAATGATGTTAGCTTTCTGTAAGAGTTCTGGAAAATTTTCACACCTCTTACCGACAGTTTAACAGGCTAAAAGTACCGACGTCAAGATTTTAGGAAATTAAAATGAGCTGCCCAAACACGTACAAACACTAAATTTACTTTCATTGAAAAAGAACCCGATGACAAGCAACAACAGTAAACACACGCTGTGAAAAGAGCTTTTACTGTACTGTATTCAAAAGTAAGACCTCGCATTACGGACCCCATTTTGCTGTGATCTCTTGACTGTAGCTGTATAAAGCGATGGCAAACAGGATGACAGAATCGTACGTAATGGTTGAGTCCTACATTCGCGGTTATCATGTATACAAAGATGCGGCTGGCTGGGATCCACAACTAAATGAGGAAAGGGCCCTTAAACGCGAGCCAAAGAACATCAAGGACGTGAATGCGGTTGCTGTAGTAAGGCCTAATTTAGAAGATTGCAGTCTTGAAACCACAGCCAAGGAACACGCTAACACAGTGTCTGGATTCGATGAGATACTTGGTCACATTCCTTTGAGGATGGCTGAATTTGTAACCAAGTTTTTAAAGCGCGGAACAAACAAAGGGAAAGCCATCATAACGGGTAAACCTGTCAACAGAGGAGCTGGGTACGGCATGGAAATTCCTTGTAAATACGTTTTTTATGGTGATGTTGAAACATCTTTACCGTGGCTCAAGTCCAAGCTTGATTATCTGGGATACAGTGTTTGGTACAATCAGTGATTGAAAACAGAAACAAGAAGTAAAGTAGACCATGACGAACGTGGCCATAACTAGCCCCTTCACAGACGTTTATTTTTTTCGTAAGATATTGGCGAGCGCCAATATCTTACGAAAAAAAAAACGTCCGTGAACAGGCTAGGCCATAATTAACGTGACACTACAAATGTTTCGTCGGACTCTTGTTAATGTCAAACGAACGGACAGCTTGCTTTGCCGCGGACAAATTGAAATTTGTAAAAAGCGATCCCCGCTGTTCTGTTGCTCTGTTAAAGGTCATATTTTTGTTGATTTATTGCAAATTAAAGACAAATTTCATTGCCAAGAGTCAATTACGTACATGGTGTGTCCGCTTACGAGAGAGCGTAAACAAAAGAAAAATCCAATTTTCATTTTCAAAAGTGTCCGCGTCCGCATACGAGAGAGTGTCCGTTTACGGGAATGTGTAAATAGAAAGTTTGACTGGGAGGTAAAAACGGGGATTTAAAAAGCCGTCCGTAAGTAGAGCTGTCCGCTTACGAGAGTGTCCGTTAGCGGAGAGTTGACTGTAATAATAATAATATTATTATTATTATTATATATTATTATTATTATTATGATGATGATGATTATTATTATTATTATCACTTTTCACTGCTCAAAGGGTTAAGCAAATGTCTTCAAGTGATTATGAATGATCCTGGATTATCAATCAACCACATTCACTTGGACAGAGATTGCGAATTAGAGTTAGGCCCAGTTTGCACTCCGCAAAATTGTGTTTGTTTTGCCAAAAAAATTGTCAATTGACGCGACACCATTTTGAATGCGAATGATGTTTCCATGTTTTCGATCCACCAAAATTTTTGCAAGTGCCACCAAACTTCAAAGATGCCATCGACTACATGTAGCTTTGGAGGCCTACAACTTTTTGTTGGGCAAGAAAATCTATTGCTCCCTGACACATACCCGTCAACGGCAAACAACATTGTGGTTACACAAATAATTCGCATGTCTCAAGTACAAACGCTATTACGAAAAAAAAAATCTATTGTCATGAAATTTTCAATTTTTTTGCAAACACCACACCAAACTTTTTGGTGTAGTGTGCAAACAGGCCCTTATCCAAGAGCATTTTTTAAGGGATGATCAATCAGAGCACTCGACAAATCAGAGCATGTGCATTTCACCTGAGTAAACATGATAGTACATGTATGTATTATCTTTACTTAATAAAACCAGTCTGTCTGAATTTATAACATAAGCTATACTAATGCTCCTGTAAATACTTGAATCATTGGGGTGCTCTTTAAAAATTACTGTTGTTGAACCTGTTTGCTAAAGTTTCACATTATGTTCTAGCATGTGTACCTCATCTCTTGTCTCGGCATCTTTTCTTCTTCTTTCAACTTCAACTTCCTGCAGAGACAGACAACCAAGGCAGTCCATAAAAACCACAAAAGCCTCAATCTTCTAAAAATACACCATTAAAAAAAAAAAACATTCAGTTCATGCCAAGCAATTTAATGGTCTAGTGAGCCTTCCATTTCCTACTTCCTTTTCTTTCAATGCCACAAAAATGAAACTCCAAAATGGCAATACCAAGAGTTTTTGGGGACAAGTCACATTCTTCGGCATTAATAACAAGCTAGTTAATTTTTCCCACCTTGGCTTAGTATTAAACATTTTAAGCATTTTACCCAGTTAAAAACTAAAAAACACTGAAACTTATCCAAAAGTGCCCCTTAAAGTTTCTTTCCTTATGACAACCCTACTGAAGCTTTTACAGTCAAAACAGTTCAAGCGTTCCTCTGATGAGCGGATTAATGAGTTCATTTATTGCAAATTTGATTTCAGTAATCATTTCAATAATGTGTTCCTTGGATGAATAATGCAATTTAATTCAAATCAAGCCTCAGTTTAAAATTCGAATTTTGATTGCATTATTGCTGGCTTCCGGTGCCAAGCTGGCATGAGAATTTAACAGGTTTACTGATTTGCATAATCTGTCATAATCTGTCAAACAATGATCATTTCACTCTAGCAACATTACCTTTCTGTAATCTTAACAGTATTCTCAAACTTGAAACACTATGTTTTCGAATTAAAGATTTGACAGAGAAATGAATTAAAAAAAAAAAAACAGGCAAATCATGCTTGTTACAACGTTGGCAGATTGTGCAAATTGGTACACCTCTCAAATTCTCACACCATATTTTTCTTATGGGTGTACAGATTAGTCATTTCCCTTTTACTTGCACCTTTCATAAACATGCAGACTGGAGTTCAAATTCCAATCAGTGGTTTCGTTTTTAGATGCCGTAAATTGTTGTAGCAGAACAGGTCAGCGGGTCACATTTGGCCATGTGATTGGCTGATTTTGATCCCCTTCGTCAATTTCTCTTCTTAGTGGTCTGCTAACTGCCATGGCTAATGTGGTTAAATGAAACTACTGATGACAAATGAAACTATTGATTGGAACTAAAACTTTAGAGCCTGCAGTAGGCTTGTTTTGCCTATTGGGGACCCCTTTTGATTTGAAAGATATAACACTTCGCACTTCCAAAATTTATTGTGCTACATTCTACTTTATAGTAACAGTTTGTTTTCCCCAAGGATGTAAATGTACCAAGCTTTGAACACACTCAGTTAATGTTTAGAGTACAAATTAATATAAGCTAAAGGAAAAGTGGAAATTCATCAAATCTTACTTGATACACGTAACACTGTCAGTGCATGCCCCAACACGTACCGGTAATCATATCATATCCAACACATTGTACAGTATTGGGTTTACCGGTAAAACAAGAGGAGTCCTTGTAACAAACTACATTTCTTGGTTCTGTTAAAAAAGCCTTTTGCTTTTCCTAATTAATTATTTTGATGTTGAATCATACAGTACATGTAAAACAAAACCAAAGAATCAAAAGCATGATTATTACAGTGTTTAGATTTCATGTACATGTATAACTAGTCTTGCTAAATATTGCGAGTTTGAACTTCTGAGCAAGAATCCAAAATTCATTTTTAAGGCTTCACTGACTAATAAGAGAAATTCAGAAGGTTCCCAATCTGATGCAGTGATAATCGTCTTTCTTATGGTCTTTTAATAAACAACAAGAGCCATTTACTAGTTCCTGACATAGTAAAATAATGATTTTCCTTCCACCATGGGCCATACATGTAAGTGATCGTTAATTTTTGCTCATTTTGCAGCATCAAATATCACAATCAGGGAAGGTTTATTAAAATCAAGAGCCATTTACCCTGCAAATTAACAAATTGTGCCCACATCTTGCCATTACTTAGTTAGGCAACTTTCAACTTCAACTTCATAACTTTGCTCTGTATAAACATTAGGTTACTAAGGTTTTGAAGTGATGTTTGAAAAGCAGGAGGTGAAAATACACTGCATTTAATAACAAAAATCTAATATTTTAGTCTGCTAACCAGCATTTCAGTAGATCTGCTGCCAGCAGCCAGCTACATGTACTTTAGACAACCCGGTGTAAAAAAAAAAAAGAAAATGCCCAGATATATGTACATGTACATCACATCAACAACATCATTCTTCCTTAGCAATAATATTAATACCATCCATTACGTTAAGAATAGTTTACCTCCTGTCGTAGCTTATGCTGAAGATCACTTGCAAGCCATTGTTCTGTTTGTTCCCTGACACAACAAAAGCACAGTCTTTGAATATGACTACTTAGCCAAGCAACGCTCCCTTTTGTTCACCTTTACCCACAACAAACATGACCTTAAAATACCCCTGATTAACAACACACAGCAACAAAAGATTTAAGAAGGAACAAAACGACAATGAAGGGATTATTCTCACCATCTCCGGTTTGGTCTGCAAAAACACACCAGAGATTTCATTTCTAGTTTGGAACGCGTCACAACATGTGCGTGCACATATCTGACTAACGAAACAATTGTGGTATGTGTATTACTTCTGTTTTGCTTTGTTGGAATTCTGTTACATTGTATCTTTTCCGAAATAGCTACGTGCCATTGATAATGCTAGATGAGGACATTAGGCATGAAATTTACCAAAAATCAATAATGTATTACAAATTTTCTCCTGCCTGTCACATCATTATCCGAGTCACAAATGCTTCCAAGCAGCAAAATTTAATTTTCCGTCACAAATCTAATGTAAAATGCAAGTAGCAAAGACCTTCTTTGAGAATTAGACCATGCCACTCAATTATGCAAATTTGTGAAAACTCAATATCCAGACAGGCACAGCACTAACTTCCACTTTTAAAGGAAATGATCCAATTCAATTTTTTCATCTAAATGCAGTTAAAAATATCCAAGAGATTTCAGTAAAAAATTATTGTGACCATGAGCTTTGACAATACATACATGCACTCAAACTCCTTACAGAATTAAGGCGTGAGCGCTCAAATTTCAGAAATAAAAAATGTAGCTATATTCACAATTATTATTCAGGAGTATTTATGGTAAAGATCATTTTTTAGTCTGCCTTGTCTAATATCTTTTGTTGCCAAGTGGTTAATAGAGAATCCAATATATTAAAAATCCTTGTGCCATATCACGTACGTATCAGTTGCCACATGCTTAGATTTGTGACCAGTCAACGAACGCAGTCATGAATGTAAAAGATTTTATAAAGAAAGTATTATTTTGAAGCATACAATGTTCAGGTCATTTTGTTTCCTAGGTTAATTTGCAACCAAACTAGGTCATTTTGTTTCAACCTAGGGCAACTTGTTTCAACCTAGACTGTCCATTTGGGGCAGGTATAAAACACAGGTCTCAGGTCATTGTTTTACCAATAGATAGCATCTTAAACATGCATTAAAGCTAACCTTAAGCCTAATTAGGCCTAAAGAAACATGTTTAGGCCTACACTGTAATGTTTGCACTTGTGAATGGTTAGCGTTGTTTCCGAATTGGTATTGGTAAAACAATGACCTTTGACCTGTGTTTTGTAACTGCCCCAAACTAACAAGACAACTCGATCTAGGTTGAAACAAGTTGACCCATGAAGGTTGAAACAAAATGACCTAGTTTGGTTGCAATTTAACCTAAGGAACAAAATGACCTACAGCATATATATGTACATGTACGCAAACATCCCACGCCCAACATTAAAACATACATGTAGGTGCATGTCTTTAATTCATAAAAATTTTTAACTTCACTAACGTATTGATGGGGCAAAGGACCACTTGTCTGTGCCTTCACTTAAGTGTACACTACATTTTTTACGATTAGCTCGTGCAGGTAATCAAGGCCATCAAGACATCTTTAACAAAAGATGTGAAAAGCCCAACAATGGTGTTTTACATTGAAGATTACACATTGCAATAAACATGACAGGCATACACATAAAATTAATAAATTACTATTGGAGTATTTTACTGACTGAATACCAAAATGGCCACCAACGAACTATAATTCTTTTGTCTTTGTGTTAATTAGGCTAACTTCATGTAGCCTCATTGACACATGTAAAATTGAAAGAATTTGGGCTGTAAAACGAGGCTACTTAAGCTAATTAACACAAAGACAAAATAATAATTTGTTGGCCTCCATTTTTGCATTTGGTCAATTGGCATCAAATGAGGAAGAGGAACTGCTGGTCTGTGAGCCTTGCAAGTTTAATACAGCTGATTGCAAGTGAAGTATTTATATTATTGCAGACAGCAAGAGATAAATTATTGAGATCTGCAAAAAATCAAAACCTCAACTAAGTTTATTTGAGACATTAAGATGTGAAAACTGCAGCCAAGAAGATAAAGCTGACAACAGGTATTTCTCTGACTCCCAGCTATTATCTATATACTGGTATATGTACATATCCTACTAGTAAAAAATGTACATCAAAGAAAGCATACATGTATTAACTTACATGTTGTGCACTTCAGCGACAGGCAAGATTTGTGCATTTCTTACTTCTTCCAAGTATGTAATTTTTGCTGCCTTCACATCTTCACGGACAGTTTTTCTTTCACTGCGATTTCTGAGATAATGATTTCCGACTGAAAAGAAGAGACAAGACTTGAGTAACAACAAAGACAGTTAAGCCTACAGCATTTTGTTTTTTGCTATTTACTTTTTACTGACATCATTGGTATTCACTGCCATACTTGACAGACTGCTGATGTGACCTTGGAATTCCAAGGGAAGCACCCACAAGGGACATGATTTTTAGTGTTATGTCCCTTGTAGGTGCATGTTTTTGGTGACAAGGAACTTTCTAACAATAATAATAATCAATTTATTTAAGTCTCACGGTTATTTAGCCGAGCACGAGTGCTCTACTAATTGGGAGACTACAAATCAACTGAAATCAGAACAAATCAAATGAAATGTTCAAATCAGACCAGCGACAAGCCACTTATTAGAGCTGCGCACAACAATGACAGCGACACAACAAACTCTAAGAATAAAGACAACAACATTTCATGCTAATTTTCACACTAACATTGAAAGGGTGAAATGTTTCAGCAGTACCAACATTTCAAGAACTTTGCTCTATGCTACACAGGGAAACAGGAGCACAATAACACATGTGATAAGGGGACAAAGTTTCCTCTTAATTAAGTGGCCTCTGAGGTAACCCTCTGCACTCAAGCCCAACAGTGACTGGTAGCAGCAAAAAAGCTGATTTACAGTATAATTAAAACATGCATCAACTAATAAGGGTGCCGAATGATACCTCCAAAATATTGGCACTCACAAACTTTTCATCCTATCTTGAAATCTCAACAGCCTTTGCAAAGAGTCTCGAAGTTTTGTTTATATTACATTTATTTCCATGTGAATAAATGTTTTGGTCTCGGTCTCGGATTCACAAATATGGATCTCACCATCTCGGCGAGTCTCTGATTTTACCATTTGACACCCCTACTATTACCGGTATCTATAAAATTCCTTGATGACAACCTAATTGTGCTACGTAAAAAGAGTCATTACTCATCTTTTCCTGGAAATGTATTTTTTTATACATTGACTCTTTAATAGGGAAGTGATGTGGTCCAGTGGTTAGGGCGTTGGGTTTGCATGCGGTTGACCCGGGTTCAAATCCAGTTCTAACCTCTGGATTGGATTTGTTTCTGCATGTCCCGGATTCAACTGGGGTTCTTAATCATGTTTCTTTCAAATTAATAAAAGTGGGGTGCCTGTGAACTGGCACTTCCACTATAAACAAAGCATTTACATTTTTACATTTACAATATGAATACAAAAATTATAAACTATGCTATCCTCCAAGTACATGTAACAAAATACATCTGTACCCCTGTAATACTGAAAACTAATGTTACACGTAGTTGTATCATTACAAGACAATCAAATCTTTTATTACATTCTTCTTCTTGAAGTCGTTGTGCAAGGGCTCCATCTTCCCGCACCATGAAATCTTGACATACTGAAAACAAACCCAACACAGATTTATCAAGTAAAGTGAAGGCTCCCTTTGTAAAGAACATGCTACATGTACAAGGCTGATCTCAAAACCATTATAACAATCTCCTCACTCTTCGGGTGACCCCACCTGTAAAAAGCTGCTCAAATGACATCATGTGTAATGAGTATGACAAAACAGGACCAAGCATGCTCAAGAAAACAATATTGCTGATTGAATTAATAATAATCACACATGAAGCCCATTTTGTATCTGTAGATACCACAACTTGTAAAAATGGCTTGAAAAACTATTTACACCTGTCCAGATTCTCAGAAAAGGAGAAAGATCCTGGTATATTGTCTTAAATCTATCAGAATTTATTTGTGGGTGATACGCAGTTCTGTTCCTAAGATGATACTTTGTTTCTTTCTTCTTTGGAATAATATTACTGAGCAGGCAGTCATGCTCAACCAAACATACCTTCAAAAGCTTCTTATCTGCCTTTTCTAAAAGATCTCGAATGGCAATTCTCTTAATAGATGTATATTTCCTTTTAAAACATCTATCTAAGAAATGTTGTATGACTGAGATCTGAGTCAGTTTTGTACACTTTAAAATACGTGTGAAAAGTCAAAGATAATGACTAAATGGCAATTTATTAAATGACAAAATATATATGAACAAAAGAAACAGTGTTTTTAATTTTTACAAGACTTTCACTTCATTTGAGGGCAATGAAAGATATTCTTCAGTAAGCAAAATTACCACAGTATTTATTACAAACAATATAGAATGAAAGTAAAAACGTCTTCAAATTCCTGTTCCAGAATGTGACTTTTTTTGAAAAATGCAAATAATTCAGGCTGGTATGCTTTATTAAACAGCCGACATGAAAGCGAGACTAACTTTTACTATGATAAGTTGCTAAAAATGGCAGGAAGTGTTTTGAGATCACGAACATAAGCAATTGCTAAACACAGGCAAAATGAAGAACACGTATGAATTATACTCAAGAAGACAAGTGTAGGCAAATTTTGAACATTTTTGCACTATGGAGTGGTTTAGGTTGTAAACATTTCAAGAGGTTTGTTATGCTAGCAGAACTTTTTAGACCAAGTACCCAGTGACTTGATGACCCACAACCTCCGGAGCTCCAGCAGTAGCCAGCTTCTATTGAAAGCCCTCCTTAAGAGAGACAGAAACTTTTTAAATGACTGCTATTTCAATTCAAAGTGTCATGAAACAAACCAAAACAATTGGTTCATTGATTGTCACCCTGCTAGCAGAGCCTTTCTTTTGCTTGCTCGATTTGGCGTTCTCGAGAAAGGCTCTGCATGAATCGAGTAAGATCTTTATTGAATATGCGCTGCATGTTGCCAGGATACAGTCTCGAACCCAAGCCTAATATGCCAGATCTCGCCGCCATCTTGGTTTTTCATGGTACAGCGGGCTCAATTATAACCATCGGTTTTGCCACTAAACGGACGCTCGCACTGGAAAAACCGGTTTGACGAGAGAAAACAAGATTGACTAGCCCAGAAGTTTGGGCTGCGGCGGCTTCAAAGAGTTGACGCGATTCGGGAAGAGCCTACTTTTCTCCTTCTCAGTAAAGAAAAAGACAAATGGAGGCTCTGCTCGCAGGGTGATTGATTGTGGAATTTAATCTTATTTTGGCAAGTAAGGTCTGAGAAATCCTGGCCTAACAGAAAATGTAAAATTCCACATCATTCAGCCATAACTAACCATCTGAGGATAACTAAAAGCAGAACACTAGTTACAATATATATTATAGAAGCAATTTTTTACACATAAATGATATGTGTACATAAAATTGTAACCAACTTGTTTCAGTGTACACTGTACATTACAGGTGGAATCTATGGATTCAATAGTAACTTTAAGTGAGATGAACTGCTCAGCCAAAACAGCATTTTGATAATCAGACAGAATTGAGCACTACCTTTACACGAAATCATCTTCATCAATCAAAGATAGAAAACTGTTTACTCTACAGAGGTGGTACCATACCACAGATTACTTTCCACACACTACCCACTCAATACCCACATCATCAATACCAGAGTTCCTCAATATCACATTACGGCCACTGAATGAAAGCATTCATTACTTAAAATCACATGTCGATAAAACGTAATATTTCAATAATTTGCCTTTATGCTGAGCACATTAATTTGACAATATAAAAATGATAAAGTACACATCATTTTGCACTTACATGTAGCTTTAATGGCTTGCCTTGCGTGTAATTTTATAGTATGTTTTAGAAAAGAGCTTTTAACCTTTTAATTTAACACAAAGGCTGTCACTTGATAATTTTTTTCTGACTGTCACAAGGGTGCGCAATATTTTAGTTTCAAATGTAATTTTTCGTGGTTTTCTAAACACCGCATCCCGATCTTTATAGACACAAAAAAAACACTTGCAACTGGTAACTTCAAAGGCCATTAATTTTCTCACATTATTTAATTGACCTTGGACGAACAATAGCAAATCGATCTGCAAATAATAAATCATTGTTAAAAAATTAAAATTTAGCATTGTTATTTGTAGCTGACTTAATTAAAGATCTTTACCTTGGCCAAAAACTGAAATATTTTCCCAGTTTGAATGAGGAAAAGATTTGTTTACCTTTTCATAGTGTTTTCCATTACCTTTAAAACTAATTAGGCGTTCTCTGCGATAATAGTTAGCTCATCAAATTGTTTTTTAGGATGACTGAGAATTTAATTGAACTTTTTTTCTGAACAACAATTGTTAGCGTTAAATTGTTAGACTACGCTTAGTAAGCTTCTTTTTCTTATAACTTGCAACTTGCTGTCGATGATTTTAGTGCGCCACACCGTATGAAAACTTGACACATTCTAACAAAATTCTTGGAGAGCAGATGCACCAATATCGATTTAAAAAATATAGTTTCACCGATGTAAACGTTTAACCGCAAGATAAGCACAGGGAACGCTTTACATCGCTCGCTCCGATAACGTTTTCCTCAGGAACGAAATCATGAATCGATTCAAGAAGATTGACTTTTTGTCGTTTCAAGCACCGAATCTCTGGCTAAAATGTGACCTACTTAGTTTCTTCTCAAAGGGCTGTGAAAACATGTACACGATTAATAAAACAAAAGTGATGAGCAAACAAGATCGGAGAGGGCGAAGAAAATTTATTTCGCGGAAAGAGTAACAAAATGGCTGCCAAACCTTGACATTCGAGATCTTGCACGGCTAGGTTCTGTCTTAAATGACCTTATCATCACTTTTTATTAACTGGTACCCCTCGGCTTCTTAGATTCACAGAAGTTTTATCGACAATTCTATGAGGTCGTGCTAGATATTTAAATGACACAAGTTTATGATGGAACGGTAAACAGCTGAACTAGTCTTCGCTGTTCGAAGCTTTCGGGACAGCATAGCGATT
>OX421446.1:60349351-60351851 GCA_949126865.1 Montipora capitata
GCTAGTGGTGGATATTTACCGAGCCGCGAAAAATTTGAGTATATACTAAAACAGTGAAATAATATAGCACAAAAAGATGATTTTAACTCAGTCATTTATTCCTGCAAAGATTACAACATTTTTGGGCGCAAACTCCGCGCGAATTGCTCGGAGGTGAACAGCAAAAGATGTCCTTAAGTTTGACTAGCCAATCAGCGCTCGTGTTCAATGCTATCCACTGTTTTCGTATTTACTAAAAATACATATCTCAATTTTATACGAGAATATTCATATTAAATAGTCAACTTATAGAAATGAATGAAAAGAAAAACGTATTATAGTACGTACTCAAGAACTACAAATTAAACGAGGCGGTTGAAATGAATTTATCAAGCACATAGTGTTTTAATAGAAACGTAACTGATCCAGAGTTTCAAATAATTCAAATAAAACGAGGCAATCAGTCTTTGCGTGCTACCTTTCGTAAACGTGACACGTAATCTATCAGTCTGAATTTCCTGTTCCTGACCTTGAGCAACCGTCAAAAGCAAATGTATAATGAAGCGTATAATCAATGATGAAATGGTATTTGAAATGAATCATATATGAACTGCGGATATGAAATCAAGTGAGGCTATGATCCTCGCAGTTATGAACGCAATTTCTGCAATTGCGTAGAGAAGCCTGAAAAATTCAGGGCTTCATAATCCGCAGTTCATATATGATCCATTTAATATATCATTTCAAGTAATCGTTGATTCATTCCTCACGGGAACTTTGGAACCCACAAATGACCAGCTCCCAACGTCAGCGGCTTCAGAACTCAGTTGGTTAGAGCGTCGCACCGGTATCGCGAGGTCACGGGTTCTAACCCCCTTAAAGTCCTGAATTTTTCAGGCTTCTTTACGCAATTGCAGAAATTGCGTTCATAACTGCGAGGATCATAGCTTTACTTAATAAAATTGTTGCTTGATCTCTTAATTAAATTTTATTTCTACAATCTTTAAATTTTCAATGCAAACCAGTTAAGAGACGTCAATCGATATCAATATCTAGACTGCCGAATGCACAGTAAGTAGGAAACGCCTTTCTTCAAACGGACGGTGTAATGAACTGTCATGTGGAAACTCCATAGTTTAGATATCTTGTAAATAAAGATATGAAACATATAATGTCGTCGAGAAAAGAACATCCTGACTGGCAATTGCTTTATTCATAGAGATTCTCGAGGAGAAGAATTACGTTGATCATCTTATTGTCCGTCAATATGATCGTCGCCAATGGCAACATGAGCGCAGATTGTCTGCCATAATGACTACAATGAAAAGTGTTTTACTGAGTTTTCAAACACCCGGCTAATAAAATTTTCTACCACTTTTTGTTATTCTCTTTTTTCCCAAAAACTTCAAGCTATCTATCACTATCCTGTATGAATTCATTAGCCAGTAAAGGAACACATGTACTCTCAGCTGGCAAATGTATGTCTTGTCTTTCCGGCAACTTTACAGTTTAAATGGTCGAAACAAAGTTATGTCCACAACTAAATGGCATTATCAATCTCTTTCCTTATGTTGTTGGACTGAGGTGTTTTTGAACACGTCTTCTTGTCAGTTAAAAGATTAGTTTTAGCTCTAAGCAAATGAAAGTTCGAAGTTTGATTTCCGTTCTGATGCAGATGGTCCCAGCTATACAATCGATCCCCAAAACGGCAATTTAACAGTCATAAGGTGCAGTTTGTCATCCTAAATGTGATCTTTGCAACCATTTACCTTTCGTCTTAGGCGATGCAATTCGAATACCAGAGGACTTTCCAATTTAATAGTTCCCTTACCAACAGCAACGAAAAACGATCATGTCTAGTGCTCCATGCAGTGCGTTCACTTGGATGTCTTATTCAAAGTCCCGGGGGGGGGACTCCCATATGAAACAGACGGGGATGCTCGCCGTCTCGCTTAGGGGTGTAAATTTTGGATTTTGGTCTCGCTTAGGGTGTTCCGGGCAAAGCGCCAATAGTTTAAGCCGCCAAGGTCTCGTTTAGGGTTCCGCGAAGAAACACAGAATTGAATTGAAGAACTTGAGATTTATGACAATGCTCTTAAAAACTATTTTAGATAAAAGCATTCGATGATTATGTCTTTATATCATTAAAACTCATTGCATGTCGTATTTGTGTGTTTTTAAGCGGTCTCTTTTAGGGGTCAAAATTTGCTTAAGCCACGCCCAGATTGGTCTCCCTTAGGGGTCACGAAAAGCTTGAGCCACGCCCAGATGGTCTTCTTTAGGGAATAAATTCAAAATTTCCGACGAGCATCCCCGTATGTCCCCCCCCCCCCCCCCCCGGCTTCAAAGTCTTAAATCATATGTCTCAGATAGTACGGGAGATTCAATTGGCAAATTGAACGAGCCGTACAGTGCACCAATTTTTTGTTGCTTGATTCAATGATCTGGAGGTGTAAAAAATATCTTGATAACCTTGTTTTCTCGAGCGGTGCTGTAAGTTACGGCTGCCTTTTTTTTAAGT
>OX421446.1:60356851-60364351 GCA_949126865.1 Montipora capitata
TCTTTTCAGTTTCTAAATGTCTCTATTCTGTTGATACCGATGTTCTTTTAGTCCCACAGTTTGAGACTTCGTTATGTTGTTGTTGATTGAATGTGAGCCAGCGAGCCATGCGAGTCAACATGCAATGCAAGTCACACAGTTATTGAAAGCTAACCATTTAAAAATGGGTGCTTAGAGTTAAAAGCTGTTTATCAGCGCTATTTGAAATGGGTGCTTAGACTTAATGCTCGCAGATTGTCCAGCCCCGTTGAATGTCCACCAAGCCGCTAACCACTTAAGAGTTCTGTAGCTGAAACTGTTTGTCTCTGATGTTATTGGCGTTGGTCGCTCGAATCTTGCGTGTGCCGCGATTTTCCCTTTGTTTGTGTTGACACCTATTGGATTTTAGAAACCATTTGAAAACCCTAGGATTGATTAAAAAACCACAAATTGTAAAAACCTTTCAGAGAAATAAATAAGTGGTCGATAGACCAAGTACAAAAAAACAGATTGTTTCTTTCTCTACCCATCTGCTTTGCTTCCAAAGCGATTACCGAACGCACTTTAAAGATCTGAGATTACAAATTTACTAGATTTCAGGTGCACTACGCAGTGCACAACATGAATAGAAAGCCATTGGGTTTGTTTGGGCAGTTTTGGCTGAGCGCCATACAGTCGTGATCACACTTGATTACACTACGATAACTTCGATAACTAACCCTATCCCTACCTAAGAATTACAGAGCTAAGCGGCAGTTTACAGAAACAGCTACTGCCAGAACGAAGGCCAGGAAAGACCTGCCGGAGAAAACCCCGTTAGGGGAAAATAAGGCAGGAAACCTGGGTAGGATCCATGACTTAAGCTCTGAATGCCAATCCTACGAAGGCCACGCTAATTCATGTTCATTCAAAGGCCGGATTTTACATATTTCAGGAATTAGCTCATGAAACGATTTAATTTTGACTAGACTTCTAAAGATAAATTCGTTAGAGTGGGGGTTAATATCTAACACGTTTAAGTAATATTTGAGTAGTGAAACTGGACAGACACTACTGCTTGACAGGGCAATCACAACCTCATCTCCTTGCCTAAGCTGGTGTGTCTTGCTCTTCTCCACTCTGGTTGTCAGGTACCCGTCATCAAAAGAGATGCGACTCATTCTGATGTTACGAACCTCATCGGATCTGAAAAAGCCCGCAGCTTCCCGTATAGTATTTGCCGGAAGAAAAGACGTCTTCAGTTTGCCCTTGCAAAGTCCTTTCATTCTCAGTGAACGAGCCAAAATACATATCCGTGGTGGACGGTGCCCTAACAACCAAAACGAATCTCTGAAGTCTCCCACAACAATAACAACAGCAATCTTGATTATTTCACCTTTTTCTGTAACTAGCGTAACATTTTAGAGCTATAAAGGGGGAAACGAAAAGATATACTTTTACAATTTAAAGGTGTCTAGGGGCTAAATAACCTAAAGTTTCCAAGTTAGCCCCTAGCTAAGGAAAGGTAATAATTTAAATTGTAGCGACTACAACAAACAGTAAACAAAAACGAACAACACACACATTTAAGAATTAAGACAAAAATAAGCACAAATAAAGGCCGTCGTTGGCATAATTTTATACTTATTGGATTAAGTTTTAAAAAGAAATTCTTTTATCTTGACTGGAAAAGTACTTACTAAGATTTTTCAAGAGGGTCCCAATGGGGTGGTGGCCTTTACGGTTATCGGCTAAAATTTTGGCTCTTTTACGGCTATCGGTTAATTTTTTTCAGTTACGGTTAACAAAAAAATTAAAAATCAATTTCTTTTGTTTCAAAGAGTTAAATATTAATAAACCTGTATTTTTTGTATCTTTAAGCAAAATAAAGGTCTTGGGATCATCTCTGGATGAAATAAGTTATTTGATAGATCATACTTTTAAGTATTTCACTTCTAATACTATTTTACCCGTAGAAATGTCAACGGTTACTTTTACAAATCTAGGGAACAGTTTCTTTTACGGTTAACTTTTTTTCACCCTATTTACGACTAACGGTTAAAATTTTTCAATTTTTACGGCTATCGACTAAATTTTTGGACGTTTTACGCCTATCGGTTAACCCCATTAAGACCCTCTTTCAAGCTGATTGTTTTACAAATTGTTTTCCAAAGTTGGTTCTTGTGCACGGCATATAAAATTCTTTCATTTCTGTCATATCTCGTATTATAACTTTGAATATGATTAGCGTACTGAAAATAGTTATCAAAGATGTTTGGTAGTGCTTTGCTATGCCCACGATGTGCAAATTTAAGTGATTGCAACTTTAAAATAGAAGTAAATGATAGGATATCTAAGAGGTTCATAGGAGGAGAAGCAGTTTCAGCGTTCTTTCCACGAGTAGTGGTAAAACATGTTTTTCTTATTACTGTGTTTCATTTTCTTTGTACTTTTTTAATTTGAGTTTTAAACCCACTTCCCCATGCAAGAATAGCAAAAGATATGTAGGGATGGAAAACACTGTAATAAAGTTGTTTTAATTGGGCTAGAGACATGAAATGACTTAGTTTGCTAAAAACTCCAGTATTCCAAGCAATTCTAAAACAAACGTATGCTATGCGGTGCTTCCATGAGAGCTTTTCATTAAATAAGACGCCTAAGTATTGAATATAATCTCTTTTTTCAATGATTTCACTGTTTAATTAATATATAATGATTTTGAGAAACATAGACATGTAAAACTAGCGATAAAAGGTTCAGTAAACTTCCTACGTTTCGGCGACCTCATGACGCCATTATCAAGTAGTTGGAAATGAACATGCGAGTTCATAACAGATACAAAATACTCCAGATTTGCATAAGTGGAGGAAAGCTAGACAAAGACTTTCGAATGGTTAAGATCTGTTTGCACGTTCAGCCGTAGTCTTAATTGTTTGATGTACAGCATTTCAAGATGACGTACTCTTGTGGCCATCCACGCGTGTATGTAGATGGCCACGCGTGTAGCACAGGATACATTGAAACTGGTACACAACGCACTGTTGATTAACCAGCTGTGGTTTGTTCTCGCATTCTTGGAGGTCTTGGCCAATTCTTCGACTGACAAAGACGGGTTGGACTGTAGTTTGGAGCTTGAGACTTAAGTCCTTCAACTGAGTCTTAACAAAGTTAGCAGAATCCCGGTCCTTTTAAGGACTAAAAACTCCTAAAACCAATCTGGGCGTGGCCCAGGCTTTTTTTGACCCCTTAATGACACCATATTTAAAACATTTTGCTTAGGCAAACGTCCAGATTTCTTCTCGATATGAAGTTAATGACAGGCCTGCACGGATTCCTTCAGTGTGGTTTTTGCGGTTGCCTCGTGTTTGAGCCTAAAAAAAAAGCTATATTTTTGCTCTGACCAGCATGTCGTTCCATCATAAAATGAATGTGACCAGAAAGTTAAGGCAAAAGGACTTTTTTGGCATTTTTTACTTATTCCATTAAGTATTTTATTTTGTATGCAAAATGTTTGTTTATTGTGTATATAATTTTTTAGTTAGTCTTGCACAAGGCTCATGACAAGACAGTTATAAATAAACACTGTATCATAAAGGACCAAACCTATTTTTTCTGCTTGAACAGGAATGGTTTCTACTGAAAACTTAGGAACCTAATGAAGAACCTACTTTAGCCTAAATTGTCAATCACTACCCCCAAATATAACAACTTGTTTTGCCAAACTTGGAAAAATGTAGGTTCTTTCACGCGGGTTTTTATTGTATCTGGATGTATACTTTCCAGTCACAAACTTAATTGTTGCTGTTAAAGTTGTAAAAGTTCTAACTGCATTTGAAGAGCTTTCATTTCCTGCCTAACACAAACAAATAACAACATTTTTGTCATACTTGTAAACTTACTCACAAAATATTTATGAAACTGACAACAAGAAAATTAATGGCTCAAACCAACTTGACCCGCTGTCTTGATTCGCTTCGTCGACTGCGCGTTTTCTTAGTTTTTTCAGCACAATAGCAGCCTCTACACAGAAGATTTTTGTTTGTTTTTACGAAAGGCAAGACAACGTGTTTTTTGCCGCAAACATGACAGCCAATTTTATAGTGGTACATCACTTGCACGCTTTCAACTTATTCGCCAACAGGCGAAGGGAGCCACGCAAGCTTCTAAGACTCTTCTAACACTAAAACGTCCTTCGCATGGTGGAGGAAAGTTTTGCAACCCCTCATCATTTCCCGCCTTTGCAAACGCGGCTACCAGCTAAAAGTTAGAATCTTCCAGAAAAAAAGAACAAGCGATCGATTCTTTTCCTTTGCCGAGAAAGCTCGATGACTTGTTCTCTTCCTCTCTGGCAGCAATCTTGCTTGCAACGAGATTATGCGCATGCATCAAATGGATTCCTAACGGACCAATCAGACAAAAGTCTTTTCGCAATATGATTAGCAATGGAGACTTTTGTCTGATTGGTCCGTTAGGAATGCATGCATGCGCAATGCATGCGCATAACCTCGTTGCAAATAGACTATTATCGTATGTGACGGACGCGTGTGATCTGAAGAGGAAATCGAAGCGTCCCAAAAAACCATCAAATCATCCAGGACAACTTAGAAAATAGTAGCTGAGTGAACTTTCTTTATCTAGCTGTCCATAAAATGAGTTTTCGAAAAGAAACAACGCGATTTGAAGTTTTTATGGAACATTTTCCTCGATTAGTTGACTGTCTCAAAATAACGTGACGTCACGAGCTCTCCCATCCTTAGCGTTGTCTGCCTGTGGTCGTAGGTTTGATTCCTGCCCAGGACTCTGATTTTAAAGTTGTCCTACCCCCGTTGCCCGTTGTCAACGCAACTTGTGTTGTATCAAGTCCTTCCCTCGGGCCCATTACACATTTCCATCATGCGTGTATGTCGGTATTGTTTTTACATTTATTTTGTAGCGGTCACGGTCATTCAGTTGTAACTGACGCACGCACACAAACAATCCACCGATATTGATTACCCATTAATTTATTTGTAGCTGGGTTCCTTGTTCCTGCTCAACAGGTTCCAACGAAGACTTTGCCAGGTAATGAGACACTCCTAATTGTGTACATAATATGCCTTATAAGCCTGCTTTAAATTAAACTCTTTACTGTTTCTCATTGTTTAATAGCAAGAACAAGTAATGCATGTGTAATAAATTTCCTACCCGCCTCTCTTTTCTTTTCTTTGGATTAAAGTCAGTAACTATGTCGGCACACATTCCTTTTATGCATAACTTGACTGTTTATTTTCTGAGTGATCGCGATCATTCAGAATCTTGGCTGGTTGTCACGAACGCACGCACGCACCGCGCACGCAAACAATTAACCAAGGTTGCGTGCCCATTAATTCATTTGCAACGACTCGAGGAACATATCAAGGTAATAAGTAACATGGAACCATGAACTGCCCACCATTCTGAGAAAGTAGGTAAATGATATGTATCTTGAATTATTCCTGAACAGAGAAGGTTTTAGTTTTTGAATCCACTTAGATTCAAACTTGAGGGTGCCACAAAGCAAAAAGACGATTTAGCCATGACAAACTCTTTATGTCTACTCGCTTTAAAGTCTTACATAAAGCTAAGCAAGACCAGAGCCTCGTATAATGTATGCGTTCTCGTTACAACTTTGAACCTTGCCGAGCGAAACCATGTATTTTTTGAGTTGTTCCGAGCAATCATGAACAGTCATCTCACCTCGATCCGTTCTCTTGAGACCTTTTCAGCTTTTCGCTCCAGTTCCACTCTTTTTGCATACTAGGCATAAATGATTTGTGTTGTGAAAGTTAAAATGGATAACCACATTAAATCATCAAATTTTGCAGAGTCATTTCTTGTTGTCGAGGACCTCACGTCGATTAGCACCCATTTTGGTAAGTTGCTCACTGTTACTCATTTCTTAATAACACGAACAAGTAATAATTTATGTGTGATAAACCAGTTCTGATGAATTTTGCGTTACTTTTTGTTGTTTTCTCTTTACTTAGTTTGGATTAAGTTACTGACTATGTCAGAATTCCTGATATGTTTCTTTTATAAAGTGATCATGATCACCGTCACTCATGATCAGTTGCGAATGACTCACCCAAATGATCCACCAGTATTATTTATCCCTTAATTTTTTGTTCAGCCGGATTCATTTTTCCTGCTCACAAGGTTTTAAAGAGGAACATTGCAAGGTATTTGGTAATATTAGCTTGCTGGGTGTAATCAGATATTTGTCTGTCGTTGCAAGGTAATATAGGTGACAATTAGCTTGAGGGGTCACGGTGCTAAATTATTTGTTTCTTGTGTGATCGAACTACAATGTATATACTGCCCTCCATTCTTTTCTTGCACATCGAGAAAGTAAGTAAGTAAATGATGTATCTTGAATTGTTTCTGAACAGAGAGGGTTTTTAGTTTTTGAATCCGCTTAGATTCAAAATTGAGGGTGTCACAAAGCAAATGACGATGAAGAATGCATTCAATCAGTTTTAGCCATAACAAACCCTTAATGTCTACTCGCTTTAAAGTCTTACTTAAAGCTAAGCAAGATCAGAGCCTCGTATAATGTATGCGTTCTCATTACAACTTTGAATCTCGCCGAACGAAACCATTACTTGTGTAACTGTAGCCAGTTTTGTTGCCTGTCCAGGCCTCCGCCTTTGTTTTGGCGCCCTTTTTGGTCACGTGACCATGTAGGTCGACGAGAGATTCGCAGTACTAAGAAATTGAGATCGTTTCGTGCGCTCGTTTAGCGTATTTTTTCTAGAATCTATTCGATCCCAAGGCTGGACAAGGTTGACCCCTTAATGACACCATATTTAAAACATTTTGCTTAGGCAAACGTCCAGATTTCTTCTCGATATGAAGTTAATGACAGGCCTGCACGGATTCCTTCAGTGTGGTTTTTGCGGTTGCCTCGTGTTTGAGCCAAAAAAAAAAGCTATATTTTTGCTCTGACCAGCATGTCGTTCCATCATAAAATGAATGTGACCAGAAAGTTAAGGCAAAAGGACTTTTTTGGCATTTTTTACTTATTCCATTAAGTATTTTATTTTGTATGCAAAATGTTTGTTTATTGTGTATATAATTTTTTAGTTAGTCTTGCACAAGGCTCATGACAAGACAGTTATAAATAAACGCTGTATCATAAAGGACCAAACCTATTTTTTCTGCTTGAACAGGAATGGTTTCTACTGAAAACTTAGGAACCTAATGAAGAACCTACTTTAGCCTAAATTGTCAATCACTACCCCCAAATATAACAACTTGTTTTGCCAAACTTGGAAAAATGTAGGTTCTTTCACGCGGGTTTTTATTGTATCTGGATGTATACTTTCCAGTCACAAACTTAATTGTTGCTGTTAAAGTTGTAAAAGTTCTAACTGCATTTGAAGAGCTTTCATTTCCTGCCAAACACAAACAAATAACAACATTTTTGTCATACTTGTAAACTTACTCACAAAATATTTATGAAACTGACAACAAGAAAATTAATGGCTCAAACCAACTTGACCCGCTGTCTTGATTCGCTTCGTC
>OX421446.1:60394351-60414351 GCA_949126865.1 Montipora capitata
CGCTTTGAAAACAGATTGTTTTTCGTTGTTTTACTGGCGTTTTCCAGTCACAAAACAGCGTGTTAACTGGTGTTTACTGGAGTTTTCTCGCATTGTCCTGGTGTTCACCGCGCGGTTAACGCTGTGAAAACAGATTGTTTCCAGTTGTTTTACCGGCGTTTTCTAGTCGCAAAACAGCGTGTTAACTGGAGTTTACTCGGAGTTTTCTCTCATTGTCCTGGTGTTCACCGGTCGGTTAACGCACGCTAAACAGGTTGTTTTCCATTGTTTACTGGTGTTTTCCAGTTTCAAAACAACGCGTTCAGTGGAGTTTTCAGTGAGTTTTCTTGCATTTTCACGAACAGTGAATGCGCGGAGAACGCCAAAAAACCGCTTGTTCTTCAGCGTTCACTAGTTGGTTAATGCTTAAAACCAAGGTGTTTGCCTAGAGGGAAAACGCGGTGTTGTCACACGAATGCACCTACTTTCCTGCCTTTTCTGCATTTGCGGCTTATCCTTTTCGCTGGTATTTTACATGCACTTTAAAATCAGTTGGGTGGCGTAGCTTACAAATTTGGCTGTATTTACGTTTTCATTTACTCTGAGTTCGTAGCTGTGACGCTACTTTCACAATGAAATTTAAATGATTCAATGTTGTTGGCAGAAGGACTTGACTCCCTCCCTGATTATGTCCCCAGAAATAAAATATGAGATACATGTATACCTTCCACTGTTTTATTATCAATGACTCAAACAGGCACTTGCCTATTTCTATTATGTACAACAATACCAAAACATTTATTTATACTATATACAAATTGATAGCTACACTCTTTTAACAAATATATATGGCGCTCTTCTCCAGTCATTCGTGTTATCTCAATTTATGACTCATTTAAAACCTTTGCTGGCGGAACATCTGAATTTTCTACGCCGTTAGCTCTCATTGGAAAATTCTCTGCAACACCATGTTAACACTCATTTGATCTATGGGAATTGGAAAGTGCTCAGCCATGCCGCCCGTTCATCGGAAAATTGACATTTTGACGGCATTTTGTCAGCCTGAGTTCGAAAAGCACTTGCAAAATACCGTGTTAGAATGCTACGGAAAACAGGGTAAAACACTCAGGAAAACAGCGTGTTTGTCGGTGAAACACTCCTGTAGCAAAATGGACGTTGAACATCGCGTTTTCACTACGTTTTCCCAAACCTAAAAACACTTGAAAAATTCCATGTTAGAACGCTCCGGAAAACAGGGGAAAACAATCAGCAAAATAGCATGTTTTCCGGTGTAATGCTCTTGTAGGAAAACCATTGTGGAATGCTATGTTTTCATTACGTTTACAACTTCAGGAAAACATACAATGAACGCCTCGTTTTCTCGCTCCGGATAACTGGGGTAAAATGTCCCTGGAAAACACACTGTTAAAACCTGTTTTCCTTGTGCAGGAAAATTACGTAAGAACAACTTATTTTACCTCTGTTAACCAATAGTGAACACCGAGTTTTCCGCGCGTTTTCAAAAACAGGAAAACGAGCTATGAACGCGGCATTTTCCTGTCATTCACCATTTAGTAAAATCACCAGAAAACAAGGGCTTTCTTGCCGTGATGTGCATCTTGTTTAACGATTATCGGCAGCATTTTATGTGGTACCATAACATTGCCGTTAAGTGAAACAGCGTCATAGAGTCAGTCAGTCTAATGAGACATTCCCTCAAAAATGGTTGAAGCTGGTTTGAGCCACCTTGACACGCACGCGTTAGTTTCTGGATAGTTTATACATCAGTGTACCCTGCAAGCAGAGTCTCTTTCGATCTTCCTAGATAATTCGGGAAGAGGAAAGTAGACTCTGCTCGCAGCCTCCACATTTCGCATTGAGCATGCGTTAAAAATTTAAATGTATTCGGTGTCAGTCATGCGTGACCTGTAGCCGCAAAAGCACAAAACGAAAACAAACAGTCGGGATATTTTCCAACAACTCTGGCAAACACACGACAATCAAGGAATCATTTCATTGGAAACTCAAGATAGTCCATACTCTTAAAATACCATTTCATTTTTTTACTGAAAAATTTATAGGTTTCTGTCACACAAGTTTCTGTAACCGACACACATAGGAAAAACTCAAGGGAATTCTAACAGTTAAAATTGCCACGCTGTCGTAAATTTCAAAATATTGATGACGCGTGGCGATTGATCATGCGCAAAAATTAAAAAAACAGGTTTGACAAGTCGAAACTGGACTGACTCATCCAATTCTTTGGATGAGCGGCAAATCAAAGAATGTGGAGGCGGCGAGCAGAGTCTACTTTCCTCTTCCCGACTTATCTAGGAAGATCGAAAGAGACTCTGCTCGCAGGGTAACATCAGTGTTTTCGACAGATACAACGGAATTAGCATGCGTGTGGTCAATATAATTCTGTAAAACCCGCAGACCACCACACCGTGTATGTCTTGTAGGTTGGAAAAAGATTTCTTGTTCGTTAAAGTTCACAGAGAGAGCGCAGTTTATTCATAATCTAGGTGCAAGTTTCATTCAGAAAATGTGATTAAAACATTTTTTCAAGAAAAACAAAAAAATTGCATAAGGTGGCTGTACGGCTGTGAGGGTGCATATATTTCTTATTTTACTTATTAGTATTTTTATTATTATGATATTTATGTGATAATATTATATAAATTATACATAATACTAGTATAATATTATATATTATAATAAAGTTTCTATATAACGCCTGCTCTCATTGGTTTAAACAGCGTGCTTTATGAGAGTACAAAGCACGGAACAAACGAAAGCTAACGCCATCATCCGCATCACACTTCTTTCGTGCTCTAGCCGCTTCCTGTGTGCTTTACAACAGAACAGAGGACAGTCAAGGCTTCTTTATTTGTTAAATACATGTTATTATTATAATTTATATACTACTACTACTATTAACATTTTTATTATCCTCCGTACATATGCATTGTAATATAATTAGTTTTCTAGTGGGCTGAAATCTTGACCAATGCGCCGGTACATATGATTTCACATAAGCTACAAGTATATTATCCTTTAGAGCCCTCCAACTGGTTCAATCACATGGTCGGACTTATTCAGCAGCAGAATTACTGTGAGGCAAATGGTATTGTTTATATTCTGCTGTTCAGTGTTCGTCACGAAGTAGTCATGTCAGTGACTGAATCAGTCGCAAATGGTAACTGACTCAGTCTGGGTTTCTTATGTTTACTCGTTGTGATCTGAGAAATTAGACTGAGATCTCCAGTTGTGGGTTTGTCACCTTTGTTGCAACTTGTAACGTTTATTACTGAATCCGTACGTTACATTAGTGACTACGTACGAATTCAGTGAATAGCAGAATGTAATCTCTACAATTTGCCTTACAGTCACTCTTGCTGTTTTCAAATCGGACAAGCCGGCAATGGACACCTTTTCATTTCTCTGCTCTTGAGTTAGAAGATCCAACTGAATCAGCCGGTTACCATTAATTTACAACTGAATAGCGCCGGATAATAGCGGAAGACCATCCCTACGATTTTCCTCGGACTCGCAGTAACTTTTGCTGTTCTCCGGGTCAACTGAATAAGTCGGGTTGTGTGACTGAATCAGTTGGAAGGCTCTCTGGGCAATCAAGCTTTTCGCATACGAAATCAGTCAACGGAACAAGTCCACGAGACTTGAAGCAGTTTGATTTGCACCTACGTTCGAGGCACTATCTTATGGCAAGATCACGCCAAGACCCTGTAGATTTTTAGACTTTTATCCGTACTAGCTGCTCGATAAGTCGTTGAACTAGTCGACTGAAAGAAAAATATTACACAAGTAGATTAATGTTTTGGAATGCCGAAGATAGGCTAAAAAGGAATGGAACTGATTTCGTGAATATATACTTACAATTTGTGTCTTCTAATCTACGCGATCTTTTGGTTTGATTTCTTCTGTTGATTGTCTTTAACGTTTTGATCGGAGGAAAGTAAAAAAGCAATTTGCGCGTTTGCAGTACTGTGTCGATTTATATATTTCTGAATTTCTAATTAGTTGTCACCTTTCAACTCACGCAAACTTGCTGTGATAAATAAATTGCAATAAGTTGCATACATTAAGCCAGTAAGCGAAATAACTTAACGCGCAAAGTGCGAATCACTCCGCCCCAGTGCGGAAATTAGAAGTTACCTCTAATTGAGCAACGACTTAAACATAATCGGTATTCAATGACTCGAGATGTCACAAATAACGTAATGTCTATTACATAATGCTGGTCTATGTATTCCCTTGATTAAGAAAGGTTCGCATTTAATTCGTCTTTTGTTGCTAAAAGACACAGCTTGTGAATCGGCCTGTCGTATTCACCGTCCTGAGTCTTGATTCTTGTCTTCCTAACCAAACCATCGTTTCCTGGGTATGTTGCAATGACTCGCACCATCTTCCATTGGGATCTTTTGTGATTTGGGTCTATCTCTAGAACTAAGTCATCGACTTGAAGGTTTTCTCTGGTGCGAAACCACTTATTTCGTGGAAGTAGATTTGGCGCAAAGTATCTCATCCAGCATCTCCAAAATTCGTTCACGCGATTTTCTGTACTTCTTAAAAGATGTCTTGGGTTGATCCTTTCTTCTGGTTCTGGTTGAGGAATCGAAAGATGATGTCCTATGAGAATATCGTTTGGAGTAATTGGCGGGCTTTCCCATATGCTGTCAGAACTTGGGTGTAAAGGACGTCCATTGATGACGTAGGTTGTCTCCGCGAGAAATGTTCTCCATTGCTCTTCGGTAAAGGCTTGATTCTTGCATGTAGCGTTCAGACTTTGTCTGACTGACTTGATGAGGGTTTCCACGACGCCATTTTGATGACTTGCATGAGGGGTATTCCATTTCCATTTAAAATCGCACGAGAAATCTTCAGATAGAACACCTTCAATCTTGGGGACGTTCCAACTCCGCATTATTTCCTTTAAGTACCCTTGTGCGCCTACAAAATTTGTCCCGCAGTCGGACCAGCAAATGCACGGGTGACCACGCAAACTCGCGAAACGACGGAATTCCATCACGAAAGCGTCAGATGTTTTGTCGGTCACAAGTTCTAAATGGACAGCTGTTGTTGTCATGCAGGTGAAAATGATTACTTGGGCCTCCTTGAGTGTTTACGATTAAGTTTGATGTGCAATGGTCCAAACATGTCCATGGCGGTGTTGAAGAATGGCGGGGTGCCTACTGCAACTCGCAAGGATGGGATTTGTCCCATGAGTTGTTCCAATGGCTTCTTTCGGAGCTTCCTACAAGTAATGCACTTTGTTGTGAGTGCTTTGGACACACCACGAACTCCAATGATCCAGTACTTTCTCCTTGCCTCGTTAATTAGGCTTTTGTACCCACAGTGTCCGCGTCTTTCATGGAGGTCACGTAATAGCAAGATGACAAGAGGGTGATCGCGTGGAAGGATAACTGGGTTTCTTAATTCTTGTGGCAGCGATCTGACATCTTCGAGTCGTCCATGACCTCGAAGTAATCCGTTTTCGTCCAGCTTCAGAGTTAATTTCTTGTCAATGACAGAGGGATCTGGGTGTGCCTGACTCCACTTGAATAGCTGTTTCTCCGAGCCTTGCAATTCTTGAACAGTGATTGAACTTGTCTTAACATTCTTTTTTCTCGCATTCTGAATAAATCGGCGAACGTAAGCGAGTGTTCTCCGTATCTTTGAAAATGTAGAACAGGTATTCAACAGTTGATGAAAAACGGGGTTAGTATCTTCTTCAGACTTATCCAGATCAACTTTGGTTTGAAATTCCGCTATGGCTGCTTCGTGTTGCATTGGCGTTTTAGTCTTCTTGATTTTCACTTCCATCAAGACACCAGCTTTTGCTGTAGGTTCGATGGGGGCTCTAGCTTCAAATTTAGGCCATTGTCCTTCGGGTAACTGCAGGAAAGAGGGTCCCTTTATCCAGTCTTCGAGTTGCGATGGCTCTATTCCTCTAGTGAGAATGTCGGCTGGATTGAACTTTGACCTGATGTATCGGAAGTCTTCCACCCCAACAGTTTCTTGGATTTCTGCTACTCGACTTGATACGAAAGGTTTGAATTGACGTGATGGGGTCTTAATCCAAGAAAGGACAGTAGAAGAGTCCACCCAGAAGATCCTCTTGCTGTCTTGGATGTTCGCAAACTGTAGAGACTCTCTGCAAGTTTCATATATCCTTGCAAGTGTTAAACAGCCCATGAGCTCCAGTCTCGGGATCGTTTTTCTCTTTAGTGGGGCGACGAAGGACTTGACTAAATCAGGAATGCACTTGTAACTTCCGTTCTTTAACTCCCATTGGAGGAAAATGACCGCTCCGTAAGCTTTTTCGCCACCATCACAGAATCCATGAATTTGTGGTACCCCAATCGCGTGGCTTGGTTTTAACTTGCAATCGAATTCGACTGTTAAGAGGTGATTCATGGCTTGCAAATTCTCCATCCACTTGCTCTTGACTGCTGTAGGTAAGGTTTCGTCCCAATTGTAGCCTGAATGCCATAAGTCCTGCAAGTCGATCCTAAATTTAATAGCTACCGGCATCACAAGACCGATTGGGTCCCACAATTGTCCAATAAGACCCAGGCAACGTCTCTTTGTCAAAAGGTCCATCTGGTCGAGTTTGTTCCTTTTCAGGGAAAACTTGTCTGTTTGTTTATCCCATCTTAGACCAAGAAGATCTGCCCAGCGTTCACCGTTGGACTGGTCAATCTCCGCACGGTTTGAATGCCAAGCTTTTATCTGGAAATGACCTTTCTTAAGAATGGCGTCAATGTTGCTGATAATCTGTTTTGCTTCCATTGTAGTTGCTTTGGAACTTCCGATATCATCCACGTACATATGGTCTTGAAGTTCTTTTGATGCTTCTGGGAACTCGGCTTGAGATGTCTTTGCTAGTGTGTTGATGGCATTCGTTGCTATGTCGGGAGCTGGCTTATCTCCAAAGTTCAACCTGAGCCATTGGTATACTGTTGGCGAGTTGCTAATCTTACTCCTCCAAAGGAACCTGTGAAAAACCTGGTCGTCGGGATGAACCAAGATTTGATTGAACATTTTGCGTATATCGCCGATAAAGGCTACTTCGTTCCATCTCCATGCTGCCAAAACATCCAGGAGACTGTTGATGTAGTTTGGCCCTTTCTCTAGGTAATCATTAAGGGACAAACTGTCGTGACCTTTCGAAGATGAGTCAAAGACAAGTCGAACTTTTGTCGTTCTTTCTTGTGTTAACACGGCTTGTAAGGGTGAGTACCATTCAGGCTTGCTATGATCAATCTGGTCAGGAGAGACTTGAATCACGTAGTCCTGCTCTAGAAGCTTTTGGACTTCCTCATTGACAACATCGAGACACCCCTTTTTCTGGAATGACCTCACCGTGGAAAACAGCCTTTTCAGTGCGATGCCATAGTTACTTTGTTTGGGAGGGTCCGCTTCCGCCCAGGGCATCTTAACTTGTATTCTTCCGTCAACCAGGGTAGTTGAGGCTGCGAGGGACTTAACGAACTTGCTTTCGCGTATCTCGTTTTCGCTACACGTACAAAGGTTGGTCGGTTTGACGCCAAGGAGGTCTTGGTGAAGAAGTTCTTTGATGTCGTCTACGGCATTTGCTGTTCTGACTTCAACCGACTGAATTTCTGAAGTAGTAGAGTTGTTCTTTTCAAACTGTCCCATAACGTACCAACCAAAACAGTTTCGTTTCGCAACAGGTTCCCCTGGCTCTCCGGACACTGTGTGGATATCAATGAAGGCTTCTACAAAGTCTGTACCGACAAGGAGATCTATGGCGCCACCTGAAAGGTGTAGTTTATCACAAACGTGCTTGAGATGAGGGTAGTGTCGCACTAATTCTTTGGAAAGCGTTTTTGCTTTACTGCAGGGCCTTGTAACAGTGTACACTTGAAGGGTCTTCTTAATATCCTCGTCAGCAGGTGAGGCAACAGTGATGTCGATTATCTGTGATGCTTCACTTTTCTTCTTCCCACCAGCCAAATTCATTGTCAGATGTGTTGCTGATCCACTCAACCCAAGTCGTCTGGCTGCATTCTTTGAGAGGAGACTGGTATTGGATCCAGAGTCTAACATCGCAAGGACTTCAACAAATTCTCCGTTTCCGTTCATGACTCCAACTTTTTGAACAGGGCACAAACCAGTTATGAGCTTTAACTTTTCTTTGTGATGAACAGCATTTTCTTGGATGTTACCATTTGATGTACTCGAGGGGGCCTGGCACTGACTTTGGAAAGAAGATGATCTTGGATTTGGACTTGAGCTTGTTTCACCAATCTTGTCATTGTGAAGAGAACGGTGATGGTTTTTTCTGCATTTGTCGCATGTTGAACCGTCTGGTTTCCTGCAGTTGCTTGTATGATGCTTTCTAAGACATTTACGACATCGGCAATGTTGCTTTACAATCTCCCATCTCTGACTGATAGCTAACTCCTGGAACAAAGGACAGGCAGCGAGGTGATGTTTTGTTTTACAGTTAAGTGGACAGGTGTCATCATCGGGTTCTTCGCCACTTGCGGCATTGTTCTGAGTTTTACTTGGGCTCCTGTATCGGCGACTCTCGTTTCTGTCTTCAAACACGGTGTTATTCTTGCCCCTTGAGCGGATACTTGCTTCTACGTGCAACCAGGTGATGAGGTTACTGACAGTTTCCTCTTTACCTTCTCTTTTCATTTCTCTTCCAAAATGAGAATTATCGTTCGGATCAAGCTTGGACAAAAGTTGAGACATAAGAAATAGCGCTTCCGAAGACTCCAACACCGGACATCCATTATCTTCCATATCATTCGCGTAGGATGATACTGTCGTGGCGAAGTGCGTGAACGACCTGGAGTCTCGTTTTACGGGCTTAAGGCTATTTATTTCGAGGAGCAGTTCGTCCATTAGTTTACGTTTGTCTGCAAATTCTGTGTCCAATATATTCCACGCACTATCTATGGTTTTGCAAGTTTTTACCTGGTCAGACCACCACGATCCTCTCGGCAATGCATTTCGGAACCGTTGCAGTTGTTCATCTTTATCTTGATCGTATTTCTTCATCCAATGATTGAATTCTTTTTTCCAGGTAGCATAGGATCTACGACTGCCGTCCCATGTTGGTACCGATAATCGTTGCAGACCACTAATGTTTGGTTTTGACCTTAAGGTGTCCGCCATTTTCGTCACTGCTGATGTCATGGATGACATTGAAGCTGTCAAGGTCTTCAAGGTTTCAGAGTCTTTTGAAGACGTTTCCGTGGAATCGTGTTCCTTTTGGTAGGCAGCAAATTTTAAGGCAATCTGAAGGAAATCAGCTTTTACTTTGTCTCCAAGTTTCTTTGTTGTCAACAATGGTTCCTCCTCTGCGGTAATACCTTCATCAACCAATCTGTCTAAAATGGTTTCTTGTTGCTTCTTGATGAACCTGTATCTTGTCTCCACTTGATTGAATGCTGCCTCTAAGGTTTTTAACTCTGGCCTCACTGAAAAGATTATTTCAAATTCTTCGATTAATTCGTAAAAGATCGTTACCGCGTTTTCCATTTTCCCTGCTAGGGTCTTTGCGTCTACTTTAGGCGGCATCTTACTTTGTAGGCTCGATGCAAAGTTCGGAGATTCGGTATCTTCGGCGTGGATGATTTACAGCATTGATTTGGCGGGATCCTCTGCACAAATTTCGACTGATTCGCACCTACGTTCGAGGCACTATTTTATGGCAAGATCACGCCAAGACCCTGTAGATTTTTAGACTTTTATCCGTACTAGCTGCTCGATAAGTCGTTGAACTAGTCGACTGAAAGAAAAATATTGCACAAGTAGATTAATGTTTTGGAATGCCGAAGATAGGCTAAAAAGGAATGGAACTGATTTCGTGAATATATACTTACAATTTGTGTCTTCTAATCTACACGATCTTATGGTTTGATTTCTTCTGTTGATTGTCTTTAACGTTTTGATCGGAAAAAGAAGCAATTTGCGCGTTTGCAGTACAGTGTCGATTTATATATTTCTGAATTTCTAATTAGTTGTAACCTTTCAACTCACGCAAACTTGCTGTGATAAATAAACTGCAAGAATAGTTGCATACATTAAACCAGTAAGCGAAATAACTTAACGCGCGAAGTGCGAATCACAGTTATCAGTGAGACAACTTAATGGTATATGGACCTATATGCAAAGAGATATATATGCATCACTGTTCATATGCTTGGAACTAAGGCGGACAACATCAGTGAATAAGCAAAGGAAAACAAACCGTCACGCCAATTTAAACGACACCAACACCAGTGCAAATGTCACCGGCACGTGTCTACAATGTAATTCAATGCGCAATCGCAATAATTGAATTTACCAGAGAATGATTCGAAGCTTTTTTTCTCCTTGTTCTTTTATTTATCCTTTCCTTTCCAAGGCAAATAATTATTTACAGAATGTAAAAAAAATTTGACTTCGACTTGGCAACAGCTATGGATTGAATTGCCGATATATGATCTCTAATTAGATTTAGTTGAGCGCTAAGACACGGCAAGAAAAGCAGTCGATGTTTCTCATTACAAAGGTTCTAAGGGGCGTGAAATTCATCGCAAGAGCTCGTACATTAAGGGCTTAATAAGTGTTTGTTTGATTGGGATCAAATCCAGATCTGCCTGCAAGTGCCAACATTCATCCACAACGGGCGAAGTAAGTACATGTAATTGCTGTTTTTCCTTTAATTATCTGTGTGCGTGTGTAAAAATTATAAGTGATGCGGCTTTCTCAAAAAATAGCATGCCTTGACTGCGTTTTGGCTGGTAAGAACAAGTCCGTATTGCAAGTCATTTTTGCTCCCATAAATTAAACAGTGATTTAGCAGTCGGTATGAAAATTGTCTGCTTGAAGGTCACGAACAGTTTCAATATTGATTGTGAGTCAAAGATTGTTTTATGTTCATAAAGAAATTAAAGAATAAATAATGTGTAAAAAAATTGGCACGAACACAGGGTTCTCCCTAGTTTTCAGCACAACTGGTAAGGGATCTTTTCAAACCGGTAAAGCATTTGGTTAATGTTCGACGTTCTGCAACGGATAAGCGACTTCTGAGGGTTTGCAGGCGGTAATAAGTGCTCTTACAAGCGGTAAATTTTACCGGTTACCACCTGATAAGGAGAACCCTGGAACGTGGGTTTGCTTTTCAGTGGCTCGGGCTAAACTGCTTCAGTTGTGGTTTGATTTGAGCCAGACAACTTGTCATCACAAGAATTACGATTGGCGGAGAGGGTATTAAACAGTAGACTGATTCAGTACTGATAAGCCACTACTTGATATTTGATTCCTATTGGTTAAAACTGTACTGAATCAAACATTCCAGTTTGTAGTTTTGCATTCCAGTTTGGTTTTAGCCGGTGTTAAGGGTTAATCCGCGCTCCCCTTTCACTGCCATGTGTGATGCCCATTCATGTGGGCAGGCGCAATTTTTGTTATTACCTCTCCAAATCGGATCACGATGCCATGGGGAAATCATTGTACCCAAATCTTAAACCTGATTCGATAGGCAATGGGAAGCCAATGATGTTCCTAGAGAGCTAGTATAGTAAATGGTTAGAACCCAAATGAAAACGAACAGCATACTTAAGACTCCATTGGTAGTATGGTGTCTAAGTGGCTACCCACATGTACGCATTGCGTAACTACTTTTTTAAACAACTTAGAGAAATACGAAAACACAATAGTTTCAATGCCCTGACTACAGGATGCCAAACTGGCAATTCTGTCCTGACGAGCAGCCTTTCTCAATGGAAACGTGTGAGCAGTTCAATTAGCTCATTCAAAGTCCCTGGATCAAAATACATGGAGTAACCAGGTATCCAGACAAAAAAAATTGTGACGAAAAAACAAGCAATTCTGACATTGGATAGATTTAGACATGAAATAAAAAATTTTGAGTTTGACGTCAATTTCAGAAAATTGAATATTACACTCTTAATGGCATCACCTCCTGTTTTTTTTGGTGTCAGCTACATACCGGCAGCAAATTTCCGGCAAGGGAAGCATATCTTAGGAACTTTTAATTTACGTAATAGAATTTCTATTTTTTAATGTTCCGTGATTATTATTATTATTGTATAAAACGCTCTTAGTCTGTTAAATGCCCAAGTATTTATTCTGTAACAACTGTCTCCATTAGCCGAAATCATTCCTTGGGAAACCCTGTTGAAGAAAGGCATTTTTCTTTCGAAATACTGGCTTAAGATAGTTATTCCTTCACTGTTTAATTAATCTTGCTGTGCCAGTTTAGCATCCTGTACTCATAGCATTGAACCTATTGTGTTTTCGTTCATTTATCTTCTAGGTGCACCCCAGATTTCTGAGAAAAACTTCCTAGTTTTGATTATCAACAATGGTGGATAGAAAGTTGGACCTTTTGGAGCGGCATATGCAAGAGCTTAGTGTTGCAAGAAAGGAGGGAGACAGACCAGGCGAGGGTTTGGCTTATTTCAATCTTGGTAGATACTATAAGGGGGCAGCTGACTTTAATCAGGCCATAACAAATTACACAGAAGCATTAGCCATTTTTAAGGAAGTGGGTTTCAGGGCCGGAGAAGAAGCAGCCTATGCCAATCTCGGCATTGCTTATGACAGTCTTGGTAATTTCAAGAAAGCCATAGAGTACTACAATCAACATCTAAGTATTGCAAAAGAGGTAGGGGACAGGGCTGGAGAAGGAAGAGCTTATTGCCATCTCGGCAACGCTTATCACAGTCTTGGTAATTTCAAGCAAGCCATAGAATACCACAATCAACATCTAAGTATTGCAAAAGAGGTAGGCGACAGGGTCGAAGAAGGAGGAGGTTATTGCAATCTCGGCAACGCATATCAAAGTCTTGGTAATTTCAAGCAAGCCATAGAGTACCACATTCAACATCTAAGTATTGCAAAAGAGGTAGGCGACAGGGTCGAAGAAGGAGGAGCTTATTGCAATCTTGGAATCGCTTATGACAGTCTTGGTAATTTCAAGCAAGCCATAGAGTACCAAAATCAATTTCTTAGTATTGCAAAAGAGGTAGGCGACAGGACCAGAGAAGGAAAGGCTTATCACAATCTCGGCAACGCTTATCACAGTCTTGGTAATTTCAAGCAAGCCATAGAGTACCACCATCAAGATCTTAGTATTGCAAAAGAGGTAGGGGACAGGGCCGGAGAAGGAGCAGCCTATGGCAATCTCGGCAATGCTTATGAAAGACTTAGTAATTTTAAGCAAGCCATAGAGTACCACAATCAGCATCTAAGTATTGCAAAAGAGGTAGGCGACAGGGTCGAAGAAGGAGCAGGTTATTGCCATCTCGGCATTGCTTATGGAGGTCTTGGTAATTTCAAGCAAGCCATAGAGTACCAAAATCAATTTCTTAGTATTGCAAAAGAGGTAGGCGACAGGACCAGAGAAGGAAAGGCTTATGGAAATCTCGGCAACGCTTATCACAGTCTTGGTAATTTCAAGCAAGCCATAGAGTACCACCATCAAGCTCTTAGTATTGCAAAAGAGGTAGGGGACAGGGCCGGAGAAGGAGGAGCCTATGGCAATCTCGGCAATGCTTATCACAGTCGTGGTAATTTTAAGCAAGCCATAGAGTACCACCATCAAGATCTTAGTATTGCAAAAGAGGTAGGGGACAGGACCGGAGAAGGAAAAGCTTATCGCAATCTCGGCAACGCTTATCAGAGTCTTGGTAATTTCAAGCAAGCCATAGAGTACCACCATCAAGATCTTAGTATTGCAAAAGAGGTAGGGGACAGGGCCGGAGAAGGAGCAGCCTATTGCAATCTCGGCAACGCTTATCACAGTCTTGGTAATTTCAAGCAAGCCATAGAGTACCACCATCAAGCTCTTAGTATTGCAAAAGAGGTAGGGGCCAGGGCCAGAGAAGGAAAAACTTATTGCAGCCTTGGCATCGCTTATAAAAGTCTTGGTAATTTCAAGCAAGCCATAGAGTACCACCATCAGCATCTTAGTATTGCAAAAGAGGTAGGGGACAGGGACGGAGAAGGAGCAGCCTATGGCAATCTCGGCGATGCTTATTGCAGTCTTGGTAATTTCAAGCAAGCCATAGAGTACAACCATCAAGCTCTTAGTATTGCAAAAGAGGTAGGGGCCAGGGACAGAGAAGGGAAAGCCTATTGCAGTCTTGGCAACGCTTATCACAGTCTTGGTAATTTCAAGAAAACCATAGAGTACCACCATCAGCATCTTAGTATTGCAAAAGAGGTAGGGGACAGGGACGGAGAAGGAAAAGCCTATGGAAATCTCGGCATCGCTTATGACAGTCTTGGTAATTTCAAGCAAGCCGTAGAGTACCACCATCAAAATCTTAGTATTGCAAAAGAGGTAGGGAACAGGGCCGGAGAAGGAAGTGCCTATGGCAGTCTCGGCAGTGCTTATCAAAAACTTGGTAATTTCAAGCAAGCCATAGAGTATCACTATCAACATCTTAGTATTTGCCAGGAAACAGAGAACCCAATAGAGCTGGCAATCGCATGTTATCATATTGGTCTTCTTCATGAATTTTTTGGCTACTTGAGCACAGCTCTTAATTACTATCGTCTAAGCATTTATTATTTTGATGAAGTTAGGTGTCTTCAGTCAGAGGATGCATGGAAAATAAGCTTTCGTGACACAAAGGGGGTTGCATACACCGCTCTGTGGACAGCACTCTTGAAGAATGGAGAGGTTGATGAAGCTTTGTATGCTGCTGAGCAAGGACGAGCACAGGCTTTGGCAGACATTTTAAAGATGCAATACAGCATTGATGAGAAACCTGTGATGAAGGTAACTATCTCTTTGGTTATGAAAGATCTACCTTCACAAACTGTTTTCACAGCACTTGAAGGGAACACGATCAGCTTCTGGTTGCTAACAGATGATATCCGTATAAATTTCAGACAAAAGAAAATCGAAAATGGAACTGCCAAGTCTCTGATGAAAAGTACTTTAGAACAGATTAATGCAGGGGCCGTTTTGCGATGCGAGAATCGTTCACTTGAAAGACAAGGCAGTGACTTCTCGAGCAGTAGGGAAGGTGTTGAAGAAACCTTTCCGTCTTTGAGCTTCTCTGTGCACTCTTTGCAGCCCTTGTATGATGTCTTAATCAGTCCTATAGCGGACTTGATCCAGGGTGGTGACTTAGTGTTTGTTCCTGATGGACACTTTTGCCTGGCTCCCTTTTCTGCAATGAGTGACTCTGTCAGGATCCGTGTAATTCCCTCGCTGACTGCTTTAAAATTGATCACTATGGCACCTGATAACTTCCAAAGTAAGAATGAAGCGCTGCTTGTAGGCGATCCGTGCTTGAGCGAAGTCACTTACGGCACTGGTGAACCCATGTACGGACAGCTGCCGTGTGCGAAAAAAGAGGTGGATAGAATTGGAGAACTTCTGCAGACCGTGCCTCTTACAGGAAAAAATGCAACCAAAGCTGAGGTGCTGAAAAGAATGAAGTCAGTTGCCTTAATCCACATTGCTGCACATGGGGAGGCTGGATCTGGAAAAATTGCTTTGGCTCCAAATCCCAAACGCACATCCAAGATCCCCGAAGAGGAAGATTACATGTTATCGTTGAGCGATGTTCAAGCAGTTCGCCTTCAGGCAAGACTGGTTGTGCTTAGTTGCTGTCATAGTGGCCAGGGAGAGGTAAAATCTGAGGGTATTGTGGGAATAGCCAGGGCTTTCCTGTGTGCTGGTGCCCGGTCTGTTCTGGTGTCACTCTGGGCAATCGACGATGAAGCGACCTGGATGTTCATGGAGAGTTTCTACCAACACTTGGCAGATAGAAAAAGTGCAAGTACAGCTCTTCACCATGCCATGAAATCTCTTCAGGAGACAAAGAATTATTCGGCCATAAAATACTGGGCACCATTTGTGCTAATTGGCGATGATGTCACCTTTGAATTTGGGGAGCTCAAACACAAAAAGAATGGTAAGTGCCATATAAATATAACTTTAATGACTGAATCGCTGTACTTTGTACATGTTTTTAATCAGGAAGTTGTCGAAAGGAGCAGGTACGTTCTTCACGGAGAAATGGCTTTATAAACGGTTGCCAGAGTAGATATTTTTACTCGAACTGCTTTGGCTAATACCTGAATTAAATAATGTCTGTATTCACCGAGTCACTTCAGCTTCCTGCAGATAGCTAGGTGTTTGAGCCCGTGTTATGATGGACTGACTGTTAAACTGACCGGTGATTGTCGACTGTTTAGGTCAAGTGAAGTGAGTTAGAGGTCTTCAAGTCTACATGTCAAAGTAACAGTGAATAGGAATTGTTGCTATTAACTTTAGTACAAACAGTTAAATGAATGAATGAAGACAATTGTTATATTATTTACTTGTCAATCAGAACGAAATTCATTATTGCCATTTAACCCACTACTTGTTTCTTTCTTCCTGGTTTTGTTTTTTTTCAGAAACGATGTCCAAAACGTGAGAAACTTACTTGGACTGTGCTACGTTGATATGTTATTTTTCTTTCCTCGATTATATGAGTTATTGAAAACAATTCAAACATTGATACCTCAGTAGCAGTCAGACACAAGATATCATGCCTATTATAGTTAAAGTACCATGCGATTTCAGTAGTATTAAGATACTGTCCAAGTCCTTACATTTGTGCCTTGTTTTGTAAGCATCTGTTCCAGGATTAGTTAATCACTTGATAGAAATCAGGAACTTGGCAAAACGGTTTGTTTCTATAACTGAGGATCTAATCGTCTTGTTATTTTGGCCCTTGAAAATAACTCCAAGCCTTTACGGTATGTTTCTCAGGTGATATGTATACTTGCTATATCAACTTTCCATTTACAATATCATTAAGTGACAGTCTCGGGGAACGTGTATTTTCAGTGTTTCTGTAAGGTTTGCCAAAGCTAAATAAGCAAATTAATTGTTTCGGGAGGCAAATGTCTCTAAGCTAAAACCTAGGAAAGTATAAATGTTTGGAAATTACAAAAATTTTAATGTAGCGTTCACATTTAAATGAGACGGAAATTCCTGGAACAAAACGCCTTATTCCCAAAGGGTTTAAATCGGGCACAACATTGAGTTAGCCGATTTGTTTATTGTTTATTTTCCCACAAAACTTGGTTCAAAAACAGACACTTTTCTGACGCTGATGAGGACTAGGACAATTTGGGTAAATCTAACTCTTGGGTGAAGGACTCTTGCTAGGGCCTGGAACCAAACAAATGGAAAGTTCTTCACTTTAAAGTTTTACATGTTGATTTTTGTGATATTTTGTCACAGAGGGACTGGACCAATGCAAAATAATTCAATGAAATGGGCGATTTCTTAAGACTTCTAGAAGGTAAAAAGGTGTATGGGGTAAAAGTAGCCTGATCTCTTAATTAATTGTGTGCATTTTAAACCCCTGGGGAGGTGGGACTTTGCCCATGCATATGCTTGTGAAAATTTTTTGAATTTTAAAAATGGTATGAGTACTCGAGTCACGTCATTTCATACCATTTCTCACCATTGCAAACGTTGGTTAGTAACTCTTGAGTTGACAAAGGTATTAAAAGGGAAGCATTCCATCCTTTCTCCATGTTAAAACTGACAGCGGGATGGGCACCCACCTCCTAAACCGAGCACCCCAAATGTAGAGTAAGGTCTATGTGAAGCCTATCAGTACTGGTCTACTTCTCCACTACCATAGTCGAGTCGACCACGACTGAACGTGCAAACAGATTCAATCCGAGCTAAAGTCTTTGTCTAGCTCTCCTCCACTTATGCAAATTTGGAGTATTTTGTACCTGTTACGAACGGTCATCACTTCTTTCCATCCCTCAAACTGACATTTCCCTTTTTATTCAACTTATACGACGTACAGTCTACTTTAGACTTCAAATCTACTTCAACGAAACAAAGATTTTAAACAAGCTGAGAAGATTCAAAATAGGCGAGGAAAAGAGTTAAACCCGGATCGATGGCTTCACCTTGCAGTTTCCGATATCCTCTAGACCAATGAGACAAGCTCCTGGAAAGTCGAAATTTTTAGAGTATTGACATAATAGTACCTAGCAAAACAATTGAAAGTTAACCTTCTTCAACGGGGTTTTTAGACCTAAATACTGTAGATCAGTGCGGCATAGCTTAGAAACGCTATTTCTTGTTGAACTAAAGCTGTCATTCTGCTTGTTTTCATTGTTTTTAGAGCGGTAAGCTTGTCAATATTAACCTGGCATAATGCGTCGTGTAATTGTTACGAAATGTCCAATGTCAGTTTTGGGGATGGAAATTAGTGTTGACCGTTATGAACTCGCATGTTCATTTCCAACTCCTTGATAATGGCGTCATCAGGTTGCCGAAACGTCGGAAGTTTAGCCTTTCATTGCTAGTTTTTACATAGAGGGTATTACATGGTGGCGAGAAGATATGAATCTCAGGAGTGAAGAAAGCGAACGAGTGAGATATTGTTCTTGCCACGAGAACATAAAATTCATATCTTCGAGCCAACGTGTAATGTTCTTTTTATTATATGGAGACTAAATATTGAATATTTCCGATTTTATCCATGCTTTTATTCTAAACAACAAACGCGACACGAGAAACCAATTCAACAAAAGCAAAAGGCGGGAATCGTGACGTCATTGAACGATACGACATGCACAAAGGTGACATACGGAAAATACGCCACTCGGGTCGCGGATGAAGTGGCGTATGGAATCTACGAGTGGTTTAGTTCCCAGTAAAACACTCTCCTCCATATAATAAATGTCCGTATTTCACTGTTTTCATCTTTATTTGGTAATTTAACATTTATGTTTCCTGATTTCGTTTTAGAGGATTTAACAATCATGTAATTAGTTTTCTTAATATTTATAGAGAGCTTGTTTAGATCGCACCATTCTTTAATTTTAGCCAGCTCTCTGTTATTTAGTTTTTCAAGATCTCGAATAGGTGATAAAACAAAGACATTAGTGTCATCAGCAAAAATCCTAAAGTTCAGTTTATCAAAGCAGTAGAAATGTTGTTTATATAAAGTAAATATAAAAGAGGACCAAGGGAACTACCCTGTGGTACATCACATTTCATTGTTTGTTTGTTTTTGGCCATTTGGCCAAAAATCGCGATTTTCAACACTTTTGGAAAAATCGTTATTTCTCTTTTAATAGGTGTTGTTTAAAGTGGTTTTTTTGTAGCACAAATCTATGATAGTTAAGCTTTCCATCAATAAAAATTAGGCTATAAGGTGACTTGTATTTGCTAGTTTTTTGGCCTTGCAAAGTTTTCCCAAAAATGATTTGACGATAGGTCTATCCCGATTGGGCTGGCAAACTGGAAAATGGTGCTTGAAAAATGGGAAAGAAGTGCTTAAATAATGCTCGACTTTTGAAAAAGATGCTCGAAATTTACTGATTTTCATCGGTATGCCTATTTTTGTTAAAAAAAGAATTGCCCTTTCGTTAAGTTGTTTATAAATGTTCAGAGAACTAAAACATTAAGAAACGGTCCAGATAAGAACGATAGCAACAACGGCAACGAATATGTTGGAATTCAGTTGGTATGCAAAAAGGTGATGACTTTTCTATTGTCTGTACTTACTTCTGATTGGCTTAAACAGCAAACGGTTAACAAAACTCCATAAAGCAGTATTATATTCATCCTTACTTTCCAACCATCTTCCATCTTTCATCTGGTCTCAGTTTAAATGAATTCCACAGAAATCGTATGTGGGGAACATGTAAAATTGTAAACGTTTCTTGGCTTTTGCTTTCAACTCTTGTGATTGGTCAAAATCTTTTAACACAAAAAAACACCCTTTCAAAGTGGGCTGTAAATGAATTTTATTGCGTTAACTGCCTTCCTGTAGGTTTATGCATTCTCTGTGTAAAAATGATAACATTCCTATGTGGGGAAAGCCCCGTTGCCGCATAACAAAGGAAATTGCTATCCACCTTACACGGATCATTACTTAATGTCTTTTGAGCAAAAAAAAATTCCTCAGTGAAATATACTTTAAAGCCTGCGATGATTTCAAATTGCCTCACTTCAAACGCAA
>OX421446.1:60419351-60431851 GCA_949126865.1 Montipora capitata
ATATGCTGCCAAGAAACTGAGCCTGTCAAAAATAAGCTTATCGTAGCTGTTACTAGCGGTGAATGTGGCGAAGAACCCAAATGCATCACCCAGGGTTTCATCCAGTTTGTATGAATGGATGGGTCCTTCAAACAGCTTGGTATCAGTACAAGCAGCAGTACAAAGATCCATTTGATGGACCTGAAGATAAATTTTATAAACATATTGCCTACAGACAGTTGGCTCCATGGTGCTGGGGCATTTTAGGAAAGGAGATAAGGGTGGTTCTTTCATCTTGTGCAGTGATTAGCATAAGAAATGTTTATCCTCCACCGGGGCCAGAGGAAGAGTGGGCCTTTGAAGGCTTCCGTTATGCAAATGAATGAGAAAACGGGTTTTAAACATGTCTATGAATTAAATAAATAAAGAAAAATACAAGTTTGTATCTTTCATGGAAATCATCAGTTAACAACTGCAAACAAGTACTGATGCAAGCCTTCTGATGCTTGATAAGGTGCTTCCTGTAAAAAGGATGGCTGCTGCCAATAATAGGTTTCCCAGGGGCTTCCTTTTAATAACTGGGGTTCCCACAGTTCTGTATGCCCATTATGGCAGGTTAGGATAACTGATAGCATGCTCTCAGCCATTTTCCTTTTTTGGTCAATGATCACACCCCCACATTTTGGACACTTTTTCGGTTAATTGTTCAAACAGGAAGCAAACACAAGAAATTCCTTTTCACTGTCTGGAGAGCCATCTTCAAATTCATGTTCAGATAACACTATCTCATCACTGGATAACTATTTTTTATCATCTGGTAATGGCCAATGGGGATCTAAATCTTCATCATCATTGTTATTCTCACCATTATCATGTATATCCATTTTTTCATCTACAAGGACGTCTTGCATTGGTGGTAAGGGGATTGTATCAAACTTGTTACATGTAAAATGTCATAGGTTGGAAAAATTGCTGTGGGTGTATCAATGGGATTTAAGGACGGTGCCTACTATTGTTATTGCGCATACGTTCTGCGCATCTCCAGATACTCGGATTTCCTATCGCCGATGCTTACTAATACAGGGATATTTTTGCGATTCGCTTGATCGTCTTGTGCGATCCTGTAGTAAGTCAGATCACCGTATACGTGTGTTCCCGTTTTTCTTCGTCTTGTTTCAATAATTATGGCAACTAGGTACACAACAGCTCACTATTTCGCTTGAAACAATCAAAGTACAGTCGAAGATACAGATACAACGACAGGAATTATAATTTAAGCAAAGTTGAAGAATGAAGAAGCAGCCTTTTACAAAACACCGCGGAAAGTGAATTTGACGATTCTACGTCATCACGAGCTGCTGACCACTGACCGCGGCTCAAATTTTCTCCAAAATGGCGGATTTCTATTTGCATTTTCGGTCGTCTTTCAGGTACAATATTTAATTCGAATGAAACGATATGGGAATGATGTTATCAAAAATTGAGGCATGGGACAGAGGCCAAACATACGAAATAACTTCAATTTTACCCCGGAGTTCCCCTTTAATAGAGATGTTACAGGTTGAAATAAAATTCAGGTTCATTTAATTTCAACCTAGGTTGATTTTTTTCAACCTAGGTCAAATTTTTTCAACCTAGGTTATTATGAACTGTCTAAAAAAGGGTTTTCTCCTTTTTTGGGGATGTAACTTATAAAAATGCGGCCTGGATTTTTAGGGGGGATAAAAATGAAAACGGCTTCCTCCACCTTTTCCTTACCTTCCGTCCTCCCTCCACTTACTGTCTCTCTTTTACCTTCCCCCCTTACGGTCCTTACGTACTGCCATCATTCCATACCGCTCCAAGGATTCGAACCCTCTTCGAGATCTCTTCTCCTTCGTATGAACCGCTAAGCCATCGAATCAGCAACTGAAATCGTTTAGATGTTTTTTCTACCAGTGAGTTTAAGCTATTTCCAAGCCTTCACGACAACCACCATTTCGCACATGCGTAAATGACATACAAAAAGACTTAGAAAAATTTCAGCTCATCCACAAAGTTAAAAGGCCGCCGATGAACAAGTTAAAGGGTGGCAAAATTTATCTGAAGAAGAATGAAAACCGGCGCTCTGATTCCGCCAGTGCAACGGAAGCAAAAATTGTTTGAAAGAGCTGGGATCTTGATTCTGAAGGACAAATAGTCAAATATTGTGCTAATTAAATTTATTTACGTCGCTATGCAAAATACACCAGGAATAAGGCATCATTTCTAGTCATGATATAAGAAACCGATTGTCGCCGCAAACCTAGCGTTCCCACTGTGAAAAAAAGATGGTGGTGTGGGAAAATAGAACTACAAAACATAACCTTTGTAGTTTAATCAAAGGAAAGAACTCGTCTTCGAACCACTGGTGTCGTCATCCTGGAGAAACCGCTTGTAAAAAACATAACCATTCACAGAACAATTGCCAAAATGCTGTATGAAGTGGTTTTCGGAATCTATGGGAGAAAAGAAATAAAAAAGCCACAAATACAGAACAGGGGAATGGTTAATAATTTGAAAAAATGGATGAACCAGGCATTGAAGGAGAGCAGTGTCTGACACTTGCAGAGTAACTCTAAATCACAGTCATTGAAAGCCATGCAACCGCTCAAAAATGGGTCCTGAGACTTAAATACTGTTTATGAGCACTATTTGAAATGGGTGCTTAGACTTAAATACTGCTTATCAGCGCTATGTTTACAATTATCATACACCATTTTGCAGTTATCATACACCAGAAAGGGAAGAAAAAAAAGAAGTTCAAACTTCAGGATTATATAGCGCTGAAAATTAATGAACGGAAATGGAAACGCCCCTTCATCCAAATGTGCTACTTGCCAAAATTGTAGAACTTGGAGGGGGATTTGTCAAAATAATCACAAAATTTGGATTTATCACTACAAACAGACTCAACAAATTTTAAAAAAAGAATTAAAATTCAAAAGAAATAACACTTACAAGAGCCTACAAAATGGCTTCTGATCAATAAATCGCAAAACCCTTTTTCCTGACTTTTTAAAGTTTTATTTTTACTTGCTTTTGATTATTACGAATTCCATATAAGCAAATTAAACGATATAGCAAATAACTATGCAAATTAAAAATCAACAATAAATCACGTATGTTTCGGTTCTTTTTTTCCTTAGAAGATAATTTAATATTGTTTCCCCGTGCCCTCTAAAGGAGATTTATCAATGAACAATGTCCCTCTAAAAAGCCCTAAGAAAGAAAAGCAGAATTGGTTATCAGGCACAGTACGCCTAACCCCAACTTTAATGCTAACCATTTAAAATCAGTGCTTAGACTTAATAACAACCAAAGGCGTTTTTACAGACTGACTCATGAAAAACGTACGTTAACCATATTCCCTTCCTTCCAGCACCGATTTACTTACCAATATACACGTACTTGCGAACAATTGATTTAATCTTTGTTCATGTTTCGTACTTTCAATTTCAACCCAGGTTAAAATTAAATTTACCTGGATTCAAATCATTTCAACCTGAATTTCAAATTTACCTGTAACAGAGACCTGCTGCGTTCTTCCCGCCAAATAAGATTTAAACCATAATAAAGCCTTATCTCGAAGGCCAAGCCTGGACTGCAGCCTGTGCAGAAGAATACCGTGGTCTACGGTATCAAACGCAGCACTGAGATCTAACATGACAAGCAATGTGACGTGACCTTTGTCCATATTTAGCAAAAGTTCGTTTTTAACTTTTCATAACGCCGTCTCATATACCCTTTGGAGAACAGGAAATAAGTTGTTGGCTGCCATATGATCTTGTCATTGGATAGCCACGGAGTTTTCCGTAATCTTTGATGTAACATGCAAGTTGCTCAACGGGCGAAAATTTTTGTTAATAGGTTTGAGTCCTGCTTTCTTAAGCAAAGGGTGAACTAAAGAATTCTTCCAGTCCTCCGCAAAGACGCCAGACTCAAGAGACAAGTTGACAATTTTCCTAATAACAGGGAGCAGTTCATCCAAACAGAAGGTCAGAATAGACGATGGTAGAGGATCAAGGGCGTACGACTTTGCACATGAAGCAGCAATTCTCCGTACACTCTCCTCAGACAATGGAGAAAATTCAGAAAACTCACTACACGTTGAAGCTGATGTGGCAAGCGAAGTTGCGCCACTGGCATCCGCATCCAGCTCAGACCTAACAGCCGTGATTTTGTGAACAAAATACTCACCCATCTCATTTGCCAGCATGCGAGCATCCGTATGAGGCGGCAGAGCCCTTTCTACATGAAAGTTCAAAAGGCGTTTACTGGCCCGAAAAAGCCTTCCCTGGTCAGAACTGTTCTCATCAATATACTGTTTATAATAGGCACGTCTAGAATCATTCATGACATGCAATGCAAAAAGAAATGTTATATCTGCGAATAGTTAAGAATTATTCTACAAGGGCGCTCTGGATATGAAGTGATAGATAACGTGCCTCGTTGGTTATAATTATTTTATATCCAGCAAGCCCGAGTAGAATAATTGTTTTATTTAAACTCCGGCATCAACAACTCTTCTTTGGTGTTCCCGGGGGGTGGTATATTCGACTAAACTATCGACTTCTGCCTCGGTCAATTCCGGTCCAAAACGGCTTTTGTCGGCCAGTTTTTTCCTAGAGCTGAAAAAATGTTTTCAGCTCGCTTTATCCCTGACGCGTTCCTTGACCATATTAGGTGCAGCAGAAATAGTTAGCAACTATTCACCGAAGTGGAGGTGGGTAGCACTAGCCACCGACACTGAGGTGAATAGTTTTTTTTAGTATACAGCACAAATATACATTACAAAAAGTTAATTTGGGTGTTTTCTTCACTTGTCACGGATGCAAATCGGGACGCCATTTTTTCCCGAGTTGCTCGGAGGTAAATAGCACAGGATATTCGGAGTTTGACGAGCCAATCAGCGCGCGAGTACAAAGCTATCCACTGTTTTAGTATATACATGCAAAAAACTGATAGCCTGTGTCTGGCGAACTAATGAAAGTGCTGGAAATCTGATATTTAATAATATCCGATACAATCAAACAAACAAGATGTTGGCTCCAATTACCTAATTGTGAAATAATCCCCAACATGATTGCAGAAACTAGATCTACCCAATGTTACAGGGATAGAGTTCATAAGAAGTCCGGTACGGATACAGTGTTTCGAATTCACCATTTTCCCCAAGAGCTTTTAAATAGAAAAACAGCTAGTATATGGGCGCAAATACAAGGTAGGGGCACAAAAAGATATTGATGCAGAGTGCATAACAGAGGTTCTTTTAAAAAGAATTTACAACGTTTTTAGGGAGTAAACTGGAGGCAAAAACGGAAAAGAAAACGGTACGTTTTGAGGACTGCCTTGGGGTGCGTGTTCCTTTAAGATGATCCGAAGAAGGATCACTGATCTAAGATCACTTGGATCATGGTGCTTCAAAGGAACCGAAAAATCCTTTCCCAGAGTGGATTTATTGATACCTCTGATGCACAGTGATCCAAGTGATCTTGGATCAGTGATCCTTTTTCGGATCATCCCAAAGGAACGCACCCTTGATCAACACGAACGAAAGAACAGAAGGAAGTCGTCATTCAGTTTATATTGCTCAACTAAACAGTTGAAGTGTAATCTGCGAATTCTTGCTTTTGCTCCGACAAAATCCCCTTTCCATCTCCTCCGCTTTCCTTTCCGACGAAGTCTGGAAGAGGCTTTCCTTGTGTCTCGGGTAACAACATTGCGATTACCCCAGCGGAGAATGATGTGGCGCCGAAGACTATCGGTGGAACCCAAACGAGTCCTGTAGCATCCTTTTAAGACAATAAAGAGTGAAGCAATACAAACAATCAACTGGCACAAAGTCTTTAAGGGGGTGTTCCTCTTAACTACAAGCCTGTTGCTAAGAACGAAATTCTGCCACCGAATGTCAGCCGTGTTGTCGAGGACAAGTACCGCCCACCGACCGACCACCAAAATGGCTGCCGGTCGAGCAACGTATTTTTTTAAAGCTTTTGTTATTAGATTTTTGTCTTTGAATAATTTAGCACCTCTTTACATTAATGACTAATAATATTAATATTGTTACAGTCCAAGTCGTAATCTTAGATCCACAAACCAATGACTCCTTGACATCCCCAGGTCTAATCAAAGGACCTATGGTGACAGAGCATTTTCTGTGGCAGCTCCGAGGTTATGGAGTGCTCTGCCATCAGGGTTATGCTAAGTAGTACACTCTCTATTTTTAAGAAGAACGTAAAGACTCATCTTTTTAGATAAGCTTCTTTGTAACTCAATTAATTTTAATTGTAGAATTGTAAAGTTCCATAGGGCAGTTAGTGTATATGGCAATATATAAATATGTTATTATTATTATTATTATTATTATTAGTAGTAGTAGTAGTAGTAGTAGTAGTAGTAGTAGTAGTAGTAGTAGTAGTAGTAGTAGTAGTAGTAGTAGTAGTAGTAGTATGTACATTTTGTTTTAAACTGTTCCGGATGAGTTACATCTTATAACTTTGCAGGGTATCACACTAGGCTAAGTTAATGTTATAATTGTCAGATTTCGTATAGCCTTTTCTTGCGTGTAACGTTCTAACAATATATCAAGTTCTTTTTCCGTTGTCCTTTCTTACAATAACTTTCTAATTACGATATAATCGTTTTACAAATTCCACATTCTGTGATAGGATCCACTATTTCCTCAGCTTCGTTCCTTGCTTCTATTAAAGCAAAATTCATTTCCACGGTCCACCTAGTTCTTGTGCGGTGTTTTACAGCACTCGTTTGTCCATCTTCTAAACTTGGAAGTATTTATTTGGTTTCGAGCGTGTTGGACTAGTTGTTGCCGTGGCATGTTGATCTTGTAGATGCTATTCAAGATCAATACTAGCTTGCGAGTAGACACATTATTTAAGCGTCAAAATTGATCTTTTAGGAGCAGGAAGAGAACTTGCGTCCTCACGCTTTCATGCTCACGTACCGCCTTATTAATATTATTATTATTATTATTATTATTATTATTATTATTATTATTATTATTATTAGTAGTAGTAGTAGTAGTAGTAGTAGTAGTAGTAGTAGTAGTAGTAGTAGTAATATCACTAAAAATAGAACGCACTTTACTAATCCATGGTTATTACTTGTTATTAAGTTAAGACAGTAACGTCAATTTTTGTGGAAGCGATCTTCCTTTTATCTAGGTGAGATGGAGGTATATTAATAATAAAATCATCCCTTCTCTTACCACTATATACGGAGCAGCCATTCCTCCAACTCGAGCACACAGTGACGAAAAACCTACTCCGATGGTTCTGCAAAGAATCAAGTATCGAGGACAGTGAAAATAATGCACAAAAGAAAAAAAAAAGATGTGAAAATCCAAGATATTCACGGTTAATTTTAACTTGTTGAGACATTTACAGATTCTTACCTGATCACTGTTGGATAAAGTTCAGCGGTGTGGATGTATATCTGGTAATAGACAGCAGAGATTGTAAACTTGCCGATCAAAGCCAGAGCCATCACGAGGGCAATGTGTTCTTCTTAATTTCCTTGGTCAAAAGAAAATTGTCTTTCTTAGCCGGCAGAGTTAAACAAAAGCGGCTACTTATTTAGTCCACCGTATGAAGAGTTCTTTTTCAATGGTCCATTTCCGAGTTCTGTTTGCCTTAAAAACGAGACTTGGGCGAGAATTTCAAATCATAAACGAAAATGAGGTAAATTCTATGAAGATATTTCACTCAGTTTCATTTGAATGATTTCGCTGAAACTGAACTCGTTTCGAGACGGAGGGCGCCAGCAACTTGGAAATGAACCCGGCATTGACTGTATACTTTAGCTTTATATTGCTACTCTGTAATGATTGGCTTAAGCATCTCTCGCCACAGTTTTAGCCAACCAGAGCTGGATCACACAAAAACCAACAGTATATGTGACTCGCTCGAACTCATTTTCCCGCGTCTCGCGCCGGCTGCATGCATTAGGGAGCTTTAGCAAAGACGACGGGAACGGCAACGAGAACGTCATCACAAAACATAAATTCTCATTATTGTAATCACTTCACGACTATTCCAAGTTTTTTAATGTGAGAAAGGTATGACAGTCCCTCAGGAATGAAAACGTTATGAGCGGCGCTTTATTTAGGGGAGAAAATGAAAAATTATCTTCAAATGCTGACGTCCTTCATTTGATCACTTCACGTTGTTGTTTTGCTGACGACTGCAAAGAAATAGACAAAAATGAAAAACGCACGTACAGAGCGTGCATAGCTATTCTCTTTGGCCACTAAATATGCAAATTTGTGACGTTCTCGTTGCCGTCGCCGTTGTCTTTGCTAAAGCTCCCCATTAGCTTTGCGGTACGATTAGCTCGCTTGATTTCCTACACGTTTTACGATTGGTCAAAGTATTTAAATTGGGTTTGTTGTACTTCCCAACTCTAAATTTTTTTTCAATTAGAGGAGAACGTGTCACGTGCCATGGGTCAAAACTCATTAACTTCCTACGGCGAAAAACAATCACTGATTCCCTAGCCTAGCCTAGCCTATTCCGGAATAAGAATACGTGGATTTATGATGAAAAGGTATGTCTGGCGCTTTTGAAGCAACAAGCTGAGGATAATAAATGTATGTTTAAAATAGAATTTTAGCAGGTATTTGATAATTTTAATGGAATTCTCCGTAAAAGAGAAGGTTTTCTAAGCAATGTTTAAAAAACGAGCTGCAGTGTTTTATCGGGTTGTTTTTAACAAATTGTGCACACAAGAAAAACAAGTGGAGCTTATAAACGGTATGATAATTTTAAAAGCAGGTTTTTTTCCTTCAGTGCTTATTCTTTGTTGTCGGTGGTTAAAGGAGGTTAGTTAAACATGTTGCGTAAGAGAAAGTTCAGAGAATTGAAAAATCAACACTATATGTCACAAAATGGTCTTTTAATATTTTTGCACAGTGGCAAAATGCAAGGCTAAACAAACAAGCAGCGAACGAAGAAGCAAGGTTCCACGTGGAACAGGACAAAATCCAAAGTCTGGATACGAACATCGATAACATGACGGCAGAGTCGTTGAATTATTCAAATTTCGATGAAAATGATTTGGACTATTCCATAAAGATTACTAGTGATATTTATATAAAGATCGTTTCATTTGAGAATAAGCGATAATTACATTGTTTGCACATTCAGCCAGGCACTCCCCTGGGACAGAAATCAAAGCCGCCACTGGGCTTTTCAGAATGATCATAGATTACCAGGTATAAGGGTTCATTGACGTTTTATCGATCTTTTTATAGGCTGTTAGCGTCATGAATTATTAATGAGTTTTTGAACCTCTTTTCCATGTATTCCTATTCCGGAATACGGTCAATAAAACGCATCCTTAGGGCTGGTTTTTTTTTTTATTCACAATAGACCAATTTCGATATATTAAAATTCAGTCCGAAACAAAAGGCACCATCTCGAGGCTCTGGGGAATAAACTCATACAAATCCTTATATTTATTCCCCAGAGCCTCGAGATGATACCTTTTGTTTCGGACTGAATTTTAATATATCGAAATTGGTCTATTCTGGAGTGAGAACGGTCAGCACGTAAAATATGCGCGCGTTTTTCTATTCCGCATTCCTATTTCGGAATGGACAGAACGCCATTCCATCCATTCTGCTCCCAGGGGCAGAATGAACAGAATGCTTCAAGATGGCGGACGGCGAGGCAAATTTCCCTTTCGTAAACGGTCGTTGCCATTTCTCAGAACGGTCGTTGCCATTTGAAACGGTCGATGCCATTTATAACGGTCGACTACACACTTCATTTCAAAGAAAATTTAAAGAAACAAACTAAGAAGAAATATTAACAAAAATTAAGGCAAAAAAGGAAAAAAAACATTTATAAAAGAAAAGAAAAGCTGGAGGAAAAAAAGAGTCCGAAAATTTCAAGACTCGAACTCGGGTTCTTAACCCTCACCCGAACAGAACCCTAACCCGAACCCTACTTCATATGACCAGCAAGACACAACTCCCAGTAACCGCAATCTTTTACTTCTTAGACCTAATGAGTGTAATTCAGAGCTAAAAAATGGCATCGACCGTTTCAAATGGCAACGACCGTTCTGAGAAATGGCAACGACCGTTTACGAAAGGGAAATAAGCGACGGCGAGATGAGCGCTGCGGATTCAAATACGTCTCTACCGGAGAAATCAAAGGTATCTAGTGGTAAGCTTGTGGAGTAAGTAAGATACTGCGTCAGGGAGGTGATATAACGAATTATCAAGCCTATAGATTTGGAGCTGTTACAAATGCAGTGTAATACATTATATAGAGCGTCTTTCATTGGTAGCCGAATATGAGCATTTTTAACGACCATTTAACGAATGCATGAATGCGCCTGCCGCCTTAACGACCATTTAACGAATGTATGAATGCGCCCGAATTTGAGACGATCAGAAATCGATTACAAATTTTCCATTGTTTACGCCTGACAGCCTGATTCGCCAACCATCCCGATAGCTCTCCACGAGCTAAAAATCAGGTTAGACTTTTGGAAACAATGAAACATTGCCTCTAATTTCATTGTACCAAAAGTACGAGGTTTTTCCAGTAATGTTTCGTACAAGAAAATATGCGGGAACAACATTGTCTGCATGGCCAGTGATTCGAGGGATGTGTTTACTCTCCATTGTATATAAGACTGCCAAGACATTCGGCAAATCCAAAACAGTCTCCATATTTTCTTCCTCGTCTTTATTTACAAGGAAAGTTGCTGCGATAACGGCTGCAATGCAGTGCGGCAGCCTCTTCGTCGGCCACCATATTTGTTACGCAATGTTTACTCCTTCCAGGGGCCCGTTTCTCGAAAGTCCCGAAAACTTTTCGGGTCCGAAAAGCCACTTGTGAAACTGCCAACTGCTTATTTTGGAAGGCCGATCTTTTAACATGTTTTCAAGCTAACTAAAAGAAACATGTCCGTAAAGTTTGACAACTTAAATCCTCTCCGTTCTTGAGATACAAAGGGAATTGTGACACCCGAAAATGGCCCGTAAAGTTTCGGGACTTTCGAGAACCGGGCCCCAGGACCGTGCATCTCGAAGGGCGTTTCTTTTATGCAGACAATCCGAATTATTCCTAGCATTCCGTACCAACCATTCTTATCCCAGAATTGTGAATAAAAAAACGCACCCTTAGTTTTCGGGTTTTTTTCCTTCATCTGTGAGTTGAATGAAGAAAACAAAAATTAATGCAATTCCTCCAATAATGTAATATGCCATCAATGGAATACGCCGATTCACTCTGCAAAGTTAAAAGGGAAAAGGGATTAATGACTGCTGTACAAGCCAACAAGCTCAAAATAACAAGAAAGGAAATGACTGGTACGGGTATATCAAAGCTCATTCCAACTGATTCATTTATTTCAACGAGTAATATTACATATAACATGAGGATTTTATTCCATAAAGCTCATTTGTACAATTTTCACATGTGAAAAAGGCTTATACAGCCAATGAGAATGGCGTATAGCTATTTCACATGTGGCGGGAAGTATAACCAACCAACGATAGCGTAAAGGCGTTTCCATGCCAATCACTCGTGCATCTCGTGCAAATCGTACTTTGTTATTGAATTAAATTAAATTTGCATTTGGTTCTATTGTTAGTGAGTTTTTGTTTCTAATTTGAGTTCAGAAAACTATTTTAATGAAAATTCTCGTCTTATGTGTAATAAACAGTTCACGACATAGAAAGTGCTTTGTACGGGGTTTTATTCACTCGTTGTTTGTGTCAAAAAACCCTCACCAGCTCGTTCCTCGCTCGTTCGGGTTTTTGACACAAACAACTCGTGATTAAAACCCCGTATGCCGCACTTTCTATGATGTAACTATATTATAAGCTTTTACGGCAAGTGGGAGAGCTGGTAAGTAAAAGGAAAAGAAATAGCAGCAAATAGTTTCTAGGTCCGTATTTATGTTAAGTGGCCATTTAAAACGTCATGGACGTCACGTATAAATAAGGGAAACAAGGCAGACGCGTTAAACGACAAACAAATTGAAAGTTTATATTGAAATTTGTCCCTTCGACGCACCTATGGAACGTTCCCTGCTAACAGAGGTCTGTTTTCTTTTGCTTTCACTTGGCTGACGAGCACGGGAAGAGAGACCTCTTCCATGTGTCCAAACTCACTGTGTTGAGCATGCCCAGCGGTTACTTAGCGCTCAAATCCTCCTGTGATACTTCATGTTGTGCGGGCTCACTTAACAACACGGAAATTACGTACTGTAAAGGAGTGGGCGGGACACAGCGGGCTCAAGTCACAGTCAGCAAACATATCATGGGGCATGCGGTTTGAAGAGTGCCGTCCAAGGTTGTGGACGGAGGTTGGATCGAAGTGAGTTTCGACCCACGGCAGAAGTCTCTTCTCCTGTACTCGTCAGCCCAGCGAACGCAAAAAGAAAAGAGTCCTCTGCTAGCAGGGAAATATAGAACAACGCACAATCGACGCAGTTATCTCAGTTATCTCAGACATTAAAGCCGT
>OX421446.1:60439351-60441851 GCA_949126865.1 Montipora capitata
AAAGAAACTTATAATCAGTTGTGATGGAATATGGAATCCCATTCTCCTCCCAGAACAGAACACGGACTCTGGCCACAGCCAAAAATGCTCGCAGTCCCGGTAATGGTATAATGTTGTAACCATTGACGACCGTTATTGTTTCAAATTCCTGAGAATGCACAGAAGAACCGGAAATGCGTAACTCGCGGACTTCCTGCTTTGGCTGTGACCAGAGTCCGTGTTCTTGAAAAGCGAATGAAAGCTACAATAAGCCACAAAAATAGTTGAGACACTGAACTGGGAAGACAACAATTGGGGAAAAATCACCTTAACGTTACATTTTCCATTTGCACTCCCCCGTCTTCCCCCGCCTACCCCCTTCAATGTTTGTTTGGGGGGGAGGGGTTAGATGGAAAGACCTTGGGGGAGAGATTTTTCCTTAAAGGGGAAAGTGTTTCAACCCTTTTGGCGCTTATTGTAGCAGTCTAGACACGCAAGGGAGCCGAGAGAAGAATGGGGAGAGAGCGAAAATTTGGATCTATTTCTCTCCCCATCTTCCCGTCGGCTCTTCGGCTCGCTTGCGTAACGAGAGCGGCTCGACTAACTTAGAAGGGACGGCCAGCAGTCTACTCACTTAGTAGTTTATCCAACATATTAGACACTACTGAAACGATTTACTCTCACCATTCGATGGAAATATATAAATCGATCGTTTGTTTTGAAGTTGTAACAGGGATCTCGTAGAAAGCCACGGTAGACAGGCCCCAGTTGTTCAAACGATAGATAGCGCTATCCACCGGATAAACACTAGCAAAACCAATTGAGTTATCCAGTGGATAGCGATTTATCCGGTGGATAGCGCTATCCACCCTTCGAACAACTGGGGCCAGGCGTTTATTTCACAGCAATGAGCGCGGCATAACACTGCAAGCTCTCTTTCGCTTCGTAAAACTCCTGCATATAACTCACATATAAAACCCTGTTTCACGACCACGAGGTAAATCTGTTCTGATGGTGGAGCCAATATTAATACAATTTACCCTCTGGATTAAGATTCACGTCTTCAAAGTATCGCTCCCCTGGACTATGTTTTCCTTGTTAAGTCAAGTACATCTAGTCATCCTGAGAAATCCTTGACTATTGCTGCGTCACAGCCTCGTTTGCATACACAAAAACAAAGATGGCGGATTTCAATTGAAGCGTTATTGTTGGCTACTTAAATACATTAAGCCCAAATGAGTGGTCAAGTATGACAATGCAGATAAAGAACTTTCGATTCAGAATAACTTTTTCACTGCTTTGGCTGGTTCCTTCCTTCCTTGTACTTCTTCGAAGACCCTATCAGCAAGCAATCATTAGACCAAAGACTTAGTCCTCAGGGTAGTTAAGAGCGAGATGATCTCCGGCTCCTACTTCGGATACCGGATATTAAGACAGGCGTAAAAGCTTTCCGTATGCCAGTGCGCATGTGCAAAACTGGAAAAGAATGAATAGCAAATTGTGACAAAACTCAGATTCCCATGGGCAGTTAGGTAGGACGGAACGAAGAAACGAAAAAATCATAGCAATATCGGGGGTTGCCAAAAAATTAAGACTACCTCGACAAGCCCATGTGAGGAAACTTTATTAGGCAACATATATATACTAATGTGTTTTGTAATCTTTGGCCAGCCCCGAATTTACGCACGGTTCTCCGAGGAAGTTCACTTCGGCGCTCTAAGAGAGCCTTGACGACAATACTCACTTAAGCTTGCTTATTTCTCAATTATGAGGTAAAAGTAATTGCAAAATATTTGTAATGATAACGAAGCACGATTGTAATCAGTTTTCCCGAATTTCATGCTAAGTATTCTAAAGATAATTGTTTCGATCAGATAATGACAGGTTCTGAAAAACAAGGAAATGAAGAAATAAATCAAAACATTTTTTTGAGCCTGACTTGGAGGATAACAAAACAATAGCAATTGTCGCAAGTTTATATGTACAAAGAAGGGTAACGTTTTTGCAAACGTTGGCCGTGTAGCACTTATATTTCAACAGACTTAACCATTAGAGGGTAATGTGAAGTGCTATTTTTCTACTCATATAGACCATGTGAGCGTTAGCCCTTCTAATGCAATTGGGCCTGTTAGATATAAGGTCAAGGTAAAGTCACTTTATTTAACGTCGGTAGTTACTTCAGTTACGAAACTGGTATAAATGGAAGCCTCCCTCTGTCAGTCACCGAGGATCGAACCGGGGACTTCTCGCTCCGAAAGCCGCGCACTAGCCAACTGAGCGACGACTGCTTCTCCTCCTCCTCCTCCTCCTCCTATAGAAATGCGCCAAGGGACTGGACACTGTATGCGACGTCATGTGACGTCAGAGGAAAACCATGTGTTTTAGAAGAGAAGTTGTAACGCTAAAAAGGTCAAGTTTAAACTGTAGAAATACACGTGAATACTTCAACATTGTGTGGATTTCTTGTGCAACAGGCCCTTACGAGAACAGAGAAAAACTCTGACCAGGGTGACATTGTCAT
>OX421446.1:60446851-60454351 GCA_949126865.1 Montipora capitata
TATTTAGGGGAGAAAATGAAAAATTATCTTCAAATGCTGACGTCCTTCATTTGATCACTTCACGTTGTTGTTTTGCTGACGACTGCGAAGAAATAGACAAAAATGAAAAACGCACGTACAGAGCGTGCAAAGCTATTCTCTTTGGCCACTAAATATGCAAATTTGTGACGTTCTCGTTGCCGTCGCCGTTGTCTTTGCTAAAGCTCCCCATTAGCTTTGCGGTACGATTAGCTCGCTTGATTTCCTACACGTTTTACGATTGGTCAAAGTATTTAAATTGGGTTTGTTGTACTTCCCAACTCTAATTTTTTTTTCAATTAGAGGAGAACGTGTCACGTGCCATGGGTCAAAACTCATTAACTTCCTACGGCGAAAAACAATCACTGATTCCCTAGCCTAGCCTAGCCTATTCCGGAATAAGAATACGTGGATTTATGATGAAAAGGTATGTCTGGTGCTTTTGAAGCAACAAGCTGAGGATAATAAATATATGTTTAAAATAGAATTTTAGCAGGTATTTGATAATTTTAATGGAATTCTCCGTAAAAAAGAAGGTTTTCTAAGCAATGTTTAAAAAACGAGCTGCAGTGTTTTATCGGGTTGTTTTTAACAAATTGTGCACACAAGAAAAACAAGTGGAGCTTATAAACGGTATGATAATTTTAAAAGCAGGTTTTTTTCCTTCAGTGCTTATTCTTTGTTGTCGGTGGTTAAAGGAGGTTAGTTAAACATGTTGCGTAAGAGAAAGTTCAGAGAATTGAAAAATCAAGACTATATGTCACAAAATGGTCTTTTAATATTTTTGCACAGTGGCAAAATGCAAGACTAAACAAACAAGCAGCGAACGAAGAAGTAGGGTTCGACGTGAAACAGGACAAATTCCAAAGTCTGGATACGAACATCGATAACATGACGGCAGAGTCGTTGAATTATTCAAATTTCGATGAAAATGATTTGGACTATTCCATAACGATTACTAGTGATATTTATATAAAGATCGTTTCATTTGAGAATAAGCGATAATTACATTGTTTGCACATTCAGCCAGGCACTCCCCTGGGACAGAAATCAAAGCCGCCACCGGGCTTTTCAGAATGATCATAGATTACCAGGTATAAAGGTTCATTGACGTTTTATCGATCTTTTTATAGGCTGTTAGCGTCATGAATTATTAATGAGTTTTTGAACCTCTTTTCCATGTATTCCTATTCCGGAATACGGTCAATAAAACGCATCCTTAGGGCTGGTTTTTTTTTTATATTCACAATAGACCAATTTCGATATATTAAAATTCAGTCCGAAACAAAAGGCACCATCTCGAGGCTCTGGGGAATAAACTCATACAAATCCTTATATTTATTCCCCAGAGCCTCGAGATGATACCTTTTGTTTCGGACTGAATTTTAATATATCGAAATTGGTCTATTCTGGAGTGAGAACGGTCAGCACGTAAAATATGCGCGCGTTTTTCTATTCCGCATTCCTATTTCGGAATGGACAGAACGCCATTCCATCCATTCTGCTCCCAGGGGCAGAATGAACAGAATGCTTCAAGATGGCGGACGGCGAGGCAAATTTCCCTTTCGTAAACGGTCGTTGCCATTTCTCAGAACGGTCGTTGCCATTTGAAACGGTCGATGCCATTTATAACGGTCGACTACACACTTCATTTCAAAGAAAATTTAAAGAAACAAACTAAGAAGAAATATTAACAAAAATTAAGGCAAAAAAGGAAAAAAAACATTTATAAAAGGAAAGCTGGAGGAAAAAAAGAGTCCGAAAATTTCAAGACTCGAACTCGGGTTCTTAACCCTCACCCTAAACAGAGCCCTAACCCGAACCTTAATTCATATGACCAGCAAGACACAACTCCCAGTAACCGCAATCTTTTACTTCTTAGACCTAATGAGTGTAATTCAGAGCTAAAAAATGGCATCGACCGTTTCAAATGGCAACGACCGTTCTGAGAAATGGCAACGACCGTTTACGAAAGGGAAATAAGCGACGGCGAGATGAGCGCTGCGGATTCAAATACGTCTCTACCGGAGAAATCAAAGGTATCTAGTGGTAAGCTTGTGGAGTAAGTAAGATACTGCGTCAGGGAGGTGATATAACGAATTATCAAGCCTATAGATTTGGAGCTGTTACAAATGCAGTGTAATACATTATATAGAGCGTCTTTCATTGGTAGCCGAATATGAGCATTTTTAACGACCATTTAACGAATGCATGAATGCGCCTGCCGCCTTAACGACCATTTAACGAATGTATGAATGCGCCTGCCGAACTTGAGACGATCAGAAATCGATTACAAATTTTCCATTGTTTACGCCTGACAGCCTGATTCGCCAACCATCCCGATAGCTCTCCACGAGCTAAAAATCACTGGTTAGACTTTTGGAAACAATGAAACATTGCCTCTAATTTCATTGTACCAAAAGTACGAGGTTTTCCAGTAATGTTTCGTACAAGAAAATATGCGGGAACAACATTGTCTGCATGGCCAGTGATTCGAGGGATGTGTTTACTCTCCATTGTATATAAGACTGCCAAGACATTCGGCAAATCCAAAACAGTCTGCATGTTTTCTTCCTCATCTTTATTTACAAGGAAAGTTGCTGCGATAACGGCTGCAATGCAATGCGGCAGCCTCTTCGTCGGCCGCCATATTTGTTACGCAATGTTTACTCCTTCCAGGGGCCCGTTTCTCGAAAGTCCCGAAAACTTTTCGGGTCCGAAAAGCCACTTGTGAAACTGCCAACTGCTTATTTTGGAAGGCCGATCTTTTAACATGTTTTCAAGCTAACTAAAAGAAACATGTCCGTAAAGTTTGACAACTTAAATCCTCTCCGTTCTTGAGATACAAAGGGAATTGTGACACCGAAAATGGCCCGTAAAGTTTCGAGACTTCCGAGAAACGGGCCCCAGGACCGTGCATCTCGAAGGGCGTTTCTTTTATGCAGACAATGCGAATTATTCCTAGCATTCCGTACCAACCATTGTTATCCCAAAATTGTGAATAAAAAAACGCGCCCTTAGTTTTCGGGTTTTTTTCCTTCACCTGTGAGTTGAATGAAGAAAACAAAAATTAATGCAATTCCTCCAATAATGTAATATGCCATCAATGGAATACGCCGATTCACTCTGCAAAGTTAAAAGGGAAAAGGGATTAATGACTGCTGTACAAGCCAACAAGCTCAAAATAACAAGAAAGGAAATGACTGGTACGGGTATATCAAAGCTCATTCCAACTGATTCATTTATTTCAACGAGTAATATTACATATAACATGAGGATTTTATTCCATAAAGCTCATTTGTACAATTTTCACATGTGAAAAAGGCTTATACAGCCAATGAGAATGGCGTATAGCTATTTCACATGTGGCGGGAAGTATAACCAATCAACGATAGCGTAAAGGCGTTTCCATGCCAATCACTCGTGCATCTCGTGCATCTCGTGCAAATCGTACTTTGTTATTGAATTAAATTAAATTTGCATTTGATTCTATTGTTAGTGAGTTTTTGTTTCTAATTTGAGTTCAGAAAACTATTTTAATGAAAATTCTCGTCTTATGTGTAATAAACAGTTCACGACATAGAAAGTGCTTTGTACGGGGTTTTATTCACTCGTTGTTTGTGTCAAAAAACCCTCACCAGCTCGTTCCTCGCTCGTTCGGGTTTTTGACACAAACAACTCGTGATTAAAACCCCCTATGCCGCACTTTCTATGATGTAACTATATTATAAGCTTTTACGGCAAGTGGGAGAGCTGGTAAGTAAAAGGAAAAGAAATAGCAGCAAATAGTTTCTAGGTCCGTATTTATGTTAAGTGGCCATTTAAAACGTCATGGACGTCACGTATAAATAAGGGAAAAAAGGCAGACGCGTTAAACGACAAACAAATTGAAAGTTTATATTGAAATTTGTCCCTTCGACGCACCTATGGAACGTTCCCTGCTAACAGAGGTCTGTTTTCTTTTGCTTTCACTTGGCTGAAGAGCACGGGAAGAGAGACCTCTCTCACTGTGTTGAGCATGCGCAGCGGTTACTTAGCGCCCGAATCCTCTCGTGATACTTCATGTTGTGCGGGCTCACTTAACAACACGGAAATTACGTACTGTAAAGGAGTGGGCGGGACACAGCGGGCTCAAGTCACAGTCAGCAAACATATCATGTGGCATGCGCTTTGAAGAGTGCCGTCCAAGGTTGTGGACGGAGGTTGGATCGAGGTGAATTTCGACGCATGGCAGAAGTCTCTTTTCCCGTACTCGTCAGCCCAGCGAACGGAAAAAGAAAAGAGTCTTCTGCTAGCAGGGAAATAGAAAACTACGCACATTCGACGCAGTTATCTCAGTTATCTCAGACATTAAAGCCGTCTAAGATAAAATACATGACTATTAAACTGGGGAGCAGTGACAGCACTTAGAGTACAACGTATTTAAACTCTAGTCGTCCAACAGAAGTGGACAAAAAGTCCTACAACTGAATTGGTACAAAACGGTTTGGAGTAAAGGTAAGGAATGAACGATTTACTGTTAAACGTTCACGTTGTTATTTGACGTTTTTGCTTTGCAGAGCCCGACAAAGAATTGTTCAAAAATGCGTGCTGCACGATTATTTTTCCCCATTTAGCCAATAATATTACCGCTTCTTGGCTTGTCGTTTCCGTAGCCCTATTGCACAGTATCAATACGGAAATAAACCACTTTCATAAATGGCGACCACCTTTACCTTCTTTTGAATTTATGTTAATTCGACCTGCTGCCCTCATTTTGAAACAAATATTCTTTTGAAATTTGCTCGTCCTAGCGGGGCTAGAAAGACTTAGCATTAAAACAAAAGAATATTTGGGCGGCATTATGAAAGAGGTCCATAGCGTGCAAATACACTCGTACTTACTTTTCAACAAGATATGTGGCGAGCAAGTAGGCGGGAATCTCGACCAAACCGGAAGCCGCGAAATTCAAATAAAAATCTCCCGCCAAATTTCCAGAGTTAAAACTGAGCCCGTAATACACCATGCTGGTCACGCACCTACGGAAAAAAAACCCAAAGAAGCTCATTAACAAAAAAAATTCAGAATATTCGGCATCGTTTTAAGAACGAAGGATATGACGTAACACATTATCCATATACCTTAAGTGGCCCGGTATTCTAGAATTTGAACCATCCATCAGTGTTTTGTGACATGAAAAACGTTGTGACATGAAAAACGTCACCACCTGGGGATAAATGTATCATTCTCTCTCATGATTTAAGCGGCGTTCAAAACGGCTTCAGGGAGCTTAACAAACGACGGCAACAACAGCGCCACAAAAAAATTATATCATTTGTTAAAAGAGGAAGAACACTCGTGCTGCACGTCTGCACGTGCAGCACGCATTTAAGCACATATTCTTGCAATACTCTTCATAACGACGACGTGAAATTTAAGTTTTTGACGAGAGATGTGAGACGTGAGCAGTCTTTCATGTTCCATTTTTGCTTTGAAGCCCTGTTCCAAAGCAAAAATGGAACATGAAAGACGCTCGTACCAAATGACTTTTAGGACACTTGCCCTAACAGGGCGCGTTAGGGCGCATTCGATTGACCCTATTCCGGAATAAGAATATGTGGAGTGATGGCGTTTTGAAGCAACAAGGATAATAAAAATATGTTTAAAATAGCATTTTAGCCGATGTTAGACAATAATACTTTGACGTGAACCTCCGTATAAGCGAAGGATTTCTAATCGAAGGCACTCTTAAGATAGTGCAAAGTTAGATTTTGAGGTGACGTTTCATTAAGGTTGTCGACGTAGATCTTAATTAAAGTCTCTGTTGTTGGGTAAGTAGCACACTTTTTGAGAAGTTTTTAAGCGTCACCTAAACATTGACAAAAGAAAATTCGACCAACTGGATTGAACTCCCGACCTCAGCGATACCAGGTCAGTGATCAATGTGAGTTATGTCAGTGGCCCGGGTGCGATTCCCAGACTTGGACGTCACATCTGGGTTGAACAAAAATTTGGTTTTATCAACGGAGTTGATAATGTAAATTGGCCACCGTACAGAGATTCTAAAAGCTGACGTTTCGAGCGTTAGCCCTTCGTCAGAGCGAATCGAGGAATTATGAATTATGATTCGCTCTGACGAAGGGCTAACGCTCGAAACGTCAGCCTTTAGAATCTCTGTACGGTGGCCAATTTACATTATCAACTCCGTTGATAAAACCAAATTTTTGTATACTACTTCCCCAAGGACGCAGCACCACAGTTTCTTTAGAAACTACCCCTTCTGACATCTGGGTTGAGTTTGTTGGTTCTCTACTATGCCCCGAGAGGTTTTTCGCTCTCCTAAAAAAACCAAACTACGATTTGATAGGTATTGATTTGATTTCTATACAGTTTCGCCAATCAGCACTGACCCCAGCGCTAAATGCAGTTGATACTCAAATGATGAGTGACAAGAGTAGTTGAAACACTGTCAGTGGAAAGACCATAATTATGAACAATTCATTTTTACGTTACATTTTCAACTTGCACTTTCCCCTTCCCCGTTCCGGCAATATTGGTAACAGAAAAAACGCTGTTGGGGAGAGGTTTACATAAAGAGATTAATCCATAGGGTGAGGAAATTTGTCCAACATTCCTGAAAAGGGGTAGGTGTAAATCCCTTGGGGGGGGGGGGGGAAACTCCCATATAAAAAGGAAGGGGGTGCTCGTCGGAAATTTTGAAAAGAACCTAACTGTGCGCTCACTGTTTAAGGTCGACTGGGAGCTTATATTTTTTCGAGTTTGTGATAAACGGGTTTGTTAATCTCTTTCTTTCACGTCACAAAAATTTTAAAATCTCAACACCGCCTAAAACTTGTACTCTGACGCTTGTCCGGTTTTCAGTCAAATTATTAAAATTAGGCAAATTTTTGAAGGGACAGCTGAACTGCGCAGAATACCCAGCCACTTCTTTGCATATGAGTGGCGTGTATTGTCATATGCCTCGTTCTTCGAACGATGCTGCTACAAGGGCATAGACCATAGTACGTGGCCTTGCAGTTACTTTGAGACAAAGGGGAAAAGCGATTTGTCTAAAAAAAAAAAATTGAGGGTAGCTCAGTTCACTTAACTTACCAGGACCATGCCTCAATAAGTGTGATTTTTATCAAGTATTTAGTACTGAACAAATGCCACAAGTGATAAGTTTTCTTTCTCTCTTCTTCTCTTCCTTCTCTTTGCATCGCTGCAAGCGTTCCCTCGGGATATTCGTACCCATTCGCCTTCGCCATTCGACGCAAAATTTTTTCGGCCTCTTTGACCCTCCCTCTGGCCGACAACCATCGTGGAGACTCTGGAATGATCCTATAGACAATAACGCTAATTTAAGGAGCTTGGAATGACGCCTGTGGAAGTGGCATGTTAATTGATACAATATTAATGAAATCAGATTCGAAGATCATAGTTTTTAACTTCGTTACACCTAAAAAAAAAAAGCCTTCGCCAAAACTAGAAGAACAATACACA
>OX421446.1:60459351-60464351 GCA_949126865.1 Montipora capitata
AGCTGGGTGTAGGCCGAGACTGTTTGACTAAACATCTGCGGAAAAGATTACAACCTTTTTAAACCGTACCTCGGTGACAATGGATGTATAGGGCGTATTATAGCCCGCCTCTTTGCAAGTACCGTTTTGCCATGCTCCACAAAACTCTGTTTCCTCCAGTCCTGGATTTCCGACACAGAAGACTTGATCGGGTTTTGGCTTCGCTGCAGCAAAAGCTGGGGCGTAGGTGTACCATGCCTGAGGCACTGCAGCGAGAAACAGCAGCAACCACTGAATTTGCTGAAAACGCGACCAGCTTCCGAGCTTGATCAATAGATTGTCGAACTCTGTAATTTTGTAAAGTCGGCTGAATGCATCCGTACCCACGGCATCGTCCGCGGTATTCGCCATAATTACTTTGCGCGCAAATCGATGTTGGGAAACAAAGTTATGAAAATCTCTCAAGGGCAATTGTTTGTACTTCAGAGTTTACGTGATGCGGTGTCGCATTAGACACGCAATTGTCTGACAAATGTCGATGATTTTGATGTGTTTTGATAGCTGTCCAAGAGCAAGATGCACGACATGCATTCACAAGGCGTGTGAAAAATCAGGAATAAGGAACAACAAGAATCCGGAATTCGGAGCCGGAATTAAGAATCAAAAAACGGAAAGCCGAAATCACCTTAGAAAAGCCGTAACACCTTGGAAAAGCCATTCAAATGAGCAAGGGTGACACAGTTGGTTAGTGCGCGGCCTTGGTGCTGGAGGTCCCGAGTTCGATCCCCGGATCTCACGTCCTTGTTTCGACTTCTTTCCTTTCAGAGTAGCCTAAGTAGCTTAAAATACCCTTAAAACGGAGCACTGATGGAAAGAGGGGAATAAAATGAGCGCACCGTCGGCTTCCTGGGAGAGTACTCTCTAGAGAGTAAAGGAACTTCCGACGTTAAATAAGGTGTACCTTTACCTTAACCTAACACCACTGGTAAAAATAGCCGTAGAAATTACATGCCTAGCAATCAAAGGCCCGCACAATGTGACTTGGAAAGACAAATTACTGATTGATTTTTTCTACGGTTAGTACAGGATCACAGGCTCCTTGGTTACAAACATTTAAGAATTTTGGAAAAAACAAGTGCGTTCATTGGGATCATAAGAAGCGCATAATTTTCTGTTCCTGTTAACTGCATTTAAAATTTGCTCTTTTTCTTATGTTTATGTATGCTTCTTCAATTTCTGAACCCTGAACTGGCTTTTTTGATAAACAAAAGGAATGGTAGAAAGCTCCAACCAAAAACCAAGAACTCGCGATTGGTGAAATGGATGCGTCGACATCCGTCCGACCACAGCGTAGATTGATTACACGAGGAGGCGCGATTCACATTAATCGTGTGCCACAGACAGACACCATTATTTAACCGTAAAATATACAAGAAATAAATCTACGGGTGTTGAAATTAAATAGAGCAAAGGGCTATTGGCTTCCTAAAATAACTACGGGGTTAAAATTACATACAATAAATTACAATGCTTAGGTTCGAAACCACGCAAATGCAAAGAAAATGGACACCCGTATTAAAACAAAAACGACAAGAGGACACATGGGTTTCCCTAAGCGTCCATCAAAGAAAAGTTGGAACAAAAGCGTCTTGAGTTCAGTTTATTGTCTCGACGTTCACATTCAACCTCGTTCTCTGGGAACGAGGTTGCCACACATTCATTCAATTGTAAGAGTGGGAAATCACATAGTTTTAGGCATCTAAATTTTGTTTAAGTTCATGATGTATGCCAAAGTGCTACGCTTTGAAAATGAAACTAAAGGATACACTTGCCGATATATGCCGATATATGCCGATGTATGCCAACGGAGCAAACAGCAAGGCTTCCATTTCCGCTTTTTGGGATGTCACGCAACGCTCCCCCAAAGGGCGTTACGTGATTCCCCAATAACGGCTGCGAAGGAGGCAAGGCTCTAGCTTACGGAAGCAACTCCTACGACTGCCTCCTTTGGGTCAAAGCAAGATGGACCCTAGTCACAGTGAATCAGTTTCGGACTAACTTAGAACGATTAAATTATTGATTATCCCATAACTCTTCCAGAATGGAAACTCAGAACAAATAATGAGGACAAAATTGGTTCTTTTGTGTTTTCTCCAATAAACGTATTACAAGATTATTTTTACGAGTTTGAGTTTGAGTTTGAGTTTGAGTAAGGCTCCAGCACTTGACTAAGTAGCCTGGCTTCTGGCTTCGAGTCTCTATAGTTCGGTTTTGAACTTTTTGATTTCTCATTTTCTGTATTTAAAATATATGAATGAAATGAAATGATGCCACGCAAAGTTACAACTTTTCGTGTTTTTTTAAAAGATCACCTTTCATAGCTCTAAGCATCTTTTTGCGACCCAGAAGAATTTTAATTTTTCAGTGAATCGGCGATGACAACCGATGTCGATCGCCAACTGTCGGAATTTCGTCGGACGCTCTCGGAAGAGATCGGTCAGAGCACGCTATTTTCCTAAGCCATCTACAGTTTATCAATGCCTGCTATGGCGGACGGCTTAAAAGAAAGGGAGAATCTCTACAAGCTGATGATAAGGTAAGGCAAGGTTTGAAAAATCTTATTCTTTCATTTTCGTCAAAATTTGTAGATTTAAAACGACATCGGAATACCTTCTGCTTTGCGAAATACTAACATGGCCGCTCCTTTGTTCAGAATCTCTTAAATAGCAGCCCAATTATTCAATATTTCATCTTGTTTTCTTTTCCTTACGGATGACACATAAGTAAAACATTTGTTGAAGGTCTTCTGTGTTCATTTTCAAATGAAAGATGAAGATTTATTGAACTGTTTAATGATATCCTAATAAAACGGGTTTCATTTACTCGGTTCGATTTGAGGTCTTTTCTGATCTTTTCGCGTATTGTTTCTGAAAACCTTTGTCTAAGTGGTTCGTAGCCGGTGGTGTTGGTTCGTTTAGATGGTTCGTTCCAGTTTAATCACAAAAAATGAAGGAAAAGAATGGAAGCCAAACAAGCACTTAACCCTGCGCGCTTTAAATCTTGGCCATTCCATTCTATAGTGTATTTATATCATTCCATACTGACGACATGGACTTGGTCACCAAGAAACAGTAACCCCCTCAGACAAATAAGTCACACAATACCCTCCCGCAGAAATTATCCCTGTAGTTATCCTCATCCTACGTCAGAGATTGATCATCTCACATAAAATGTGATTTTTTTTGTTCTGCAGCCAGCTACGGTATGACGGATTTGAATCTATTGCGTCTACCTTGTCAAAGGTGGTCAACATCATCAGTGCTTGCCCACCAATGGCACGGCTGCATCAAGTTGTCAACCTTGGCATTCAAGCTGAAGCAGAAGGTGTGGCACATCTGCCCTTTAAAAAAGATAAATAATAATTATTGTTTATTGTTATTGTAATACACTTTAAAAGGCTTGGGTCTGTCATGCTATTTTGGTCTCTATTTAGACCACTGAAAATGCCTTGAAATCAATTGAAAATAAACAAAATGATCAAATTATTGTGTATCTGTGGTTGTTCAAATTTTTTCTTGGTTCAAAATTTTTTAAACCATTCAATTTTGATTTTCCTTTGTTTCAGATTTGTTTCAGATTATGATAATGAATAATAATGGCAAACGAAAATCACAATTGAATTGTTTTGAGAAAATTTAAACCAAGAAGAATTTTGAACTACAATATATCCACCCAGCTGTTATTTTATGCATCTTATTCTGTTGTTGTAGTTATCATTATTATTATTATTACCGTTAAAACTCATGTATAAGCTGCACCCCCAAATTTCTATCATGATTTCGAGAAAAACAATTAAAACTTGAAAAAAGCACTCTGGCAAAAAAGTTGTCTGGTTGTTTTTGATAAACTTGCTGAAATCTAATGCTGTGTATTTGCAATGTTCTTAAGAAGTTTATCAACTCTTAGAAATACCTTTTAAAAGCTTATCTTTAATAATTGATTTCCCTAATTCTTGGGACTGATAACACTTGTCTTCATTGTGAAAGCCCAAAGTTGAAATGAAAACGATAAATTAAAACTTGAGCGAAAATAAAGCACAAGGAACGATACAAAAGGTTTGCTTAGTAACCATGCAGTTATTTACAGGAGGAAGTCTGGACCAAGTTATGTTGTTAACAGCGATCAGAAAACAACATGGACGTTAGCTGTGCATGTAAAGTACTGCTCGAAACTATTTGTGCATTTGCCGCAGTTCTAACTAGGTGAAACCGCAGGTTCAATCTCCAGTTTGACTGAGGTAAGACCTCGTCTACAGTAACCGAAAGCCGAGGTTTTACCTAGATTTTTTCCTGTTGATTTATGCCGCAGTTAAGAGAGGACGCAGTATGCTTTTATTTGGAGCAGATGTTATCAAAGAAATCTGCATATTCTTGCGGATCAATCGCAGCGATAATTAGTATGTGTATTTGCCGTATTTACAATCTGCGTTGTTTTGCACATTCGATTATAATAAAGTCGCTTTAATAAAAGTGTTGATTGTTTTTCTTTTTCCAGCAAATGACAAGATTTCTAAAAGTTGTTTGAGATCTGTTTAATACAGATGTTATAAAGATCAGCAGAAATTCTACTAGGTAGTATCAGGAAATTTACACGTGTTCGTCTTAACGGTGACGCCGCTCGTCGAGCGGCCGGCTTTGAAAGATGCGCGAAAGTTATTTCGATCTGATCGACCGAAAGATGGAAGAAAACGATTAACTTTACAAGTAATTGTCAGCCGTTCGAGCAACGTGGCTCTCCATTTGTTACAAACTTGTTAAGCAGTTCGAATCGAGCAACGTATTTCATGAGCTATCGCTCTCTCTTGCGTGACGGAAGCACGCAGCTTAGTTTATTTACGTTTTAACTCGCCATTTTGGCAGAGGCTTCATTGAACTCGTCTATCGTGTCATCCTTGAAACATTAATTTAAGTTAATCTTACATGTAACAATTCAGAGGAATGAATATTTTTGAATTTCAAGCT
>OX421446.1:60469351-60481851 GCA_949126865.1 Montipora capitata
TGATTCAGCATGTAGGGTCTCATTCCATTTCGTTGCTTGCTTAGGGAAAGATGCAACTGGTGAGTGGCAAAGCTCCACTGCAGATGAAATGTTCATGAATAATCTTGAACTTCAAAAAGTAGATCAAGAAGCTGTTAAAGACAAAACAGAGGACTCACCTTCTGCTAACATGGTTATGCAACACATCTTAAGAATTACTTCCGATAAGAAGCTTTCGCACCTTCCCCATCTGCACAATGCTAAACCAATTCAAGCATCGCATAATTTTGTTACCCCGAATGGCGATGTTGTGGATGCAGAAAGTATCTGTGAACAAGTGAAAATGGAACTTGTTAAGTACAGTGTATCCCAAGAGGTCTTTGCCAAAGCTGTCCTTGGAAAATCACAAGGATATCTTTCCGAAATGCTTAAACATGGAGAAAGCTTCTTCCGTCCTCAAGACCACACAAATTACAAGGGATGGATGAATTTCGATACCATGCGACAGTTTCTCCTAAAGCCCGAGGCCGAGCGCCTAAGAATTTATTACCAAAAGGGAGAAGAATTAAAGATGGAGAGGTTAAAACGGCGGCAAATTGAAATGGTGAGTCAATCGTCTTCACGATTATGCATTTTTCATGTTTTTTTTGTTGTCGTCATCTTAGAAATGATTAGTTCACTTATTTTTTATGTGTCTAAGTGGCAACCAGTAGATGCGTTAATGTCGGGACAAGCTGTGGGGATTCCTCTCCATGCTTGATTTGGGGCTGCATACTCCCTACAGAAGTACATGTAACCAGGCGCGTAGCGTCCTATACGCAAATACGCACGTGTGTACTTGAAGTGACCAGAAAATTTTGAAATTTTAAGCAATTGTTTCTATTTTTAACTTTACTTGTACGCAACCAAGATTTCCTTATGAAAACACCACTTTGATTAAATTCTAAAAACTAAAACAAAAGCTATACCATGTTCTCACCTAGTTTTGCATTGTACTCTTTTTGACACTAAGCAATGCAGTGTTGTTTGGTCAGCGTGCAACAAAAAGGCGAAGTTGCAAGGAAGCGACGTTCCAAGAACGTTCTTGACAAAGGAGCGACGTTCTGAGAACGTTGTTGACAATTCCAGTCACGCTAGCACAACCAAAACAATGTTTTGTTTGCGCCAAGGTTGCTCAAAATAAGGGCAAAACGCTTTGTTCTTTGCTTGTATTCACACAACTATTTCGAACAAGAAATAAAGAACGCAGTATTTTTCGCTTAGTTCACTTAGGTTTCTAGATCATATGTACTTGTGCGTACTTGAAAAAATGACCACGCTACGCGCCTGGTAACTTGTACATGTAGGCTTTCAATCCTGTTGTATGCATACAACACGAGGGACACTTCATCAGTTCATCTTTCTTCAAGACGAAGTGGCTGCACATTCACAGCAAACACGATTATCCTGAAAGGAGGTTCAGGACTTGCCGTCATGCAATTTGTTCAGGTTCATTTCCTTCACCTGGACTCTCTATTTATGACTAATAATCATAGAAACTGTCTCGCTAGTCGTCGTTGCAAATACAGCAATGATGCAGCTCAACAAGGTTGAACTGAAAGCATACAGTGTACTGTGGTGCCTCTGGCTGCTGCTATATGGTTCATGTATGGCCTTGGATCATAGCTGGGATCAGCTGTATGCTGGTTTTTGCCGAGGGAGGAAACAACAGAGAACCTACATGTAGAGTTGTCAGAGCAAAAAAATTATATATGGGGGAAAGGGTACTTTTGGTACATGTAGGCTCTAAATCACAGCCCTGCTTTATGCACAAATTAAACTTCCCCATCTGACAGTAGAACTTGTAGATTTTACTCTGGCTTAGTAACTTCTAGCCTGCAGAGCAGGCGTTTTTTTCGGAGGCGTACGCTTGTTTGTAATGGGCCGCCATTTTGAAAGCACACAGCCTGTCCTCCTCTCACTGAGTGCAATTTTCTTGACTCGCCTCAGGCCTCTGTTATTCTCGCTATCCAAGATACCTGCCGATAATTCTTACCAAAACAACAATACGCCTGCTTTGCAGGCTAAGTAACTCCACATGATCTTACACACCAGTTGGGGTAGGGTTGAACCTCTTGTTGAATGCTATACAGACTGTATTTCATTGGTTATTAGTGTCGTACTTCCTATTGTTTTCTGTGCTAAATCCATTGTTGTCTTTGTTCGTTTTATTGTTCTTTTGGCCAATCCTGAAGCCCGTTCAATGAAGTATGACACGACCCACCAATTGGGGATGCTTTAGGTCTGAGTGGAATAAGTTATGTTTAAAGAACGAGCAGCAGTGTTTTATCAGAGTTTAAAAACACAAGGTGCAGCTGAGTGTTTTTAGACCCGACGAAACACATGCTGCAAGTTTTTTGAACGACTTAAAAACATTCCGCAAAAAGCGTGTCCCTCTGGACTCCGAAGCAATGGTTCAAATTGTGAGAGAAGAATATTAGCATACCAGAAAAACAAGCTGTGCCTTATTAGTATTCTTTATATAAAGAATACAAACGAGGATTGTTTATCAGGATATAAAGCTCATGCATGTATCAGTGTTTGATAGGCTGTTAGGTTCATGAGTTTTTTAAGTGCTGCTGTGACCAAAAAAATTAATTGTTATTTTTCTTTGGATTTCAAAACTTTGTTAACTAAACAGTAAGTGATCCAAGCTTAAGCCTTGATTTAAAAAAGACACCTGTTTATTTTAACTGGAATTTTCTGATTTATGGTCCGCCATTACTAACTTTAAAATCTTGAGAGAGCTGGATCGAGGAGAAATGGCATCACAGACTCGATAGTTTAAGAATGCAATGCATGTGTACATGTATGCGGCTGAATTAATATGCAGCATGGGAGTTTCGGGCTTTCAGACTATTAATCTTGTGTTTTGCATTTGTAGTAAGCTGCGTTTACACGCTGAAATTTTAAGCTAGCAAGTTAACGATGACCCTTTTCCCTAGATCCAACCCTCTGAAGTCCAATCGGTCAGTTTGCGACGTGAGTAATGGCGGACTGTGAAATCCAAAAATTACACTCAAAGTAAACAGCCTTTGGATGAAAATAAAAGCTCAAAATTTTGCTATTCAAATGTTAAGCAATCACACTTTCTGAAGAAAAAAAGGAAGCGATTTTTTGATGATAGTAGCACTCGGTGGTGATAAGGCACCAGATAAACATCATTAAATTGTCAACCTCGGATAATGCAATTCCCATGCTCTGATTGGTTTATTCAATCTTGGTTATCAGCTCATATACTTTATTTTGACCTTATGTGGTAAATGATTGGTATAAAGCAAAAGAAAAACGTTTTTGTGGAAAGTTTGGATGAATTTCGAAGCTTACAGTAGAAGTACGCGAAAAGGCACATGTGTAAGAAATGTTTTTGTGATGAGCCTGCGTCTGTCTGACCGCTAGGTATTACACAACATTGTGTCTTCATCGAGTTTTTTTGATTTCGCTAGGATTTTCTCCCTTTTTTGCTTGTATTTCGTACTTCCAAACTTTTGGAGTTTAAGGAATTTAATAAAACAGCGAAATTATGCTACTGATGTGCCCTATATCATTCTTCAGTGTGAAAGAAAATTCACAGTGAGAAACCAAATATGTTTTGCAGTTCTTTATTTATTTTAACAATAGTTGCAATTGGCTACGTTTTATTTTGAAAGAGTGAAGGTGAAAACTACAGTTCAAATTTGCAACTTCTCCAAATATTTTAGTCACAAAGGGAAAAAAATTCAGTTGCAAATGTGACTGTATTTGTCGCAATTTCAAGCCCTGTTTAATTACTGGTAGAGGCTGAATGATTAGGAATAGTGTATTCCCCAATCATGCACTGCTGAAACCTTTTAAGCGTTTAGTGGAGTTAACTGTTATACAAACATAGTTTACATATACATGTATATGTACAATGTATTAAACAATTACAGCCTCCAGAATGACCCACATGGGAGTTTTTGTTTGGTAGGCTAGGGTGTTTTGAAAATAATTTATAGTAGTTTCTTTCTGCAAGTGAAATATTGTCGGGTTTCCCTTTTCTGTTGTTCTTCAGGGGCTAACTGAGGACATGATCAAGAAGAAAAGACGGATAATTCCCACAGAGGCTAAAGCTGCTATGGAGGATTATTACACCTACAACAGGTACTTATCCATGGACAAGCGTCAAACACTAGCCAACCAGTTGGCTATTCCAGAACAGTGCGTCAGTGACTTTTTCAAGAATCTGCGATCTAGAAAGAAACATGAGGACCGTATGAAGTATTTGCTCAAAGGTCTTTCAAATGATTTCAAACAAATTGAGCAAGGTGATTCAGAAGCTGATTCAAATGGGCTGGAAAAGAGTGCAAATAATCAGCCACCTTGTTGCTCAGGTATTCAAAGTGAACCAGAGGCAAATTCTGGCAAATCAGCTGGAAAGCCTCCAGCCTTGATTCGACAGTGTGGAAGGAGACCCAACATTGCTCCTGCTGTGTTTGCTGGAGCCTCTCCGGCCAAAGAGGTTCCTGAGACGGACTTAGTGGTTTCAAAAATTGCTTCTCTGACTCAGGGCCAGAAGCTAACGCAAAAACAGACGCGACCAGAAGAGGTGGAATATTCAGATACTGCAAGTGGTGATGATGAATGCCACGAAGTGACAACAATGCACACAGGCACACCAGGTCACCAATCTACTCAGGAAGGGCTTGGCCATGAAAGGAATGGCATGCTGTCTAGAGAATCATCCTCTGGTGTCGAAACGGTACAAACGTTCTCGTTTGACAGTTTGATTGACGGCTCAATGATGCTTCATGAAGGGACACCTGAGCATGAGGCACTGGATGTTGGGAGGCAGATATATGTAGTGCATTTAAACAACCACTTGGAAACCATTGTTCGAAACTGAAGCTCCATACAAGTGCTTATGATGGGTCACATTTCCCTTGTATGCAACATTTTAAAACCAGCTCTGTTGTTGGCAATTTTAATGTAGCGACCAAAAGAAATGAATATTTCACAAAAAAAAACCTTGCCGTTGGACACCTTTCCTGTAATGAATGAGTGGATGAAATTTAATCAATCGTCCACAAGTATAACAATCTTAGCAATTTTCCAGTGATTTCCTAGGGATTCCTTACTGAGCTGGAAAAAAAAAGATTGTTATCATTTGAAGTATTTAAGTCTTCTAATAATATTATCACTATTATGGAGAAAAGGTACGTTTTGCACACTACTTTCAAAAGAAACATTGGAAAATGCAACATTTTTTCTGTTTTGACTTGTACAGTGCACATTTAGTCAAAATAATGACTTTTTTATTTAGTCATTTTACCTGGCAAAGCACTACACCCAGTTTTTCCTGCTGATTATGGTTCAATCAATTTAAGGACTGTTCCTACTACTGTTATTGCGCATACGTTCTGCGCATCTGCAGATAATCGGATTTCCTATCGGTAGTGCTTACTAATGCAGGGATGTTTTTTGCGCGGTTTAAATTTATGCAGAGAAAGCAGAACTTAGCAAGGGCTCTTGGTATCCAAAAAGAAAATTGGGGGTAACCATGCATTTTTCAGAGATAATTAAGCTTTAATTTGGAAAGGAGTGCCATACATTGCTTTGAATTTTAAAGCTTTTTGCTAATATTGGTGATTAATTATCTTTGAAAAATGCGTGGTTACCCCCAATTTTCTTTTTGGATTTTAATGACACTTGTTGAGATCTGCTTTTCCGGCATATTCTTAAAGCCGCGCAAAAATACCTTTGAATTAGTAGGCACTGTCCTTAATGGATTTAAGGGCTACAGGGCATTTGGGGTGTCAATGGGTTAACCCATTGATTCCTGAACGGTTTTAACATCACTGTTAGAATGGATGTTGAAGCTAACTGTATTTGCCTGGCCTTAAGTCTAAAAATGTCACCTTACCAATCCTTTTTTGGGCGGTTAATTTCTATCAACTTGTTTGCTAAAACCATATTTTAAAAAGAATGTAGTACATGTAAATCAAAGCTTTCACCTGTGGAATGCTTTTGAGTCATTAATTTTTGATGCATTGTGGCTGAATTCCAAGCACAAATTAGCCCTTTCCGAGTTCATGTCTGCCTCCTCTTCAAAGTGAGTCTAAGTGCAAAGTTTTTGTGATGGTAATAGACCTCTTTAGCTTGTACATTTTGTTTTCCCATTTCAGACCATGTGATGTTACTCCAGGGAGAACTTTCTTTCAAATGTCGTCCTATGCACGTGAATATGTACGCATAACTTATGAAAAAACAAAAGGAAAATTCCCTTGAGAACGTCACGTGGTCTGAAATGGGAAAACAAAACGTACAAGCTAAAGAGGTCTATTAATTCTACTTTACATTATGAATCAAAACTAATTTTCATAAGAAAAAATCTGCACTTGCACTCGCTTTGAAGATGAGGTAGACATGAACTTGGACATGGCCAATTTGGATAGTACAGGTATGTGGCATAAAGAAAATTGATTTCAAGACTTTTAAATTCATGAAATTGGAAAGTGATTGAATCACAAAAAATCACAAAAATAATACTTATTTTGATTAAAGAAGGTGTTTCAGCGAGATCATCCTCTGTGAAAGTTCCCCCGGTGGGGGCATGTTTGGATTTTCAGATTGGTCAGCGTAACTTACGAAAGTGCTAAGAGGCTGCTTAAAAATGTGTAGGAAGTCATGAATGGGAACTTTAAACAGAAAATAGTCCACTTAAGAGTATAAAACTAAAACAGTGGATAGCATTGAAGGAGCACTCTTATTGACTTCTCAAACTCCGAATATCCTTTGCTGTTCACCTCCAAGCAGTTCGCGCTGGATTTGCGCCCGAAAATAGTGTTATTGTTGCAGGAATAAATCATCGGGTTAAAATCATCTTTTTGTGATAATTATGTTATCTCACTGTTTTAGCATATATAAAATCAACTGTTCGCCTTGGTGGTTAGTGGTGGAGGTTTACCGAGCGGCAAAACAGGGAGGAAAATGTCCACCACCAACCACCTCCACTTTTGTGAATCGTTGTTAACTGCCTTAACACAGTGTTTGTGTGCTATAAATTATGCGATACAGAGGGTAAAGAACATAATAAATGAAACCTTGTTCTCTGTTTTTTATTGACAAGATGGCATAGTGCTCTTTTGAAATGTTTGTGATTTGTGCTAAATACCACCATCCAGGTACAAGTATTTGCATGCATTCTCACTTGGTTTTCAAGATATTTTACAATAGTCACATGTAAAATAAAGTAATTTAAAAGAAAATATGTATGAAGAAAATCTGATGTAAATAATGTTGTATTATTTCTTAGTATTTAATTAAGAGATAATTGCATTGCTGGGATGTGTAATGTAATCAAACAATGCAGAACATACCAGTTAATAAAAGTTTATGAAATGTAAGAAATGTAACTTGGTATCTAGTGAGTTGTTGATAAATATGAAGCGTTTCGTGTTCCAGTGAAACTTACGGGGTGGTGCAAAGTCTGACAAAAATACGAGTGTGAAGTTCAAATTGAATGAGAAAAATCATGTGATTACAAGATACCTTATCATTATTATGCAGAAGCAACACACTCGTGTCATGCAATCAGGAAATAGTTGCACCATCCAGGGGTCGCATTTCATTGGCTATCTGTGAGTTTCTTCCATTATTGACCAATCAGAATGCTTGGATTTTACCTCTTTTTTTTTTTTTTTTTTTTTTTTTTTCACTGAATTACCTCTGTTCTGCCCTATGTTACCAGAAAACTACTTTTATTTGATCGACCATCTGTGAGTTTCTTCCATTATTGACCAATTAGAATGCTTGAATTTTACCTCTCTTGTTTTTTTTTTCACTGAATTACCTCTGTTCTGCCCTATGTTACCAGAAAACTACTTTTATTTGATTGACCATCTGTGAGTTTCTTCCATTATTGACCAATCAGATTGCTTGGATTTTACCTCTCTTGTTTTTTTTTTTCACTGAATTGCCTCTGTTCTGTCCTATGTTACCAGAAAACTACTTTTATTTGATTGGCTATCTGTGTGTTTCTTCCATTATTGACCAATCAGAATGTTTGGACTTTACCTCTCTTTTTTTTTTTCACTGAATTACCTCTGTTCTGCCCTATGTTACCAGAAAACTACTTTTATTTGATTGGCTATCTGTGAGTTTCTTCCATTATTGACCAATCAGAATGTTTGGATTTTTCCTCTTTTTTTTTTTTTTGCACTGAATTACCTCTGTTCTGCCCTATGTTACCAGAAAACTGGTTTTCTCTTGCAGGAGTAATTTTTCTTTGTATATTATTATGGGTAAAAACCATCATTCATTTTTTCCAGATCATGGCACCAGCCCACCAGCTGCAATGTATGAAACTTACTATGTGACAGCTCATAAGGCTCCATGTAGAACAGCAAGCTTTAGCCAAAATGGTATGTCTGAAATCATGATAATTTTATCATTCTTCCAAAATGGGACAATGATTATTGTTGCAGCATGTGTAACTTACAGTACAGCCCTGGAGCAAAATTTAATAATAATATTGTCAACACTAGAGTGAGGTCTTAATGGGAAAATCTCAAACTGCGACCTTGCAGTGCGAGGTCAGTACAGTACAGTAAGGCTAAGATTTGAGGTTTTCCTGTAAAGACTGAACACTTGAGGTCAATAATTTGTTTATTGTATGCCTTTACATTATTTTGGTTCAAGTAGAGGAGATAATGCAAGTACGTGTACTTATATATAAATTATGTTTTAAGTTTGTTCATCATTTCAAAAAGTACAATTTGGTAAGGAAAGTTTCATCAACATTCTCAAAAATCAACTGCCAAACAAACTGCAATGAACAAGTGAACTGCTACTGGGAACAAGTTGGTTTCCCTGTCTGAATAATACTCTGTGTTAAAAATGAAAATAGTAAGGGATGGCGCAGTGGTGAGAACACTCGCCTCCCACCAATGTGGCGCAGGCTCGATTCCCAGACTGGGCGTTATATGTGGGTTGAGTTTGTTGGTTGTCTACTCTGCTCCGAGAGGTTTTTCTCCGGGTACTCCGGTTTTCCCCTCCTCAAAAACCAACATTTGATTTCATTTGCGTTAACTTGTTAATTTCAATTTACAGTGTCCCCAATTAGTGCTCTACAGCGCTAGAAGATTAGACACTTAAATAAAGTTCCTTTCCTTTCCTTTTAACACCTTATTAATATTTGTTTATTAATTTTGTTGTACTGTATTATTTTAGGTCGGCTGATAGCCACTGGCTCTGTGGATGCTTCAATTAAGGCAGGAACATTTTTGATCCTAAATGTACTTTATTGGTATCATCATAATTATGCCAATCGGCAGGGACAAAACACAGGTCACAGTTCATTGTTTTCCCAATACAGAAAGTATCCTAAACATTCAAAAGCTAACCTTAGGCCTAAAAACTTTTCTTTAGGCCTAATTAGGCCAAAGGTTAGCTTTTATGAATGTTTAGGATACTTTTCTCTAGGCCTAAGGTTAGCTCTTATGAATGTTTGGGATACTTTCTGTATTGGTAAAACAACGACCTCTGTTTTGTACCTAACATATGCCAATCCTGAATGGGTTAAAAAGGGATTTTGGCAGAATGGTCTATTTTCCATGATGCGTCACTCAAAGGGCAGAATTCAAAACATGTTAAGTGGAAGTAGAGGTTGTGAAGCCATTGACTCCCCCCCCCCTCCCCCCTTGTTGGTTAATAAAATCATCTGGCTTTAAACAGAGTAAAATCTACTAATTTTCACTCCCAGGGGTCAATGAGTTCAATTGGCATTCACAAAGTGTTGGAGTTCATTGTCACATTTTAGTGGTCAGCAGGGTTTTTTTAAAATGTTTAACAAGTTCTTCCTTGTGTGGCTTTTAGGTGTTGGATGTCGAGCGAATGGTAGCAAAGAACACAATGCCCCAATCACAAGACCAGGGTGTGGGTACAAACCTTGAGAATCATCCTGTTATAAGGACTCTCTATGATCATATGGAGGTAATGCAGGATTCTACTTAAAAATGTTAATGACAATTCAGTATGATATTTGACAATTAACAATTAGTCTATGAGCGTGCATTGGATATGATATGGTGAGCCAATGAGGTGCGTTGTGCCTAGTTGGCTGTAATCAGTCTCATATCCAACAAGCGCAAATGGAATATTGTTTTGTCAAATTTTCATCAAATTCTTAACGTGTCAGACGTTGTGTCCCAGGAAATTTTGCTTCCCATGCAACAAATTCTTCAGCTTGGGAACACTTGATGCAATCAGTTTCCATATTAGATCATCAGTGTATGAGCTGATAATGGAGACTGAGTGAACCAATCAGAAAGCTAGAAATGCAATATCCAAGATTGAAAATTTAATAAATAGCAAAAATTCCTTTTCTATCGCTACTTTTACGCACTTGTATCATCATAATCTTCTGCCCATTAGCTTTTGCAATCCCTTTTCAACTAGTTGTCAGGTTCACCAATACGAAACTCCTTTGCTTCTTATTACAGACCTCATTTTTTTGTAGAATGAATATTAAGCAGTTCAGCATCCTTTATGAAGGACCAAAAAATCTGGAATTTGTTGCGTGGCTGTTTCACTAATTGGTTCGCCATCTGTTTTTGTTTTTAAAAGCAAACTGAAGGATTATCGTGCTGAAAACCGATTTAATACTGTTTTAAAATTTGCGTTTTATTTGCTCACTCTGTACTTTATCATGTAATTTATGTACTGTATGTAATAATTAGTCCAAGGAAGCCTATTTAATATAAGCTCCAAGCTTCAATAGGCTTCCTTGTCACACCTATCTTAAGAGTTTATTTAATTAACAACTTTTGATCAAGCTGTGTTGTGCATCCTTTACATGTGTGTGGCTAACTGAATAAATAAAAGAAACTGAAAATAAAAAGCCACCAGAAGGGCAGCATTCAGGCAACATGCATGCCTTTGAAAATCCTGATAGTGTTCGAATGTTACACTTGTTTGTACTTGTTATCTAAATTTCAGAAGTTAGGATCAGAATTCGAAAACATCCACTCTATCAAAAAAGTGATATAATCTCATCCACTGATCATGGGGACCTTGCCTGTGAAGTTAAAGTGAATGCCTGCGGTGTTTTGGTCAAAGCCCAGTAGCTGTTGTGATCACTTTAGCAGCTCTAGTAACTTCAGGAATGGATCAAGTTTTTCAGTGAAATAGTATTTGAAATTCAAGATTTAAACATGGTGTTTTCATTTCTTTCCTTTGTTCCACTTTCTCTTCATTACAGCTTAATTTGTTCTTAGGCCCTCTATGGTGCCACACTTTACAGTCACTGGTTCACAATTTTTTGTGTCGAAATGATAGCCAGAAAAAACTCTGTAGACAAAACTGGCTTTTACTGCAATTTTCACAATTTTGACTTGGACCATCAATCAAATTTCCGAACATAGCCGGGAAGATCGACTACGCCTCTTGAAAGTGAATTGGAGTTTTGTTTAGTTTAAAGCTTGAATACCACTATGATATCTTTAGAGGTTCTTCGGTAAAAGGATTCCATCGCTTTCCATCGCTTTCCATCGGCTTCGATGTACCGCGGGATCCAAAGATTCTGATTGGTAGGTTAGAGCGGTTTTCGAATGAGTGTCATAAAACCAAAACCAAAGTAATTACTTTGGCCAATCAAAAAGGACGGAGACAATCCAATTAAACCAATCAAAACTCGAAGTAATTACACGTAGCCGACACAAAGCGCGGGAAAATGTGCACGCGCGAGCCGCGATTGGTTTTGGTTTCGCTTCTGATTGGTTGAAAAAGTGGCGCGAGAACTTTGAACCAATCACTGAGTGAAGTAATCATAAAGCAAAGTAATTCACAAATTGCTTTCGACACTCAATTGAAAACCACTCTATGTCAGGCGTCAGTTGATTTCGGCATCCGCGGTTTTTGGGCCAACACCTCGGCTTTGCGTCTGAAGTTAGATTGATGGAAACCAAAACGCAGTTTTGTCCGTTTCGGCTTGAAGATAAGATTCCGCAGAATTATGAAAATCGCAGTAAGTCATAAAATTAGGAGAGAGAATGAAATGAATTATTTTGTTACAGGAAGTGACATCTGTTGAATTTCACCCCAGTGCACTGGTATTAGCTTCAGGCAGCAAGGATTGTACTGTGAAACTGTTTGACATATCAAAACCCTCCGTGAAAAAGGCCTACAGATCTATCCAGGTAGGCATGTTTTTATTCTATAGGATTCTATACACGTGAAGAGTTGTTGTTTTTTTTCTGAGATCCTTTGGTTGAGTGTGGACAATTTAAGCTTAGTTGGAAGGCTGATTTAACGTGACCCGCTCCTATGCGGACTGTAGTTATGCAAGCTTCCTTGCCATTTAATTCTGTAACTTTTCTTCATCGCGTTTTTACCAGCCTGCAAGCAGGCTCTTCCGTTGAAAATGGCGCGTGGTCGAAATATAGGGGCTTGGTTACTAGTAACCAAGCCCTTATATTTCGACCCTATATTTCGATGGCGCGAAGCCCCTATATTTCGACCGCGCG
>OX421446.1:60499351-60501851 GCA_949126865.1 Montipora capitata
GGAGTCATAAGCGGAGTCACAAGAAAATCGGAACGTTCTGATTCTTCCGACTCCGATTCCGTCGAGCTTATGACTCCGCTTACAACTTCCTTTTTTTGCGTGTTTATGGACCTTCGTCTCGGTCCATAAACACGCAAAAAAAGAACTTGGCCAATATCCAGCCATCTTGACCTCACGCTTGGTCAATAACCCATATTTGTATGAGCAAAACGGTTTTTCTCAAAATTAAAAAAAAAAAATTACGATTTGAAGTAAAAAATAGCTTACCTTGCCACAGTCTTGTGTGTCTTGGACGATCGTTTAGTGACCCGGCCTAAGACTTACGATTGGTCACCATTGAATCGCGGGTCGCTAAGCGATCTTCCAAAAAGTAAAGTAAAGTGGTGCATTTATATAGCGCCCTTATCACAACGTCTCAAAGGCGCTTTACAATGATCAATTTACCCCCAGCGGACTGGAAGCATATACAGGCGCAAATTGCAGCCGCTTCTAAGCAGTCCATGCATGCTGGTACTCATTTTACCGACCTCGGAAGGATGGAAAGCTGAGTGAACTTTAGCGGGAAAGAAGGTCGCCAAATATTCCACTCTCGGCAGAACCGGGAATGGAACCCGGGACCTTAGGGTTGGAAGGCAGAGATCTTACCATTGCGCCAACCCCTCCGCTCTAACGGTTTCAGTTACGCGTTTTTTGAATAAAGCCTCATCCGATGGCTCTCGAAGCAAATATTTGCAGAGTTTGGCGGCCCTTAATTCCTTCTCAGTGTACAAGCGGCTCGAATGAAGAAGACAAATGGGTATCGGAGGTATCGTCCGTGATCTACGTGTAATTTCGAGGCGATGGAAGCCTTGGGAGCGAATTTATGGCCCTTTTCCTTTTCGGTGATTCCGTTCGGCGGCTTCGTCTCGGGTCCCCAACCTTGAGAAAGAATATATAGAGGCAAAAGAAGATGAACCACAAACCTCCTAAATCGCTTTTAATCGACCCAGGGACCGTACCAAAGACACACAAGACTGAAGCAAGAAAAGCTATTTTTATTTTTAAATCAAATATTTTTTGAATTTTGAGAAAAACCGTTTTGCGTTGATTTCAGTTTAAAGTGTCACCAACTGACGCTCCAGCGCTAGAACGACTACACAAATAAAGTTCCTTTCCTTTCCCCATCCAAATCCTTATATTTCTACTCTTGCATAATATAGTGACTTGAACTCTAATGGAACACGTCATCACTTTGCACGTTAATTTGCAAAATGTGAAGACAGATATCTCTGAAACTAATTAAAATGCGAAACACCATTCTTCCCTACTTAAAGGGGAACTGTCACGAGAAGCGCATGCGCTAGCGTCTTGTGAAAACTTGAAAAGTGTTAGGTTAACTTTTTTCAAGTTGAATCGACAAATTCAGAATGGTGTCCACTGGAGAGGGCCATGGTGGACAAAGGAGAAACTCCGGCGAATATACGTGACTCACGCGTGAATCCATGATGGCGGCTAGAATTTTCCGTGGGCTCGAGAGCAAACAAACTCGAGCATGCGCAGCTCATGACAGTGCCCCTTTAACCTTTATAAAGTGTTTTCACATGACGTCATGACGGCCATATTGGAGGAGTGAAACAAAGGAACAGCTGCCATGTTAGACCTTCGAAAAGGCCTTCGTCTCATGTTGACTTCGTCGCTCGCTCATCCGCTTCGCGTCCGAAAAATCACGCTTCGCTCTCCAAAACATTTTCTCCTGGGATTCTCGTGAGGTCGACTTGTGGCAAATCTACGGCCATGTTTGAGGAGTGAAATATTCTTTTGGGAATTGAACTCTATTTTTATGAAAATTATTCCTTTTGTTTTAGTATGCAAATACGGCTGCTGGTCACATAAGTGAAAACACTCGTTAGGGGCGGTACCATTAAAAAAGCGTGAGAGCGGAGGAAAGGTTTTTGATTCTTCCACGGTGTCGGTGGAGAGGGTTTAGTTGGGCACAGACCGTTTCGCCAGATGAAAACATGAAAATGACACTGAACAACTCTTTATCCTTAACTCTTTACTCATGTTCATAAAAAGCGATTTTTCTTCTCTACAATAATAAACCTCAAAAGCAATAAATAGATACATTTTACAAACGAATATTACACAAGCCCGTCTTCATGTACTCTCATTGTATTCACACCAACTACAATAGAAATGCAATGCTAGTACACTGTCGTCTGTCAAGCTGTGGACACATTATTTTAAGAGTCCATAGATTAAAGCAAGAACGATGATTATATGGGCTAATTGACGTTGGAGTTACCAATTTTTAAGTATTTTCTGGCTAGTATTGTTTAGGAGTGTTCTTTTCTTGTCCGTTGACCAAGTTCCAAACGGAGTAATTGGAACTGGTTCAGGCACCCCTCCAATGATCGCTTGAAGCAAATATTCCGGGTTTTGTTTTTACCTAAATGGATCGCGCCCTCAATTGCTGCCAAAAGGTGAAGACTATTTTCGGCTATGTGCTAAACTTAGTAGC
>OX421446.1:60506851-60524351 GCA_949126865.1 Montipora capitata
TCTTGTTTCGACTTCTTTCCTTTCCGTGTAGCTAAGTAGCTTTAAATACCCTTAAAAAAGAGCACTGATGGAGAGGGGGGAGTAAAATGAGCGCACCGTCGACCTCAGGTTTGTCAGTTGAATTACTGTTACGAGTTATCGACGTTAAATACGGTTACTTTACTTTTTATGCCCCTTTAAAAATTCGCAGCCTCTATAAAGGCTCGTTTACACAGAGCGATTTTATCGCGCGACAAGAGCTGCGACAAAATCGCAGCAAAGTTGCATTAAATTTCGAGCATGTTCGAATTGGGGCGACAAGGCTGCGATCTGTCGCGCTACAAATCGCAGTGAAATCGCCGGCTGTTCACACGCGCGATTTGCTGTCGCCGTTCGATCGCAGCTCTTGTCACGCGATAAAATCGCTCTGTGTAAACGAGCCTTAAGGATTCAGCGTATCTAGTTTTGAAATCGACACAACAATTTCGCGGCGAGTTATCGAATGTCTTTACAACATTCAAACTTTCGCATCTAGAGTAGAGAACTTCGAGTCCGTACTTCAGGCTTCTCAGAGATTTGAAACAATATTGGATTAGTTAAAACTAATCCGCAATTAAATACCAACTGAAGTTTGAATTTTGACCGTCCAAAAAGTCTGAACAATGTAATGTTATGAAGAGGGAAAACAAAAAGTCCAAGTCAAAATTAAAGGCTAAGAATCCTGTGGAAGCTCGGTTTAATCAGTAAGGAAGCTGGAATTTAAAGGGAACCTCCAATAAAACAAGACAATAACTTTAAACCACAGAACATAATGTTCACAATAAAAATTGTTCGAACTTTTTGCAATGAAAGCATTCGTGTCCAAAATAAATGAAATTCAAAAACGCCTGTTTTGGTTTCCAAATTCCCCGAGCGCCGCCATCTTGAATAATTGTGACGTGTCGTGGTTTGCCCTATTGTTACAAAATTAAAAGTTCTTTGCATAAATGTCGGCCAAAAAATATTCCTTTGTTTATGTGCTGATTAGATTCACTAGCCTCGTTTGCATGGACAAAATACAAAAGAAATGTTTTTTGAGATCGAGGCTGGTTAGTCTAATTAGCACATAAACAAAAGAATACATTTTTGGCCGCCATTTATGCATTCCGTCTATAACGGCAACCATTACACGTCACAATTATTCAAGATGGCGGCGTCCGGGAAATTGGAAAGTGAAATTAAGTGATTCTAAAATTTTTTCCGGTACAAACACTTTTGAAGGAAATTGCCGATCAAATTTGATTGCAAACATTATTTTGATCGGTTTGAAATTATTCATTAGTCGGAAAGGAGGTTCCCTTTACGTTACTAGTAGCCCAAGATTCGCTCGCTTAGTCGGGCTAAGCTATGCATTGGACGAATCTCAGTTAACCGAGATAGGGTATTGTTAAGATCTGACCTTTTCTTGGTTTTCCTCTCTCGAGTGTTTCTTCTCTCGTTCTTTCTTTAGTTCCTGCCCCATTGTCTTGCCCATGTGGGTGTAATAACTTAAAGCTTTCCGAACTGGCGCTACAAGTGGTTCCTGAAAGGGTCAATGGTTAAGTCATTTTTCAACTGTAGCTCCGTCGTCTCCGAGTATCAACGGACGCTGAACATTTAGAAAATAAGTCAAAGTAGAGACATTTTAACAGGTGTGGCACTTTTAAACTACAGAAAGACAATGATTGCTAAGGAAGCTTTTTTAGTCAAGAGTCCTACGAAAAGGTTGCATGGATGATTCTTTAAAGTCACTTTTTCAATAGAAATCTGACATCACTTCAATCAGAAAGTGCATAACTAGTCCCAGTTCTCTGTAGTGCGTTTCAGTGAAAAACATGAAAAAACTCTCAGGAAACGAAAGGAAGAGGCCATTTTTTCAATAGAAATCTGACATCACTTCAATCAGAAAGTGCATAACTAGTCCCAGTTCTCTGTCGTGCGTTTCAGTGAAAAACATGAAAAAACTCTCAGGAAACGAAAGGAAGAGGCCATTTTTTCAATAGAAATCTGACATCACTTCAATCAGAAAGTGCATAACTAGTCCCAGTTCTCTGTCGTGCGTTTCAGTGAAAAACATGAAAAAACTCTCAGGAAACGAAAGGAAGAGGCCATTTTTTCAATAGAAATCTGACATCACTTCAATCAGAAAGTGCATAACTAGTCCCAGTTCTCTGTAGTGCGTTTCAGTGAAAAACATGAAAAAACTCTCAGGAAACGAAAGGAAGAGGCCATTTTTTCAATAGAAATCTGACATCACTTCAATCAGAAAGTGCATAACTAGTCCCAGTTCTCTGTCGTGCGTTTCAGTGAAAAACATGAAAAAACTCTCAGGAAACGAAAGGAAGAGGCCATTTTTTCAATAGAAATCTGACATCACTTCAATCAGAAAGTGCATAACTAGTCCCAGTTCTCTGTCGTGCGTTTCAGTGAAAAACATGAAAAAACTCTCAGGAAACGAAAGGAAGAGGCCATTTTTTCAATAGAAATCTGACATCACTTCAATCAGAAAGTGCATAACTAGTCCCAGTTCTCTGTCGCGCGTTTCAGTGAAAAACATGAAAAAACTCTCAGGAAACGAAAGGAAGAGGCCATTTTTTCACCGGATGGGAACCGTCTCATCATTTTTCATATACTGTAGCATGGAATTTATATTTGGACAAAAAATGGAACTGATATTTTGAAAAGTGTATCAAAGGAGGGCCATATGACATCATAATTTTTTTTTAGAAATAACTTTTTTAAAAATTCATGCTACAGATTTTGTTAAGATGTTCTCAAAGTGTTGCGTTAAGCATTTGTGAAAAACATAGTTGACTCACTGAGTTTTTAGGCATTTTCTGTCAGTCACGTGATTTACCAGATATGGTTGTGGCAAAGTCAATAGAGAGCTTTAGATTCTAGTACGAGAACGACTACGAGTACGAGATTTTCTCATAAGACAACAGTGAGCGCGCGCGCAAACCAGCGTCATTTTGGCGGGAAAAACGTGATGCCGTCGTCATTTTAGTACGAGATTTTGCACAAATGTCGTCGAATCATAACAAGTCAACAACGCGATAGCAATTTTGGCATTTTTTGATGAGCAAAAAGGCTCAGTTACCAGCAATAAGAATAACTGAGCAACCTATACTGCTAACAAAGAGTAAGATTAAGCGTACGGGTTATAAATTTCCTTAGTATTTTCGCTATAAACGGGCAGTCAAAACTCGTACTCGTTCTCGTCCTCGTCGTAGAATCTAAAGCTCTCTAATACCGCCGCCGTCAGCGCGTCTTAAACTCCCTTTTGGGTCTACCAAGTGGTGACCTTTAGCTCTGAATACGAATACCACCCATCCAATAAATGAGCTACGCATACAAAATAAAGAATATTGTCTAAATGATAACTGTACACACCTCAAGAACAGGAAACAGCTGTTCTAGAGCTTCAAAAAGAGGTATTAGGACAAACTGAATGAAGCCAATCTGCGCCGAAGGTTTGGTGACCTGTGGAAACGAAAACTCGAAATTAAATAAGATCTGAAAACATAGGCTCGATTACCAGCCGCTGTTTCGGGAAATAAGCCAGCGCTCACTCCCGAAATCTCGGCTGGACGCGTGAGGTGAGCCATTGTTAACCTCCGCCAATCAGAAACTCGCCTGCACAAATCCGTCTGGCATAAATTATATGTTTTGGCTGCGAAGGTATTCTTTGACCCGGCCTGTTCGAGGTTTACAGTGCTTTCAGATAGGAAACATCCAAGATTGCGACAACGAAAAGTGTTCGAGAAGCTGGAGAATGGGAATTGTGTCGTTTTCTACCGCCTGAGTTTCGCAAACTTCACTGATTTTTCAGTTGGCGCCAAGGTCAAAATACGGTTTTCAAATCCATTGCTATTGCAATTTTCTCCTCATACTTCGCTAATGTAAGAGCAAGTAAAATTCCTCAAGATCAATTGAAAGTACTGCTGAGTTTATTGCTGGCAAAACGAGGGGGCCGATGAGGTCGACTGAGAGCTAAAGCAGCCGAAGATTTCGTTGATGATTCGCCGGTTGAATTCAAACTCACATCGATCATTTAACCACAAACTCAAGCTCGTATCATCCGGAAACTTCGCACAGACGTTTTAAGCATTGTTAAGTAATTTCTGTTTTCTTAAAATCAGTGTTTTTGGGATGTCTAATGCTATTTCCCCGCAACTATTAACTTCGCATAAATTATATTTTGAATTTACGTCACAGACACAATCTATCACTCACGCGTCCAGCCGTCTCTTCTCGGGGAGGATACCCGAACTCGAGTGAGCGGCGGAAATCGAGCCTATGAAAACACGGACCAATTCAAAGCCACTTTTTCAAGCGAGTTTCAAATAGTATTCACTTAGCGGTAACATTCGTTTTGCACTACTTAGCTTACAAATAGGCTTTAAATCCTCACACAAAACCCCTTTTTTAGGTCTCGATCTCGAACAGAAGGTGACAGAGTATTCAGTGGAAGAATTTGAATTTTCCTTTATTTTTAACGAAACAATGACCGCATTTTTTCCGCGAACCTCGGCTCTGTTCTTTTGTTCTTGCACAATTCGTAACCACAATCCTGGTCAAAACTGTTGGGACAATTCCCGCTTCCCCCACCCCCACCTCCCCCAATTAAAATGTTAATTTTTCACGGTCGCTCGAATGTTTCATCAGTGTTTGGTGAAAAGGTGGCGCGAAAAAGGCAGCGCGAAAAAGGCAGCGAAAGAAGAACACACGTTGCTCATATAACGATGGAAGCATGTACAGTAAATTCTCTACTTTTCGGCCGAATTTGACAAGTGTCCTAAAGTCTTTTGACCCGGTTTGCAGGTTATTGAGAAGCTTGAAAATCAATTGAAATTAAATTTACGCACGGCAACTGACACGTTGATTTTTTAAGAGCAGGGACAGCCGGAGCATCTAGAGAAGGCCTTTGGAAGCAGAGTCAACTACACCCAGAACCAACCCACATGTGATGCCGAATCCAGGAATCGAATCCGGGAGAATTTGGCGGAAGGAGGGAGAGAGATCTCAAGACTGTGCCTGCCCTACTGCCCTCTGCAGCTCACTGCCAAACCCAATGTGAGCTGCTCGCACATTTTTCCCCGCGCTTAGAAGCCGCCAGCGTGTCTATGTCTTGCATTGTTATTGGGTCATTTGATTGGTCAAGGATATTTCGTTGGTTTTGGTTCCCGAGGGTCCACCCGTTTCTCGAAAGTCCCGCAAATTTTCGGGCTTTTTTCGGGTGTCAAAATTCCCTCTGTATCTTAAGAACGAAGAGATTTTAGGTCATCAAACTTGAGAATCATTTCGTTTTCTGCTGTCTTGAAAACATGTGAAAGACCAGCTTATCAAGACAAGCGGATGCCGGGCAATTTCGTAAATGGCTTTTCGAGCCTGAAACACCGGGAGGTCCGAATTCAAATTGAAAGCCCCACTGTCGGGATGATTATAACGGGAAAGAGAACTAACCTTGTCTCTATCCATAAATGGAGCAACGGGTAATCCCTCCAGCTTTTCTACGTCACTCTAAAGAAAACAATAAAATGTTACATTTTAACCGGAAAAAAAAACCTGACACCAGCTGATAACTGGCGACATGTTTCCCTGCGCTTGAGAAAGGTGACTTGTTTTTTTCCTTCACTCGCAAATTTTGCTGACCTTGGCCCAGTTGTTCAAAAGCAGTTTAACTTAATCCAGGATTAGCGTAAACTTTGGTGTCGTGTTTTCAACTTTTTGTTACAAGTTTCTTTTGCTTATTTTGGTTTTCCAAGATTGACTTCCTCTGATGTAAAGTTTCAGCGAATATCAGCGTTGAAAAGCATTTGGGAGTAGAGAAATAAACTCCTGGGTTAATTTTTAATCTGGGATTAGCGTTAATCGGCTTTTGAACAACCGGGCCCTTGACAATAAATCTCGGTTTTCAATCACCTGATCAGCAGCCACGCTTTTCATTGGAAACAAATGGTATTTTTTGTCTAAGGATAGAAACATGACGACATGACTACATAGGTTTGACCAACTTCTCGCCAGTTGCATAATTTAATACCGAGAAAAGCCACCCACCTCCCCCCGAAAAATAGGGAGCTTAAGCACGCGCGGTTTTTAGATGCGGACGGCAACCGGAAGAAAACATTTCGCGTGCAAGGACAGTGGTGCCCCCCAGATTTTTATAATTTTCATCTCTGATTGAGAAACGATACTTAGCAATGTAAAATGTGGTTGCGTAAAGGAAAACAGCTCACTTCCGGTTGCCGTCCGCGTCTCAAAAACGCGCGTGCTTAAAGCTTCCTAATCTCGAAAAGGCAGGTACAATGCCACGTGAGAATTTTACATTTAGCACGCTCAGTCCGTGCATTAGGATTTCCCTGCACGCCTTTGAGAGTTCAAACTTTTGCGCATTTCTAAAAGGAAGGCTTTTGTTGCAAATAGCAACAACATGTTTCTATTAGTTGTAAAATAGTAACCTGAATGAAAAACTCTTGCAAGAGGCAATCCAGCCAGGGCTCTGCGACTTCCATTGGTCTCGCTTCATTTGAAACATCAGAAACCTTTATCATGATCTGCATCAGCTGAAAAGTGAAGACACAACAGTCTACAACGGCACAAAACGTTTTAATTGCAGTAGTATTTAGTAAAATCTCTGTCGAGAGATTTACCATTTGACTCTGAAGATGACTTCTTCTCAGGATGTCGAAACGTCAGTCAATAGGGAGCTTAAGCATGCGCATTTTTGAGGCGGACGCGGACGGCAACCGGAAGTCAGCCGTTTCCCCTTTTAACTTGTCGCTACACAACCACGTTTATATTGCTAAATATATTTTCTCCATTAGAGATGATTGGTATAAAAATCTGGGAGACACCACTGTCCTGGCACGCGAAATGTTCTCTTCCGGTTGCCGTCCGCGTCTTAAAAACGCGCGTGCTTAAGCTCCCTAATGTCACCACAAAAAAACCCTTTACAGGACTACACTCACCCGGACGATCGTACTTTACTTAAATATGATATGACTCATGGGTTCAAACCATTTAAGAAAACTTAACCACAGTTCGTTTTGGAAGGCCTTAGGCACTACTGACTCCCCGATTTTGGGAAATAATCGCAGTACGGCTTCAACATTTGCTTCAACATCCGTTCGATTTTGTTGAATGATGTTGACTGCTGGGCTGGGCAAACGGTCTCAACACATGTAATCAACATTTGAGTCAACAAAGCTTCACGAGAGGCCTGGTATTCAGTCCCAGGCTGCAGCCGCGGTAGTTACAAGGGCAAAACTCTAATGCATGGCCCGGGATTTCAGACAACTAATAGAGCTTTCTACCGATACGGCGGCCATTTTGATTTCTATTGTTTCGAATATCTATTATGGGATGCCCAGGGGGCAAATACACATTAATTTGCCCCCAGAGCATTCCATAATGTCTTTCGAAACAATAGAAATTAAAATGGCCAACGTATCGGTAAAAAGGTCTATTCTGTAATTTCACCTCTGACTTTTTCAGTAACCCTCTTCATCAGAGTCTTCATGAACAAATTGGGGAGTTTATCGGCCGAGACACACTAAGCGACAAGTCGCAGCGGCAGGTCTCTGCGACAAGTCGCTCCGTGTGTACCACTTGCAAAACGAGTCGCTGCGACACCACGCCTCTTCGGTGCGGGTGAAGCTATATCGAAGGCGTCGATCGAGGATCGAGAACACGCGTTTATGGGACCGCTGTCGAGAAGTGTAGCACGTCTTGTAAGCTACGTGTTTTACCAATACAGAAGAAACGAACCTACACATTCATTAAAGCTACCCTTAGGCCTAATTAGACCTAAACAAGAGTTTTAATTTTAGGCGTAAGGTTAGCTTTAATAAATGTTTTCGTTTGTTTCTGTATTGGTAAAACATGTAGCTTACAAGACGTGCTACACTTCTCGACCGCTGTCCCACAAACGCGTGTGCTCGATCGTCGATCAACGCCCGTTCCGTGTACGCGCAGTGATCTCGTATGAGGGGGAACGTGAACTAGTTTTTAATTCAATATGGCGGACCATATGACGCTCGCTCATTGGTTCATTTATATTTCGTCGCAAACGTCTTGTTGCCGGAAGTGTACACACGGTGCGACAACGTTGACGCTGCTTTCGCTAATTTTAATCGCTGCGATCAGTCGCACGAATTGAAAACTGGTTTTAATTCGTACAACTGATCGCAGCGACAAAATTCTGCCGAAGCGACGATAATTTTCACAAAATTAACCGTGCCACACGCGGCGAATTGGCCATTTCCGAGTTCATGTCTGCCTCCTCTTCAAAGCGAGTCTAAGTGCGAAGTTTTTGTGATGGTAATAAGTTTTCATTCATGTGTAAAGTAGAACTAATTACCATCACAGAAACTTCGCACTTGGACTCGCTTTGAAGAAGAGACAGACATTAACTCAGAAATGGCCTATTGTTGCGACGACTTGTCCCCGCGACGTTTCGCAGCGAGTTATCGCCTACTGTGTCCCGGCCTTAAGAAACGACGACGGCAACAACAACCACAAGGCCACAAAACAGTGATATCATTGGTTTAAAAAAAGGAAAACAATCGTGCTGCACGAGCGGCACGCATTTTAGCACGTGTTATTGCGGTACTCTGTATAACAACGCGAACTCACCAAATTCGAGGTTTTAACAACAACGTGGACATACAAATGTGAACCTTTTATCCTCTATTCTTACCCTGAAACCGCTCGTACCAATTTTTTTAGGATGGGCTAAGGTATATTTTGACGTGATGTTTTCGTTGACGTCTCCGTTGCATACCTTAAAGGCCAATTACATGAGCCGGGCCAGGGGCCCGTTTCTGGAGAGTCCCGAAACGTTTCGGGACCGAAAAGTCATTTGTGAAACTGCCAACCACTTGTTTTTGAAAGCCGATCTTTTAACATATTTTGAAGGTAACAAAAAGAAAAATGACTTTGAAGTTTGACGACATAAATCCTCTCCGTTCTTGAGATACAATGGGAATTGTGACACCCGAAAAAGGCCCGTAAAGTTTCGGGACTTTCGAGAAACGGGCCCCAGCCCTCAGCCCGGTATTACACGAGGTGAGCCAGCCCGGCTTGGGTTAAAGTTAGAAATGTCGTGTGAAAAAAGAAAACAACAACAAGAATTAGTAGAGAGACGTTTGTCTCGCTAAATGGTTATTAAAATTCGCCATTTCTACAATGTACAGAAGCCTTGAGGATTGCCATCTTATACATCTTTTATTTAAACATAAAAAACGTCTATTCCATGGGTGATTTTGCTCTGAAGTGGAGTAATGTGGCTAGAAATCCCTGGCCTGGCTAACCGGGCTGTCACGGTGAACGCTATTACATGGAAAAATCTCAGCCCGGTTAGCCGGGATCCCGGCATCGTAATGCCGGGGTCTCGGCGAACCGGGCTGAGATTTTTCATGTAACCGCAAACTTGACTTGCCAGCCCGGTTCATGTAATCGGCCTTAAGGTCCCTATACACCTTATTCCAAAATGGCCGCAATTTTAGTATTCTTTTGTTTCCATGCAAATTGCCCTTATAGCCTCGCTTTCAAAAGTAAAATTCAAAAGAATATTTAACCTTGAACGAGGCTATAAGGGCCAACAGACCTTATTCACGACAGCCGCCATGTTGGATTTGCTATTATCATGCAAATTATAGCTACACTTTAAGGGGGCAAACAACACAAGTTCGAGAGGTTATAACGAACAGCTTAGCCACACAGATGATTTGTTTCATGTTCACTGAATGTTTATCACCTAAGTAGTAAAATAGAATGCTTACACAAGTTACTTCGATTTTTTTTACTGAAAAATTAGCAGATAACGAAGTAGAAAGTAAAAATGTCGGAGGCAATCAAAAGATATAAACTTATTATAAAAGATACATAATTCCAAATTTTAAAATGTACTTTTAGCAATGTTAATTCAATATTTCGACGAGCCGATTTTCCGCAATTTGCCTTTATTCCAATGTTTGCCCCCCAGCATAACACATGGCTAATTTGCATGACAATTTGAAAACCAACATGGCGGCTATCGTGAATAAGGGCTATTTGGATGGAAACAAAAGAATACTAAAATGACGGCCATTTTGGAATAAGGTGTATTCTTTCATTACACCTGACGTCACGGCAGCCATCTTGGTGGAAAGAGCAATAGCGAAAAAGTCTTTTGGGAATTTGACTCTATTATTATGAAAAACTTGAGCCACATTTTCCTATTGTTTAGGCACGAACATGGCCGTCTCATCACGTGAGTGCAATCAAGCAATTAGCGTTTGAGGAGAAAAAAACCAGGCCTTTCCCATTACACCATCAACGACACGTTGTTATTTTTACATAAGACGGTATCAGCTTCCTTACGTGGAAGTTCCACTCACCATGGACTTGTGAGCCTCGTTCTCAAAGCTAAATCCGTCAGCCAAAATGTCTTTAAATTTGTTGAGGATCTCGTTGTGCCTTGCCATGTCAGTCGACAAAATACATCTGAAGAACACAGAGAACGAGCTTGTGAGCATTAAAATTTTTACCACAATTGCTTGTAATCTCGCAGTCTGATTGGCTAATTTGCCGTTGTCGATAAGAGTTTAGGCAACGCTGCTTGCATCAATTTGTCACGCAATGTAATAGCCAATCAGGAACGCTCATTTTGGGAAATAAACCAAATCATATTATTATCAATATACGCGGCCAAATAGAAAATCGGCCTCTTCAAAACACACGCTCAGCGGGCCGCAAAAGACTGACAGCGGGCTGCTAATGCATTATCAGCCCTACAGCTGATTGGTTCTTGCTTCAACTTTGTGATATGCCTATTATTTATAGACGATTTTACGCATTTTTTCGGTAATTTTAAATAAGTTCACTGGACTGAGTTGATTCTTTAATAGCTTGTTCAATCAACACTTACATGATGATTTGAAGTGACTTTGAATTCGTTATTCCCTTAGCTTGTATTATTAAAACTCGCATTCTTGATATCATTTGGCCTTGTTTATTGATAATAATGATAATGGCATGACTTTTTTCGGGAATATTGTTTATTTGCGCCCTTGTAGTGTCATTTGTGGCCCGAGCGCGAAGGCGCAAATAAACAATATTCCCGAAAAAAGTCATGTTATTCCCTTATTGACAAAACGTTATAGACAACGCTTGCTCTTCTTTGTGTCATGATTTTGGTCACGCTCTGAAATAACACTTTCTTTGGCATTGAATATTGTGGTAAAAAACAAATCGAAAGTGGTTCAGCCTTGTCTGTACTCTTATCGACAACGATATTCGTACAGACATCGCTGAACCTCTTTCAATTTGTTAAATCTTGATAAAGTAAGCTCATCCAGACAAGAACAACGCAGGCAACTCTTGATGAGAAAGACTTGACGTTTCGAACGAGAACACAAAAAAATTGACCCCTAAGTTTGACTTCACAGCGCCAGAAGGTGACTCTGTTCTAGATTGTCGTCGAGACCTCGGTCCATAGAGAGAGGAGAATCGGGAAGAGTGGGGTAGGTACGGCTACAACTGGACTACCGAAAACGTCACTGAAACCTCGCGCTGAAAAGTGGCTGTTTGCTCAAATTCAATGAAACCAATTTGAATTGGGCTCACTTCCTGTGTGTTACCATCCCCTACTTCAAACCACTATTCAGCTGGAACCAAATTAAAGAGACAACTCAGCTGAAATAATAACGGGCTGTTCATGTCATTCATAATGGTAACAGGACTTCGTTTCGTCCAATTCGGTCTGTAATCATACGAGTGATTAACAAAATCGGACGACCGCGTAGCGGGAGTCCGATTTGTTTAATCCCGAGTATGATTACCGACCGAATTGGACGAAACGTAGTCCTGTTACCAATTAATCATAACGATTACAATTTCCGAAAAAACAAATGCATTCTTTTTCACTGTCTAGTGTTACAAATTCGTCCATTTTGGAAAATCCCCAGTTTGGTTGGGTAGGTGGTTGTTGCTATGGTTATTGTGATAAATTCTGTGATTGGTGGATTAAGCTGAGTGCACTTACTATGACTGATGTAACTGTCCGATTACAAACCTACACAATAATTAGTGAAAAATAAAGCAGTTAATGCACCAATCAATTTGAGAAAATTGTAATGGTTCTGATTAACCGTGAAACAGGAATCAGCAGGATACCGCTTTTCAAAAAGGCATGTGAAAAGCTAATCTAAGTTGTCTCTCGTACATGTCTCTTCTGATAAGTTACAGTACCGCTCAAAAGTAAGTTACCACCCTAGCGCGCGAGGCGATTCGCGTCGCGCGCTACAGGAATCATGTCGCGCGCGATGGTAAAAAATCTGTAAGAGCTAAAATAAAACAAGTTTCTTTGCCATGATTTCTTGAAAAACGCAAACTTCACGTTTGCTTTAAGCGCGATATTAAATAAAGAGATTGCACAGTGTTAAGGGGCTATGTCACGTTATTTTAGAGTCTGGGGGAAATCTAATCTTTAGTTAATCACGAGTTTAAAGCTCGCAAATGGTAATGTGGAATTCCTTAACTGATAAAATTGTCGTTTCGTCACAAACAAGATGATTCTCAGCAACAAAGACTTTTACCACAGGCGTGATTTGCCAAACTTGAAAAACGTTGAGCCGACTTTTTTTCAAGATTACCCAAATGCAATCCGTTTCAATCTTGTCCATTTGGGTCTATCCATGCTTCTCTTTCCTTTTGCTGTATTGCTTTTATGTTTTTCAATAGTTTTAGGCGGTTATTGTCATAAAATTACATTAGCTTGCGTGACATAGCCCCTTCAAGTCAGGCCTCTCCCGCTTTCCAGCACTCACTTGATCATTCCTTCGCGAAATGTCCTAAAGACATCTCGGCTAACATTTTTGAGAATGTCACACTGAGGCTGTGGACAGAAAAAGAGAAGTACAGGTTACAGTACACAATGCATAACACGCAAATTTGTTTAGAACTGATTTAGTTCTTGTCTCTCTCAATTTCCAGTTATTGAAGAAAGCGTGGTACTTTTTCGCATTAAACTGTTCGTGTGGTTAGGATTTGAAGCCACGACCTCTTACTTTAAAGATTGGCTTGATGCTGTAAACTTTCAAGTTTACGGTGTGTGGGACAATTCTTTCGCGCGTTATCACCTACCTGGGAAATGATATCAAAAGCCACAGCACAGTGATGGTTTTCCAGGGGCGAGATGTCGTTATATCTTATGGCAAGTTCTGTTCTCGCATTTACCTAAAAGAAACGATAAAGACGAAAACTTGGCTCTTCAACTAGTAGGCGATTATTCGAGAACTGTAAGGCTCGGTTTTTTCACTGCCTCAAACGCAAAAGCACAAAAAGGCGTGTTTTGGCAAAACGTATCCATGATTAAAACAGTTTTCGCTTGCGGTCATGTATGCTTACGCAAGAAAATATCAATTCAGTAGCTATTAATGTCTTTGCACCAGGGCTATGTATAAATGTCTAAAACAAACACAGTTAAATTCTCTTATTTTTCATCTTTTCGCATTTGCAAGCCGAGCCTCGACAAACGACAAAGGCCAAAACACGACGACGGGTACGACATACTGATATATTGTACCCTGGTTTTCGCGAAGCGAAACGACAACGAGCCCTCCAAACCCAGAAACGTTTAAACCAATTATCAGCATCACGTTTACGGAAAACGCTAACAGCAAAGGGACCACGTGACCATGATTTTCCCGCCATTTTTTGCGTTTACCGGTTGTCGCTTGCCGTTTCTACGGGAAAGTTGGCATTTTCGCGTTTGCTGGATACGTGGAATTTTGTTCTCGTTTTTCTTCTACATAACAAGTTGCTTGTGGAAAAAAAGAACCCAAAAACCATGGTCCGGTAAGTCAAACAATGAATATTTAGATTACATGGTTGTAGCCTGACTGTCACGACTGACTCCTTGCCGCAATTTTCTTCAAGAAGTCAAGTTGACTCTCAAAACAGCTTCATCGAAACTCGCAAAATCTGACAGAAAAGGATTTTCATTGTATATATTTCATCATTTTTTTAAATTTTCATTTTTTATATAGCGCCTTTTTCTACAAACAATGTTTAAAAATACCCCGAGTTTTTGTTTTTTGTCAACCAAATACTCGAGATTCCAATTCCAAGTTGCCGTGGATCACGCGAAGCTAAAGTGACAAGCTTCACTCCATTTTACGTGAAACGGGAAACGGAAAGCCGACGTTTGCCGTTTCACCTAAACGTGATGCTGGCTCTCTCTGTTATCCAGGTGATCTGGTGACGCAATTCGCAGGACTGGGGAGAAAAATGTTAACGCCGTATCCCACAACCACGCGCGGCCTTCTTTTCGAATTCAACATGGCAGAGGCGAGGTTAGATCTCGTCGGGTCTACTTGAATGTTCATTCAGTAACAGGAAATGTGGTAGACACGGAATGATCAGTTGAGTTTTGGCGATGAAAATAATGCAGGGAGTTTGGAAACAACACCTAAGGCCGCGCGCGGTCGTGGGATACGGCGTTAAAATTTTTCTTCTCAGTCCTCCGAATTACGTCACCAGATCACCTGGATGAAAAAAGCTTTACTCAATAGGAACAAAACGCAAACAGCTGTTACAAACATTTGCTTGAAATGCATAACTTTTATAAACTTAACGTTTCGTATGTTACAACATCCAACATCACAAGTGATTATTATTCAGTTACAGATAAATTTAAATTCAAAATGTCGAGTGCCACTTTGTTATACCGGGAGAGATCTTTTTCATATCTTCGTACCGTTTTCAACGTGTCATGGCCATACCGCTGATGGATGATCTCATAAAAGTTCTTTGACTTGGGCCATTTTAGTTTCAATAGGAATAAAACGCAAACAGCGGTTACAAACATTTGCTTTACTCACTTGATAAGCATTATTGTAACCAGGATGATCCAGATCATGACACAGTGCTGATGTCAACATCACCAGAACGTCGCAATCTTGTACATTACTTGGCATTTGAGTCAGCCAAATCAATCCGTACATCTGAACAAATACAAAACACAATGGAGATCTAGAGCTAACTGGTTTTGTGTTCTGAGAATAGAAATCTCTGCAGAATGACTTTAACAGCTCTAGGCTCTTGTGCAGAGGCTGCGGCTCGGAGAAGAGGAGGATTGATCTAACATGCCAAAACCAGGTCTGCATTTAGAGCTCTTCTTGAAAAGCTAGACTTTGTCAAGGATTATAATGACTGAGAGCGACTAAGCTTTCTTATCACTATCTCTTGTGTTCCAGAGGTCTCAAAGTCATCACGTTGCATGCTTACACACATACTCACAACTTACTTTCTTGACTACTCCCCCATAGGGGTTATGCAGGGCCAATGAAGCAAATAGAACAGGGCTCGGTTGTTCGAAAGCCGATGAACTTAACCCAGGATTAGCGTAAGCTTTGGTTTCATTATTTCAACTTTTGAGTAAAAGTTTCTTTTGCTTATTGTTGTTTTTCAAGATTAACTTCTTTTAATGTAGAATTTTGCCAAATTTCAGCGCTGAACAAATTTTTTGAAGTAGAGAAACAAACTCCTTGGTTAAATTTTAATCTGGGATTAGCGTTAATCGGCTTTTGAACAACCGGGCCCTGAAGAACAACTGTTAAGAATCCCAAATGAACAGAGGCAAACCTGCAGTGGGCAATTCAAATGACAATTGCAGCTGAAAAGTTGAACCTGGGATTACCAGGATCAAATCCAACTGGTGGTCAAAACGAGTCTAGAATCCGCAATCTCAATATATCAAGGCAAATGCCCTACCCACTGGGCCACACTCCTCCTTATGCCTGTCCTATGCCTCCCCCCTTAAAGTTGAGTTTTGATAAGCGCCATGGTCAAAACACTTAAATTACTTTGTGCTTTATTTCCAAGTCTTGTAGCGCAGCATTTTTCTGGCTCCACAATATTAAGCGAATAAGTAAATTTTTAGCGAGAGATAAATTAGAAATGGTTCTGTATGATTTCGTCACAAGCAGAATTGACTATTGCATTGGACTTCTTTATGGACTCCCAGATTGTGAAATAACTAAACTGTAGAGAGTACAGAACGCAGCAGCTAGGTTACTAACTTCAAGCCGCAAATATGACCATATGACGCACGTTTTGCAAGAATTTCACGGGTTGCCAGTTAGGTATAGAATACACTTTTACAATTTTGCTTTTAATTTTTACAGCACTAAATGGTATGGAACCAGCTTATATTAGCGATTTACTTAATGTAAGAAAGCATGCAAGCCATTCACTGTGCTCTAATTTGGGCACTATTCTATTACATCCAGCAGGGACAATAGAAAAAAATCTTTTGGTGAAAGATCTTTTAGTGTAGCTGAGCTTCCACTGTGGAACGTGCTCCTGCTAGCCTGCGCAATATTGAATTCTACTTTAACTTTTAAATCTTGTCTTAAAACATATCCTTTTAAGTTAGCTTTTAGCTCTTAGCACTTAAATTACTTTATTATTGTTAACAAGTTTGGTTTATGTACATATTAAGTATATTTTAGTACTGTAATGGGCTTTTGATCATTGTATGTTAAAAAGCGCAACATAAAATTATTAATAAATTATTTTTACTTGAAATGATAAATTCGTTTTGGCACGGTGTTGGTGTTATTTTTCAGTTGAGGGTTTCACAACTGTTTCCGGTTATGGTTACGTGAGGAGCAGAGTTAATGAGACACTTAGCGACATTTCAGACAGCATGTCTAGACAAAAGTGATATTCCAGTGGAGAAGTCAAGGTACAATGTATAGAGGATAACACTTCATGCTGCGTGAGTGGGTTCTTGACACAAGTGATGTTCAAGTTGAGAGGTCGAACTTAAGAGGACAACACTTTGTGCTTTTTATCAAAAAATAAGAGTGCACACATCTCTCATTACTTGAATTTCAGGGTTAATCTTACCAAGTCTTACCATTTGTGTCACACAGAAGGCATGTCTAAAATTGTGAAAAGGCGTAGCATTATAATTCCTAAAAACTTCAAACAGGAAGTTCTGAAGAATGGGTATCTAAAACAGAAATTGAGAAAAAAAATCAATAAAGAACCAAAAACAACAATAAAAAAACAAATGAAAATACACATGTATGCATTATTGGCCAATTTTAAGGACGGTGCCAACTATCGTTATTGCGCATAGGTTTTGCCCATCTCGAAATACTCGTATTTCCTATGGGTGGTGCTTAGTAATAGAGCGATATTTTTGCGCGGTTCAAAACTATGCGGAGAAAGCAAAAGTTTGCAAGTACTCTTGGTATCCAAAAAGAAAATTGGGGCTAACCACGCATTTTTTAGAGATAATAAAGCTTCAATTTGGAAGACAACGCCATACAGTGCTTTGTATTTTAAAGCTTTTTACAAATATTGTTGATCAATTATCTTCGAAAAATGCATGATTCCTCCCAATTTTCTTTTTGGATTTCAATAACACTTGTTATGATCTCCTTTTCCCGCATATTCAGTAAACCTCGCAAAAATACCTTTGAATTAGTAGGCACCGTCATAAAAA
>OX421446.1:60531851-60546851 GCA_949126865.1 Montipora capitata
CTTTGAGCTTTATGTCTTCAACAACAGAGGAGGTTTCTCCATTTTCTATGATAAAACTTCTTTCCAAGGCTCGCAGCCTAGAAATTGAAATTTTAATAAAACCACACTAATTATTGCAATAGTGTATGCAACTTGTTGCCTTAAGTAAAAGGAAACTACATGTACCTGTAACATAGCAAGCAACCAATGACCTAAAATGCGATGAAACACAATTTACAGTCCTGAGTTAAGAACAACTGTGAGGGAGCGCAAAGGAACTACTGATTCCTAAACATTCTACCACTAACTAGTCAGCAATCTAGAACGTTCTTTCAATGTCACACAATCATCATATCAGTACAGACTCCTGTCAAACCACTGTTTACTACATGTAGACTGTTGTAAGTGTATGTGGTGTCAGTGCGCAAGGCTGGGTTACCAGACCCAAAATATTACTTGTCCCCGATTGGCCAGAGCTGCATCCATCTCATTAGGGGTGAGAGCTGACAGTCCTTAAAGCCAGATCTGGACGGCAGGGTTGGCTCAATGGCATGAGGTACAATGTAGAGAGTAAAGTTAATGAATAAATGCTTTACCTGGCCTCTATTCCGTCCAGTGTGCATTCTGATTCTGAATCTAGGAAGTAAAAATACCACAAGTCAGCATGAGAGTTACTAGACCTCTATTCCACACTGTACTCTTTCAGTCATTCAGTGTTCCAGATAACAGACCCATCCTGAGTTAAAAAGAAACCAAAAAACAGGGATAATTCACAGAACAACAAAAATGACAAAATGTCCGCAAATGTAGCAAATAATCACCCAAGTGGCGTTTATAGCAATGGATGTTCAAAGTAATTTAACAATTGGCAAAGAATCACCAAATTTGCCAAAATCGCCAAATCTTCAGCATCCGAGTGGTGTACATGTAAATGGCAATGGATGTACAGCTGTGAAAAAATTGACAAAACTTCGTCATATTTGCCAAGATTGTCAGTTGTGGTGCTCTTTTGGAAAATCTGCCATTTTTGCCATTATTTGCATAATTTTCTGGACATGAGTGAAAAAACAGGTTCTAGACCAAAGACTTCAGGGCTCTGGGCCCCCCTGCCTCTTACAAGATTGGCTGTTATTGTAAGGTGAGTGAATGGAACGAGGGTGCTTAAAAGTTGAAGGGAGGGGGGTGAGCAAAAGATTGTTTCTAAACAGAGAAGGGGGGGACAAAAACTTTTTAATTTGTAAATTATAAATAACTCTTAATTATAGATAACTATAAATTATATGTAATTTTATAAATAAAATAAATAATTATAAATAATTATAATAAATAAGTATAAATGAAATATAAATAACAAAGGGCGGTGAGAACTTTTTTGGGTATCACAAGGAGATAAGTCAAAAAGTCTATTTTTATCTCAGAATCCAGGGGTTTGGAATATACATGTTTTTTTCTAATGTTACAGAAGTGGTGGGGGAAATTGAAAACATTCATTATTTCAACCTTACAGCAGATCGAATATCAAATAAAGCACTTGAAAAAGTGAAAAAAGACCACATCACAACAGACTGCATAGCTCCTTTACTATGTTCAACGAGTGCTTTACGTCCGTGTTTAGTACCAAGGACCACCCAGACCCGACACCAACGGAGCCTGAACCATTGGACCACGCCCTTTGCGACGTCAGCTTTACCACAGAGGATGTATCGGAGGCTCTGCTAGCCCTTGATCCCAACAAGGCTACTGGTCCAGACGGCATCCCCTGTCGTCTCCTCAAGGAAACAGCGCGGCAAATAGCTCCATCACTAACTCAGCTGTTTAACCTGTCTCTCTGCTGCGGTACGCTCCCGGACGACTAGAAACTGGCGAATATCATCCCTGTCTACAAAAAAGGAGAAAAACAGTACGTAGATAACTACCGCCCAATCTCTCTCCTCTCAATAGTCTCCAAGGTTCTTGAACGCTGTGTGCTGGGAAAAAAATACGTGACCACATATTCTGCCTTATCAGCTGCATCCAACATGACTTCACTTCAGGTAAATCTTGCACCACCCAACTTCTTGAAGTACATGATCACATTGGCTCGTTACTGGACGCTGGCAAGCAAACAGACATTATATACATGGATTTGGTTTTATCAACGGAGTTGATAATGTAAATTGGCCACCGTACAGAGATTCTAAAAGCTGACGTTTCGAGCGTTAGCCCTTCGTCAGAGCGAATCGAGGAATTATGAGTTACGTGTAGTTTATATAGTAGAGTAGGAGCTACGCTATTGGTGGTAACATGGCAACGTGAAAAATAGGAATATATTAGTTAAATGAAAAGCGTTCGTTAATACCGTGAGGATTAAGGGTGCCGATTTGAAAGATGAATTTTTGTTCCAGATTCTTGCGGCTTTCCGTCGTACCTAGATGTAAGGAAAGGCCGCAGATAGCCATGTGACGTTTGTAGTCATCACTACAAACGTCACAAAAAGATAAGAATGACAGAATTCCATTCACCCTCACTTTCCATCCTCATAATCACGCAGTCAAAAGCATCATTCTTAGTAATTTCAAATTACTCCAAAATGATCCCGAGACTGGTAGAATCTTTTCGCAACCTCCACTTATTTCATTCAAACGCGACAAAAACGTAGGCAACTTTTTAGTTAGAAGCGCGCTCAAAACTTACGAGCAACCCGGCACTTTCAAATGCGCGCGCTCACGATGCAAAACTTGTCTTTTCATTGTTAACACTAGCAAGATATCGGGACCTAAGCGATCTGTTAAGATCATCGATCGTTTCACATGTACCTCCGCAAATGTCATTTATTGCATAACCTGTACGTTATGCAATAAATTATACATTGGTGAGACAGGTAGACGACTAGGTGACCGATTCCGCGAACACCTTCGCGATGTTGAGAAGAATGACAAGGATGCATCTAAGCCAGTCGCTCGCCATTTTAATCTGCCTAACCACTCCAAAAAACACATGGTTATCTGCGGCCTTTCCTTACATCTAGGTACGATGGAAAGCCGCAAGAATCTGGAACAAAAATTCATCTTTCAAATCGGCACCCTTAATCCTCACGGTATTAACGAACGCTTTTCATTTAACTAATATATTCCTATTTTTCACGTTGCCATGTTACCACCAATAGCGTAGCTCCTACTCTACTATATAAACTACACGTAACCCATAATTCCTCGATTCGCTCTGACGAAGGGCTAACGCTCGAAACGTCAGCTTTTAGAATCTCTGTACGGTGGCCAATTTACATTATCAACTCCGTTGATAAAACCAAATTTTTGTATACTACTTCCCCACCGACGCAGCACCACAGTTTCTTTAGAAACTACCCCTTCATTATATACATGGATATGTCGAAAGCATTCGACAAGCTCCAGACCAACTTCCTCATCTCTGGAAACCTATTGTCATGGTTCCGGTCTTACTTGCTAGGCCGGAGACAACGGGTTACCCTACTCGGTCCCCTGAGATGGATGTCACGTCAGGAGTCCCCCAGGGTTCCATTCTGGGCCCAATATTGTTTCTCTTGTACGTGAATGACCTCCCTGATGTTGTGGTGAACTCGAAAGTGGCCTCATTTGCTGACGACACTAAGCTGTACCGGAGGGTTGACTCCACCAAAGATGCTATCCTCCTGCAAAATGACCTAGACAAACTGGAGGCCGGGTCTATCTCCTCAGGCTTGGTTTTCAACCAAAAGAAATGCAAGCAACAGCACATCACAAAAAAGTTCAATCCAGTTGAGTTCCAGTACAAGATAAATGACAAGCCGCTAGAGGTCACCAATCACGAGAAAGACCTCGGAGTCTACGTTAGTTCAGACTTAACGTGGAAAAAGCACACGCTTGAACAGTGCACTAAGGCAAACAAGTTACTGGGGTTCATATGTAGATGTGCGATGGACGTTCAAAGCTCAAGCACCTGCAGAACTCTCTACTTAAGCCATCGTACGTCCTGCTCTTGGCTACGCCACTCAAGTGTGGTCTCCGCAAACAATAGACCTCATAAGATGCACCGAACACGTCCAGCGACGTGCCTCAAAGTTTATTTTAGATCTACCCTTCCTATGTGAGGAAAGCTATAGAGACAGGCTCTTGTCAATTGATATTCTACCTATCTGTTATTGGCATGAGTTTTTAGACTTGGTCTTTTCCTTTAAGGCCACCAATGGTATTGTTTGTGTATCACATGTTGTGCTCCCTGAATGCATTGTTCCCACAAGGGTCACTAGAGCAAGCGCTAGCAATGCAAAATCTTTCAGACCAAAGAAATGCCGCACTTCTACTTATCAGCACTTTTTTTTTGTAAGAATTTCTAGAATCTGGAACGCTCTCCCCCTGCCGTTAAGATATGAACAGGTAACTCTAAACCAATTTAAATCTCTGCTCTCCTCATACTACAAAGAAGCACTTACCTCGTGCTTCGATATTGAGGACCCTAGAACCTGGAAATCTGTCTGCTTAAAATGTAATACGCCACGCAACCTTTCAGAGCCTATTTCGTGTTATGTTATTAGTTTACTATATTTTACTATTTTATTCGAGTGTTTAGAACTTTGTTAATCTTGAGCCCACAGTAATTGGCGTCAGCTGTTGTCGACACACTGCCTTAACTCAGTATTGGTGTATTTTTTGTTTACCTCGTCATGTTTTGTTAATAGTTTATTTAGAAGGCGAACTTTAATAAAATAAAATAAAATAAAAATACTGTAGTATTGCAGCAGTACATCACAGTTTAACTCTTGCCCTTTTGGGAGAAGAGTTATTATAATTTTTTTTCTGTCTAATGCCAGAATATTTTACAGTCGAACCTCGATTATCTTAACTTGTCGGGACTGAGCTGAATAGTCCGGATAATCGGAAATATGAATATTAATGATCCAAAAACAAAACTGAATAAGTTAGAGAAAAGTAAACTAATTTTACTTAGTGAATGGAAAAAGGGTGCTTAAAAGTTGAGTGAAGGGTGGTGAGCAAAAAATTGTTTATAAAAAGAGAAGGGGGGGCAAAAACATTTTAATTTGTAAATTGGTGGTGAGAATTCAACAGTCAAAGGGCGGTGAGAATTTTTTTGGGTATCACAGAAGGAGAAAAGTCAAAAAGTCCATTTTTATCTCAGAATCCAAGGGTTTGGAAAACATTTTTCTAATGTTACAGAAGCCATGGGGGAAGATTAAAAATGTGGTGGTTGACAACTACTGGATGTCATATCAAGTTAATTTAAAGCAGTATTCTAGCCCTAGACTCATACCCAAAATACCATGTACTCCATAGATCCACAAAAACACCCTACTTTATAGATCTACACGTAGAACGGCTGATATGTTAGGTTAATTTTGTCCTCTTAAAGCAAGTCTTTCAAACCAATTATTATTACAAGAATCATCACTTTAAGGGATCCTTTACTTAAGAACTTTCTTAATCAAGTAAATAAATTGCGTAACTTCTGCCCTGTCAATTGGGCGAGCTCAATAGGCTCATTAAAATTCAAAGTAATTGCAGGCTAAGTGCATCCAAAAATAGATATCAGCTAACAAACAAATAAGAAATCAAGATTATTGATGGTAAATGCATTGTCAGATATTTATTCTCAAAACAAAGAAGGGATTAGCCATCTTTCAAAAGTTTAATTAACAGATGAACACCATTTTACATTTTAGCATGTAGCAACCTTGCATACATGTATGTATAAACAAAGCAAACAAAAGGATTTGATGAAAATTAGAAATCAGCAAGCATTGATAATAATTATTTTTTAATTGAAACCTCCTTATCAGAGATACAGATTTCCTTTTTTTACATAGCTTTTAGTTTAATTGAAAATTTTCAGAAGCTATTGGACTGAAAAATCTATTTTGATACAATAATTCCTTCCTGTAGCATTTTCAGGTCTGCAAATTTTATACCACTAAGGTTATTTACAGCTTACGAGATTATTGGGTATCTGTGCTTAATTTGTAACTATAGCAACTTGATCCCTCTTTGAAGATTGTAAAATGTACAGCTGTAGCTTTACATGTAAATAAACTATCCATTTTGATCCTATTTTCAAGACTGTTTTTGTTATTTAATGCTTCAAACCTTTTAAGGTATTTATGGAAACATTTTGGTATCACTTTATGCACAAGGTATTGACCGGTGCATTATCGGAATCAGCAGTGCATTCACTAGTCAAGTTTTTTCGCTAGAGGCAATGTATCAACACTCACATTTTTGTCAAGTCAGTGCAGACCAACAGCTGTTAAAATGTCACATTATCAGGGGCTTAATTTTAAACTGCACAATCATCGCAGCATCGATATTACTCTGCGCAATTTTCAAGACGATCTTTTCAAAAAAGCTGGGCAATATATGATCAATCATCATGAATATTTATGACGCACTTTCACATCGCCTGAAGAAATATTTTGATTTCAGATAACATCTAAAACCCCTGTTTTGCGTATATCGATAAGTAAAAACACAAGTTTATCAAAATGACGCTGACAAACTTAAAAAAAATCTGATTGCTCTTAACAGAAGTCGAATCTTTGACTTCTGATGTTGATGAAGTACAGCTTTCAGAACAGTTTCAAATGACAATTACTGAAATCGAGACATCACAACTTAAAATGAGATGACAAGTTTTTTGGCCAGGTGAATTTGTGAATAAAATAATGCATATTTAGCAGTTACGGCGCGGGCCTTTCTGAAAAAAGTTATTGAGGACAAAATGGGAATCCCTTGGTTCAACTGATGAAAAAAAAAAAAAATTCTCGTGATTGCGTACTCTATCATCACTTAACTCAATATTTGGAATAGGTGGCTTTTCAAAATTCATCTTTAATGAAAAATATTTCAAACGTTGAAAGCGTGGAATGGGCAAATTAAAAGACCATCACTCCTAAAATCGCAAGGTGTCACCGATAACAAGAAAAAGAAACTGAAGAGGTTTTTTTTCGAGAACAGCATGCGATTCGAATGTTCCACGAGTGTTGACAACATGTGATAAATTGACGTCAAATTGTACAAAAGCTTTTTCATTCCCAGGATAAATTTATTCCCGATCATAACAATTAGAACAGTTTGATATGCAAGATAGTTAAAATTACCGCAAAATCCACAGCTTGCGCAATTGGCGGCGACAACCTCCAACTGATAGCGCGAATCGGGAGAGTTCTCCTGCAGGGCCGGTGAAATGTTTACAATATTTCCCTTCGTGTTGTAAAGTTTTAGGATATCGTATGGCCCTGCCTCTGCCGCACAACGGAACAAATCTGCAAGGAGATCAAATATCCAAAATAATTATTACCGGCGTGTACTACATCAAACGCGCTAAAACACTAAAACGCGGTACTAAAAGTGACGTCTTGGGTCCCGTCTTTGTTTTCATAAGGCGCCTGGATTCCGCTTTGAGTCAAAGGTGCAAGCGCTTAGGATAAATTCAACGAAAGCTAAGTCTTAAAGAACCTTACTTTTAAACAAAACCAAGAAACACTGCACGAAATTTCAATCTAACAAAATACGGAGAATCAATGCTAAGCAAATGGCAGCTTTACCTTTGATTTCGTCAGCTGGAAAATCTGACGAAAATTCCGCTTGTTCAGGCTTTCCTCCCACTGTAAAATAAACCACCTTTGTGGTCATCTTTTCACGCAACAGGTCATCGATAATGGAACATTTTCTAGGAGTCAATCCCCATTTTTCTGATGAGAAAAATTGCGTTCTTCGCGGAAACAGCTATCCATCATCTCAGCACTGAGCACACGACAGCATTTGACTATTTCACGCTTCACCGTGACGTCACTTCCTCCAAATATCGCGGGAGAATCTGGTTCGAGTCTCGACAGGAAGTCGTGATTGAAACGATTTTAACGTGGTCAGCTGATTCTCGTCAAAAACATCAAAATGGCGGATTGTTGTGCTTGCAGTGATGTTTAGCTAAATTTTATGGCTTTTACTTGATGGCTGTCCTGGTTATGGCAATGCCTTTCTTTTCAATGACTGTTTCTCTTTATCACGTTCTTGATTCTTGATGATTGATGCATTTGAAGATCATGTTTTCTGGCTTGAAGAAAGGAGCAAACGTTGGTACGTTCTATTTTCCATTACCTATCACTTGTCTGAATGGAGATATGTTCTTCTCAAATTTATGGCTCGTAAATTATATAAAGTTAAGCTTAAAGTAAAAATATGGCTGATCTCTCATATACCGGATCCGAAATAATGAATGTCCATAAAACAAAAGAACAAAACGAACGTAATAATACCTAATTAGCAAGGCGTAAGCGGAATAACAATGGTTCTTTTAATTTGTCCTCTACCATTTTAGTCCGGTATGTGAAGGTCAACCCAAAAATAAAAATCTAGAGCGCAGATTGATCTTTCAGTTTGTAAACTTCGAGATAAAAAGTTTGAATTGTTAAGTATTGAAAGCTCTTGTAACCCATCGTGTTTATTTATATGATCACATCAACTGTTTGAAAAATTCTGCTTGACTGTTACAGTTGGGTGCAAATATTATGTACCAGTCAAAATGAAGCTTCCCCCACCATTTGACTCCTTTTCCTGCTCAGGGAAAAATTTGATCATCTTAGTCTTCCCGCGGACGGGGAATTTGATCACCACTTATAGGGGGATGGGGAATTTGATCGCTTGCCTCAATTTCATGTAATATTTCAAAAACGAGTGCGAGTGTTTCATCGGGGTTTCCAAACACGAGTTTGGAAAACCCGATGAAACACGAAGCACAAGTTTGTGAAATTACTTTTCAATCATGCGTCATTAACGAAGAACAATGAAAAAATTCTCACTTATTTTGACATCGTACGCAGAATATAAATTACTTTTTTTGTTATTGTTTTTCAGTAATTATTGGCCTTTGTTGTCAAATGTTTTAAAGCGGAACACATATACATCCCTTGATCTCAATTTGGTCATTCTTAATGAGATATGGCCTTGTCACGTTAATTTTTGGCAAGCCAAAACAGCCGAAGAAGAGGTTAATCTGGTTCAAAACGGGGTATCCAAGTCCGCTCATTACAAAAATAAATGGGCCTTTGGAATAATCGAACAATGGCAGAACTAACATAGATTTATAAAAATACCTGTTGTTGAAGTCAGTGGTTTATTCAAAGATTACGATTTCCATTTGGTACAGTCCCTTGATACATCTTTGTTTGTTCATGTTGGTGTCGTTGTTTTAAGTATTCAAATACGTGTTACTAATGTTCAAATTAAAAAATGAGTTCGCTAGAGCTTGATGCTTTATCAAACTCTAGGGTTTGATGCTTTATCAAACTCAAGGGTTTGATATTACGTGAAACTCATGGATAGCGTATCATTCCAGTGTCTCACCGGGGTTTCAAACCACATGCATGTGACGATATTGGCGTCTATTGGTTGGATGATCACCTTACGAATTATTAATGAGTTTGAAAAGTTATGTTTCCATGTGGGTTGATAAATCATGGCGGAAACAAACCTAGATGCATTGAAAGGTGAAGATTCCACATTCGTGGCTGTTTGGTTGAAAAGCAAAGGCCTACACAAACTTTGTTCCCTATTAGAACGTATTAAGAACCAATTTATAATTATTATCTTTGAATATACAAGTATATTAAATTGTATTTACAATGTAAGCAATAATTCAATACAATACTGACGTTGCCGGATACGATTTAAAGAGGTCAATTGCTTTAACCGACCCGGACCGTGTATTTATGAATAATTTATATTAATAAATTTGCGACGATTGATATGGAGGTTTTGTTATTGGTTCTGTGTTGATATTTATTCCTGTTACCTGTCCTCCTTGTGCCTCTTGCCATGTAGGGTCCTGGTTCGCCTTGGTGTTGTCTATTAAACCATGTTTACATTCACAGCTTCAGAAGTGTAATACATGTAGAGGCTACTGAAATGGACCTATGATGAGGCATTTGAACAGCTTTTTGGCCTGGGGAGGGTGGCATTTGAATAAAAATTTTCCAAAAACTCAAATGCCTGGAGGGTTGCCTTTGATTGGGGGGGGGGGGGGGGGGGGGCTTCAATTTGACTGGTACATTACTAAAGGCATGTAAAAATTTGGAACCTTGAGAAAGTGAAATCCCTAATCTAGATTTCTGTTTTCAAGATCAGAAATCCAGGATGCAGAATTTGTAGTAGTATCCTGAATTTAGGAAATAACTTTTCGTAAAGTAATCATATCCAATATTTTTCAGGATGTAAAGAGTTGCAAAAATTATCCAAATTTTCAATTGATTTTCTCATAGATGCTAAGAATGAGTATATACGAAATGCAGAAACCAAAAGAAGGCTCATTACTGAACTTTCACTTGCTGTGAAGGAGGTACTGTATAAATCACTAGAGGAAAGTAAATCAACTCTCTAGTACCATAGTTTTTCAGTTATAAGGTGCAGCATTTTTTCTCAAAGAAATTGCTTGTTGGCCCCAAATCAAATGTGATCTAAATTCAAGCAGGGTTTTCATTAAGGACTGGGAACTGGGCAAACTGACCAGCTGTGGACATGACCTTGCACGGCTGCTTTCAACATCTCAACAGACATGTCAAAATGTCACAATTCAATACATGTACATGTATGCTGTGTTCAAAAACCACGTTCAACTCAATACAATACATACTTAATTGAACGCTCCCCATAGGGGCTTTTCAGGGCCAATGAAACAACGAAACAATTAACAGAACAGAACAACAACAACAACTGTTAAGAATCCCAACTGGCCGGAGGCAAACCAGTTGGCTATTTACAAGTGCAGCTGGGAAGTTGCACCAGGGACTACCAGGATCAAATTCAACGAGTGGTCAGAGCGGGTCTTGAACCTGGGATCTCGGGATCTCGAGGCAAGCGCTCTAACCACTGGGCCACTGGGCCACACTGCTTCCTCTCAGAACAAATCACCCCATAAGGCATTGCGGAAAGAATTGTGATCCACAAAAGACCACCTGAAATGCTCCAGTGTTGCATCTTTTGAAATGGCGGGTCAGACAAGATCACATTTGATCACCAATAATTATTTTTCGTCGCGAGCCAAAATTGCCTCCAGCTGAGAAAAGTGCAATTTTTTGTGTGACGTTGATGAATTCATTTTCTTGTGGATATTGGTATCAAATCACTAAATTGTGTATAAAAAGGTGTGATTTTTCTGTATGTGAAGAATATTGCTTTGGGCTTCAGAATGCAGAAAAAAAAATCTCTGCAACTTAAGAATTTCAAAATTTTCTGGGGGAGCACACCCCACAGGGCCTTCCGAATACTTTGCCCAGGTGTTTCAAACCTTATTGAAACCCCTGCTCAAGGTGCGTCTTATAGCCAAGTATCTTCCTGCAACAAAACTCGTGCAGGGATGAATTCTTCGATCCTTTGCCACCATCTTGTGTGTTAAACTCGTCCTAGTCTTCCTCTTTATACTGCGATTCCAAAATGCTGGGCTCACACCAACGTTCATGATGATGGCCTTCAATTCTCAGCGTTGTACAACAAAAACACCCGCAAGAAAGTAATGATAACAGCGGGATTTAAAGGTCTTGTTGAATTTCCTTCTGCCACTTTTCTTGACTCACACTGCAATCTTCATTTGAGACGTCATAACTAGCAATGAGTTGAACTAAATTCCTCTTGCGCCTTATAACCCAGTATTTTGATGAGATTTTCAGTTTGTGACATTATGAGTGTGCCTTACATCCGAGAGTCCTACAGTAGTAAAATCAATCGATTGAGTACTCAGAGTAGAGAGTGACCAAACTCAACATTATGTGATACTTGGTCCAGGAATTGACCCTGGGCATTGTAATGGTGGCAGTTGCTCTTACGTGCAATACAGACAATGCATGGCCATTTGGAGGCGCTGCTATGTTGACATGGTCCCACAGTCAACTTGGCAAATAACCCTGTATTGAGAGAAGAAGAAAACAAATGAAATAAAGAAGAAGAAGAAAGGGGAAGTTGATTAAGTGTTTGCCACCACGGTCCGCAGTCACATAGTGGAATAAGTAACCTGAGGAAATTGTGTTAAATTGAATGCCATTGCGGTCCACAGTCCCATAGTGAAGTAAGAAGACTGGGAAAAGTACAGTAGTTCCATGTAAATTGAATGCCACCGCGATCGGCATTAGTGGAGCACAATGCTTTAAGAACGAAAAATATACATGTACATAAACTTTGTTTGGCTTAGGAAATAAGGCAATCAAAAAGGTAAAATCAGTTTATTAACCCATGGACACCTGAACCGCCCTGGTCCGCCCCTACTGACGAGTAAAATTATCTGGCATTACATGGAGTAAAAAGTCCCACTAAGGTAGTCATTGGGTTCAGTGAGTTTTTCCGCTGGCTGAGGAACAAATAGAGCACAAAGTGTTTACTTTGAGTGTATAAAAAAGTTATGGATTTCACAGTCTGCCCTTACTCACGTTCAAAACTGATCAACTGGACCTTGGGGAAAAGTGATGTGAAAGGCTCACTAGCTTAAAATTTCAGCGTGTGAATGCAGCTTATTATTTAATATAATGCAAAAAGTGAGTTTACAAGTCTGAAAGCTAAAAAAACTCCCATGCTGCATATTAATTCTGCATCTGATTTATTTGGCATTTTGTATCCCCACGGTTAAAGTTGTCTCTACAGTAGTATACATGTAAGTTAGCTTTGTTTTCATTCATTTTGTCTTCAAAATTGAAGGACTGTAGTCCTCGAATAACTGTCTTGATTAACATATAATGTCAAAATATTAATGATTACTGATGGTTGATGAAATGATGTTCTAAAATGTTTCCACACAAAAATGCCACAACAGACTTAACCAGAGTCCTTAAATCATTAAATTCACTGCAATATATATTACTTTTGACAGCTTCAGAGGAAACACATTGGTGCTGACTTAGAAGTGGAAAGGTTGGTGTCAAGTGGGTTTTTCAACTTTAACAATGGCCCTCTCTTTTCACTTAAATTGTTTGATATTATAAATTTTGAAATCCTTGAGCACAGGTTTAATTTGATTTCAATAACTTGTAAATGTTCAACAATGTTCAATATTTTCCTTTCAGAAATGATGAACATGGTTTGTTGGTCTCCTGTTTGTTAGAAGCCATATTGCTCCACGGATATCATGAACAGGGTGTTAAGGTACAGTTCATAATTTGATCCAAAAATTATTCCAACTCAGAGCAATCATTATGTAAACAAAATTATTTCGATGTTAACACAACCTGTTCATCAGACAAGTCGAGAAATCGTGCATTTTTACGCAAAAAAAAAAAAAACCATAAAATGCATTTTCAAAATCCTAATGCAACGTGGGACCCAGGACGCTTGCTCAAAGAACTAAACCCTTTTAACAAACAAAGTAAAACTTACATATACACAGCAAAAAGGTCAGACCTCAGTTGTTTGAAAGGTGGATTATGTTATCCACTGGATAAATCGCTATCCAGTGGATAAACACTAGCAAAACCAAACAACTTATCCAATGGATAGCGCTATCCATCGTTTGAACTAGTGGGGCCAGAAAAATTGCCATTAGATTTAGCAGAATAGGAGACTGGAAGCCACTACAAGCATGCCTGTGCACTATTTTCAAATTGATTTCTCGCTCCATTGAATTGGGGAAGGTGATATGTGTCAGATTTATTAAAGTTACAGTTCATAACATTCACATACAGTAGCACACTAGTTGTAATTATTATTTGATAAAAATAAACACCAACTCAGAGCAATCATTTATAGTTTAACAAAAATATTTCAACGTTAACACCTCTTCATCAGTCGAGTTGTTGATTTCATAATTGGTCACATGATTGTAAACCACATGACTATTTTCGTGTGCCGTAAACAGGGGGTATATGTAGGTCCAGGCCCCCATCCCTGTTATTTCTCGGCAAATGTCACTGTCTTTTCTGTCACACAACATTGAAACTGTGTTTTGTGGCATTGTATTTTAAACTTGCATGGTTAATTTACACCTTGTATGTAGACCACATCCAGTACCCAAATCTCTGACAAGTGGTAAGTTACATGTAACTAAACCCCGGTTTCGTTCGCATGATTTCCACTATTTTATAAGCCAGGGGTTTTAGTTTTCATACTGTATGATGAAAAACTATAATTTTTCGTCGGTTTGCAAAGAAAATGCAACAACTTGAAGGAACACTTGCATGATAATCTCTCGCATAATGTTCTGGAGGGAGTATACATGTACATCATCATCAAAGTGTGTTAATTTTTAAGTTGTCATCATGGTTTCTCGGGTTTTGAAGGTCTTATGGTTTCACAGGTTTCAAAGGTTTTTTGGTTTTACAGCTTTCTTGGGTTTCTTGGTTTAACTGGTTTCGTGGGTTTCATGGTTTGAATTGGTTTCACAGGTGTCCTGGTTTCACTGGTTTCGTGAGTTTCATGGTTAAAATAACTTGTTTCATTTGTGTCATTGTTTCACTGATTTCTTGGGTTTCACAGGTTAATTTGGTTTCATAGGACAGTGGTGTCATGGTGTTACTGACTGGTAGTTTCGGGGTTTCATGGGTTTCATTGGTTTGAATTGGTTTCACGGGTATCATGTTTTCACTGGTTTTGGTGGTGCCATGGTTTTACTGGTTTTGTGTGTGTCATGTGTCTTTGGTGTTGTAGCGGAGCTCCTGTGGACCGACGAGCCCCCCAAGTGGAGCACCATAACAACTGTAATAAAACTTTATTAATGTTTAACAATTAAAAGAAGGACATGTACAACTCGCGTATAGCGTACGCTAGTTGAGGCGAGTTGTGCAGGGTAAAAAAAAGGAAAAAGAAGAAAATAAACCAATTTGTAAGCTTCAAATAACAGACCATGAAAAATGACAGGAATAGACTATAAATAAAATACAATCATTAGCATTTGGAGATAAATATAGTTACACAATTGATTGATAATAAGTAGCTTAATAAACTAAACAAACTAAACAGGCGAAGAGATTGACAGTGAATTGTTACAAAAAGTTTTGTAAGATATAAATTAATTTTGGATAGTAAATTAGGTGCCTCAGTA
>OX421446.1:60554351-60556851 GCA_949126865.1 Montipora capitata
AAGATATTTATTATATCTCTGAGGTTAATCCGGCGCGTGGGCAAGGAAACTAGTCAAAGTCAAGCGGAAGGTTCAACTGCCACAAAGATTGCCGTGCCAAAATTCCAAAAACTAAATCTTGTTGGCTGTTAAGTTTGAAATACTTGCTTGCAAGATTCAAACAGTTTTCATTACAAGTTTGTGCAACAGAAATGACATGAAAAACTCGCTAGATGATGTTTTATCGAAATTTTAAATTTAGCGGGCTGTACAGCACGCCGTACTGTAGAATACAGCCCGCTAACTTAGCCAATTACAGTGCACGTACTATCTGAGAGATATAATAATGAGACTTAATAGATTTTAGTTTTTGCTCTGACGAAGGGCTAACGCTCGAAATGTCAGCTTTTAGAATCTCTGTACAGAGGCCAATTTACATTATCAACTCCGTTGATAAAACCGAATTTTAATAGATTTTACTCTGTCTAATGCCAGATGATTTTAATTGTCAATGGAGGATGTGGTGTCCTAGGGCTCATGAGGTGTGAATGGGTTAACAACTCTGAAAGTACTGTTTACGAGCAGGTGTAGCTTAGTTGGTTAGTGCGTGGCTTTCAGAGCAAGAGGTTTCCAGTTCGATCCTTGGTGACTTTAAGGTCTGTTTCGACTTTCCCCTGATCCGTGTAGCTATCGCTGTAGATTACTGTAAAATGGAGCACTGACAGAGGGAGGGGGTTAAAGGCGCACTGTTGGCTTGCATTGATACCAGCCTCATAGCTGAAGGGACTACTGGCATTAAATAATTAAAAGTGGCTTTACCTTTACTTTTACAAGGAACTAAAAAATTAAGACGGAAGCAACCAGAAGTTCAAGTAACAAGTGGACAAAAACCTAGTACCAAGATTATAAACATCGTATTGCAAACTTCTCTATGACTGTCTAAATATTGTCTAAAAATAATCATTTCTAGCAACACCAAACATCAAAAACAACTGTTGAACTTTGTAAGAAACACTTGAAAGTACTGGTGAAATGAAACTGATGATGAAATTTTACCTGTGTTTGCACAATTTCTCTGAACGTTGAAATTTAATTTTTCTCGTTCCCATGGGAAATTGTTTTCGGTGTTATTTCAGGCAACTATTTATATCATTAGCTTTCAGAAAATGTAAAAAGGACTGTAAAATACTTAAAATTATTCTGGTACCAGATTTTTGTCCACTAAAAACAGAAATTGCTCGATTTTCTATCGGATTTCGTCTTAAAGCTCTTTTTAAATTCAAGGAATTTTTATTAGGTTTTTGACTATGGAAATGGAGAACTGCACTGTTGTGGAGTAAACTTTGTCCTGGATCAATGTTGATCCTTGTGATGATCTTAAGTATTGATCTTTTCTTCATTATTTTATTTCTTTTTAGGTATACACTCTCACACTTCTTCAGCTACTCCTTTCAGTATTCCATTAGCAGTGAGCCAGCAGATATCGCAAGCAAGTACAGCTCAGATGCAAAGTTCAGGTTCCAGTGATGCTGAAGTTGCAGAGCTTGCTGGTGCTAGCATTGAGGATAGCTTGGAAATCGAACACATTGTACGAAAACGAGAAGTGACGGCTGATAGATCTAGAGCTGCTGACGAAGTTGAAAAAAACTTGTCTCTTCAGGATTCCTCCTACTCTGAAGAAGAGAATGTTGGTGCAGAAGGTAAATTATAGACTTTTAAACATTGTGACAGTGACTGTCACATTTGTTGACAATAGTATCACAAGATTGTCATACAATAATATTATTATTGTAGCCGTATCTTTTTTTTTACTACTTTGTTCTTTGAAATGACATCCCTCACACCTGGGGGGAAGGTGGGGACGAAGGGGGTGGGGATGCCTGTCGAAAATTGTGAATTAAACCCCAGGAGGACACCAATATGGACGAGCATCCCCACCCCTTTCATATGCAAGTCCGCCTCCCCCCCCCCCCCTTCCCCAGCGGTAGCTCTTTTTGATGGGGTAATTTTTTTCATTGGGTGTGATTTTTTTCTTATGGGTCCTTTGTTTACGTGGACCTTGGGTTCCATTGACCTCCATGTCGTAAAAACCTGACTGTGTAGTAAGATAAATTATGATTATTTTGATAATAATAATAATACTTATTATTATTGTTATTATAATTGTTATTATTATTATTATTATTATTATTATTATTATTATTATTATTATTATTATTATTATTATTATTATTATAGGTTTTGTTTCAGAGTCTTTTTCCCAAAACGGCGGACCACGGGATGCCATCAGTCCAACTCCCCTTATGGGTAGCAACAAGCTTGGTATGGCTGTCGGTTGGTCCTCCCGGTTTGAAACACAGATGAGTGTTGAGAGTTCCCTTGATCAGACAGACAACGCAGGGATCTTGCTCAACCTAGAGTCCACACCCTTTCCAACATCCCCTACGAAGTTGAAGGGCATGCCTAGTTTTTGCTCACTGCTAAAGGACTACAAAGTGCAAGGCCCCGACAGATTTGAGGC
>OX421446.1:60561851-60566851 GCA_949126865.1 Montipora capitata
CTACAATTTTGATTTGTTCCAGTATTTTATGATTATGATTTCTATCAGAAGTTGAACCTATACCTCTTCAGTTACTAGACCTGTATTCTGCAAAAAGTAAAGTACAGTGTTTTCTAGATCAATGCCAAACAAGTGGGCGCATCATCTATAATACAACTGATTTGAAGCCATTAGAGCGAGTTTCAATCGAGTGTCGTAAAACCAAAACCAATGTAATTTAGTCTATACTGTGGGCAATCAAAAAGAACGGAGGCAGTGCAGTAAGCCAATCAAAACTCGAAGTAATTACACGTAGCCGACACAAAGCGCGGGAAAATGTCCACGTGCGAGCCACGATTGGTTGAAAAAGTGGCGCAAGAACTTTGAACCAATCGCTGATTGAAGCAAATTAATTCACTAATTACTTTCGACACTCAATTGAAAACCGCTCTATTATCATTGATAAATAAAAATTATTGTTAATTGTTATTTTACTTTGTAGCTTCTCAGGTCTCAGTTGCAACATCTGAAAGGCTTTGTATTCACTTGTAAAGATTCAATCGCAGAGGAAGTGAGAAGAAGAATTTGGCCCCGAGAGTATCTGTGGGATGACATTCATCAATATTCCCTTCTGGTCAGTTTTTTCTTTGATTTCTGTTGTAAAGATATAACTTGAATTAAAACTGCATGCCCTTGCAGGCGTATATGGGTACGTGAAACACCTCAGAGAGACATCTCCACGCCCCTACGCAGAATTTAAGGAGAGAACCTCCTCTGGCCTATGACTCCATAGTTTTTCATTCTTGCTGACTTTCTCGCTGGTCAAGTTACATCGCGGCTCACAAATATAGCGCTATTCATCTAGTCTTTCATTACAAAACCTTCAGACATCCTAAACTGGAATTGAATATTGCATTTTCATCCCTCTGTGTCAGGATTTAATTCAAGTGCAGACAGGGCAGCTTGCTCACCATCTGAAGAAAATCATTTCTCATTGTACAAAACATGTCTACAAATGCAAGGTGAGTTGTGATAGATAGGGAATGGGTCCGTTCAGTTGAGGCCTAAAATTGGCCATGGACTGTCAGTGTCATTTTGTAATATTATGAATTTACTCGTCACTGGCTCAAAAAATAAAGCACCACATCTCTTGTAATTTCTTGTCGTTTTCTTTGTCCTTCATTTCCAAACAGCTGTGTCGTCAGAAAGGATTCTTTTGTGAAATTTGCAATAACCCCAAGATAATTTATCCATTTGAAGTCAAAATCACATCACAGGTATGCCCACAACATCATGAATTTTAAGGAAACTTACAAATATGGGAATATGAGAATAATCAACGTACTGTTAGTATACATACATTGTATAGAGCGGTTTTCAAGTGAGTGTCTAAAACCAAAACCAAAGTAATCACTTTGGCCAATCAAAAAGGACGGAGACAATCCAGTAAACCAATCAAAACTCGAAGTAATTACACGTAGCCGACACAAAGTGCGGGAAAATGTCCACGCTCGAGCCACGGTTGGTTTTGGTTTCACTTCTGATTGGTTGAAAAACTGGCGCGAGAACTTTGAACCAATCACTGATTGAAGTAATGCAAAACCAAAGTAATTCACTAATTACTTTCGACACTCAATTGAAAACCGCTCTAAAGCTAAGCACAAGTGCTCAACTGAATCACATCAATTCAATCAGCTGCATATTCGTGAGATTAATGGTACTTAAGGGACAGGGCAGTAAGGATGGTTTTGTCGTAATGCTCGTACCTCACACCTCTGCAGACCGAGGAGCAAATCCTGAGTTTGAAGGTAGGCTGAATTTTGTCGATCTCAAGCTTACTCCAATGGTTTTTCTTTGGGTACTCTGGATTTCCACCCTCAGAAAAATGGACTCCCAGCTTATTTCATTTTGCTGGTGGTGCTGTGCTCCGAGGTGTCATGCATGGGCCATGTTCTGCACAGGAAGAGCACCTACATGTAGCCCCTGAGCAATTCAGTCTCGGACTGCAAGAAAGAGTAATTAGCAATCCAGATATTATTTTGCATGCACAATGTGTCACAAGGTCTCTCGTCAAGCCTAAGCACTTCACGCATTACTTTCTGGTTGGGGATCTTGTCAAGTAACATGGAATTGCATTATGCAGCTGTATAATTATTGATCAACCCTGTATAAATCAGGACTAATCAAATGTTGATTTTTGGTGAGAGGCGAGAAGGGGGGAGGGGGGATACTTGTTGTAGTAAGGAAGCAACATTCTGAATCTACTGGACCAAACTGACAGAGTGCGGTATTCGAACAGGGAGACACATTGGAGAGTGAGTACCTCACCACTGCACCAATTCCCTAAGATTAATTACTGCACCTCATAAGAGCTGTTTCCTCATGGATCTACAGATTTGTTGGTTGTTCTATGATGTGATGTTTTTTACTGAAATGCAGAACCCCACAAGCTGTACTTCTATACACGATCTTACAGTGCGACGCGCCTTACGTACCGTGGTCACCTAACAAAGTTTTTTAAAACTTATACTCCAATGAGGGTGTGCGAATTTGATTGACAGTCACCCCTCCTTACAAAGTTCGCACGGTTGTAAGTTGAACACCGTTGCATGTTTTGCTGATTTGACGTACTTACACGTAGTTGTCAAATGTGAAAGTTTTGTTGGGTGGGCATGGTAAGGCGCGTTGCACTGTAAGTCTTTTTTACTACAAAGGTTCTGTTTTTAACGTTTCAGTGCGGCAAGTGCAAAGCATTATACCACAAGGCTTGTATTCTGAACAAGAAATGCCCAAAGTGTATCAGAAGGAGAAAACTGCAATCTGCCAAAACAGAAACCCCAGCTGTCTTAGAGTTTGACTCGCCCTGGTAGCATGCCGCCAAAAAATGCTACTGCATTATGCAGATGAGAAACTAGAACATTCGGTAAAACTAACCTAAAAAATTAATTATGGTTTTATTTATTAACATTTCTGCCAATATTGAATGTACGTAGGTTGAAATAAGATGTAAAGTTTTACTGGACTAATACTCAACAAAATAAAGAATAAATTTAAGGCGTTTTGTGATGTACATGAATAAGAATGCCGGCAAAAAGACTCGGAAGAAATGCTTTTCGGGTAAGTATCATGGGTGGATCTAGGGGGAGGGTGCATTCCCCCCCTCCCCCCCTAGATGACCTACGGCTTTCTAATACAACTGGTATTCTGCAAAAGAAAAGCGTCACCAGTCAGCTACGCCATTCCTTAGTGGTGTACCCCCTCCTAGGAAAAATGCTGGATCCGTCCCTGGGGATGCAATTGTTGCGACGTCCACGACGCCCAATTTGCTTTTGTTCCCTTGCTCCCAAAATTTAATACTTGCAAACCTTTTTCTCAGCAAAAGAAAAAAGAAAAAAAAAAAAAGGAAAATTAAGGAGAGGAAGAAGGAAAGAAGGAAGGAAAGGAAGGAGGAAAGAAAACAGGAAAGGAAAAAAGGAAGGAAGAATGGAAGGGGGAAAGATGGGTGGCGTTTTTCGTGTAGTAAAGTTGGCCACTTGGCGCGTAACTGCCCTTTAACTTCTCACTAGTGGTTTTTTTTCGTCGCCTGTGCGGTGGTGCTTTATTGCCTTTTGCATTATGTCAGTTTGTGTTGTCCATAAACCGTGTTTTCTTGTATTTCATTGTTTTCGTTCATTTTCTCAATCAACTTCCGACTTGTCCCGAAATTGGTTATCTAAAAAAACCTTTCAATCTGTATCGGACGGGGTGTTTCGGGGCTTGTCGTGCGGTTAGTTTCCCCTTTCCTTGGCGTTGTCACATTTTGTGCTTAGTCCAGCTTTCCTGTGAAAGCTTTCCTGTGCTTTCCTAGAGCGGAGGGGTTGGCGCAGTGGTAAGATCTCTGCCTTCCAACCCTAAGGTCCCGGGTTCCATTCCCGGTTCTGCCGAGAGTGGAATATTTGGCGACATTCTTTCCCGCTAAAGTTCACTCAGCTTTCCATCCTTCCGAGGTCGGTAAAATGAGTACCAGCATGCATGGACTGCTTAGAAGCGGCTGCAAATTTTCTCCTGTATATGCTTCCAGTCCGCTGGGGGTAAATTGACCATTGTAAAGCGCCTTTGAAACGTTGTGATAAGGGCGCTATATAAATGCACCACTTTTTTTTTTTTTTTTACTTTACGTAAAAGACCTCGCCTCCAATTCGATCTTTCAGGTCTTCATCAAGCGTTTCGTTTATTGTACATTTTAGTTCCTGTTGCAACTTGTAGGAAGTTGTGTATGTTCATACTTGCGCATTTTGCCTTTTTTTGGGGGGGGGCTTAGTGAGTGGCCACCGTAGTAGTAGCCTCGTTTCGATAACTTAACAATGCTCGGGCTGATTGAGAGTGAGGGCCCCGGTGGGAATTAGTTACTATTCTCACTGGGGCCCGCACGATCAAGCATCCTAATTTTCTATTTCACGGGCCCGGTTGTTTCTGGCGGTCACGTGTTATGCCACTTGACCTTGCCCGCATATAAATTGAGTTTCCCAATCCACGTGAACTCGGTGATTTCGTGAATTGCTAGAGGTCTCGCGTATCATCGACCCTCCCTCCTCTCCGTAGCGATGACTTTCACGCTTGCATTCCTGGGGCTCTGCTCCCTCTCACCTCCCGAGTCGCCCCGGTGGGAATTAGTTACTACTAACTGGGGTCCTAGACCGTAGTTTGTCAACGACTCATTTTTGTGAATGCGTTTTTGAAGTTTGTCAGCACGAAGGAGGAGTGACTGTGATTGGACGAGCGAGACAATGCAGTCATTGGGGGAATAAAAAATGTGTTGTTACAAAGTTCAATTTGGGCAAAAATGCCAATCGATGCCGTTCTTTTCTGGTATGACTGGGTAGGCCAACACTTATAAAAATATATATGAAATGTTAATCGTGGGTCTTCCTTTGTCATGGAATGGCAGAATTACCCAGAATTCTTTTTGGGCATGAACGAGGCAACTCTAGCCCTCGCCAAAAAAGTAGTGATGATGATTTCTATCCAGATACTAAGGAGTA
>OX421446.1:60574351-60579351 GCA_949126865.1 Montipora capitata
AAAAAAGACAAAAGATGGTCTACGAAATATGCAGAAAGAAGTAGTGTCAAACTTACATTGAATATTGCAAGGATGTTTGAGATTGTAACATGAACAAAATTGCAGCCTTTTTTTTTCTTAGAAATTCTTGAGAGGCTGAACATTACAAGAACAATGTACATAAGTATAAAGTTTATTTGTACACAAGAACATTACTTTAAAGGATATTCTTAAACACTAAAGGAAATTTAAATTTTAGGTTCTATACATTAGAAATTCAATTAATTTAGGCAAAGTATTTAATTATAAGTTCTACACAACTTTCATTTACAGATTGCAACACAGCAGTGGTTAGTTCTATCATTTTATTCACAATATAAATTGTAAATTAGTGACATGCATACATTATTCTAGTATTGTAATTAATTTTCCAATACTTGTAAATGGGTTTTTATAACTTTTAGAAGTGTAACAATTTGTAGTCTCACAGGTTACGCTGAGCGTACTATTAGACTTTATTCTCTTGGCATACTAAGTTCAATAAACTGCACATAATAACAATAACGATGATAGATTCACATGAAATTGTTTGACAAGAAATGAAATGACAACTAAGATGCAGGGGCCATGGAGTACATTTGAAAGTGGGGGAGGGGGGAGGCTAGGTTTTGGTATGGATCTAAGAGGTGTGAGGGGAGAGGGGAGAGGTTTAGAAGAAAGCAGTGTTCACCTTAGGATACATGTGGGGGGAGCTACGAACGCCCAGCCCCTCCCTTCCCGTAGCCTCTGAGACAACAAAGTAATGGCAATCTCAACAATGCTTACGCAGATGACAATGAGGAGGAGGATAACTTGAATTACAAAACGTCTGCTTTTTGGGAACAATAAACAGCTTGCAAAGAACCATGAACCACGAGAATGTGAATTAAAACGTTATGGTGGGATACAGTACCACTCGGTAACTGTCCCCGGGGGTGGGGGGGGGGGGGAGTACTCTCTTATATATGCAGTATAGGTATGTGCTGCCCGATAGGGTATGGTTTTTGATGTGCTCAGTCCTTAAATAGGGTATCCTTTTTGGTATTTTTGGTATTGTGATTCTTAAAATTAATATTCCTTAGATAGGGTCACTAATTAACAATTATTCTATGAGCGTGGGATGGATAAGAGATGGCAAATAGCCAATGAGGCGGGTAGTGCCGAGTTGGCTATAATGAGTCTCATATCCAACAAGCGCGAATGGAATAATTGTTTTAAGAAATTCCTTTACCTATTGACTCCCAGGGGTTCCCCATTGACGAGCAAAATTAACTAAAGTCTGGCCGGTTTAGGCCGGTTTGGACGTCAAAGGGTTAATTGGGACATAGTTAGGGTTAGGTTAGGGTTAGGGTTTAATGAGTGATTAACCCATTGACTCCCAGGGGCTCCCCATTGAGTAGTAAGATTGTCTAGCGTTAGTTAGTCTGGCCGGTTTAGGCCGGTTTGGACGTCAAAGGGTTAAACTCCAAAAATTTGGAAGTGCGAAATAAGAGCGAAAAAAGTGAGAAAATCTGAGGAAAATCAAAAAAAATTGATGAAGATGCGATAATGTGTAATACATTGAGGTCAGACAGGCTCGTCACAAAAACACTTCTCAGTTGACTTTTCCACGAAAAAAGTGTCTTCTTTTTTGGCTTTCTTCAGAGAGATTTTCGCTTTCCGGCGAAAAATACTTTTAGCTTAGCAACGTTGAGTGCAATCATTTACCATATAAGGTCAAACTAAGGTACATGTATATTTAACAATTATTCGCCGAAGGCGAATAATTGTTTTAGTATAAATACACAGGTGATTATTTCAAAAAAGAGAAAACAAAACTTTTCAACACAAAATCATCTTCACTTACAGTGGCAAAACGACTACTGGCAGCCATTTTGTCCGTCGAGGTGATTATCGGCTGATAATCCGAGATAGCGAGCCAATGAGAGCGCGTGATTTTGTATAATCACCTGTGTATTTATACTAAAAGCTGATAACCGAGACTGAGTGAGCCAATCAGAGCACGCGAAATGCATTATCCGAGGTTGAGAATTTAATAAATTGGAGTATCCACCCCAATGAGCAAAATGAAAAATACAATGTACGTATATATGGTCTATTGAAACTGTTCTACACGCCTGAACACACATTTTCAAGTTTAACACAGCGATTTTAAAGGGCCGTTTATAGCTTGTATTGCCGTATGTGCGCTCCTCACTCCCTTAAATAGGGTGCCATTTTTTGGTTTTAGGCCTTAAAAGGGTATCAAATCTCGATTTTCTACCCTTAAATAGGGTCAGGGTTTGAGAACCTTGGTGTCACACACCTGTCCTAAATTGTTGGGAGTACCCCCTTCCCCCAGGGTTGTCCACTGACACGTGTGGATGATGTGTCAACCAACTGGAAATGTATACATGTATGTTGTATAATTAACAAATAGTTTCCATGTTGCAGTAATAGATCAGAGATGGCGTCAAAATGTGTGGTCTCATGTGTCACTGATTTTGATGTCCTTTGTGATCTATTACCAAAATAAAACATACAGAAAGAAGCCTTTTTATTTCAAATATTACTAAGGTATTCGAAAGAGGTTACTTTTCCCACTTGAAAAGTCACGGAAATAGTTCTTTGATTTAATCTATTGTCTACACAAAATAAAGCAAACTGATTGGTTGCTGCACTTAACAAAAAGCTGTAATGGGTTGAGAGAATCATGTCACTGTTCTCTAATAGATCATTGGTGAGAACCAATCAAAATCCGAGTAGTGTTGAGCTTCCTACATGTATATAACTAAGTATCTTTCCTGTCTTAAAAAATACAAACATGTTGTTACTTATTCCATTTATCTATCTATCTCGGTGGAAATCTAACTTGATTTGATGCTACTCTGAATGCAGGTAATAAGAGGTCAATGAATACAACAATCTTACAAAGTTGGAAAAAATAATCGATCTTCAAACTTTGTACCAGCATCAAACCATGTCTGACCATAGCTTTTCAGTTTTACATGTATATTGTACGGCTAGAGTACAATGTCTAATTATTTTTTTTAAGAATTCATACCTGTTTCCACAGATTCTGGAGCTAGTTCACCCTTTTCAAGCACTCCTGGAGGGAAAAACTCTTCGAGACCATATGATTGAGGACTTGTTTGAAGGCAACGAATACAACCAGCCCTGTAAATTCAAGAATCGAAAAGAATCATTGGGAGTTTTCGGGGTGAGGAGAATTGTACTTTTCAATGTTCGGAAGAATCCTATTTATGTACCTGATCACATACTTCGCTGAGATCAGCGTTTGAAATTTCACGAAACATCGAAATCCCTGCAAAACGATCGCCATATTGTTTTAATTTGTAATTCCGCGCATATGTTTTTGCGGATGCTGCTGAAACCGCTGGATATTTTCGTCTGCAATAACAAACTACCATCTGTAGACCACTGTAACAACAATCGAAAATATCGAAAATATCGCAAGAATTAGAAAATTTAACAAAGAGAAAAACAAAAGGGGCCCCTTAGCAAGCTGCCAATAGGAATTCTTGCCTCATAAGCAAAGGGCTATCGTTTTCTAACCAGTGAGCCGAGAAGAAAGTACTGGTACTGGGTCAGGCGTGAAACCGCTGGAAACGGCTGCGAAAATTCACGTGGTTTATGATTTTCTGTCGCACTTTTTTCCTCCCAGGCAGACGCTTTAAGGGCAAGACATTCTCATGTCTTCTTCTTTTGCCACTTTTCCTTGTTTTAATAATCCCTCTAAGGTGTTCATGTTCATCTCACCGTCAGTGTAGAGCTTTGTCGCTATATCGGGTTCCGAATTCCGTGAAAGACGACTTTGACAGGTTTCGGGTGTTTTTTTTTTTTTTTTTGCTGTCTGCGCTGTCAGCATTATTATCATATTATGCAATGAACGATATTTCATTAATATGAATATTCATGTAGAACATGCCATTTATCTCCATTAGCACCCGACTAACCTCGTAAATAAGCATTACCGTGACCAGAGAACTAATGAACGGGTTTGCTATCCGCAATCAACCTTGTTTGCATTTCCTTTGCACTTCGCTAAACCATAAGCAAGGAATAAAAGTCGACATACTGAAACAGTTCTCTGCATATCGGTCAATACCTATTTTTCACTTTAAAACACCGTTTGATTTCAAACTAATACCCTCAAGGGACTTCGAGTAACATTGACGCAGAAATTACCGTAATAATAGATCTCAAATTCAAACTATTGAAATTAAGTCCTCTTTCAGATAATTAAAAGTTGAGTAAAAACACATACATAGTTGAACACGTTGAAACATCTTTGATGCAACCAAAAAAGTAGTTCGGGCTACTTAATGTTAATTTTCCTGCACCAATGATAGTAGTAAAAGCTTTAATGCCCGCATCATAGACGAAAGTGCTTTTCGTGTGCATAGTGCTTCATGAATTAGGACTTTAATAGTTTAGCTTAATTAATTGGAACATATTCTGTCAGAGAGCTTAATTACTTTTGCCTTTTGTACGGAACGACAGTGTCGAATGCTGAGTTGATGGATGTCTGGTTAAATGGTTTTATGAAGCGCTGTTAACTCAGTTTTACGTCGCCGGCAACAAATTTGTGCACGCGGAGACCGGCTTGTCGGACAAAAACAGTGTACTCCTTCAATTAAATACTGGTACTCAGTGGTTTATGTGCTGTCATGGAGGAGGAAAGGAACGAAGAACAGGCGAAGAAGGTACGGTTCGACCTAAAAGAAGAGATTTTTCTGATTCCGAGCAAATGGGATCGCTTAAGTAAGTGCAGAGTTGACAAGTCAAGAGTCACCGAAGACTTGAATCTACTGAAGCAAAAATCGCGCGCGATCGTTGGTCAACGGAATCAACAAAACAAACAAGGACAGAGGAAAAAACCAAATTTTAGTTCGGCTACAAGTGGAAAACCTAAAGCGGAATCAGCGAACAAAGCAGCTGCTACTCTTGATAATTCCAGGCCAAGTTCGTCTCCTAATAAA
>OX421446.1:60584351-60586851 GCA_949126865.1 Montipora capitata
CCTTTTCATCAGTTTCACACAGATTTCGAAGAATCCGCCCCACCAGCTGGCTGTGGGTACATTCAATTTCCAGTCAATGTTCCGATCAAGAGCAAACTTCTTAACCTTTGCATCTCAGCAAAACATGCATGAACAGGGTCGGTAGTCCTCTTCTACCGAAGAATCGCTTCAGTACTCTTAAGAATGAATTGGCGAAGAGGTCTGGCGTAAGTTCAACGTGCAAAGCTCTTGTACTAGCACATGTAAACAGAGCAATGTAACACTTGTGCATTTCTCCCTTGGATGAGTATATATTCTTCACGTACAAGGGTCCGGCAAAGTCCACACCCAGTTTAGAGAAAGCCATTTCCTCTGAAACTCGAAATGCAAGTAGTGGTGGAGTAGGTGGTGAGCTGTAGGTTCTTCCTTGTAATTTCTTGCACGTAACACACTTGGAAAGTACATCCTTAACAGCTTGTCGTCCTTTGATTATCCAGATTTGTGATCGGATTTCAGTAAGAGTTTCTCCAACTCCATTGTGATTCACGTTTTCGTGGGACTGCATGATCACAAGTTTAGTGAAATGCTGCTTTCTAGATAACAGAATGGGATGTTTTGTTGACTCCGGAAGTGAAGAGTTCTGGATTCTTCCCTTGCATCGCAGAAGTCCACTGGCATCCTTAAAGACTCCTAACTGGTCCCAAGTCGAACTTGATTGCTCCTTTTCTTCAAGTTTGGCTTGAACACAGCAATATTCTGATCCTCCATACTGATGTCAGTTGTTTCTATCTTCCTCTTGAGCCTCTGGATGAATTTCAGCACAAGAGCGGTTACTCTTACAAGTTTACTGAGACTACTAAATCCTTCTGGACAGATGACTTCTGAAATGTTCTTAAAGCACTGCACGGATACTGTCATAACATTTGAAATTTCAGGTTTCCTTCTCAATTCCTTTGTTACTTCTTCTGCGACTGTACTCTCACTAATTGGATTATCAGGTAGGTTTGGCCACTGAACTTCTTCTTTGAGAAATGGAGCTCCCTTCCACCATAGATTACTTGAGACTTCCCCCATGTCTTGTAGTAACTCCTTCCAACGCGACGTGAGACTTTACGGCAAAGCTTCACCCCAACCAAGTTTGAAATGACAAATTTCTTGGAACATGCACTTTAAGGGTAAGATAACTTGTGACAGCAAGCCTAATGGATCATAGAATCGAGCAGTACTGCTCAATGATGTCTCCTTAGTGAAAGTTCCCTCTAAGGCTTGTCTAGAAAAGGTAGCAAGATTAAACTCAAAATTATCTTCCATCCGATTGCATTGAACTCCCATTACTTTGACAACGGTTTCTTCGCTCACAGTGATGTTTGAATTTGACACTGTCCAATCTTGTTCCTCAATGTTAGGCTCGGACAATGTAGGATTGGCTTTACAAGACAGCTCCGGTTCCCAAGACGATGATTCTTCTGCTCTTTTGATCATTTCAGTTATCTCTTCACTGTTCGATGCCCACTTTCTCATATTAAAACCTCCTTCTCTGAACCGCAACTTCAACTTGTGGTAAAGTTCAAAACTCTTCATTACCGAGTTCTCTCCAAAGCCATCAACATATAAAGCTCTTACAACAGCAGCCACAAATTCAGGATCAATGTTCTCATACCTTGCTAATTGGTTCCTCAATGTTACATTCAAAATACGTGGGGAGCAACCTAGACCAAAAACAAGACGAGTGAATCTCAGTGTGATCACTTCTGGATTCGGGGAGTTGATGTCATCTGCCCATAGGAACCTTAACAAGTTTCACTCAGCTGGATTGACTTCAATGTTCAAGAATGCTTTTTCTACATCACCAATCAAAACCACTTTATGGAGACGAAATCTCAGTAAGACATCAAAGATCAATGGAGTTAAGGTTGGACCTGGTAGAAGACAGTCATTCGAACTTGGCTCATTGCGGGATTTAGCACTGGCGTCATAAACCACACGTAGTTTAGTAGTGGTTCTGTCTTCTTTCAATACTTCTTTATGAGGAATGTAATGTACAGTTAAAAGGTCTGGATAGTAGCAGACATGTCAATATTTTGAGAAACAACACAACACTTCTTAAATTTAAAAACATGTTTCGACAGAAACTTCTGTAATCTTCAGTTTAAATTACAAAGTACAGAGTTGAATATTCAACTATGTACATTGTAATTTAAACTGAAGATGACAGAAGATTCTATCGAAACATGTTGTTAAATTTAAAAAGTGTTGTGTTGTTTCTCAAAATAATGTACAGTTCCAGGAAGGGTATCTAAATCATGACTCTTTTCAATCAATTGAACAAAACTAGCATTTAATTGTTCCTTGAGGACACTGTCATATTGTTGGAGCAATTCTGGCTTGGACGTTAATCTTTGCAATGAAGAAACAAGGCGATTCTGTTCCAACAAGTAATTGTCTGGAATGATCGGGTGTTCAGAGACACTTCATAACGGGTTCCATTGAACTTCACTTTGGTAAGATAGTCTTCAAGAAA
>OX421446.1:60591851-60596851 GCA_949126865.1 Montipora capitata
GCCATCTCTTCCAAAACATCCGCATTATCGCTTCATAATATTTAGCTCTCTTAACGAGTTCCTTTTCAGAGCTTGCAAAGGGGTCATAGTCTGGATCCTCTTGAGGATCTTTCGGCGTATGGTCAGGTAATGTCATCAATCGATGTCCACACAGGAAGTGTGCTGGCGTAAGTGGAGGGGAATCATTAAGTGCCATGTAGGAATACGCTATTCAATGCAGCTTCAACCTCGATCAGTATGGTGTTTATTTCTATCATGTTTAGGGAGGCTTTACCGATTGTTTTCTTCAGGCATCTTTTGGTCATTCCTATCAGTCTTTCATAAAATCCTCCCCACCACGGAGCTCTCTCGGCTATGAATTTCCAACGTATGCCATTGTTTGCAAGGAACTTCTGAGTTGAAGTGTGAGAGAGAATTCCGCTATGTAGACTTTCTAGGTCTTGTGCGGCTGCTTTGAACGTTTTGGCAATGTCAGAGATGATTGTCTCCGGAACGCTTCTTCTGCCTATAAATCGTCTGAATGCTCTTAGAAAGGCTTCAGTTGTTTGGTCTTCAACCAGTTCAAGATGTGTTGCCCTTATGGCAGTACAGGTGAATAGGCATACATAGACCTTGCTCGATGTAGTATTCTTGTTACGGACGTACATAGGTCCTGCGAAGTCGATGCCTGTGTGTTGGAAGGGCTGTGACTGTGAGATCCGTTCTTTGGGTAATGGTGGTGTTGGAACGGAATGAAGGTGTGGTCCTTCATGTTTTCTACATATAACGCACTTCGAGATGAGCCTTTTAACAAGTTGTCGACCTTGGGGTATCCAGAATTGTTGTCTTATTTGAGTTAATGTGTCCTGAACTCCACCGTGTTTGAGCATTGTATGTGTATGTTGGATGACCAATGAAGTGAATGTGCTATTTTTAGGTAACAGAATTGGGAATTTTGTGTCATAGTGAAGGTCTGCATAGTGTAGTCTACCACGACAGCGAAGTACTTCTTGGTCATCGAGGAACAGTCCTAGTTGTTGCATGATAGCCGGTTGTTTTGACTTCGTTTTCGCCTTTAAGCAAGTGATTTCGCGTTCATAGTATTTTCTTTGGGTTCCTTTTAGTAATGCAAGTCGAGCATCCTGCATTATTTCAGTTGTAGTAGTAGACTTTGTGTTCCTTTTTCGCCATATATCTGTGTAGTGAAGGAGTGTGGCCGTTACTCGGATCGCTCTGTTTAAGGTGCTGTACCTCTCTAAGTCTATTGAGTCAAGTATGTTAGGGCTATCTGATTTGACTATTATATGCATTTGTGGACTGTCGATTATGTCTGTGATAGGTTCCTTTGACTGAACTTGTGGCCACTGGTCATTCGGTGCTTTTAGCCACGATGGACCTTCAAACCATAATGCTCTATTCTGATAGAACATCGTTGTGCTTATTCCTCGTGTTATTAAGTCTGCAGGATTTGAGGATGTGGGACAGAACATCCATTTATGTGTCCCTGTTATTTGCGTTATCTTGCGTATTCGCGTGTGTACGAATGGTTGCAGTCTTTTGTTGGATGAAAGCCACGATAGCACAATTTGTGAGTCGCTCCAGTAGACGATTTCGCATTCCTTTCCGAGTTGTAAAGCTTTCGTGATGTACGTCGCTAGGTTGGCTCCTAACAGTGCTGCTAGTAGTTCCAATCGTGGAAGTGTTTGCGTCTTAACGGGTGCGACTCTTGTTTTGGCGATTACGAAGCTTGTTTGCGTCATGTTTCCTGAAGTTCCTCGGAGGTATGCAACCGCACCGTAGGCTCGTTGACTGCTATCACAGAATATATGAAGTTGTTTGCTGGTGATGTTGTCACCGAAATATGGTCTTGGTATTTTAAACATGGACAGGTTTTTAATGTCGTCGAGCCATTTAATCCACTGGTCTTTTAAGTCATTCCTTATTTCTTGGTCCCAAGTCATATTTTGTTTCCATATGTCTTGTATCATGATCTTTGCTTTAACGGTGATAGGTTCAACAAATCCGAGAGGGTCGAATACTTTTGAGGCGATGCTTAGGACAGACCTTTTGCTCATCTTTTGTTGAGTAGCTTGTGAAATGTCGTTTATCATCTTATCGAGTGAGAGGGATAGCGTGTCCAGTGTCGCATCCCACTTTATACCTAGTACTTTGGTTTGCGGATTTTTAGCTGCGCATTTGTCTTCTTTTGCTTTGATGTTAAGGTTTGGTGAGTTCGAATTCCATTCTCTCAGATTCATTCCAGCGTCCTTCAAATATTTTCGTGATAATGTATAGTATTCCATGGCCTTCTCCTGGCTGTCAGCCCCCGTCACCACGTTATCCATGTACATTGAGTTGATGAGGTCAGTAGCTATCCATGTAGTTGCTTTCATTAAGAGATACTGGATTGTTGCAATTAAAAGAAAGGGTGACGAAGTCGCTCCAAATAGGACGCGTTGGAACCTATATGCTCGTAAGTTATCTGTATCGGTGGCTGGTTTGTTGATGTTTTTAAGCCAAAGAAATCGCGTGGCGTCTCTAACGTTTGGGTGGAGTTCGATCTGGAGAAATGCCTTCTCGATATCGGCGATGAATGCCACATTGTGTGCTCTGAATCGGAGAAGAATTCCTGTCAGTTCTTGCATTAGGTTCTCTCCGGTGTGAAGACAGTCATTTAAGCTTGGTGAATTGGAGTTTTGCTTTGCTGAAGCGTCATAGACTATTCTCATTTTTGTTGTTGCGCTATCCTCTTTAAACACTGGGAAGTGAGGGATGTAGTGGACGATTTCCTCGTGGTGATGCATGTCCGGTACTATCTCTATAAATCCCATTTGAAGCTGCTCCTGCAGTTGCTTGTCGTATTTGCCGATAAGTGCGTGGTCTCTTTTGTTTAAGGTTCGCTGGAGACTGGCTAGTCGTTTTACACTGAGGTTCAGGTTGGACGGCAGATCGTTTTTGTTTTCTTTCCACGGCAATGCAACACTATACCTACCCGAAGTGTCGTTGAATTTGATTGTTTTTCGAAATGTTTTCATGACGGAATCGTCTTGATTGCGTTCGTCGGGGATTTGGTTTGTTTCCAAAAATTTGGTGAGTATGCTGTCGAGTTGTGATTCGGCGGACTGGGTGTCGATCCGGTGACATCCCATTGTGTTGCTATTGCGTATATTAGAGGTGGATCCTGCTAGAAGCCAGCCAAATTTGCTTTCGATAGCGATCATGGCTTCGTTACTCGTTTTGATCATCTTGCCAGTGATCAGGTGACCGTACTGGTCGTTTCCGATAAGAATATCCACTTCTGAGTTTCCGATAGGTGTGTCCGCTAGTTTTAGACCTTCTAGTTCGGGGGGAATTTTGAAAGCTTTTATCTTCAGTGGTGGGCAGATTGTAGGAGTTACAAGTGCCGTTAATGATAAACTTTCCTTTCCCGTATCTAGATTGAGTGAGACTACGTCGTAGTTTCTTCTGGTGGTTTTGATATCGCCAAATGTGGTTACGTCAAGGAGTTCTTTGCGTATAGTTTTGAGGTTTAGTCGGTTCCTCATGTTTTCTGTGATGAACGTCCTCTGCGAGCCTGTATCAAAGAGAATATGTGCCTGTGAGCATTGAAATCCTTGGCCGATTGCTGTTGTTCTAGCTGAGTGCATTAGGATTTGATTCTGTTGCAGATCTAGCAACTGTGTTGTTCCTACGTGGGTTGTTCCTACGTGGGTATTGGCTGAGTGGCTTTTCTTCTCTTTGTGAGTCTCCTTCGGTTCGTCGTGTGTGTTTGCTTTCGTTTGCTCGATCTTTGAGGTCGACGGGTTAGACGCGGTATCTTTTGGCGGGTTTTGTGTTTGTCCGTGGCAAAGTGAATTTACACTTCATGCAGCGCCGCTTAGAAAAACATTTTGTTTTGTTATGATTTGTGCCCAGGCAGTTGTAACAACGTTGTTGTCGTTGTAGTACTTGGTAACGTTCTTGCACAGTTACGAATTCGCTGCAATTGTCTGACCAATGGTTACCGTCACAGTAGGCGCATTTCTTTTGTGTCGGGCGTTGTTTCTCGCTCTGCGTTCTTGGCTGCGTTCTGGATAGCATCGTTCCCGTTGTCGGAACAAGTGGTTTTTCGTCGTAGGTTTCGTAGGTGTTCGTGGTTGACAGGCGACCCTTCTCGATTGTTTCGATTTCTCGTCGAAGTGCGATTCGTAACTTGTCAAGTGACTTATCCGCCGAACTGTCAGATCTGAATATCGCGTAACGTATGGATTCTGGTAGTTTCTTCAAGAGTATCGGTATAAGAAGGCAGCCCTACGTGTCGGTTTTTACGTCGAGGGCCTCCAGACCACGAATGTTTGATTCGTAGGAGTCATAAAATGTTCGCAGACTCGATATTTCGTATGTCGGTGGGGTAGCTCTGGTCAGAGAGTCCATGTATGCATTGATAATATTTTGTTTATCGCCGAAGCGTTCTTTCAATATTTCGATTGCTTTCGTATAGTTTTCATTGGTAAGTGGTAGTCCGGCGATCGCGCGCGCTGCCTCTCCTTTAAGCATATTTTGTAAATAATTCATTTTTTCGATGTTGTTCAATTCGGTGTGTTCGTCGATCGCTGCGCTAAAACTGTCCCAGAAAGTGAGCCACTCTAATTGATTGCCGTTGAATGGTTGAATGCTAAGTTTTGGCAAATTGACGTTGATTCGCGTAGTTGTCGGTTTCGTTGAACTATTGTTATCATGGAAAGAACTCACCGGTTTATCGTGTTGGTCGTTTTTCAATGCTTCCATTATCATGAACTTGTAGTCGGAGATGGTGTCTTGAACTGACAAGGCCTCTTCTATCTCGTTCTCTAGCTCTTCCTCGGAAATGGCCATGGCTATTTGTGAGTCCATTTGTGATATGTCGTTTCCTCTTCTTGTTAGTCGATCTTGAAGTGCTTTAAGTTCGGCGGTGTTGAGCGGCTCCGATTTCAGTAGTCTGTCGGCTTTTTTGAACTCTTGAGTGCAATGCCCTCTGTACGAACCTCGTACCGACTTCAGTC
>OX421446.1:60601851-60614351 GCA_949126865.1 Montipora capitata
AAGACTAAAAGCTGAGGGAAAGCAATGGTTCCTTGTCTTTGAGCGTTGAAACAAGACTGGCCACTCGTCGACATCGTTCGCCATACTGCACTATCCTGGAGAAGTTGACGTATAAAGCTAACCGGTAAAGAAGACATGAAAGTTAGGACCCGCAGCACAAGTAAGTACCATTTGCGTAGAGTATTATCTTTTGTCTCACGCGTGGTCACTTTAGGTGTAGATCGCGACGCTTCGACTGCTTATTTCGGGCGATCATGAGGTCGACTGAAATTTGGTTTTATCAACGGAGTTGATAATGTAAATTGGCTACCGTACAGAGATTCTAAAAGTTGACGTTTCGAGCGTTAGCCCTTCGACTGAGATCGATTTGTTGCGCTCCAACATTTGTACCACGATGATGATTGGAACATTGTCCCCCTATTGTCGCAATTTGCTTTGAATATTTTTATCGAACAGTCAAGGGAGAAGTAGCAGTTGTGTGGCATTGCACTGCATTTCCTGTCAAGTTCTAAATTTACCGTCAAAAATAAGATTTAGCCAAGCCTAAAAGCGGAGCTCCCTGGTTATTTATTCTTACTGCCTGTAGGGTTAGTGATAATGAAAGGTTTCGAATTGTCCGCGTTCTGATGTTTCCGGTGGCTGCTTTAATAATTAAATCATTTTCTTTGCTTTGTTCTATAGAAAAATTCATTGCCTAACCAGTGAATTCCACGGTACATTTTACGCTAAAAACCGATATCGCATGAATCACGAAGCGATGAGTACGATATAGGTCATCATAACGAGATGTAGCCTCATCTACTCATCCGTTGAAAATCATCAAAATAATATGTTAGAGTGAATGTTCCTGTGCATAGAAATATAGGAGTGTGTTTTTTAGATAATCAGGGTGGCTTAGTGGTTATCTATCGAGCCTCCCACCACTTCGAGCCGGGGTTCAACTCTAGCCCCGGCCTGCATGTGGGCTGAGTCTCAGTCGATCTCAACCTGAATCGAGGGTTTTTCTCCGGGTACTCCGGTTTTCCTCCCTCATCAAAATCGACTCGCAGCAAATTGACATCTAGCTGTGGTGCTGTGCTCCGACATCAAACATAGACTGTATAGCGGCAGCCAGAGGCGCCTTTGTATTATTATTATTATTATTATTATTATTATTATTCTAATCAGAGAACGTTTAGAAATACATTTGATAATAAAAATTAACGGTAAAACTACGACGTTTCGAAGTCTCCATGACCTCATTATCAAGTAAAATGTAAAATGTTAAAACTGATGTAAAATTGTAGCTCAGAGATTATATACAAATAAAATGTGATAAACTTCATTGGAATAATGAGCGTTCATTGTTATTGGTGTTTAACGTGTCAGTTCGTGCAGTATATGTTTAAATAAATACTTTTGCACGTATTGAGTCAGACTGCGTGTTTAGCTTTGGTTTTCGTTCGCGAATGAATAACATTTCGTGAATTAGGCAGTCCATTTTCCCGCGGCATTTCTTGAGAACAGAAAACATTTCCGCTAGGTCAGTGAACGTTACGCCGTGGGCTTCTTTCAGATGCTTGCCAATGACAGAGGCTTTATGTTCTTCTATGCGTTGATGAAGATGGCGTGTGGTATAACCGATATAATCCGCATCGCACGAATCACATTTGAAAATGTAAACAACGCATTGGTGGTTAATTAAAGCGGGCTTCTCTTCTTGTATCTTGAGCTTTTCCTCGATCTTACGACTCGTGAAAACTGGTTGTAGGTCAGTTCCGATTTTCCGGCCAAGATCTTTCAGCTGATGTCTTACTGTGTAGGCCGATTTTTGGTCTTTAAATGGCAAAGTTATTCTGACAGGTTTTGGTGTAGCCGCGTCAGCTTCAGTTGGGATTTCATGACGGCTTTGGATCGTAAACCTCGTGTACCCGGCGATAGCTGAGTTAATGAGTTTCACTGGGTACTTAAGCTTGGTAAACATCCGCTTGAGATGTTGGCATTCCTTCGTAAAAGATTCTTTCGTTGATGACAGGCGGTAAGCTCGGTTCAGCATTGTATTCAGCAGAGATCTTTTGTAACGCTGATCGACATGGCTCTGGTAATGTAAGAGCAGTCCTGTATCAGTTGGTTTACGATATACGCTTGTTGTCAGGTGGCAACCGCTTTTCTCGATCATGATACCGAGGAATGGAAGCTTGTTGTTTTCAGCAATTTCCATTGTGAATTGTATAGCAGGATGGCATTCGTTCAATGTTGAAAGGAAGGCTGTTGCGGCTTGAATATTCGGCATCGTGGCTAATGTGTCGTCGACGTACCTTTTATAGAAACTTGGTAACTTGTTGTTGCGATCCAGTTGTTCTTCAATGGAGCACAGGAAAACGTTTGCCATAAGGGGTCCCAGCTTAAGCTTAAGTACCCAGTGAAACTCATTAACTCAGCTATCGCCGGGTACACGAGGTTTACGATCCAAAGCCGTCATGAAATCCCAACTGAAGCTGACGCGGCTACACCAAAACCTGTCAGAATAACTTTGTTATTTAAAGACCAAAAATCGGCCGACACAGTAAGACATCAGCTGAAAGATCTTGGCCGGAAAATCGGAACTGACCTACAACCAGTTTTCACGAGTCGTAAGATCGAGGAAAAGCTCAAGATACAAGAAGAGAAGCCCGCTTTAATTAACCACCAATGCGTTGTTTACATTTTCAAATGTGATTCGTGCGATGCGGATTATATCGGTTATACCACACGCCATCTTCATCAACGCATAGAAGAACATAAAGCCTCTGTCATTGGCAAGCATCTGAAAGAAGCCCACGGCGTAGCGTTCACTGACCTAGCGGAAATATTTTCTGTTCTCAAGAAATGCCGCGGGAAAATGGACTGCCTAATTCACGAAATGTTATTCATTCGCGAACGAAAACCAAAGCTAAACACGCAGTCTGACTCAATACGTGCAAAAGTATTTATTTAAACATATACTGCACGAACTGACACGTTAAACACCAATAACAATGAACGCTCATTATTCCAATGAAGTTTATCACATTTTATTTGTATATAATCTCTGAGCTACAATTTTACATCAGTTTTAACATTTTACATTTTACTTGATAATGAGGTCATGGAGACTTCGAAACGTCGTAGTTTTACCGTTAATTTTTATTATCAAATGTATTTCTAAACGTTCTCTGATTAGAATTCTAAGACGGGAGAATCAACTGCACTTGTTCAGGCGTCTTGAACAGTCAAGCAGTAAGCAAATCAAATGTGATGGAGCCATCGAATTTCTTCGCCTTTGCCAGAATTTAGATCTTACACCAACCTTCGCCAAAGTCGACCAGACGAAGTCGAAGAACTGGCAACAATCATCGAAAGCGTTCTCAACAAATGTCATCGCCGAAGAGCTAAGATCAAAAAGGAAACAGAATGCTACGTTGAAGATGGAAATGAACACCATCTATGACCAAATCCGCCAACAATGTTCACCGCTACAGTACATGCTTATCTTACGTGTTATGACAGATCTTCGAAAGAAACTCTACGAAGACGTAATGACCAGCCACACGAGCAAGATTGCGAGGTTAATCAACAAGGAATTTGACGTTGACGAACACATTACAAACATCTCATCGTACCGACTGTCATTCTTTGAAAAGTTAGTTCTCTGCCGTGGTTTGAAATTCTCCATCGCTCAACCTGTGCCAGCTCGTGATGTAAAAGCTAGCTTTGAAAAAGCTTACTGGCGACTTGAACCCACATTACCAGAGGACAAAAAAGAATTAGCCGCCGCGACTCTTCGCTCGATTGCCCTGAATTATATTGAAAGGAGAGGCCCAAGACCACCCAAAGCACTGCAACAAGCCATAAATCAGCTTAGACGAAGGGAAGACATTGTCATTACAAAACCCGACAAAGGATCTGGCGTAGTAGTAATGGACAAGACAGAGTACATCCGCCTACTAAATGATGCTTCCATCAAAGACACAACGAAGTTCACCCCCATCAACACAGAAAGACCAAAAACACGCGGCCTGCCTCCTAAACACTACCATCCCTTACTACAAAAAGAAAAACAGCTTGAGTCCGTCGTCAGAAAAATCTTGCCAAAGCCGATTGCTGACACAGTTTGTCGTAAAGGTTCCCGTCTTGCTCACCTTTATGGTCTTCCAAAGACTCACAAACAGCAACTATCAATGCGACCGATACTATCATCGACTGGGACCTACAACTTCGCCCTGGCCAAGTGGCTTGAAGAGAAGCTTAAGCCCCTTTCATTAAATCAGCACACTATCTGCGATATCTTCTCCTTCGCCGAAGAGATAAGCGAAACACCACTCAACCTGAATGACATTCTTGTGTCCTATGACGTATGTGCTTTATTTACCAACGTGCCACTCGACGAGACTATTGAGATCATCGCCGAGAAAGCCTTTAAAAACAACTGGTTTAATGAAACGCATGGTCTCAACCTCACAAAGACAGGCCTTACCGAACTTTTAAGAATAGCAACCAAAGATCAGCTATTTCAGTTCGACGGTCAACTTTATGAGCAGGTGGACGGTGTGGCCATGGGCTCGCCCCTGGGACCCCTTATGGCAAACGTTTTCCTGTGCTCCATTGAAGAACAACTGGATCGCAACAACAAGTTACCAAGTTTCTATAAAAGGTACGTCGACGACACATTAGCCACGATGCCGAATATTCAAGCCGCAACAGCCTTCCTTTCAACATTGAACGAATGCCATCCTGCTATACAATTCACAATGGAAATTGCTGAAAACAACAAGCTTCCATTCCTCGGTATCATGATCGAGAAAAGCGGTTGCCACCTGACAACAAGCGTATATCGTAAACCAACTGATACAGGACTGCTCTTACATTACCAGAGCCATGTCGATCAGCGTTACAAAAGATCTCTGCTGAATACAATGCTGAACCGAGCTTACCGCCTGTCATCAACGAAAGAACCTTTTACGAAGGAATGCCAACATCTCAAGCGGATGTTTACCAAGCTTAAGTACCCAGTGAAACTCATTAACTCAGCTATCGCCGGGTACACGAGGTTTACGATCCAAAGCCGTCATGAAATCCCAACTGAAGCTGACGCGGCTACACCAAAACCTGTCAGAATAACTTTGCCATTTAAAGACCAAAAATCGGCCGACACAGTAAGACATCAGCTGAAAGATCTTGGCCGGAAAATCGGAACTGACCTACAACCAGTTTTCACGAGTCGTAAGATCGAGGAAAAGCTCAAGATACAAGAAGAGAAGCCCGCTTTAATTAACCACCAATGCGTTGTTTACATTTTCAAATGTGATTCGTGCGATGCGGATTATATCGGTTATACCACACGCCATCTTCATCAACGCATAGAAGAACATAAAGCCTCTGTCATTGGCAAGCATCTGAAAGAAGCCCACGGCGTAGCGTTCACTGACCTAGCGGAAATGTTTTCTGTTCTCAAGAAATGCCGCGGGAAAATGGACTGCCTAATTCACGAAATGTTATTCATTCGCGAACGAAAACCAAAGCTAAACACGCAGTCTGACTCAATACGTGCAAAAGTATTTATTTAAACATATACTGCACGAACTGACACGTTAAACACCAATAACAATGAACGCTCATTATTCCAATGAAGTTTATCACATTTTATTTGTATATAATCTCTGAGCTACAATTTTACATCAGTTTTAACATTTTACATTTTACTTGATAATGAGGTCATGGAGACTTCGAAACGTCGTAGTTTTACCGTTAATTTTTATTATCATTATTATTATTATTATTATTATTATTATTATTATTATTATGCCGCTGGGAATGTCGTAAAGAGTAGAGCGTTTCCGCAAGCGCTACCTGTTGTAACCACTCCTGGAACTCACTGAGGACACAAGGAAAGAAAAATTTTAAAAAAAGATAACTTCTTACATTGTGATTTTGTTTATTTTATCTTATTTTGTAGATTGTAAGAAGATCAAGTGATTCATGTCTTAAAAAATAGGGGTCACTGATGTAAAATCGATGTGATGTTCTGAAGCTCTTAGAAAATTTAAACAGACTTAACTGATTAGAGTTTCATGTGAAGTGCTAGGTTTCTACCCCATATGAACCATGTGAGTGTTAGCCCTACTAATGGAAATGGGCCCACACATGGACAGAGGAAAACTCTGACCAGGGTGGGAATTGAACCCACAACCTTCGGGTTAGATCACTGCTGCTCTACCGACTGAGCTACAAGGTCAGAACGGAGCAGGCCGTGCGAACTGAAGATGTTAAAGTCACGGCAATGAACATGTACAAGTACAAGGAAGGATTACGTTTTTGGAAACGTTGGCCGTGTAGCACTTATATTTGAACAGACTTAACTGATTAGAGTGTAATCTGAAGTGCTAGGTTTTTACCCCATACGAACCATGTGAGCGTTAGCCTTACTAATGGAAATGGGCCCACACAAGGACAGAGGAAAACTCTGACCAGGGTGGGAATTGAACCCACGACCTTCGGGTTAGATCACCGCTGCTCTACCGACTGAGCTACAAGGTCAGACAGGAGAAGGCCGTGGGAACTGAAGGTGTTTAAGTCACGGCAATGAACATGTACAGGTCAGAGTTTTTCTCTGTCCTTGAATGGGCACATTTCCATTAGTAGCGCTAACGCTCACATGGTTCGTATGGGGTAGAAAACTAGCACTTCACATTACACTCTAATCAGCCAAGTCTGTTCAAATATAAGTGCTACGCGGTAAACGTTTGCAAAAACGTAATCCTTCCTTGTACTTGTACATGTTCATTGCCGTGACTTAAACATCTCCAGTCCAGCAACAATCAGCGTCTTAAAATGACAAAAGAGAAAGTGGTGCCTTTGTAATTTCATCTGCAAATGGTTAGACTTTCAAGTCTTCTCGCATAAGGACTATAAACCAAAGGCCTCGTCTCACAAACATCTTCTTGTTAATCAATACTGTGGGACGGTAAAGAACTCACACACTCTTCGTGAGGGGTAGGGGGGACCCCCGGTGTTGTGGTCTGTCCTCCTTTCACATACTTGAGTGAGTTGGGTGGGTGGGTGAGATCGACTATGGACTGATAGCGGCCGCCAGAGGCGCCATTACAAGTTGACGTCCGATCTCACCCTTGAGAGAGAATTGTAAGCCGCCATGAGACTTTGTGATATGTGTGGTATCTAAATCCTAAATCATCATCATCCTCATCATCAAACTCAGTTTGGAGGTCGACATGACAATCTGGTTAGTACCCTCTGTTTGACACCGGTGTGCCCCCGCCCCTCCCCCCTTTGAGAACCTACCCTGGCTACGCCCCTGATAACACCAAATATTAATATTCAGATGGAATTGTGACACCAAGCCATCTAGCCACCTGGGAGGTAGTCATTATGGGAGTTCATAGTGAGCCCGTAGAGGATATAGATGCGACGAAAGTTAGTATAGTTGATAGCTCAACTGGTAGAGCACTGCACTGGTATCGCGGAAGTCTGGGTTCAAATCCCGTTAAAGCCTGAATTTTTCAGGCTTTCGTTTCTTTACTGCTCAAGTAACGTTCCAAACACCAAGAAACAGATGAAAGCACGACGCCCTAGGCGGAGTGCTGTTATTGTTTCGAGGTGTTTGGAAGTAATATGTCAAACACGAGTGCGAGTGTTTCATCAGGGGTTCCAAACACCGAGAAACAATAAAAGCACTTATTGTTACCAGGTGTTTGGAACCCCTGATGAAACATGAAGCACGAGGTTTTGACATCAAGTGATATAATTTGCGAACAGAAAAAAGTCGATATCTTGGCAGACGGCGATGTAATTGAGACCAAAAGCGGCAGACCTCAAAGCGCGATATAAAGCGTTGGAAAAAGGCTTTAACTCTTGTTTGGCGAGCCAATCATTTGCGAGCTCAAAAATTTAATACTGCCGTGTAGTTATAGTTATATCGCTAAATGCGCCTCCTGGAAGCGGGATTATCAAGAGTTCATCATGATTTAGCTATCACATTGAGGTTTGACCCTCTGCGAGCCTGGAGCAACAATTGACTTATTAGTGAATCAACGCCCGCTGCTTGGATGGGCTGCGCGTTTTGATTGCGTTATTTGTTGGGCCTCTAAGTTTTTCTGGAACAAACCCCGTGTCACACCCCCCTACAGCAAATTGTTTCATTGGAGGGTTTTAAATGGTTATTTTTGCGTTTTTTATCTGATAGCATATCACAAGTATCTACAAAAAATACTGAGGATGGCTGCAACATCAAGAAAGATGTTTCCTTTATTTGTTTCATTTGTGATACTTTATATCGTGTGGCTTTCTTGGAAAATGGAGGTCACCCCTAAGTCTTCCGATTGCATATTTCAAAGTGTAGAACCAGCTGAAATGCTGTCGTCAGGAAAACACTTGGAGTTGTATGTAAGATACAACACAAAAAAAGCGAACAGGAAGTTTTCCAGACTATAAACCGTAGGCCCCGTCTCTTCTTGTTAATCAACACTGTAGGGAGGAGCGGTGGCCTCATGGTTAGAGTGCTCGACTTCAGATCTAGTGGCCCGGGTTCGGGTTCGGGTTTGGGTTCGGGTTCGGGTCCTGACTAGCATCCCATCCAGGGGGGAGTAGAAATATTCCTAGTCGCTTCATGCTAATGAAACCGGAGATAAGTGCCGGCCTGATGGGCCTTCTGGTTCGAAAACAGAGACTTTAATCAACACTGTGGGACGGTAAAGAACTCCCCCCCCTTTGAGAACCCCACCTGGCTACGCCCTTGATAACACCAAATATTAAAGTGCCACTACGACGAAAATTTTTGGTTTTCTTTTCGAATTTTTTCAACGTCAATTAAGTCAATATGTTCAAAATAATACAATGCATTTAAATTTGGAACGATAGAAGCGAGGTAAGTCGGGAAATAGCCAGCCAAAAACCGCTAAAAGTCTGTCCGCCATTACTCGGACGCCATTGGAGAAGCCTGCGATTATTTTGTAAGCGGTCTTCACGCAAGATTTGGCTCGTGACGTCATACGCGCATCGCTGCGTGGGCGTTTGACAAAGCGAACAAGTCGATCAAGGAGTTATGTATATAATATCAGCAAAAAGCAACTCGGCGATCTCTCACATCTCATAGACGGATGGGAAATTAGCCGTGTTTATTTTGAGCGTTGCGCATATGACGTCAGACCCTAGGCGATCCAGCTACACACAACCCTTTTCCTCGCTCACGGTCATTTGCCATTCGAGTAATGGCGGACAGCGAAAACCGAAAAACTACGTTACAATAATCATGCTTTCCTTGGGAATTTTGAGATAAAAATTGGCATGATACCTATTTAGTACGTCTATTTTCAAAATCTTAGGAAAAAAGGACACGCAAAATTTTCATCGTAGTGGCACTTTAATATACAGATGGAATTGTGACACCAAGCCATCTAGCCACCTGGGAGGTAGTCATTATGGGAGTTCATAGTGAGCCCGTAGAGGATATAGATGCGACGAAAGTTAATATAGTTGATAGCTCAACTGGTAGAGCCCTGCACCAGTATCGCGGAAGTCTGGGTTCAAGTTTTGAGGCTTTTGTTTCGACGGCGCCCTAGGCGGAATGCTTTTATTGGTTCGCGGTGTTTGGAAGTAATATGGCAAACACGAGTGCGAGTGTTTCATCAGAAGTTCCAAACACCGAGAAACAATAAAAGCACTTATTGTTACGAGGTGTTTGGAACCCCTGATGAAACATGAAGCACGAGTTTTTGACATGACTTCTTAACCTTTTTTGTTTTACTAAGTACGAGTGTGACGTGATGATCTTTTGTTTTATCAAGTGATAGTAATTTGCGACCACAAAAAAGTCGATTTCGATTTCTTGGCAGACGGCGATGTAATTGAGACCCAAAACGGCAGACCTCAAAGCGCCAAAGCGCGATATAAAGCGTGTGAAAAAGGCTTAATCTCTTGTTAGGCGAGTCAATCATTTGCGAGCTCAAAAATTTAATACTGCGGTGTAGTTATATCGCTAGAGCGGTTTTCAAATGAGTATCGTAAAACCAAAACCAAAGTAATTACTTTGAGCAATGAAAAAGGACGTTGGCAATCCAGTGTACCAATCAAAACTCGTAGTAATTACACGTAGCCGACACAAAGCGCGGGAAAATGTGAACGTGCGAGCTACGATTGGTTTTGGTTTCACTTCTGATTGGTTGAAAAAGTGGCGTGAGAGCTTTGAACCAATCACTGAGTGAAGTACTGTAGTCAGAAACCAAAGCAATTCGCTAATTACTTTCGACACTCAATTGAAAACCGCTCTAAATGCGCCTCCTGGAAGCGCGATTATCAAGAGTTCATCACAATTTAGCTATCACATTGAGGTTTGACCGTCTGCGAGCCTGGAGCCACAATTTACTTATTTAGTTTAATTAACGCCCGCTCTTTGAATGTGCTGTGCGTTTTGATTGCGTTATTTGTTGGGCTACTAACTTTTCCTGGTACAAACCCCGTGCCACCCCCCCCCCCCCTTCCCTTCCAGCAAATTGTTTCATTCGAGGGTTTTAAATGGTTATTTTTGCGTTTGTTATCTGATAGCATCTCACATGTATCTACAAAAAATACTGAGGATGGCTGCAACATCAAGAAAGATGTTTCCTTTATTTGTTTCATTTGTGATATTTTATATCTTGTGGCTTTCTTGGAAAGTGGAGGTCACCCCTAAGTCTTCCGATTGCATATTTCAAAGTGTAGAACCAGCTGACTTGCTGTCATCAGGAAAAAACTTGGAATTGTACGTAAGATACAACACAAAAGAAGCAAACGGGAAGTTTTCCAGACTTGTAGAAGCTTGGCTCTTCAGAAGCGTTTCATTATTTTGGCCAAAGAATACAAGTCTTGTGGTGGTCTTGGATGGAGAACTTGAATCTGACCGGGAATACGGCTGCACATTAAAAAGCACCACTCGGTACAAACAGCTTGAATTGAGAGTTTGTTATATGGAACCATATTCTCAAGACATGATTCACCATTGGGGTAAGATGAGAATGTACCTTGATATGATGCACGCTGATTTGTGCACTAATGCGGCTTATGTTGGTCTAGTTGATTACGACACAGTCTTTACCACAGCAGTTACACCAAGCCTGTTATTTGAAGATGGTAGACCTGTGGTCATAGGAAGAATCGGAGAACCCAGAATACCTTGCTGGATCCAAACAGCCGAGTACGTGCTTGGTGTTAAACAGGTGATGCAGTGCATGCATTATTTTCCAGTCACATTCAAAACAGCGCATATCAGTGAAATGCGTGAGTACGTAACGAAACTGCACGGTAAAGACTTCAAAGAAGTTTTCTCAGAAGCCAGCGGAAAAGTTAATGTAACGAGTTCATGCTATTGTCATTATTCAATAATGTGCAACTACATGTGGTACCATCACAGAAACGAATATGCTTGGCATCTGCAATACATCAACATGACTCACCCTTTAAACGCCTCGGTACCTGACGAGTATTTCTTTACTGAGGTTAAGCCGTACGAGAAGATTCCACATCCACGGACGTCACAGCACCTACGCCATTACATGTTCAATGGAACATATATGGATTACCGAGACCCTCCCGAACGGTTCGTCAATGACACTCTCATTGAGGGTCTATGTTATTCATTTGAGATAACGCTCTGCGGTGATTTATGTGCGGGCTATAATCGAACGCGCATTCATGCCAATTTGTTCAATTTCGAGAACTATGATTGGCTGTGGGATGATCGTTGCATGGAGAAACAAATAGAACATTATCGAAATGTTTCGCATCTTTTTAGCACGAGTTTCTTCTACTTGGGATCGCAAGAGGAGGTGTGCAATGAAATAAAGCAGCTTAGTAGGGATGATGAGTCCTACGCCAAGCCTTAAAAAAAGTTAAATTTTTATCACCCTCCTCGTGTGGAATGAAATAAGGCAGCCCCTTCTCTAGTTGTGTCAGGACCGCACAAAAAGAGAAGAATTATGTCAAGGGTCTATAAAAAGGCCGTCACTGATTCACGAATTCTGTGTCTACTAACTTCAAATAGTACGTTTCTGCTACGAACTGCATCCTTCTTGTATTTTATCAAGCGAAAATGAAGGAGACCGAGGGAGTGTAGGGGCGTTGGCCGGGGTATGTGAATTTCAAAAAAAAGTTATTTTCAGATCGTAAGTCTGTTTCTCGAGACATCCGCGACTATTAAGAGTGACGTCGTACGAACTTATCTGCCATTAGATTCGCAAGAAATTGTACTCCGGGCTTGGGGACAAAATATATAATCCCAATTTCCTCGCTTATGAAATTCGTTCCCGTCAACAAAACATAACTCGGAAAACTATTATGAATTCTGCTGACTTTGCGGACGTCTCGGGAAACAGACTTCGTTTTCGGGACATCTAAAAATAACAGTAGTGTAGCAGCTCTTAAAACCTGCTATTGTTTGGTATTGTAAGCAGCTTCTATAGTTTTTAAGAAGGGTGATTCCTCAGTATGGCACTGCACATCCTGCACTGCGTATA
>OX421446.1:60631851-60639351 GCA_949126865.1 Montipora capitata
ATATCAAGCTAGTTCCGAGGAGGTCCTTCGGTAATTTGGCTAAATTTCACAACTGACCATGGATTTAAATTTTCAATTAACCTTCTGGCTGAATCTTCGTCGTCCGACCGCAAAAACACTCACGTAACAGGCAAGAAGCACGTGGTGTTTAAGTGCGACCACGCGGTTATCGAAGTAGCGAAGTACATTTTGTGCTATTGATTTACAGTGTGTGAGACCGATTTTCTTGTAGTATTGAGACGTAACTGAGTTTTTAGTGGGAAAAGGAAGGTGAGTCGTGTTCTATTGTAGCTACCAATTCCGAATGATTTCATCATATAAAGATTCAAATACAGATGTTGTCTACTGTTTACCCTGGCTTAAAGACAAAACGTGATTCGCCAGTTGGCGACCAGTTCTGAAAATCTAGTCGCCAGCATTCAATTTTTGGTCGCATTGGCGACCAGTGAGTCGCAATTTCGAGCCCTGTTAATAAATAACATAGAGGATTATCTTTTGTCTCACGCGTAGTCACTTTAGATGTAGATTGCGACGTTTCGACTGCTTATTGCTAGTCTTCATCAGGCGATTAGGTCGACTGAGATCGACTGGTTACCCTCCACCATTTGTATCACGATGATGATTAAGGCATTGTTCCGCTGTTGTCACAATTTGCTTTGAATATTTCTATCGAACAGTGAAGGGTGTAGCATTGCACTGTATTTCCTCTTTCTAAATTTACCGTCAAAAATAATACTAATAAATATATGTAATTGAACTAGCTTGTTCGGTCCGTACTGGGAAAATATTGGTCTCGTTCCTTTTTTTCGAAAGTTGATGCTCGGTCCACAAACTTGCAAGAAAGAAACGAGACCAACATTTTCCCAGCACGAACCCGAACAAGCTAGTTCAATCTAGGCTTACGCGCCGATGAAACCCAAATTTGAACTCCCCCCCCCGGCAAACCCGGGGCATTAGACTATTTTCTGTGCCTGGGGAGTGGGAAATTTGACGGGTAAGGCCTTCCCGGGGCTGGAGAATTTGACCGTGCCTGGGTGGGTGGGGAAAATTGATCCAGAAGTGTCAGGTTTCAATTAATTTTTTTTTTCGTGCGCCGAAGTCGCTTACAGCTATAAACACGTGTTTGGACGGGATGGAAGAGTTTAAAGGAAGAGATATAGCATTTGTGAGCGATTGGCTTTCAAAAAAAGATCTTCAAAAGTTGTGTAGTATTTTTGAAGGTATATGTGAAAAGTAGAGAGTACTTAAATATTAATGAATATAGATTGCAACGATGTAGATTTTTTATACAATGAGTCAAGCAGCGGCTTTGTCCCACGTTTGTGCCTGCAGACGTTTTTAGAATAGCCATAAAACAGCAGTGAACAGTGAAAGAAAAAAAAATCTGTCGAATGAAAAACCGCTTTGGCTTAAACTTTCACGTGACGTCATCGCCGCCATGTTGTTGGACGAAAAAGAAAGATCTCTCATCACTCATTTTTTCGTCCTCCAGAAGTCCTACATTTCTCTATTGGTACTGGTGGCTCTAGAGGTTGGTTGAAGACGTCCTATACCCTGCAACTCGATCAACATTCTTCGTAGCCGGGTGACTAATTGATTGCTGCCGCAGTGAGTGAGCCTGAAACGAACGAACGAGGCAGCTCTCTAATCTGGAATTGACTGGAAAACACATTTTTCTTCGAAATGCAAAGGGATTGTGGTAATGTGCTAACGAAGGAATTAAGATGCACGGGTAGGCTAGGGCATTTGAACATCATTTTGGTCCGAGGGAGCGGGAATTTGAACGATCCAATCTTAAGTGTGGTTCTATCTTTTCTCAACATCAACCACTGAACAGCTATTACACCTTCGAACATCTGCTCCCTAATTGTCCGGTTAAACATGAAACGTTAGTGATGTATTGGTGTATTTGTTAATTTAAACACAGGAAAATTATATCTTAACTTTCAGGCTACCGAGATGCAACTTGTTTTGCCTGGCATACACTTTTCTCAACAGCAACGGTGAATTGGTTCTTTTCTGATTTTAAAGCAATCAATTTTTAAGTTTTATACTTATGGAACTCGATAACTGAGGAATAAAACTCAACAGCTATTACACCTTCGAACATCTGCTTCCCTAATTGTCCGGTTAAACATGAAACGTTAGTGATGTATTGGTGTATTTGTCAATTTAAACACAGGCAAATTATTTCTTAACTTTTAGGCTACCGAGATGCAACTTGTTTTGCGGTTAGGTTAGGTTAGGGTTAGGGTTAGGGTTAGGGTGAACAGCACAGCAACGGTGAATTGGTTCTTTTCTGATTTTAAAGCAATCAATTTTTAAGTTTTATACTTATGGAACTCGATAACTGAGGAATAAAACTCAACAGCTATTACACCTTCGAACATCTGCTTCCCTAATTGTCCGGTTAAACATGAAACGTTAGTGATGTATTGGTGTATTTGTCAATTTAAACACAGGCAAATTATTTCTTAACTTTTAGGCTACCGAGATGCAACTTGTTTTGCCTGGCATACACTTTTCTCAACAGCAACGGTGAATTGGTTCTTTTCTGATTTTAAAGCAATCCATTTTTAAGTTTTATACTTATGGAACTCGATAACTGAGGAATAAAACTCAACAGCTATTACACCTTCGAACATCTGCTTCCCTAATTGTCCGGTTAAACATGAAACGTTAGTGATGTATTCGTGTATTTGTTAATTTAACACAGGCAAATTATTTCTTAACTTTTAGGATACCGAGATGCAACTTGTTTTGCCTGGCATACACTTATGGAACTCGTTAACTGAGGAACTGGGAAATTTAGAATGCCCAATTGTAGCTGTGTAAAATTTCATTCCGGGCTAATTGATTTCCCAGCATGTCACAGGCAGGCACATACAATATTAATCACAGACTTATCATTTTCCTGCTATCATGGTATCCTGATATCATGAAATTGAACCTAACAGCAATCATTTTACCTCAACGTTTGAGCGTGAGCCTGTATACCGGGAAGGCTTCCAGCACCGAATTCCCCGACATCAACATTGTTTACTGCCTCCATAACTCGTTTGAAAACATCTGAATACAGAAATCCATGACATTCAGACGACGACTGCTCAATTAATCCCCCCACAGAGGCCAACCAAAGTTATTCCGTAAGCTTCGTCCACGTTTTTACCAGAATTTAGGACGGCAGGTCTAATCTTCAGGTCGCAGGTCACAGGTTGCAGGTCATTGTTTCACCAATACAGAAAGTATCCTAAACATTCTTAAAAGCTACCCTTAGGCCTAATTAGGCCTAAATATAAGTTTTTAGGCCTAAGGTTAGCTTTTAAGAATGTTCACGATACTTTCTGTATTGGTGAAACAATGACCTGCAACCTGTGACCTGCAACCGGCAGATTAGACCCGCCGAATTTCGGAACGTGATCACCATTTTCCCGCAAAATATTACCGACTTGAAGGCGACAAATCTCGCTTCGAAAGAGCTGAAAAAACTTTCCTTCGACAAATTGGCTAACATTTCGAGCAACCAGTTTATTTGAAAGGCTGTACCATTTTTCCCTGGGTGAGAGAGTTAATCCATAAATCCTATAGAACGAAAAATGGTTCCGTGTCCCAGCACTAACCGCCACTGTCGATGCGCACAAACGAACTGAAATAGATTGTGTTCCCCACAAAGTTCGTCTCGCCCCAAAATATGGTCATTCAATAAAAAATTAACTACTGTTTTTCTGCTTAACGTAAGTTCACAGTACAATCTGATCAATCCTGAATACTAAAACACTTTTCTGAATACAAAACACCTTTTGTGTTATGTTTTTAGCCCGGCTTTGTTGACGGATATCTACACCGTCAGGAGACGTCCAGCCGAGAATTCCTGACGAATCAAAACACTTAATTAACACTCGGCTAACAACCGAGGGCGTAGCTGAGGGGGGAGGGGGGGGGGGGCCTGGGGTGCCCGTGACCCCCCTCTTTTAAACCCTTTTTTGAGGAAACTACCTGATGATATTCAGGAGGCGAAAAACGCCAAAAAGGTTTTCTTGATCGCAAAAACCATTGTTGAAAAGCTCACTTTTTTCCACAGGTGGCTCAGTTGGTTGAGAATCGGGCTGCCATTCGGGAGGTCGTGACTTCGACTCCGGCCGGACAAACAATTAGCGTCTTAAAAGGACAAAAGAGAAAGTGCTGCCTTTGTAATTACATCGGCAAATGGTTAGAGTTTCAAGTCTTCTCGCATAAGGACTATAAACCAAAGGCCTCGTCTCACAAACATCTTCTTGTTAATCAATACTGTGGGACGGTAAAGAACTCACACACTCTTCGTGAGGGGTAGGGGGGACCCCCGGTGTTGTGGTCTGTCCTCCTTTCACATACTTGAGTGAGTTGGGTGGGTGGGTGAGATCGACTATGGACTGATAGCGGCCGCCAGAGGCGCCATTACAAGCTGACGTCTGATCTCACCCTTGAGAGAGAATTGTAGGCCGCCATGAGACTTTGTGATATGTGAGGTATCTAAATCCTAAATCATCATCATCCTCATCATCAAACTCAGTGTGGAGGTCGACATGACAATCTGGTTAGTACCCTCTGTTTGACACCGGTGTGCCCCCCCCCCCTCCCCCCTTTGAGAACCTACCCTGGCTACGCCCCTGATAACACCAAATATTAATATTCAGATGGAATTGTGACACCAAGCCATCTAGCCACCTGAGTTCATAGTGAGCCCGTAGAGGATATAGATGCGACGAAAGTTAGTACAGTTGATAGCTCAACTGGTAGAGCACTGCACTGGTATCGCGGAAGTCTGGGTTCAAATCCCGTTAAAGCCTGAATTTTTCAGGTTTTCGTTTCTTTACTGCTCAAGTTACGTTCCAAACACCAAGAAACAGATGAAAGCACGACGCCCTAGGCGGAGTGCTGTTATTGTTTCGAGGTGTTTGGAAGTAATATGTCAAACACGAGTGCGAGTGTTTCATCAGGGGTTCCAAACACCGAGAAACAATAAAAGCACTTATTGTTACGAGGTGTTTGGAACCCCTGATGAAACATGAAGCACGAGTTTTTGACATCAAGTGATATAATTTGCGAACAGAAAAAAGTCGATATCTTGGCAGACGGCGATGTAATTGAGACCAAAAGCGGCAGACCTCAAAGCGCGATATAAAGCGTGTGAAAAAGGCTTTAACTGTTGTTTGGCGAGCCAATCATTTGCGAGCTCAAAAATTTAATACTGCCGTGTAGTTATAGTTATATCGCTAAATGCGCCTCCCGGAAGCGGGATTATCAAGAGTTCATCATGATTTAGCTATCACATTGAGGTTTGACCCTCTGCGAGCCTGGAGCAACAATTGACTTATTTAGTTAATCAACGCCGGCTGCTCGGATGGGCTGCGCGTTTTGATTGCGTTATTTGTTGGGCCTCTAAGTTTTTCTGGAACAAACCCCGTGTCACACCCCCCTACAGCAAATTGTTTCATTCGAGGGTTTTAAATGGTTATTTTTGCGTTTTCTATCTGATAGCATCTCACAAGTATCTACAAAAAATACTGGGGATGGCTGCAACATCAAGAAAGATGTTCCCTTTATTTGTTTCATTTGTGATACTTTATATCGTGTGGCTTTCTTGGAAAATGGAGGTCACCCCTAAGTCTTCCGATTGCATATTTCAAAAAGTAGAACCAGCTGAATTGCTGTCGTCAGGAAAACACTTGGAGTTGTATGTAAGATACAACACAAAAAAAGCGAACGGGAAGTTTTCCAGACTTGTAGAAGCTTGGCTCTTCAGAAGCGTTTCATTATTTTGGCCGAAGAATACAAGTCTTGTGGTGGTCTTGGATGAAGAACTTGAAGCTGACTGGGAATACGGCTGCACATTGAAAAACACCACTCGATACAAACAGCTTGAATTGAGAGTTTGTTATATGGAACCATATTCTCAAGACATGATTCACCATTGGGGTAAGATGAGAATGTACCTTGACATGATGCACGCTGATTTGTGCACTAATGCAGCTTATGTTGGGCTAGTTGATTACGACACAGTCTTTACCACAGCAGTTACACCAAGCCTGTTATTTGAAGATGGTAGACCTGTGGTCATAGGAAGAATCGGAGAACCCAGAATACCTTGCTGGATCCAAACAGCCGAGTACGTGCTTGGTGTTAAACAGGTGATGCAGTGCATGCATTATTTTCCAGTCACATTCAAAACAGCGCATATCAGTGAAATGCGTGAGTACGTAACGAAACTGCACGGTAAAGACTTCAAAGACGTTTTCTCAGAAGCCAGCGGAAAAGTTAATGTAAAGAGTTCATGCTATTGTCATTATTCAATAATGTGCAACTACATGTGGTACCATCACAGAAACGAATATGCTTGGCATCTGCAATACATCAACATGACTCACCCTTTAAACGCCTCGGTACCTGATGAGTATTTCTTTACTGAGGTTAAGCCGTACGAGAAGATTCCACATCCACGGATGTCACAGCACATACGCCATTACATGCTCGACGGAAAATATATGGATAACCGAGACCCTCCCGAACGGTTCGTGAATGACACTCTCATTGAGGGCCTATGTTATTCATTTGAGATAACGCTCTGCGGGGATTTATGTGCGGGCTATAATCGAACGCGCATTCATGCCAATTTGTTCAATTTCGAGAACTATGATTGGCTGTGGGATGATCGTTGCATGGAGAAACAAATAAAACATTATCGAAATGTTTCGCATCTTTTTAGCACGAGTTTCTTCTACTTGGGATCGCAAGAGGAGGTGTGCAATGAAATAAAGCAGCTTAGTAGTACAGGGATGATGAGTCCTACGCCAAGCCTTAAAAAAATAATGAATGTGGAATGAAATAACTCTTTGCGAATAAGCGGACGCACTCAGAGAACATGGCAAATTTTGTTGTTTCGATCTACGATAATCGAGATAGGCAGGTACGATGGTGTTTTACTCTTAAAAGAGCACGGTGACCTATATTTTTTATTGCATAATTTTTGTTTACAAACTATCCCCTTTAAATCAAAAAGTTTTTAAAAGAATTATCGGAAGGAAAAAAGATATAGTAAAACGTACACAGAGCCCCTTACCGAGGGATATAAATTATGATCTTGAAAACAACGACTCGAGAAACGTTTTGAGTCGACATCGTTTTAAGTTGAGTGATTTTTCCATAAACTATATAAGACAGTGTTCCATATACTCTAGACTTTCTATTTATCAGGTGTTTTTTCAAGTTTTACGTGAATAACCCTCTCGTTTAGCTACTGCAAAATGAACCCTGAGCCGATGAAATAACGCACGTGATTAGTGTCAGTACTGGCATCAATGGGGTAAGATTGGCCCATCCCATTATATCTCTCAAGCAAGGGCGGTGACTTATCTTTTTTATTGCAGTTCTCAAAACAGGGATTAGTAGAAAACATTCAGGGAAAGTTTCAAGAAAATTGTTTGACAATTTTTTTTTTCTGGGGAATCACCTTAAGTCCAAGTC
>OX421446.1:60644351-60649351 GCA_949126865.1 Montipora capitata
TCAGAAATAAATACATGTAGATTGCAATGCTAAACAGAATGTATCCTTGGCTTTTCTGTGTAGCGTTTAATCAAGTAAAAGGGTACAGCATGGTCCTTTTAAATACCTGCACAGCATACCTCCCATTATTAAAATGCCACTACAAGGTTGAAATGCAAGAAAAGGCATTAAGTCTAAACATTTTCAAGAATGACCTTTTTATTCAGTCTACACAACTAGCTGCACGACAAACGTGTATCACTGTGACTTGGAAAAAAACAACTTTCAGATTTGATTTAGGTTAATTTCAAAAATATCAATATTATTATTTTACCCTCATCAGCTGGAGAACAAATATCAATTTACCCTTTTTCCTTAGTGAGCTTATAAAAGGCAGGGGACTAATTTTGTTGTATGCAAAGATTACCATAAGTCATGAGACTTAATATCAACATCTTTTCTAAATGATTATCAGATAACTTTCTGAGCAGGTCCCCCATTCCCACCACTTACCATTTGCAGATACATGTAAATTTGAAAAAATTGTAGAATTAAATGATACATTGAAACACGGTACATCTTTCAATACAAATTTCCGTTAAGTCACGCTGCTGGCTCTATTTCAATGACTGCTTACATCATATTAGTGTCAATTTTACTTAACTCAAAAAAGAAAGTATTAATTTGTACATGTATGTATATTAAACACATCCAAAGCCTTTGCACCCATTGTCAACAGCAAAGATAAACTGTTTATAAAACTCATTCAAAGAGTCAAAAACCACTGGGACTTGAAGCTTGAGGAGGCAAGTCTCCGCAAAAAAAGTGGAAGAACCATTACTTCTGTAGTCCAATTGTATCTTCTCTTCAAACCCTAATGGGGGGATACTGTTCCTTGCTGTGGCATACATTAAGAATAACTTTATTGTTCGCCTTGGTCAGAGCATTTTTAATGTACCCTCTGGCTGAGACTGGGTTAGAAAAAATGAATGATGAACAGTCATTTCAAAACGAATATACATACATACACACTTTTAAAGCTAGTCAGGAGAAAAAGCCAGGGACTTTTTCAGTAATCCCAAATGAGGCTACCATTGCCCAACACTGTGAGGTAAAGTTGAAACCGAAATTCAGGTTAAAATGCTTTAAACATAGTTTCACTACCCCATCCATTAACAACCACAAGTGGACCACTATGTAGAAAGTAAAATGAAGATCATGCAAATTGTAAATAAAGCTGCTGGGACCAAAATAATAAATCAGGACAAAGGGCACTTCAAATACATGAGCATGTTCTTGGTTCTATAACACGTGGTACTGTACGATAATAAAGAAACATGACGAAGCACTCAGGAGGATCTCTGTGGCAGGTGGCAACACTGTTGCTATTTGAAAATTAAAAAATTAAACGAGACTTACCTGTAAGTTGAAGTTTGATTGGAATTCTATGGAGTCATCAAACTGCACCAAGGGATCACATGAGATAGCTAGGCGCATGCGCATAATCAGTATTCACAGCCGAATGTGAGTGTCGCAATTGACACCAGGGTAGTAGAATACAAAAGTCCTCAAAAAACCATACCCAGTCTGGGAGGGTGAAATGTGAGGTAAACATGCTGCGGTGGGCATGTGATCCCTTGGTGCAGTTTGATGACTCGATAGAATTCCAATCAAACTTCAACTTACAGGTAAGTCTCGTTTAATTTTTTAATTCTATCTCGTCATCACTGCCCAGGGATCCCATGAGATTTCAAAGACAAGACAGTCACATGAGGACAAATAGACTGCAGAAGACAGTAACATAAGAACGTCCTTTAATGGAAATAAGAAATAGAAACGCTCAGTATAACAAGTCTACAACAAAGCAAACAGTGGGGTGTTACATATAACAACTACACCCAATATAACATGGCCTCAAATGACCTGCTGGCCAGATAAAAAATGTGTATACAAATAATCGGGAGATTTCTCCTCCCGGGAAAAAACAAGTCCACATTAATGGACAGGACTTCGTTAGAAGTTACTCAATATGTAGTACTGCTGATGCAAAGGTTGTGGATTGGACTGGTTTATCATAGAATCGATCAAAAGATCTAGACGAGGACCACCCTGCCGTGCGCAAAATCTCGTCCATTGGAATACATGCTGCATTGGCTTTGGAAGTGGCGGCACACCGAGTGCTGTGTGGTTTGAATGATGCAACATCAATTCCAGCAGAAGACATAACAGTTCGAATCCATCTTGACAAAGTTTCCTTTGAAATTGCTTTGTGTGGTCTGGTGAAGCTAAGAAATAACTGAGTTTCTTTTCCTCTTAAGGGCTGGGTTCGTTTAAGGTATTCCGTTAGGTATGAATAAACACAGAGGGACTTGTCATGAGGGTATGCATGCAACATCACTGACGGTGGCTGATAGCCAGGCCTACTTTGTTTAACGTGAGCGGGTAAAACAAACTCAAAACATGAAGATGTATCTTTCATGAAGTTAATATTAAGCATACGCAAAGTCTGGCTCCTCTGTGCGGAGACCAGGGCAACTAGCATTGTTACTTTCAGAGTCAGTGTCTTGAGATCTAACTTCTCCATAGGGCTTAATCCTGAAAGATATGACAAAACTGGCTGCACATCCCAAGTGGATTGATATCGAGGCATAGGTGGTGTACATTTATAGATCCCTTTCATGAATCTTGATACTATTGGGTGACTCCCAATAGGTGTCCTGTCTGAAGATACAGTCAGTGCTGATATAGCACTTCTGGCTGTATTTAGTGTTGTGTACGTTAAACCTTGTTCATGAAGTCGAACTAAAAAAATCCAGCACAGAAGTCACAGATGGGCTATAGGGAGAAACTTGTTGTTCACCACAAAACTCAAACCATCGCCTGAGGTATGGTTGGTATTGCTTCTGTGTTCCAACGGACCAGGAATGTAAGAATTTCTGTAGCTTTCCCTGAAAAGTTGCTCTGGAGGAAGCCTTGCCGGAGACTCTGCAAGCCAACAGGCGAAGTCGCTTTCGTAAGGGGTGTAGAGCACCCCTGTGAGGTTGTGTTAGTAGATTGGTGGATTGGGGGAGAAGGAGGGGTCTGTCTATCAGAAGGTGTAACAATGTTGTGAACCATGGCTGGGTTTGCCAAAGAGGGATCAGTATCACTCCTGTTGCCTCGTGGAATTCTATTTTCTGCAGGCATGAGGCAATTACACTGAATGGAGGAAAACAGTAAAAATATGAGTTAGCCCAATTCATATGAAAAGCGTTCACAAACTTTGCTCCAGGATCTGGCTTCCACGAAACATAGTCCTGAACCTTATAATTTAGCCTGGATGCAAACAGGTCAATTTGGAAAGGGCCCCATATATTGCTGATATCTTCAAACACTTTCGTATTTAGGGACCATTCTGTGGAGCCATCAAAATTCCTGGATTCTTGGTCAGCAACTACGTTAGTAACGCGTGGGATGTGGCATGAGCTAAGCTAAATATTCCTGCTATTAGCCCACTGCCAAATCTGCAGTGCCATGTCATTTCAGTCATTCGACTTTATGCCCCCCATAGCATTGATGTACGACACTGTAGTAGTGTTATCTGACTGGATCCTTATGTGTTTATCTGTTAAGTCACTACACAAAGATTGCAAGCCAAACAAAACTGCTTTCATTTCTAAATAATTGATGTGGAAACAGTGTTCTTTAGCACTCCAAAGTCCTCCAGTCTGCTGTTCTTCACACATTGCCCCCCACCCTGTGTTAGAGGCATCAGTAGTGAGGGTTAAGTCAGGGTTGGTTTGCATTATATTTTTAAATGCTGTATTCACGTTGATCACCCACCAGTGCAATTCTGATCTGGCCTTTGCACTCAAGCTCATGAGTGCATCATAATCACCCTTGTTAATTGTTAAAGCTGAAATCTTATTTCGTTCTAAATGTCTGTAGTGCAACTCGCCAAACTGCACTCCTGGAAGACTGGATACCAACAGCCCTATGACCCGAGCAACCTCCCTAATAGTAGGATAGCTCTGATTTAGAAGGTTCTCACAGGCCTGTTTAACAGTAATAGCTTTCCTGGGTGGAAGGCGTATAGTCATTGAGTTGCTATTCAGCAAAAAACCAAGAAACTCCAATTCTTGCGTGGGTATGAGCACTGACTTAGTAGGGTAGACGACAAACCCTAATTTGAGAAACGTATTTGTTGTCTCCCAACTGTTTTCCCCGCAGGAGGTATAGGTGTGACCCATGAGAAAAGAGTCATCAATGTGTCCCATGCAGAAATGCCCTAGAGATCTGAGGTGAGCATAGATTGGCTTCAACACTTTGGTAAACAATCGTGGGGCAGATGCTAACCCATTTGGAAGGCAGGTAAATCGAAAATAATTGCCTTGCCATTCAAACTTGAGAAAATTACGATCCTCTACTGAAATAGGGATAGAATAATATGCATCCTTAAGATCCACTGATGCCATAAAGCATCCTGGTCGCATGAGTTTGTGGGCGGCATGGATGGTATCCATTTTGAAATGATAGTATGCCACAAACTCGTTGAGGGGTTTTAAGTTCAAAATAAGCCTATGGCTACCATCCTTTTTGGGTCTCACAAATATGGTAGAGATAAAGTCTCCATCACTGGGCTTAGATGGTTCTATAACCCCTTTTGTGAGGAGTTTGGCTATTTCATGGTTTATGATGTCTTTGTCCGTAGACGAAAAAATAATTTGTCTGGGTTGGGTAGCCTGAACAGGTCTACAATGCCCCTCAAACTCTATGTGATGATGCTGGATGGCATCAAGAATAACAGGATCAGTAGTAACTGCTTTCCAGTTTGTTATGTGCTCCTTAACACAGCCTGCTTTAAAGTTAAGGACCAGCTGGGATAGCAATTCTGCATTCACAATAGATGGGACTTTTTCCCTCACCTTGTCTTTCATTGATCCTTCCGGATTGGAGTGTGTTGTTTGGTGTGGGCACCCCTTGGTGCCCGGCTGTTTGCTAAAAAATGCCTTTGGGAATTTGCCTTCTGTGTGGCGAATTGC
>OX421446.1:60656851-60674351 GCA_949126865.1 Montipora capitata
TGACATGGTTTCTTCTGACTGGTTTAAATTGGCGGCCCTTTGTTTGTTTCACGCGGCAAAGTGTATCTAAAAATAAATCCATTTGTGACTGTTCTGGGGCAAGACCGCAAAGTGATAGATCAACACTCTTATCTAATTCACTCTTGTAATAATGATAATGATAATGATAATGATAATAATGATAGTGGGAATTACTGTCAGCCAGTTCGATGCTCACTACTCCGTGGCTAGCTCTACCGCTCGCTTGGTTCTTGTCGTCAGTGAGGTCTTCACCCGTTCTATCCTCTCATCCATGCACTCATCCTTCTCCTTACGCGCGCTTATTTGCAGTGTTCTTATTTCTGACGCATCCGGGGTCTGATGCACTTGCTCCACATTTTGCCTTACTAGAGGATCTGTGACCCTGACTGAAGCGTCATATTCTTTGGGTGAGGCTCTGGCTGGATCTATAAACCGTTCCCTACCCCAGTCCCTTGCTCGGCTCACTTCACTTGCCTTTTCGCCACGTTCCTCAGTTTTCGCGCCATGACCTCAACTGCAGAGCGTGGTCCCAGGCTAGGTTCGGCTGACTCAGAAGGGACTGCCAGCAGTCTACGATATCACCGGTTCGAATTCTCACGGTAATTTAAATTGTGGAAACTTTTTAATGAGTGTTATAATCGATTAGAAATATTCAACTATCAGTTTTGCCGCAGGTTTTCTCTGCTTTGGTGAAAATTTGTTGCAATTTAATGATGTATCCTATGTATCTACATAGATTTTGAAAGTAATGAGTTTTATGTCAACGAAATAGCTTCTTTTTTCGCATTTTTCGCATTCGTTCAATTGCGTGTGCAAAATGTTGCACATTTACACCAAGTTCCACATTAATTATTTGCGAAAATGTCAAACTCTCACGAAAGCCGGCAATTTATGAGACAGACTAATTTATCATGTCCATCGATAACACTTCTAATTCGGAGTTGACGTACTGGTGACATTCTTACCACTTTTCACTCTCGACAACAGTGTTCAGGCTTAGCATTTCATATTTAAATTTATCATCGTTTGAGTGATGAACCAATTAATCTTTTAATTAACATATCGGACAGCTATCAACTGTTAATATAGAAGAGTCCTATATTTGACCCTTGGCATATACTTTTGAGTAAGATTGCACTGTAGATGTGCTGTTTCAAACAGAAATAAAATTATCGTTCATCGAAGTTCAAGTCCTCTGTTTTGGGATCAACTACTGACGCAGCAGAGTGGAATTTGATGTGCAGGCAGTGTCTTGAAATTGGTGACACACCGAGTGGCAAAGTGAGTTCATTTTCAATGTTTCCTTCAAAAGGTATCAAAGAATTGAGGTTACAAACTTGTATAAAAGCTAGGAGTTTGTCATTGTTAGTGTAACTAGCCTAGGAAGTTTAACGCAGATCTGAATTGGTCGCAGTTTTCTCTTTGCGTTGAGCGCAATTGTTATCAGGCTGTCAGTAAAATCCTAGTCTAATCTTCTCTTTCTTATTTATTGAGGCCAGAGTAAGGAGTACTATTTAATTTCCAATTGTACGGCGGCACTCTTCCGCCATCTCAGTTATGAAGATTCCACAGGGCCCGGAGCTTCGCTTCCTTTCTACAGTCTCCCGTACCCTTTCTACGTAGGCCCGATTTTTCCTTTGCAATTTTGCCCTCTGTCCAAGGACCTCCTCCTTCCAAGTTTGTGGTTACAGTTTACTGATTGACCTGATGATCAATGGCCATTTTAAAGAAGACCGATGATTACATTTTTGAAAGGCTTCAAAGAAGGGGCGAGATTCTCGCACCCTTTCTCGATTATATTCATTGGATGACAGATCTATGGCTTCTCCACCAAACTTTCGAAATTTCTTTTTGCCATTTCTCGCCTTTCTCAGTTAGCAGCTCCTCAATGAACCGAATCACTTGAAACATATAGCAATGATTCATCGCAAGAGAATTCAAGGCATGAATACTTAAACTTTGCAATGCAGCCAATATCGAGCCTCTATCAGCTTGAATCAATTTATCTTTGTTAACTACGGAATTACGTTAAAAATGGAGCACCTGTTACTGTCAATACCAGAGAGATACCTACAATAGCTTTACTTAATTGACTCGTTCGAAAGTCCACTGTTCACAACAATTCAACAATGTACAAGGTATATGTGATCGCTATTGATGATACATATTGTTGCCGCCCTTTCATGGGATGTCTCAGCCATCAACTAATGACCTCAGTTCCACACGGTCACTTGCTCTAAACTGCACAAAACAAAGCTAACAAAGCTCTCCAGATTGTCAGCTGTGTTACGTGTTTTACAAGTGGAGAGAAAAAAACGAATTTCGCTGAAACAATTTGTTTTCTTTGAAGCACTGCACTGACAGCAAAAATCATACTACTGTGGTCCGGACAAAGCCACATCGGGCGACTGAACTATGTGTTAGCCATGAAAATTCATTGTATTCTTCACAGAGCCAAAATAGGAGGTATAATTAACAGTGGGCTTGAGCGCATTGACGAAAGATCGGCATTTTTTCTAAGAAAGCCGGCATCCCAATCTTCATCTTTGTTGCACCGAAGGCTTCAAGATTTGACGCATTCCTCACCAAATGGGCGAAAGTTGGTTATTTTCTATGGTATCGTTTATGTTACCTTTACCAGCGAAATTCGCAGCTGCTATTTTTATGTATGTAGGTAAAAAACAGTCTCTCATTTTCGAAGGAAACTCTGTCAAACTTCAGCGCGGTCAGCGATGACGTGATCAGCATATATTCCAAGCATTTCACACACACTTCATTCATAATGTGATATTTCCGTGCACAGACAAACGTAAATATAAGGCTTCTTCGAAGGAAAGCTTTAACGTCCTTACCACGGGGTATTACAACCTTAACTTCTCTGAACGTATACTAAGGCCCGTTTTTTAAAAGTCATATCTTCTTCCCCAAAGCTTCAATAGTTATGTGAAATGCGGTAATACTGAAAAATGTACTGGTCAATCACTTCCGCCAGTCAAGTACCTCTTCACGCGCTGATATCCTAACGTCATTTCCGGTCCGTATCAACTTGAATAAACTTTTATGATTGCCAAATTTGAAACAATATTTACGAATAAGTTATTCTCCTTTTAGCTTGTGTAAACAATCTTATTCCCCAAAATGAATCTTGGCATAAAATACAAAAACAAAAGAAAAAAAAATCGAAAGCGTTGATTGTCAGTTAGTTAAACACAGTTAGGTTCCTTTCTCAATTTATTTTTCTTAAAAATCATCGAAAAAAAATGGTTACGTTGGCCCGCTATCATGCATCAACTGAGTTGATATGGTAGATTGACCATAGTAAACAAGTCCCGTTTCTAGAAAGCCCCAACTTTTCGGGTGTTCCAATTCTCTCTGTATCTCCAGGAGCACACAGCTCGTTTTTCTGGCGAAGATTTTTTGTTCTTTTACTGTTCCAAAAGGAAAGAACTAATTGCATCACAACATGCCACTCTCAAATTTGGACGAGTAAAACATAGTACATCTGCTTTGATCGGATCACAGCAGTCGTGCAAGCGAATGCGTTCATTAACGCCTTCAAACAAAAGAATGGCAAAAACATTTTGGGTAGAAAATTAACCATCAAATAATAGAAATGAGAATAAGGAGGTAGGACACTTCCAGATTTTATTTCGCGATCATTCGACATATTGTTCTCAAATGAGGCTTCTCCGCTGATGAAAAATATTGCTGTTTTGTCTCTTAATTATATTCCGCCCAACTGAATTTTAAAGACACAAAATGACCTTGAATTGACCCTTTCAGATAGGTTCTGAGTTTTAAGCTTAGCCACCCGTTGTTTTTCACAACTGAAGCTATAAACATTGGCCAAACAACGAATGATAACGCACGCACCTGAGACCTAATTCAACCAATCAAAACGCTAGTTTGATGGTTTTCGGATATATCACGCACAAGCTGAACTAAAAATGGAAATTCGAGTCTATCCTACCGCTTTCGCTGCCACGCTTCAGTAAATTTCGTGGAAAACAGCCTTTGTAAAGAAGAACCAATTTTCGGTGGGTGTAACAATCTAATAGATTTAGCCTTTAATTTTTTGTGATCCAGAGCGCGTCCGATGTCTTTCTATGGTAAGTGAATGTCTCTGCTTATCACAACTGTGCCATCTTTCCAACGCGTCTAAAGCGTTTATCAATTGTTATTCCGGAGTAATTGCAGAATGTTCTAAATTTTCGGGCTTTGTCCTGTTTGAAAGAGAACTTTGAGTTGTCATCGATCGCAGAATAATTTAGGTTTTGTGGTTTCGATTGTGGTTGTCATTAATCAATGTGTGTATGTGTCTGTCCAATCTTTCAGGATTTTTAGGTTAACGTTGACTTGTTTGCCATATCATTGGAAGAAGGTAATGCTGCCGGCGCATACAGCAAGATGAGTGCAATCTTTCACCAAGCCGTATTAGAGGGCGACACAACGAAAGTCAAGTTTATACTGAAATACGGACAAGGAATACGAGTGAATCAACCGAATAAGCATGGTGTGACTGCTCTACAGCAAGCTTGTATAAATGGCAATTTGAGTATGGCTAACTTCCTCCTCGAGAGTGGTGCTGATTTGAAAGTTGTAGATTGTGACGGTCGCTCTGCGCTGCATCTCGCCTCTGAACGGGGTCATTTGGACATTGTAAGCTTGCTCATAAACTCAACTTGTGTTGATGTTAATGCTAGAGACAGTTTTGGCAAAAAGGCCGTCGATGTTGCTCAGAACGAGCAGGTTAGAGCGTTACTTTCACAAGCAATACTCTCAGAGAGTTTTAAACAGAGATGTGGCGTCTCAGACAGCTGGGATCATGGCAATTTTGACTTTAAAAACGTTCCAGGTTGGCGTAACTCCATATCGAGTACATCTACGGACTCTGGAGTATCTGAGGACTCTACGTTCAGTCAAGATAGTGGACTAGACTATAGATATCCAAGCAGATACTACAAAACCGCTAATAACGTTGAGCGATTTTGCGACAGTTATACATGTGACACGAATCGCCAACAGAGAGCTGAAAGGGGGGACTTCATTTGCGCCCGCCGGGTTGAGCCTATCGCTCGACAAGCAACTGTAATAAAAAGCAACTCGTTTACTGGATCACGGCATGAATATAGCGACAAATTAGAGAGCGCTGCGCTCGAGAACGACGAAGACACGCACGGGGGAAGGTATAATCGGCGACAAAATAAAAATCGCAGAGACCCTTCACGACGCAAGACTGTAACCTTTGGTGAAAGTGAAGCGTATTATATTTCTTCAAACGAAGAACAGTGGTATCCGAAATTGCATTCGATGTATCGAGCGCCAGCTTCAGTTCAGAGCGGAAACAGATACCCTTCACCCGGCGAAGGCTGGGATACTACGAGTAACACCTATCACAAATCGAACCTTGCGCGATTTACTCAACGAAGTGGCTCCATTCTAAGAGAAAACGTAACAAGTTTGCCGGTGGACGAACACAGAAATGTCTCACCAAGAGGAGAGAATATAAAGAGAAACATTCATCCAGGATTCTCAGATATTTAAAATACAGTACGTTCTTTCTGGGGAAATTAGTTTCTGTGCATAAATTATGCATTCTTCGCTTGTATACGCGTCATGTGTATTGGCGTTATTATTTTTGCGGTAGGAAACCATTATTGTGTGAAAGATATTCATATTTAACACTTAAAACATGTAAATACCAATGTGGGCAATTTCCTGACATTTTGTTGATTTCAGATGTATTTTCCCTGGTTTTAGCCAAAATTGATTTTCGAGTTGTAGATATTTTAATTTTTCATTTTTGGAATCTTATATATTCAAGACATATCTATTTAGATGTGATGATGGTGTTTTATTTGCAGCTGCAGGTCCACTCAGCCAATGACACATTTTGTCCTCCGATATTAAGTGTATTTCATTGTTATTGAGATGTATTTATTACAATGTGAGTCATGTCTTTTTTTGGATTCTTAAATCACTACAAAATGATTTGTCTCATTTTAAAGTTCTCGCTGATTTAATTAATTTACTTTTGAATAGAAATAGAATATTAAAACGCGTGTCTAGGAAACAAAATCCTGGTGTTTTGAGGGTGTAGAATATGTACATATGAAAAATCTTAGCAACTACTGCCTTTTAAAGGAGAGCTCAAAAATTATTCAAATAAATTTTAATTCTCTAGAAAATCATGATTGTCATGTTTATATGCTAGCCGTGACATGAAATGTCAAGACATTATCTATGTGCTGTAAGATGATCAAAGTTCTGCCTTGAATACGTAATGGCCGCAACGTGGCAACTTGAATGAAAGCATAAGAAAAAACATTACTTCTTGAAATACATTTGGGTTATCGTTGCTCCATCTTTCAGTATATTTAGTGAAAAGGGTGGTCAATTAAAGATGAAAAAGATCCTCTTTCATGTGCTGACTGATTCAGGAGCCCTCTTTATTCGACCTTTTTTGAAGTCGATCTCGAGAATGCATAAAAAAATACAACTTCGCTAAATACTACGTTGCGCGAAGCTTGCCGCGAAACGTTTCACGTGAAAGGAGCTCGCAATTTAGTTAAAGTCTGCCAAATATATTTAATTAGTTTACTTCAGTCAGTAAAGCTTGCTACAATCGTTTTCACCGGCGTTTCATTGCTGGATTGGTTCGATGATCATCAGACCATCAGGGTGTTATCCTGTTTTGTTGGCTGGACTGAATGCAACTTTTGATTCCAATTTATAACTTCATAACCGGTTGTTCAAATAAATAAGTTCGGCAACATCGTTTCTTCCCCTCAAAGGCTTTCTTGCAGGACTTAATCCTTTTTGCGGCGTTTTTGAAGCATTTTATACACGGATTTGTAAAACAAAAATGTTTTATCTCGTGTGAAATGTGTTTATTTTATTTCAACCGTTACTGATCGCGTCAACCGAGAGAAAATCAAACATTAGTCCTACCAGGAAAACAATGCTTCATAGGTTAACTGGGTCACACAGATGGTCTACAACACAGGTAAACGGCTAGATTTCAATCATGCAAACTTTGCACGAAGTTACTCTATCGGTTCTCCATAAATAGGAGTTGTCCGAAGTGTGAACATCTGGAGAGGAATTGCTCATGCAGCGATTACAAGGTAATAGGCCATTTCCGAATTCATGTCTGCCTCCTCCTCAAAGTGAATCTAAGTGCAAAGTTTTTGTGATGGTAATTAGTTGTACTTTCATGAAAACTAATTTTCATAACAAAAACTTCGCACTTAGACTCGCTTTGAAGAGGAGGCAGGTATGAACTCGGAAATGGCCTATTGGGTGCATAGCAATTTTTTCTCACGAGCTTTAAATGATGTTTACTTTGTAGAGTTTCCTGTTCTTTGTGAAAACTAATTTGCAACACAAAAGAACTCATTTCGGCTTAAACACTTAAGCAAACACCACTATTCGATTCACGATCAATTCTACGAAAAAAGTACATATAGGCCGCGGATGTCGCTGCATCTTCACTATAGAGTTACGTAGACTGGTGGTCACTGAGAGCTTATGTGCTGATTTGAACAAGTAGCAGTTTTTACGCACTTTAACTTCTATCAAAGTCCCCGACAACCTGAACCTGAATAAATTTGAGGTGTGTCACATCGAACTCTCTGGCTTTGCCAGCTGGGGTGCTGTAAAGTTAGGCTCAGTTGTCTCAGCTCTCCTCTGACAGACGTTGGGCTTTGGTTCACCGTGGCAAGCCGTTAACATAAAAGGCGCAGTTAAAGACAATCATGAAGAAATCAAATGATAAAAATGGAAATTAAATTAAAGGGATGTTGTTTTGGGGGCGGTTCAGATTACCGTCATATTAACAACAATGTATTCGGTACAATGGAATCTTTCTAGCAACAGAAGAATAGGAAGATGGAAACACTGGAAAGGTCGAAAATATTGCAAAACAACTCGCTTTGCTCTTAACTTGGAAGATTCTAGTTTCAGACGAAAGAAACAGCCATCAAAACAATGAACAAAGTCGAAGTACGGGCGGAGTTTGAAAAAAAAATCATTTTTGAGAAAATTTCCTCATTAGCACAAAATGAAAACTTGTTTCGCCTTCTAGGATCTTCCAAATGATTTATGACACACCGAGTTCATTATAAAGGCGCTTTACCTTGGAGGGTTACTCTCTGAACAGAAACCGAAGGCTTTTCTTTTATAATCTATTTATAATAGATTATAAAAGAACTCGAGAGGAAATTCGTGGTAACAGAAAAGGAAATGATCAAACTAATTTTGAACAGCCTGGTAACGATGTCGCTTTTGAAGTGGAAGCTGAACTGTAATAAAAATAAAAGCCACTGCAGTAAAATTTTTTGAATGATATCTGCCCATAAAACAAAAATTGGACAAAATGAAAACAATTCTTTAGGGCTGTTCCTTGTGTAAATTCATATTGTCTATGAAATGCGCATGTGACTACACAATCCACTTTCGACCCTAGAGCTCGTCTATTTTGCGCACGTCTGAGACAGCATGCATGCGCAGCATAAGAGCAAAGCATAATTATTATCAATACGCACAGCCAAATGACAAACTGCCCTCTGTAAAACGCACCTTTCTGCGGACCAAACGGGAAATGCACAGGCTAAAAATGCATTTGCCGCCCTGATTCTGATTGGCTGCGGTGATGTCAAATAACTTCGCTCGGCCAATGAGATCCTGATGATACCATTTCAATGCCAGAGTTAGCGCGAATTTTTGTGGATGAGATTTTCGCTCTTTTTCCCCCTCAAATTTGCACTTGTTTAGCTGATCGTATTGTAGCAATAACGTTTCATACCATAGTTTCATGCTACATCTCTGTTAAACTCTGTTAAAATGAATTTGTACGATTTGTCCTTGTGTGTTAATAACTGATAATCACATCAACTTTTGTCGGGCATATACTTTATTTGTGTCCCTCGTAGCATCATTTGCACCCTCGCTCCGCTCGGGCCACAAATAAACTATACTGCACTCCAAAAGTCATGTGATTGTCCTATTGAGATCCGAGGTGCCAGTGATGAGAGTGCCTACGACTCCAGTGCGTACTATATGAAGGGCATATTAACTACATCGGAAAATACTGATCCTCTGAAATCTCAGAAGTGGGGGACTGAGTTGTGGGCATAATGGGTTTTGTCAGCGCATAAGGTGTTAGGGCAACCCCTACCAGTTCCACTTTGTTTTTCGTTTGGTCCGCACATATGGTTCTTAAACCATCACATATCTTAAAGATAGATACGAATTTGTATTCATTTGTCAGAATCTTTTAGTTTTGGGATGATCGCCTACTAATGTTAAGACAAATGTAGAAATACGAAAATAGAACATATACAAGAGGTCTGGACAAAAGCAGTGATGAAATTAATTTAAAGAAAAACACGACACTCCTGAGTTTTACGGACATGATTCGGCAGTTGCCTCTGCCATCTTCAGTATGAAATGAACAATAAATTCCAGTGAAATATAAATACAAGAGAAATTACAATAATAATAGCAATAATTAAGACTATGACAATCGTAATTCAAAATTAAACCGAAAGTTTTAAATTAACATGTTTGACCTGTGCGTTAAGTGTTGGTTTGTCCCAAAATATGTGCAACGCCTCTTTGGTTTTAAGAGCAAATCGCGAAGATGCCTGATCGATGATGGCAAAATTGTCACGGGAGCATGCAGAGCGACATGCTAACGAGCTTTCCAGATGCTTGAAAATTTGTGAGGCCCTGTCCGTTTCCAAGTGTTCCCTTACATGTGTATTGAAATGTCGGGTTTTCTCACCGACATAGTAGGGACCTTTAAGCACGCGCGTTGTTGAGACGCGGACGGCAACCGGAAGTGACCTGTTTTCTCTTTCAACTTGTCTTCACACAACCACATTTACATTGCTAAGTATCTTTTCTCCATTAGAGATGATAAGTACAAAAATCGGTGAGACACGACTGTCCTGGCACGCGAAATGTTCTCTTCCGGTTGCCGTCCGTGTCTCAAAAACGAGCGTGCTTAAGCTCCCTAGTAAGCTGCATAGCCTGCACACGAAAATTTATAAACTACACATGATCGGAGTCCATTCATCCTAATGAAAAACCTGTATCCATCTAGGCTTTTAGAAAGAATCATTAACCGCAGTGCCACTCAGCGTGTAACAGGCAACTCTGTGAGATCAACTGGTGAACAAGCGCCCAATACCGTTAAATTCAAATTACCCTACATAGGTTATTTTTCTAGCATCGCCCAAAAGCGCATTCGTCGACTTTCACATTTCTATTGTAATAATGCAAACATTGTGTTAGCGTTTTCCTTCTTCAAAGTAGGTAGTTTCTTCAGTGTGAAAGACCCTATCCCCAATGGATTCCGATCATGTGTAGTTTATAAATTATCGTGTGCAGGCTGTAAACATTCACCATCTCAGTTTCAATACAATAGTGAGAATCAGGAGCTCATCAACGGTACCCTCGAGCTCTATCTCCACTAATTCCTTGAGTCAACCCTTTCGAGAGTAACGTTATTTTGAGGAACAGTCAGGTTTTTCGCCCGAAAAAATTCATAATTCCCTTGACGCTGAGATAGCTTTGTTTTGATTGGCTTTTATAACAGTGGCAATGCTTTATCTCCCAAGGCAGGCATTCTATAAATAAATCTACCCCGGAAAGAGGATATAGGAAATAGATGTTCCCCTTGATGAGTTCCTACGAGAATGCACAATTCTGAGTATGAGGGGACAATTAATTTCCATCGGAATCTATTTAGGGAACCTGCCCGCCGACTAATAAATAAGTTTAAACCGAACAAAATAACTTCTGCCATCAAATTTGATAGACAATTTCTTTGAAAAAGTGTGTGTATCGAAAAAAATGAAGTTTAGAATCACTTATTTTCACCGTTCAAATTTCCCGGGCGCCGCCATCTTGAATAATTGAGACGTGTAACGGTCGCCTAAGGAGCTTTTGTTTTGAAACAATAGCGCAACCACGGCACGTCGCAATTATTCAAGATGGCGACGCTCACTCAAAACAAGCGTTTTCGAAATTGATTGATTGATTGATTGATTGATTTATTTATTTGTTTCAGATACACACGCTTTCATTGGAAAAGGTTCGAACAATTTTTGTTGTAAGCCTTATATTCTGTGGTTTAAATTTTTTTCTTGTTTTAGTGAAGGTCCCGTTTAATGATTACCTTTCTTCTTGGAGTCTCCGATAACTTAGTGGGAGAGCATCCAAACTACAGTTGGTAGTAATGAGAAGGTCGTAGCTTCGACTCGTGCAAAGGAGAACTCGGATTTTTCCTATCATCCCTTATTGCTTAGTGGCAGAGCATCCGAAGTGGTAATCGCACGGTCGTAGGTTCGACTCTTGCAATGGAGCACTTGGATTTTTCCGATCATCCCCTATAGCTTAGTGGCAGAGCATCCGAAGTAGAAATCGGAAGGTCGTAGGTTCGACTCGTGCGAAGGAGCACTCGGATTTTTCCGATCATCCCCTATAGCTTAGTGGCAGAGCATCCGAAGTAGAAATCGGAAGGTCGTAGGTTCGACTCGTGCGAAGGAGCACTCGGATTTTTCCGATCATCCCCTATAGCTTAGTGGTGGAGCATCCGAAGTAGAAATCGGAAGGTCGTAGGTTCGACTCGTGCGAAGGAGCACTCGGATTTTTCCGATCATCCCCTATAGCTTAGTGGTGGAGCATCCGAAGTAGAAATCGGAAGGTCGTAGGTTCGACTCTTGCAGTGAAGCACTCATTCTCACTCAATGCAGTACATTTTTTTTCAAATATCTTCAAGTCTCCCGCCATCAAAAAACTATATCTTATCAAGACCTTACAAATTCAAAAGGAAACTTTCCTTGAATGAAAGATAGGTTGAGTGTATGTTAGAAAGAGCCAGGATTTAGCAAAAGCCTAATATCTCGCTTGCGTACATTTGCTTTCATTGCATGCGTAAATTATTTTTAATTTTGTCGCTAAAATTTCTCTGCGATAATCATCGTTGTTTTTATAATGAAACTATTTATGAAAAGCAAACACCAATTAAGCAAACGAACCTAAAAATTTGAAATTGACCTTCCACAAGATTGTTGGCTGCCCAGCAGTTAGTCTTGATGCTATCAAAGATAAGCGGACGCTAATTGGTTCGTTAAAATTTCGTTTTAAAAAATATTAAGTGAGATAATCGGCCTCTCTTGATTTATTTATTGGCTAAAGACCACAAAGCGTCGATAACTTGGTGTGTCAGACTGAGTTACCAAAGTAAGTTGCTAAAACGGGCGAAACGTTCTTTTCTGCATGAACTACACTTCAGTTAAAACATCGTCAGTCGATACGTCTAATTTTCCATCCATCGCGGTGAACTTCGCGAGAAGTCAATGTCAGTGCAAGAGAGAAAAAAATCATGGCAATATCTCAAACCTCTCGCCAAGTCTATTCAGAAGACGACAATTTTTTGATCGGCGATGATTTCATGTCCGAGCGTCTCCGACGGGAAGCAAGGCAGCTTCATCTTAGCAAATTTCCAAGAGTTCGTCGAGAGGCCCACTTCGCACGCTACAGAAATTCTTTTCTAAAATGTGACTTGTATCAGACAAATGATCGAATTGAACAAGAAAGAAAACTTCGGCTTGCTGAAATAGAGAGTGCCCAAGCCGCCATATTGAACCAGAGCAGAAAGAAAACTCGACGCGGAAGTCAGGAAATTGTCTGTGAAAAGAATACCGGAACAGGTTTAATAAATGCTCAGACTAGAAATGGAAGTAGGGAGATTGGAGACAAGGATAGCCAGGGGTTTTTGCGGTCCACTTCGACAATGTCCTCGTCCTTGGCGGAAAACAGCAACTGCGTGGAGAGCCAAGAGAACACGATTGTAGCGAAACCGAGACTCCAGGTTACATCGTCAATGAGTTTCAATCGAGATACGAAAATTGCAATTGAGGATGAAAAAACCTGCCAAGGAACGTTTTTGAATGAAAAGGTGGATTTTAAACTCGGAAATTTGGATGAAAAACCTAGCCGGGCAAAGGTAAGATCGTCGCCGTCGTTTGAAGCAACGACAGAAGATAATTTAGTGACAAACGAGGACATAAGTCCTCGTTTATCCATTGTGAGTCGCTCAAGGGCTTCATCATTGTCAAAAGACTGTAATTTTTCAAGAAACCTGGACGGAGGAATCAGTGATGCGACGTCAAGTCCGTCACCATTGGCAAGGAAGCGTGATTTGGCGGAAACAAAGGAGTTACCGAATCTTGCGGCCTCGAGCGCGTCACGAGCGTCATCTGTGGCGGGAAAACGACTTAGTGTTGCCGTTTCTAGTCCTTCACGATCACCATCGGTTATGAGAAGGCGTGAATTGGTGGGAACGCTGGACCTACTGAACATTCCAACATCGACTGCATCACGAGCGTCATCTGTGGCGGGAAAAAGAAACAGTGTTGCTGTTTCTAGTCCCTCGCGATCGTCTGCGGTTGCAGAGAGGCGTGATTTGGCGGGAACACAGGACGTACTAAATATTAATACTTACAACTCGTCACGAGCATCATCAAGAGGGGAAAAACGACATAGCATTGCCATCTCAAGTCCCTCACGACTGTCAGCAGTAGCAAAGAACAAAGCGCGGACACAGCTGCGTGTTGGTGTAAATCGGTGTAAGAAATTGTCTGCCGAGAAACATTGCAAATTGTTAAATAACCAAGTTAAAAAAGCTAGCGGGACTAGGATGAGATCGTCAAGGGTCTCCTCAGCCGTAGTTGAACAGGGCGTGGCAAAGATACCCAGCGTACAGGGAACGCCGTCGACTAATATGGAAGATAAAAGAAAGTATTTATTTGCAAGCCGTTCGGTCGTAGCTAAAAATGTGGATATATCCAGTGACGATGACAGAGTAATGGAAAAAGGCCACGAGGAAGTTCTGAAAATTAATTGAAGAGGACAATAGACTGGCAGAAGCAGTGAAAGCGGAATCAAACCAGAGATTTATATCTGCCTCCAGATATCGTGATTCTCTCATGAGGCGAAGCACTTTAAGCCATGCATCAACACATTAATCACAAACGCGACGGCGCTCGAAGAAATTTCGAAGTCACTCAGCTCTAGAGCAGAGGATATGGACGGAATTTGATAGGATCATGAGGGGTTTCATAAACGCTTTACCTGTTGAGCACAAATCCGTTAACTTGAAAATGCCATGAGCGAAGCTGTCGTGGGAAAGGATACGTGCCGCAAAAAACAACCAAAATCCCATGCCCCCCGTTATACTTTCGTTTTGGTGTATCGGATAGAATACTTTTTTGAAATTAGATGTTTTTAACGATTTTGAAAAAACACCGAAAACACAGATGCATCTTTTGGGGAACTCAAATCAATTGCAACGCGCGAAAACCTTTCCTTAGGGCAGGAACTTTGATATGCAAGTGAGGCAGAAGTTGGGGCTCAGACAGAATAGGGAACAGCAACGTCGAAAAAAACTTCGCTTTAAAATGTAACTCCCCGCTAATATAAGATTCCTCCATTTTTTTCTCGTTGTACAATTAAAGCAAAGTATCCTATCATTCCATTAACAGAATTTGCCTTTGAAGTAAAGATGGAGGACAAACGATTCACTGTAGTAGATCTCATGTTGCATTTGGTAATTTTCTATGGACTTGAAGATCTACAACTTATGAAATACCAGGATTTCTCCTTTTACTAAAAAATCATATCTTCACCACGCGCAGTGAACATATCGTTTTTATCTTTCACATGTGAGAATATAGGTGTCGTCATGGTAACGAAAACGATTAGCTAATAAAAGGCGAGCTTCCTCTTCATTTTAAGATACTTTTGTGCTTTAGTATAATTCGTCTCTACTACGTACATTAACATTTTTATTGCAAGATTTTACATTATCATGATTTATTGTTCATAACTTTCATATCTTGTTTCATGTTACACAACATGCGTATTTTGCGGTTGGTAACCACTTTTTGATCATCTCGAAAAGGAGAAAAAAACAGTTGTTTTAAATCTAGACATTTCATCAACATCTATATAATAGACAGAACATTACATGGCCACTTGGGGATATGAATTTTATCTTCGAGTGCTGAAAGTCGAAAAATATCAGCCTCTAAACCTTATGCGCATGCTCAGTTCGGAAAACTCGACGTCTGATCTGAAGGTCCCTAATATTAGGGAGCTTAAGCAACGACAACGGCGACGGCAACAAGAACGTCATCCCAAAATATAGATTTGCGTTATTTTAATCGCTTCGTGACTATTTCAGCGTTTTTAATGTGACAAGGGTGTGGTAATTCCTCAAAGATGACACCAGTCGGAACGGCACTCCATTTTAGGAGAGAAAATGAAAATTTATCCTCAAGTGCTGACGTTCTTCATAAAACCAAAAACTTGGGTATTTCACGTTGTTGTTTTGCTGACGACGGCAAAGAAATGGACAAAAGTGAAAAACGCTCGTGCAGGGCGTGCAATGCTATTGTTTTTACCCACTAAATATGCAAATTCGTGACGTTCTCGTTGCCGTCGCCGTTGTCGTTGCTTAAGCTCCCTATTGTCATACAGAGTACCGCAAAATATGTGTCAGTTAAACTTCGTCTTCTAACCAATGATACCGGAGCCTGTCGTCGTTTCGTAACTGAACTCCCTTTTAGTAAACGACTACAGCTACGGCGACGAAAACGTCACTTCAAAATATTGTTGTTTACGTTGTCGTCAAATCCCTAAATTTCGTCACTTCACGTTGTTGTTTGGCCGATCACGGGAGAAAAATGTCCTAAAATGCGTGCCGCCCCTGCAGCACAGTGATTTGCCCTCTTTGAACCAATAATATTTAACAATTAGCGGGCTACGGGTCAATAGCCCATTCGGCCTCGCCTCATGGGCTATCGACCCGTGGCCCTTAAGGGCGAACGGTCTAATTGTTTTAGTATCACCCAAGTAGTCGGACAGAAAAGGCAATAATAAAGTTATCAAACACAAGTTGAAAATATATTTATTGGGGAATAAAACGAAAGAAAGCGTCACATTTTTTGCTGCTCGAGCCTCGAGGACTATTACTAATAGTCCTCTAGTAGCGTAGCCAATCAAAATGCAGCATTTGCATTAGTCCAATAGTTGAGTGATACTAATATCGTTTAGTCGCGTTGACTTTGCCGTAGCCGTTGTTTCTGATCAGGGATTTTAGGCAACGACGACGGATACGGCAACGACAAGGGTCGTGTTTTCACGACAGCCGTTGTCTCGCTTAACATTCCTGAAAGTGGTTTGTTAGCAAACTTCGTCAAGCGACTTAAAAATGATGCGTGTTTTCACAGGTCGGGTAAGATTAAACAAGGAGAGAGCACGTGCCAATACAATACAAAAAATAATAATAACAATAGCACGCCTGTTGTATTTCCGATTTGAATAACCGCAAGCGACTCATTGGCCGAAAGTAATCGCCAACTTAAATTTAATGAGAATTCTATTGAAAATTTCCGACTTGCTTAACTTTAAGCGAGATGGGAAAGGAACTGTTTTCACGGAAGTTTGGTTGTCATTCACTAAGCAACCTGAAAAACCGCTCGTGAAAACACGGCCAACGTCACAAAGTACGAACATTTTTGTTTCTAATAACGGCACGCACTTCAGTTGGGCCTTGTATTAAAAAATGTCTACGTAATTCAGTGCATTTTCTGCCGCAGTCCACAAAACAACAAAGTGAAAATCGCAAAATTTTAGGTTTTGACGACAACGTGAGCATACATCAATGAACCAATCAGTTTTTTCCTTGGGGGGTGGGGGTGGGGTAGGGGGCAAATAAATGCTCTATAATAAGTGCCGCACATGCGCCGAAAGATTTTCAGTTTCTCATTCGCTCAAACATGTTTCTGTTTTTTATCGTTGTCGTTTGCTTATTAAACTCCGTGCGTGAAAAGAAACAACGAAAATTAGAGCGAAGTGCATGTGTTGTGCGTAATTATTCCATCTTGTTATAAGACGGTAGCAACCTTAATTAAAACAGAAATCGTAAAATATTCAAATTCGCGCAGGATTAATTTGGGAGGGGGAACAAAAGAAAAAATCGCACAATAATGAAGACCCAGTTTAAGAAATGTAAATGACCGCCTATGATATAGTTAGGACACCATGACAGCATGTGCACAAGCTTTGTTCACCCAGCTGGTACTACATTCAGAGAAGGTATCCCGGGAAACTATTTAGAGACGAATGCGAGTTTTCCCTTGATGGAGGTGAAGAGCTGCTTAAGGGTGTGTAAAGTTGAAAACACTTGAAAGAATGCGAACCATTTTTGTTCCTTTTATAAGTTAAACCTCTTGTTGCGTTCGACGTTAGAAGAACGCAATTTCTAATCTTGGGTATCCTGTGCATAGCGTAAGCCTTAGCAAATTTTTTTTTTGTTCGTCTGCTCTTTCAGTGCCATCTTGATTTACGTCATACGTGCATGTGCCTCTCGGTTTAATACGTCATATGCGCAATTTTCAACAAC
>OX421446.1:60681851-60696851 GCA_949126865.1 Montipora capitata
GTTTATAAAAGTAGTAACTAATAAGAAAACAGGCTGGACACACGTAAACTGAAACTGAAAAGGCTTTATTGGGTTATTTCCTCTCGATTTATACCTAATCTTGTGATATCTTAGACCATAACTGGATGTAAATTTCGCAATAAACATTACGCAAGCAAAGAACTTTATCCGTAGATTTTGTCACATATTTCACGGTTATTCTAACGAAAGCTTACATTTTCCGCATCTCAACATTCCCCAAGTCCATTTGCGATAAAAATACGGCGAAAACGTGTTGATCTCTTTCCAAAATCCCTTTTTTTGGACGTGGAAACAGCTTTTCGCCATACATTTCCTTCTGGCGACTAGCAATGTTTGCCCCCTGGCGATCCCAGAGTTCTTTGCGCAAAGCATGGGTATCCGATTACTGGCAAATCATTCATTGACTTTGTGTGCCGAGGTTTTGGACCATGGAGATTTAACAAAACAACATTGTCAAGGATAAACTTACATGATCATTGCCGTTTCGGAGCTACTCCGCCACTTCAATCACGAATGTTAAACATACCTTGGACAAGAGCAGGAACCGTGAGGTCCCAGAAAACAAGTTCTTGGAAGGATGCGTCAAAACTTTCCTCTGACCCGAGGCTCACAAAATCATGTCGCTCGGAGATGAATATGTCGTTACTGAGCGAAAATAATAGAGAGAAACTTATAAAAACCTTTTTACCCGATTTACGAAAGAACCACACAAGAATGGCTTACTGCTATCGCGTACAACCATTCAATTTAAACCAAGAGAAACTAAAGACTGTTCAAATCCGAGCAAAAACTGCGTCTTACAACAGGGATCTTCGTGAACACAAGGAAATTTCATTAGGTCACGGAACAAAGGCAGCCAACAGCACCAGTCCAAGGCCATGCTGGACTGTCAAACCTCTGCCACTTAACTCTGCGAATGACAGTTTATTCCCAGATGCTCCACCGCATATGGCCGTGTTTGTGAAGCGACAGGAATGGAATTTCAGAGACGGTAGAATATCTCTTAAAAGACCTCTGCCAAAGAGGTCACTTGACAAGTAAATAAGTTCTCGTATTCCCTTAACCAGTTGCTGGGTAACTTTGATCGATTGGTAATGAAACTGTTGAAATATGTGATGAAAGAGATGCATAGTATGGATTGTGCAAGAGATATTTGAACGGTGCAGGGAAAAAATCGTTTTCGTCTTCCAGGTGCGTCTTGGAGACGAGGGAATGTTTCCTTTATTGACAGAATTATTTGCTTTAGGTTTCATGTTTCTGGTGCTGGTACAATCCACACATTAACCGGTTTTTTTTGGGCGATTAAGAACATTATCTTTTGAAACGATTAAATTTTAATTTGGTTCGTAAAAATCATAATAATGCAAATGCAATTCTGTTCAAGATAGTATTTCTTGTGTTAATTTATGCGGTAGTTTTCCGATTACAGATGAATTCAGTTTCAAATTGCACTCTAAATCAAGTGATTACCGTAAATAACCGAGTTTTTAACTGAACAAGCAACCCTCGGACAATCATGCCATGATCACGTTGGATCAACTGGCTTCATCTGATCGGCATAATTATTAGTTAAAAAAGTAAATATTTTGAGCAAGTGCCGCTACAATGTCAATTTCATTGTGCATGACCAGCAAATGCGTGTTGCATTTTATACACTCCTCCCATTTACACGACCAATTTTTCTTTGTCAAGGAAAACCGGAGCTTAAAGTGGCTCAAACCAGTTTCAACAAGTTGGAGGGGATGTGTTTTTAACAGCAATGTTATGGAACCATATGAAACAACGATAACTGCTTAACAAGATGCACATATTAATGTGACGTAATAAGTTACCATGGCAACAAAAGAACTATCTAAAAACGCCCTATATTTAAGCGCTTATATCTCGGTGCCAGACCCCATTTTTAATTGCTGAAAAGTGATAAGCAGGCTACGATGAAACTATGTGCAAAGTTTAAAAAAATTTGCCAGAGAAAATTCAGAGCCGCCTTAAAATTGTCAAGTTTGGAAGGTAGTATGAATCCGCTGCAGATAATTTTTTAAAACTTTGCACAGAGTTTTATCCTTAGTGTGCTAATCTCTCTCCAGCAATAAAAAGGTAAGATATGGGTCTCCCCGCATTCGTTCGTGATATGGTGTTTTCAGGGGTATTGTCCACGGTTGCTTGCTTGAAATCTCTGGTAAGTGAAATGGACTGACCTCGCCTTTCTAAGCATTCTCGGCTATTCTTTTGAAAACAAGAAATTAAGAAGTTTGATACAGACGTGCATAGGTAGTTATTGTTCGTGCAGGCCAGCATTTCTTTGAAAGAAAAGACGTGACAATCATACAAAATTATCTCTCAAGTGTGCTAGGTACTTCATGGGTCAATAAACTTAAGCAACAGAGAGGAATGGGAGTTTAATAACTGTGCTTAAAACTGATCAAAAAAGTTCTATCTTTTAAACATGTTGCCTTATACTTACAAGACTTCAGTTACCGTTTGCTCAAACCATTTTCGTGCACTGTTCTACGTGCGCAAGAGATGAAGAGACCTAAGCTGGCGAAGAATGACAAGACTCAAGAGGTTTCATTCCTTGTCAAATGACTTATAATCCCTATTTTTAAAGAATGTGGGAACGGAACGCAAATAAGAGTGCCCAAAGGCTTGAATAAAAAGCAAAAATTGGTTGTAAGCGGTCTGATGAATTCAGCGACAAAAATCTCACGCAACTGAACTTTATCACATCTTTGGCGTATGTTCCGTGTGAAGGCAAAGACAACTGGATATCATTGTTTTAAAGGCCAATATATTATTGTTTGCGGACCGGCTTGGGTTAAGTGAGCAGACCTCATACCGACATGGCGGTTTTCCTATAAATATGCTACTATAATTTGATTTACAGAAACTTGTAGAAGATTCTTAAACTGTACACTTTCTGAATAAAACTGATACATCACAAGCACCTCTATACTTCAAGTGCCACAACAAAATGGGGTCAACTTCATTGTCACGTAATGTTTACACCTTTCTCCGTAAATAATTAATTTATATGTCTTCAATAAAAATTCTCTTTCCATTTTGGATCATTTCAGCGAGTATGAGAAATTCTAGAAATTCTTTCGGTGAGATTCGCCGACGAATTTCTCCAAAGGTTTTCGTCACGCGATCGCGAAGTCTGGCGCAAACACTGTTCAAGTTTCATAAACCTCGGATCGTGGAGACAGTTTTGCGACTTTTCTCTAGAAATTCGAAGCATTTCTGGTAAACTCGGTTGTTTCCGAAGGAGTTTTTTCCTGAAAGAAGAAGCTTCTCTTGGGGCTCTTTCCTTCACGTTAATCGGCGGTAGTTGATTTGTGTTTAAACCCCGTGAATGCTCCTCATGCAATGCAAGAGGCTTTTTGTTGAGTCCCGCCAAAGGCCTTCCATTTGACTCTGCCGTATTTCTGTTCTGTACTGCTACCCGTACCATTGTTATAGCTTTTTCCCAGCGACCTTTCGCTTTATTTCGACCTGCTATCTCTCCATTTTGACTCGAACGTCGTCTTTCCTCCATGTCTGCAGACGCCACCACGTTAGAACCTCGTCTTGTAACAATCGGGGGTAAACTATGATCGCTGGCTTCAAAATGCCTGCTCTCCGCGCTAAATAAAGTACGAGGTCTTTCTTCTGAAGCTGAAACCTGCTTTGTGGCAAATTCTAGCTGCCTGTATGTCATGTACTTGTCCTGCCTAAATTGGTGTTTTGACAGTGTGTCGAGTGTAGTGTTCAAGGCCCGATCTTCGTATGCGTTTTCCTTGAGGATCGCGTTCCCAACTTTGTTTTTAAGCCTCATCTCGCCGCCTTTGCTTATGCGAATCAGTGGATATCTTGAAGAACTAACGCTCATCTCTTTTAACTGCGCAAATATTGCTGTTTAGTTGGTACGGTACGCCAACTTTAAATCCTGTAAATCTCTTGACTTAGTGAAAGCGAGAAAAACGACACTGCACCAAAATCCCGGAATAATTCTCAACGCCAGGTGAATATGACAGTCAAATTATCCTTTCTTTGTTGTATTATTGCGAAACCCAATCCCTAAAGGATAAAGTTCAGTCTAGCGTAGACAAGACCATACGCGATCACTTAAGCATTGTTGAGATTTTTAAGCTTCCTTTTGTACTTATCTTAAGTCGACAGCGTTGTTTTATTAACTTCCTTCAGAGAAGCTCTAATAAATACACACCTGGCAATATGTTTGCCATGGACTTCATTTTGCATATACACTTAACTACATATTAAATTTACATGAGTAAATATTTTTGCTAATTCTAGGATACACTATAGAACACAGGGCCACGTCTCCAGAAGCTTTTTGATGAAGACCCGGTACCTTATCTGTCAAGTAGAAGGAGCGGGTTTTATAGCGGCTCCGTGGCTCGTCAGTGAAATCCGGTGAGTCGCCGAGCCGTCGAGCCGTCGAGCCATCATTATATTGATTTTATCCTCTTCTTACCACCGGCCAACCCCGAGCCACTTCAAACATATGAGCATCAAATGTCCCTCTTGGCTAAATTAACACTGAACATCTTCGTATGAAGTATTATATTTTTTTGTGTTGGTTAAGTATATACAAATGTCTTGAATTCGCTACTATGTGAAAAGATGGACCGGAAATCGCTCAGGAACAGTAACATTCTACCAGCCTTATTTCAATCTTGCACAGAATTCTGGGTATAGCTTGGATCCGGTTACAAAAAGCAAAACACCACAGACCAACTCCTCGGTACCTGTGTTCCATCGTAATCGTTTAGATTGAAGGTTGCAGTGCTGGGATAACCTGAAATCTTGATGAAGTAAGGCAGTGCCTTTCGAAATATTGGCTTTTTCCAATATATTCCATCACCGTTATGTCAGCCTTGCTCTTTTTACCTCTTTATAGTCTAGAGTATCGCTGGTGTATAGTCCTAAACCAACTGCCTATGCAAAGAACGGAAAACTCTTTTATGAAAAGTTTTGTGACACGATAAGGATTGCAGCAGGTTTATGGTGAAAGCCTCGGCTTTGCTAGAAATATTTGACTGGAATCATGGGAAACAGCTTTGATAAGGCATCTGACATTTTGACAGTACTCTAAATCCTCTGAGTATTATTTAAGACGATGTTAACCTATAAATCCCACTGAGGTCTAAAATAGAAACTTCAAATGTTCTGTTTTAAACAAACCCGTTTTCACGTATGCTCTGGGCACATGTAGAATAGGTAACTGTATATTATACTTTTTGTATAATTATTATTGAAGACACATTAGGTAGTTGAAGGGGGGATGGCTCTTAACTACAGAAAGACAATGGTTGCTAAGGAAGCTTTTTTAGTCAAGAGCCCTAGAAAAAGGTTGCATGTGTGCTTCTTTCAAGTAACTTTTTCAATAGCAATCTGCCATCACTTCAATCAGAAGGAACAGGCGCAACTAGTCCCAGTCCTCTGCCGTGCGTTTCTTTGAAAAACATTTAAAAACTCTCTGAAAACGAAAGGAAGGGACCGTTTTTTCGTTGGATCGTAAACTGCAGCAAGGAATTTCTATTTGGACAAAAAGGAACTGAATTTTTGTATCAAAGGAGGGCCTTATGGCGTCATACCTTTTTCGAGGAATATTTATTTTTAAAATCCATTCTACAGATTTTGTGTTGCGTTTTAAAAAAAGGAAAAACAGTTATCTCGCTGATGGTTTGGGCATTTTATGTTATGGTCGCGGGATTTACCGAATATGGTTGTGAGTCGAACCAGATAAAGAAATGTTAAATAGAACACACTTGGCGAGAAACTGGATAACTATAGACTTAAAGGGACTCGAGAAATGACTATTTGAAAAAGTCCATAGCAACGGCTTGGTAGTTAAGGACCACCACCTTAAGAAACGACTACGAGCACGGCTACGACAACGCAACAAACAATAATATCATTGGTTAAAAGAAGAAAAATAATTGTGCAGCACGTGCGACGGTAGACCTTTTACTAGGGACTTTAAGATTTACGACGCGGTTGTCAACGAGAACTCCACGAAACAGCAATATCATTGGTTAAAAGAGGAAAAATAATCGTGCTGCACGTGCGGCACGCATTTTATTTCATATTCGTGCCGTACCGTCTGCACAACAACGACGTGAAATCACCAAATTTGAGGTTTTGACGACAACGCGAACGAGCAAATGTCAATCTTTCAGTCTCTTGTTCAACTCTGAAACCGCTTGTACCAATTTATTTTTAGGATACTTCGCCCATATTGTACGACGCCAACGAGATGGCAACATTCTACGGCCACGTTATATTTTGAGGTGAAGTGTTCGTCGACGTCGCCGTTGTAGATCTCCCTTATAGGAGAAGACTACGGGTACTATTTATTTGGTCCTCTTCAAAGCCTCTTGCTCTCAAATAAAATCCCTCGCTGTGCTTTAAATGACGTAGGGAAAAGCATTGAATGTATTTTGTTAAGCCTTGTCAAGAACTTCTATTTGTTCTCTGTCCTTTCCTGTCAGGACCTCAATCAGTATTTAAATAACTATTGTACCTCTTTAAGCTTCGTTGTTCGTTTTTTCAATAACCCTATGATTTGTTTCATTCAAGAATTGTCATGTGCACGTAGGCAGGTGGAACTAAGGCCAAACGACAATTCCTTTGAGATTGCCAAACGCCGTTAAATGGGCCCAATTAACTTAAAATAGAGCAAAAGTGATGAATGAAGCCATTAACATGACTTCAAAGCACAAAACAGCGACCATGTTAGTTGTCATACTAATCCTTCCTTTGTTTGTTAAAGTAAAAACCTGGCTGATCGTCACCTTAGAGAAAACTTGATTCTTTGGGTGAACCGACTAAAAATAAACTTAATCAATAAGTTTGTTTCCTTAAACATATATTGCACGAGTGTGTATTACTTGAAGTACCCTAATTACCTCTGTTATGTTATGCCATAAAAGGTGTGGACGACTGTACCTTTGTTGCACAATCAGACAACGAGGAATCTTTCAAACAAAGCTATTAAAAAACAATGGTCTCGTTGGAATTCACGTTCACATTATTACTTTTCCTGATTAGCGGCGCTGAGGTTGCTCCTTATCTTTCACCGCTTAAGTGCCAAGAGTCCGCTGAGTTCCAAGTTTGTCAAATCCTGTTATTAATTATTTATTTCAAGGCGGAAATTTGCGGCACTGGGTCTCCATCGGCTACCAATCGTTTGGCCCTTTGTCGATTCGCTTTATTGAACCATCTCTGGTGCATTGCAGCAGGAACACGAAAGGTATCGTCACCATAGACACTGTGAATCGAACATTACGTCCCTTGAGCTACACGCTGGAAGCTTTTCAACTCCATTGGTCTTACAAGAACACAAATCGAGCTCCTTTCGCCTCGTTCAAGCAGCAACAATCAACTTCTCCATAACGAATTAATTTCTCCGCCACCGTTTGGGGCTATTACTCCATGATTGTTTATGTTATAACAACTAGTCATTCGTGAAGGCTTTATTAGCAACGCAATACAATACGGTTACAATCAGATCTGGATACTTGCCTGCAGGAAGCATAAATAGTGGTAATATTATCTTACGCGAATTCGAAGGATCTGAGTGTTCATCTGACTATTTCCAAAGGAAGTATTTCGGATTATAGTAGATTACGCATGTAGTTTTATTAACTTCTTCATCTTGGTATCATTACTGCTGATATGGATTTTAAAGCTGCCAGAAGGAACGCCGACGAGAGACTCAATCAAGAACTTGTAAGGATTCGTAATCTTCCCAAACGAAACAAGATTCAAGTGGTGACGGACAAGCATGGCTTAAGTCGCGCTAGTCACACAAATGCTGGCTTAGTGAAGGAATTGGAGCTCAACTTGAGTATGATTTCAAGCGAGCGACAACGATTTGCTAAGGAGTACAATAAAAGGCAGAAAGACTTTCGAGAGACGCAAAAGAAGTCTCTCGCAAAATTTCTTCCTCCTCTGGTTAAAAACTCACAAAATGAACCTGCAAAGGGAACTTCGAGGCGAAAAACCACGATTTTTGATGCAACCCCTTTGTGGGTAAAAGATCGAAGAGAAACAGTAACGGACATAAAGCGAGAAATGCTCTTAACTTTGATGGCAAGAAGCAAACAGAAAACATTGAAGATCATTTCAGAGAACAACAAAAAGACTTCTTCTGGATCATTTTTACCACCGTTGTATGAATCAGTTGAAATTGACCAAAACTCCTGGATAACTCGATTAAATGGTCGAAAAATAAACGCGAATAGAAGAAGCTGTTTTCCGGTTTTGCTCGAACAGGCTGAACGGAGAATAGAACAGGAGAATTTCACCGGAAAGAACACAAATACGATAACAGAAAGTAAATTAATGTCTGACGGATCCGGCCGCAATGCAAGAACGTTTCGTGGTGTTGTATATCAAAAAGTTCTCAAAATGCCAGATCCTAAAAAAATCCCTCATTTAAATCCCTGGGATCCTAAACTCTATTATGTTGTCATGAAAGTTCGCGATAGGAACGATAGAAAGATGTCCCGTTTACAAAAAGCAGATTTGGAGTTTGCGAAAAGAAATATAGTTTTCACGAGACATTGGGAACAACGCCGACGTGAGATTCGCTCACGTCCGTCACGGAAATGAGTGGGCAGCTTGTTGTACAAGAGCTGGGCATAAGTAATTAAGTTGAGTGTACGCGGGAGTGTACGATCCGGGTTAAACAGGCAAAGATAGCGAGACGAGAAGCCGAGAACACGCCACTTTCTACGGGCTTTGTTTTTTTCTAGTATTGCCTCGAGTCTCTAGCGCTCTTCTCGCGCGGTAATTCGCATTCCACTGAAAACGCCGGCCTGTTAATCAATGTAAGTTATTAAAGAAAGCAATGAATAGGAATTTCTTCTCTTGTTCTTTCTCTTTCAAAATTGTTCCTTTTTCGTCAATGTAAAAACAAACGGCTTCATCGTTTCAGTTCAACATACGTTCGATTTTGGTGAACGATGTTGAACCGCAATGTTGACTGCTGGGGTGGGCAAACGGTTTCAACTCATCATCAATATTTGATTTACCAAAGCTTCTCGAGAGGCCGGTAATCAGTCCCAGGCTGCAGCCGCAGTTGTTACTATGGATATGGAGTTGTTACTAAGTGTACGTGGCATACGTCATTGAGAAAAGAGGGGGGGTGGGGGTGGGGGGCAAATTGCTTCAACTTCATTCAACATTAGCGATAACACTGAAAGAAAGTTAGCTAATGTTGAATGGTTCTTGAAGCAAAGTTTAAACGCTTTGAAACTCATTCTACATCGATTCAACTTGGCTGCAACATGTTTCAATACAGTTGAAAGGAGGGGGGGGGGGGAGGGGGTGGGCAAACGGTTTCAGCATCGCTGTTCAAAATCGAACGGATGTTGAAGCAAATGATGAGGCCTTTTGCTCTCCTTAACGATTTTTCACTGTCAAGCGAGAGAAATGCATAAAAATGCATGAAAATAATAAAAATTGAAATAGCTTCGTCGAGTTTCTGTCTTTAATTATCTCCTATATCACAAATAAATTATTTGCATCGCCAAGGTAATAAGCTCGTTTAAAAAAAATGTCGTAATTATTACAGTTCTGGACAAGTTCAAGATGTTGCAGTGAACACTGAGTTGATCCATGGGCTTTCCATGTCACATGAAAATTCTCCCATGATGTAAAGTGCATGAAGTATCACTCTGGCCTGGGTTGCTCGAAGCAACCACGGCAGCCTGTAGGTCTTGACTTGATACCTCTTATCCAACGGTTATCGTTAACGAGGCTTCGAGCAACCGGCCCCTGATCAGTGCCAAATTAACAACTTGGCGAATTGTACTTTCAGCCCCAAGGCATTAATGACTTTTGTTTAAGTCACGTGGCACTCTTTGGATACACAACAGCAAACCTAGAATGAATCTTTGCCGGTTTGGAGATGTCCAACAAAGCCATGGTATTCGATGCTAACCGTTTCTCTTTGTCATGAAATAACTCGTTGTGTTTGCGTTCCAAAGTCCTGGCGAAAGCCAAGTTCCTTCTTTGCTGTTGAGTTCTAAATCCTTTATATGTCGTCATATTAAATACAGACGTAATTTCCAGCAAACAAGGGGAATATTGACCTGGGCTCGTGCTTCTCTCCCTGGATGTCAGACTACGAGTTTTCACATTGTCGTGAGTCTCAAATTTTGATTGGATCTCATCGACAGTATCAACTTTGGCTATGCGCAACACACCTCGGGCTCTTGTCCTTTCTGGTTTGATGACAGTCGAGTTAATTGTTTCGCGAATGTTTTCAAGTTTTATTCTTCTCTCTTTCCAACCAAGTCTGTAGGCCATCTCTTCTCCTTCCATATCAGTTTTCTTAGGACAGAATTTTAATGTTGAAATCATGGCTGACTGCTAGCTTTCTTGCCGAATGGAAGTTAAAGCGTCTTTTCAGTGCTCAATCGTTGTCCCGTTAAAGTAGTGTTCCGGGAGACACGAATGTTTGTTGAATTACCAGTCCATTCGATTGGCTTACCTAGGATAAATGACAACTTGACTTTTGGACTCTCTCTTTGATCATCATCGCAAATTACGATGCTTTGACAAGCTTTAAACCCAATCTATAATGATGCCATATGGATATTAATTTATACAAAGAATTGTTTTTGCGTCACAGTTGACTGTCTTTGTGATAAAGTACTTTCATAAAGTTGCCTCGAGGCACCAGGCTATAGTTCCGCGTAGTCAATTCAAGTACCAAGGCATTCTGTTCAAAAAAAGTAAAGGAGAAGATTCTATATTGTTTGTCCACACATTTTTGTTTGTTATTGTGGCTTTGGTTACGTTCACTACTCTGTGGTTGGTTAGATCTATTGTGCACATGGTGAAACTAATAACTTTAACCGTATTATGCCAGGATTTATAAAAACAACAGTTAGACCTGACTGAAGACAAATATTGTGCATTTTTACATTTGGGCACATTTTAAATAATTGTCAGTGCCTTGGTTTTTCAAGGATACGCTAACTTATCAGTTTCATTAAGGTTTCAACAACGTTGCATGCAGTTGGCCAAATAAAGCTTTCAAGATGTACACTTGCTGGGGAAAACAAAAGAATTAGCATCGTGCTTCATTAACTTCGATGAATTCTTTTAAAAAGCCATCCAGTACCTGTGTGTCTTCCAACAGGGACCCTGAATGTTATAAGCTTGGTTTTAAGATCATACCTTAGCTTTTTAACCTTAATGATAAAACCTTTGATTGACCTAGAACGTTTTCTTCGGATATTTATTTCACTATGTGACACTGGAATATGTTATACTGATTCAGTATAGCCCTCCTTGTTTGTGCCAAGAACCCTAAATATAAATCGGCTTTTGTGGAGGCCACACCAAGTGACCAGGGATGATTTGCTTTTAGATACTACGGTTTGGAAGCCCATCGGGCTTGGTATCACTGACTTAGAGATCTGTTCCAAACTGGCTCCCTGCAGCTTCGACTTTTATTCAGTAATAATATTCAAATCAATGAATGAGTTGTTTGCACTCGTTATTAAATGCCAATTCGAGATCAGCCTGCCGCAGTTGCGACCTTACAATTTTAAACCTACAATTGTGGTCAAAAGTTGTTGGGAAGGTTGCGGGCATCAGCTCACTTCACACCTAATTCGATTTTTCTAACTATTGGCTGAAGTATTTGGGAAATACCATGCTCTTGTGGCCCCCCTCCCCCATGATTCAATGTTGGCGTTCTTCAGGTAAGAAAAGTCACCATTTTTTTTCCCTGGAAAATCCAACATTGAAAAGGGGGAGGGGGGTATCTGTAAAATGAAGTTACCTTCCCAACACTTTTGTCCATGATTGTAGTGCAAAAGAGGTAGGCGTAGTGCGCGGAATTCTGAGCTAGAGGTCGCCTGTTCGATCCCTGTCATTCGATCGACGTCTGTTTCGACAAAAGTTCCTCTGATCCGTATTGCTGTAGTTTTAATTTTAATATCCGTAAAACGGAGCATTGACTGAGGAAGGGGGGGGGGGGGGGGGGGGTAAAAAAAGGTGCGCACCGAGAGCCACAAGTTCATCAGTAACTCTACTCGACTATCACGTTTTAGGAAAGGTTACGTTTATACAAACGTTGGCCGTGTAGCACTTATATTTTAAACAGAGTTAACTGAATAGAGTGTAATGTGAAGTGCTCGATTTCTATCCCATATGAACCATGTGAGCGTTAGCCCTACTGATGGAAATGGGCCCACACAAGGACAGAGAAAAACTCTGACCAGGGTGGGAATTGAACCCACGACCTTCGGGTTAGATCTCCGCCGCTCTACGTGGGTCGTGGGTTCAGTAGGGCTAACGCTCACATGGTTCATATGGGATAGAAATCGAGCACTTCACATTACACTCTATTCAGTTATCACGTTTTACCCTTGTAAAAATAGGACCTTTACCTTTTAAAATTGTGTTCATATTTGTTGCGTCTTCAAGCCGTTTTCAGCGACGATCGCCTCTAGATCTTTTAAGATGACTTTAATTGATGACTTAACTTTACAGAAACGAACCAATAATTTGGCCAGGTTGAATTCGAAGTGGGCTCGCCATGATTGTTGTAAACTGGTTTATTATTAACAGAACAAAATCAAACTCGCTTGGGTAAAATATTTCTTTCTCCCCTTTTTTTCTCAGTTTCGAAAAACTACCCTCTCCTTTTACACTGACTCCTACGCAAAAGGCATCTGTCAACAACTAAAGCCGCGGCTACACGAGCGATTTTTTGCTCGCGCTGGTGATGCGATTTTTTCAAACTTTGTCACGTCGCCAGCGCGAGATGAAAATCACACGTGTAGCCACCCTTGAATTGGCGACGCGACAGGTGAAAAATTCGCAAGAAAAAAGTCGCCAGAGTTGAAACTTCGAAGAGATAGTTGCTCGTGTAGCCACCCTAAAACTTTTTTCCCGCGCTTGCGACGCGACTAAAGAGTATTTAGCCAATGCCATTAAAGTGGCAATGTCTGTTTATAGTGCCCAGGTCTCTCGAAGTATGCGATTCGCGCGGCCTTCAATTTGTCGCCAAAATTTGTCACAAGTGTAGCCACCCTGGCGCGCAGGCGACGCGACAAAATCTGAAAAAAATTGCATCACCAGCGCGAGCAAAAAATCGCTCGTGTAGCCGCGGCCTAATTATTTTGTTACATTATATAACCACGCAATTTCCGACATGGTTAAAGCCTTAGGCCCTTTATCTATTTCATTAATATAACCACAGTTACCGTTTACTTCAATTTTGGAAGTCGTACTCTCGAATTATTAAGCCCTGGTTGATACTTCTTGTCTCCGGTGTTACGGATCCCTCTCTCGCCAGCTTCTATGTTCTTATCTTTTTCGGGCGAAGAATGATGAAAAGTAAGTTCTATTTCCTTAGCACCAACACTGCTAGCGCTTTTGTTTGAAAGCAATGATTTTGTGAGTACCTTTCCTCTTTTTGCTAAGCTATCTGTCCCTTTGTAAGTTTCAGGATTTGTTACGTACTGGGATTCACAAATCGGCGGAAAGAAAGGCTTGTTGTCGATGCTATTAACACGTGAAGATTCTGCCCAGCATTCGTCCTTGAGTTCGTTAAAAGGACCAATATCTTTCCACGTGCACATCTGGCGTCCTCTGTAATTTTGTAATTGTTGGAGTTTTCTGGATTCAATTTTTTCATAAGGTATACACTGACAGTAGTGAAAATCATCTTTCTTTTTGTTCCTCATCTCTCTGCGCCTTAGCAACGAAAGGCAACGGTACCGTTACTACGATCGGTAAAAGTCCGGTTTTTATTGTTTACCGGCTCAATTAATTGATCAAACCTTCACCCACTATAGTTAGATCAAAGTATGTCAAACAGATAGCTTAGAGGTTGACGGTTTAGGAGGCTTCCGGCTTCAAGTACAAAAAGGCCGGGCTTTCTTTGGATGAAGTCACTTTCAGAGGCTCTGATACATCTGGCATTTAAGTTGATCGTGTCGTCGCTGTTCTTCCATAAACCATTACCCTCAAGCTCAACTTATCATAGGAATGTGCTTTGACCAGTTAGTCTATTACGTAATCTTTCTTCAACGGGCTACTCCTTCAATCTTTCACAACCCTGTTGAAAAATTATGACGTTGTACTCAAACGCTTCCTAGTAGCTTCTTGGCAGCCAACCCGATGCATTCGATTTCTCTTACCCGGCAATTGAAAAAAACTGGTCCTTTCTATCAATGTTCACGTCAAACGGTTTTCAGGTCGAGCTGTTCAGGCCGCTGTTTTAGAAGCGACATATACCTGTTTGATTCCGGCCTCTCCGCCTGTTCAGTATAAACGAAACATTTCTCGACATTAATAGAGTCGGGCAATATTGAAATGACGCATAGCATAATCCACATGTGCTTAATTTTTTCAAAATTTAAAACCAGTGTCTTTGTTCCCTTTGATCTCTACTACTCACAACAAACAAAAGGGTGAAAGATTAAAAACCTCAATTGTTCAGGGAGTTTGCACTAATCTTGTGTGATCTTTGAACAGAGACCTGGCGAAGAATACACATTTTTTCATGGCCTAAATAAGCGTTTAAATTCGTGGGTTTAATTGAGAGATAGTAAACTTAAGTGAAGTCAGTTCTAGATTGGTCTTCATCAGTCAAATCCAGTAAAAACAATATTCGCTTTGGCTAAGAAAGGGACTTTATAAAGATCTACGACGGCAACATCGACGAAAACGTCTCTTCAAATACAACTTTTCACTAGTGTAAGTCTATTGCGTTCTTGTCGAACAGTGTTAGCAAAGTATCGTAAAAATAAATTGCTACCAGCGGTTTCAGAGTTAAAATACGCAATGGAAGATTCTATGTTGCAGGTTGTTCATAGTACCTCAAAAATACGTGCTGCACACATGGCACAGGCAGCACGATTATATTTCCACTTTTAACCAATAATATCATTGTTTTGTAGCGTTATTTTTGCCATCGCTGTCGTCAGTTCTTAAACAAACGCA
>OX421446.1:60699351-60706851 GCA_949126865.1 Montipora capitata
GGTCTTCTTCGCAGCAAATTTTATTTGTACCTTTTTCTAGCACGAAAACAAATGGCGATAGAGCTTTCTCTGTTTGTTCACCAAAGCTGTGGAATGACCTCCCATCAAACGTAACTTAAAGGAATAGCGCCTCTTTTATCATTTAACAAAGTGTCTTGAAGACCTTACATTTTAGTGCACGTTTTCTTTTTGACGGTTTGTTTTTTATACTATATTTTTAACATTTTATTTCTATGACTTTGGTTTTTGCCTTTGGCCAGGTTTTCGTGCTATATAAATTGTATTTATTATTATTAACATTATAATAATATTTTGAATGGTAAGATTTTTGTGAATGCGCAGGCGAGGTGCAAACTCAGTGTTATCCATCAAAATATGTGACGTAATGTATGTACCATATGGAACCATCACAAAATAATCGACCAATAACCTCACCTGTGCTTAAATGATGTATCATAAATACGGAGGAAAAAATACTGCTTCGTTGTGATTGTGTTGCGTCATCATTGTTTCCCAACAACGAAAATCTTAAAGCAAGAACTCAGTCTGTTGTCCACGCCGTACGTCATTGCCATGTCTAATACAGTAATCTTAAATTTTATTAACGAAAAATCCTGATCATCTTATCTTTTCACCGTAAAGAAAAAAGTAAAATCGAGCGATATTTCTTCAAGATGGGGAAAATGTCTCTTACAGAGATAATTATATGTGGTAAAAGACTGACAAAGTGTTCGAGATATGAAAGGCGTCAGTTAACCCCAAAACTATTAATTCCACATTCAGGTGACATGAGAAATGATCTGATTTAGGTATTTTTTTGCCGTTTAATTTTAGTCAGTAAATCATACTCTTCGTCGTTGCCAGATAAATTTTCACCCAATAATTATAAATTTTATTTTCACAACAAAGCGCTGGATTTGAGGTTTGTTCCTATGGATACGGGTTCAATTTCAAGCGAAGTTGTCAACGAGTTTTTTTCAAGGATAGAAAAGATGATAACTCGAGTGATGATTTAGAAATCGACAACCAACAAATTGGCATTTGTGAAAAAAGAAATAATGGAAAAAGTACGAGGAAAACAGGAGGAAACATTTGGAAATGAAAGCGAAGGCAGCAAAGGAGAAATCAATGAAAACTTAGTCGGCAGGTTTGGTTCGGCACGCACCTCTGAGCGAACAAAATCACATTTTCAACGCTTAGACAATGCTTACTTCAGCAGTAATGAAGATAAGTACTACATAAAGGAGGAATCATGTCAAGAATCTAGTAAAGCTTATTCCAGTTTGGAACCCCCATCTAGGGACAAAATGCAACAGGAACAAGAAGGAAAACCAAAAGGAAATGAATGTAAAAATATACTGGCAAGAGAAGCCAATGCTGAATCCCAGTCGAAAATTCAAGATCGTCGATGCAGGTATCTTTATGACAGGAATCCGCTACAAGATCTACGATTTACTCGACTGGTTGAGCAACTCATTCCTTTACGCACCTCGCTGAGCTTGGATAGAACGAGGATGCTGGAAACTGATCGAAATGCCAACAACAGATCTGATTCAATTTGCCTCAAAGACATTTGTCTCAACGAAACATGTCGTTTAGTGTTTAAAATAATGATCAGGGAAGAGGATAATTGTCCAAAAGATTAGCAGTTTATTAAAACATTTTATTTGAGGTTTCTCAGCTTGAAACAAAGTGAGGACATCTTAAAACGCTCCCTACCGAAAAAATTCTAGATCTGTTCATCTGTTCGAGTCTTGTGACAGGATATAAAAGACGATAAAAGGCTTGTTTGTCCTTGGATATTGATTAAACGATGATGGACTCGAGTAACACTTGCTCAAACTGCGTTTTCCTTAAATTCCATTAGTTTTCTTTGTTCGCTTCTTTGAGTGATCTTGTTGTTAGGGATTTTAAGAAACGACTACGGATACGGAAACGAAAACGTCGCTTCAAAATATAACTTAACGCCATCTTAGGTATTTCGCTATTATTCCATTTTGTCTACGTTGTACAGTAGAGCGAGTTTGAGGTAACTCTGAATCCGCTCCACAGAATTTTTTTAAACTTTGCGGAGAGTTTCATCTTGACCTGCTGATCACTTCTGTACAATAAAAAATTGGGGTCACCGAGTTCGCTTTTCAGATATGAGGAACTAAAGCCAAAATGTAGGGTGTTTTTGCAATGCTTTCCTGTTGCCATGGTAAATTGTTACGTCGCAAAAAATGGCTGCATCTTGTTTAGCAATAATTGATGTGTCATATGGTACCACAACATTGGTTTTTTTTTTTACGTGATAGAGCAAGTTTCAATTGAGTGTCGTAAAACCAAAACCAAAGTAATTACTTTGGCCAATCAAAAGGACGGTGACAATCCGGTAAACCAATCCCAACTCGAAGTAATTACACTTAGCCCACACAAAACGCAGGGAAATGTGCACGCGCGAGCTACGATTGGTTTTGGTTTCACTTCTGATTGGTTGAAAAAGTGGCGCGAGAACTTTGAACCAATCACTGAGTGGAGTAATACAAAACCAAAGCAATTCGCTAATTACTTTCAACACTCAATTGAAAACCGCTCTAAGGCCGACTGCATAACCTTTAAAGGTATTGGTACGAACGGTTCATTGAAGTGGAGAACCTGGAAGAAAATGAACAAATAACCCTTGCATGCTCTCATTATTGTCAAAACTCTAAAAAAACTGGTCAATATTCACGCTGTTGTTATGCATAGCACGGGAGAAACCTGCGGCACGATTACATTTCCTTATTGAACCAATTTTAGGTTTCTACAACTCCATAATGATTTGTCAGGGACTTAGCGGTCATCGTAGATGCTGGATCACGCACTCCTTTGATAGCATAAAACTGTTGTGGTCCAATAGGTGTTAATGAGCGTAAGAGGCTTTGAAATCTTGAATCACGTGTTACGTCTCGCACAGAGACTTGGAGTTCGCTTCCAGTGCCCTTTGCTGGCGTAGCTGAAATTTTATGCTCTCTCCAATTTTGTCCCTTTCCAAGATTAACAACAATCTTCTTATTCGCCTTTTCAGATCGACCCACAACACATTCTTCAAGTAGATTTCTTGTATCTGTTGATTGGCGGCCCTTTTTTTCTTCGGTGGCTTTGAGCTTCATTACTAAAGCTGGACTCCCTTGCCTTTTGTTTTCCAAGCCAAATTGATGTTTAAACGTTTCAAAGCGACTAACTGCGCCGTTTTCACTCTGTTTTTTCCATCTAGTTTCGCTGTATTTGTCCATTTTCTCTACCAACGCAAAATAGCGACACCTTTCCTTGTACATCTTCAAGTACTGCTGCTTACTTTCCTCAAGTTCATTATTTTCATAATCAGGTTTTTTTAGTTTGGCTAAACTTTGCACCTTCCTCAATCGCTCCGCTTTACTTTCATCTTCGTCTTTCAGTTTTCTCATTTTCTGCACCATAATCTCCACTTGGAGTCTCTTTTGTTTGGCATCAGCACTGAGACGAACAAACTCGAGGACTATTAACGCCGCTTGTTTAAACGATTTTATCCGTTTTTTTCTCCGCCATATTGGTGTTACATACACAAGGGGCTTTGAATTTAAATACTCTGCCATCTTTAACGACCAATAACTAAGATTCAGTAATTCAACTGTGCTACCATAACTAGCTGGTATCTGACCGTACAAATAAGCTGTACGGTCATTTATACACCTGTCCGACGTGCAAGAAATGACGTCATCAATCTGGACTAATCGTTGGTCTTTTGTTCAATAATCCTCTTGGAATATATCGACGTTGTATTTTCCTTTGATACAGGTGTTTTAAAGCAAAGTTAATGAATTAAATATTGCCTTTTAAATGCCACAACACACGGAATTGTCGAGCTAGGAGGAAGATACGACATTTTGATTACTTTTCAGCAACCAAATTCGTCTTATTTCGTTTACTAATAAGAGCCGATGTTTCCTTAATTAAGGAGTCTGTAAGAGCTACATGAAGAGTATAATTAGAGGAAAAGTAGATCCGCGCTTTCAGTTACGTAATGAGGGACAAATTGGTGTAATAACACTGTGACGAACAAAGAGGTTTGCTTGAAATCGCAAGCGCACTACCACCCTTGGTATCCAAGATGGCGATTAACAGTCACAAAACAATGAAACAAAACCTCATAAAATATTACTAACAGATTGCCCTTACTGGCTTTTTTAGTGTTTTTATAGCGAATATTTTCTCATTGCTGCATCTACATTAAATTGGCCAATGATCCAAAATGTGTTTGGTAGATCAACGTGGTCTACTACATTCTCGTTCATTCATTCCATCGTTCCTCATAGTCGGCGCGGGGCCTTCGCACGAGAAAACGAAGAGAAAATTCAAGTATTTTCATTGGTTAGCTTGCGAACAATAAAGTTTTGAATCGGAAGTGAAAATAGCCGATGTGGCGTGGCTGGCCTGTAAAATGATCAGTGTCTTTGTTTAAAACTACCATATTACTTATTGCACTTTCTGTTCGACTCGAAGGGACACATTCTATAAGTTGAGGCCACTTAAAGCTTCACAGAGAGACTCCTCGAATGTAATGCTTCTGACTCCGCCATATTTAGTACTATATGAACTCCGGAGTCCTAGAACCTGGGATGTAAATCCTATGTCTCCAGAGCCCTTCGTTTTCTCGCACGAAGGCCCCACCGGCTAAGATAAACGATGGGCTCTGGGAACGAGAATGGATCTACTATGATTTCTGTGGTCGTCTTTCTTCCTTGGCGTCCGATCTCCTTTAACTGGGCCTATCTAGTCGCCAGGGTCTCCCCTCCAGATTAAGAGGAGTCACAGGGGAAGACAATCGGAGAGTGCACACCTCGAAACGTTGTGATGTCAAATTGTACTAATAATTTAAATAAATTATTGTACAGAATTATTTAAGGCCCTTTCACCAAAGTGACTTCGTGAAAACGCGTTTCTTTTTCACGTAGTTTGGATAGTTTGATGAAATAAAAGTTATACCTTTGCCTGGACAACATGGCATGCAATTATTTAAAAAAAACACGACAAATTGAGTGAATGCGTCAAAGTTCACCCAGGAGCCGAGTAAACTTGGTTCCTTCCGTAATTTTATGGTATCATGATTTTGTCTCTTTTCTCTTGCTGACCGTCTTAGGCCTCGCTGTTAGAACTGGTTCCCTTTTCGCAGTGCCAGCCTTTTTGCAACTCTTACTTGAACTAGCTCTAGAGTATTTTTCTCCTTTATCTTCAGGAGGTATTAGTGAGTGTAAAAGGCGCTGAAATCGGAGATCATTACTTGCGAGTCGCTGTACGTCTTCGCTTTTCTTATGATGTATTTCTGGCAAGCAAGTTTGTCCTTTGAAACAATATTCTTCCATAAGATCTATGAAGCTCCGGGCCTTGTGTTTGCTTTGCCGTCGGTCAATGTTTTGCTTTGTATCCTCTTTTGTGTTTTCAAGAAATTGAACATCGAGTAGATGTGAGGAACTGAGCTTCGTGGTAGCTCGATTTGCATCTAATATTCTTCTATACTCGCATGTTAAATATCCTGAATCCCTCTTCCTATTCTGAATCTTACTCTCTCTCGCCCTTCTCCATTCATTGGCACATTCATGCTCTCGAAACTTTTCCCAAACGGTTTTCTGATTTTCTCTTCTACGATATGCCTCCATTTGAATTTCACGAACACGCTCGTATTTTTTTCTTTGCTCCTCGAGAAAATTTCTCTTCAATGCTGAAATGTTACTTCCACTCTGCTCTTTATCAGTCTCGTCTAAAAAGAAATCAACTGTCATTTCAGGATGTATGCTTCGAAGAAATCGCATAACAATCATTTTTTTACGAACGAGTTGCCAATACGAAGATTTTCTTGTTTCCATTTTTTCATTTCGCTTCTCCCGCGGCCAAATTGGATCCACATGTGAAATGATAGGAAAGGAGGTCTCGTCTGTACCTTTCAATGGCATTGAAGAAATAATCGTCTATACTCTTCTATTTCTTATAACAATGAAATATTGAACATTTGAAGGGGACGTTAATATACCCTTGTTTAGTTTTCCTAAATCTTTTCGAAAACAAAAGGCTTGAAAAAGAAAATATTTTTAGCCAGCCTAACAAGCAGAGCTCAGTGATAGTAGAATAACAAAAATGGGTGCTGTCACCTTATCTGTCGTAGTGTAATCACTGCATTGTAAGTAGTGTAAAAATTGTTTTGTAAGTAACTTAAGTATCATATTGGTAAGTACAGTGGTGAAAATATTGTTTTGTAAATAGCGCAAGTATTCTAATGTAAATAATGTAAATAATGTAAGTACAGTCGTGTAAGTAGAGGAAGCGATTTGTAAGTAAAAAAACAAAAATTATTAATACAAAAAAATAATGCTAGTATTGTAAGTAGTGTAAGTGTTTGTTTTGCTTGCTTGTATAAATACTGTAAGTATGAGCAGTGCAATATATATGTATGTAAGTAAAATATTAGTATTGTAAGTAGTGTAAGTGTTCGTCCTGTAAATATTATAAATAAATAAATTAAAAAAAAAAAAAAAAAAAAAAAAAAAGCAGAGCCTAATGTTTACTTATGGACTAATAAATTACCATTATAGATTTTTCTCAGTTTTGAGAGTGAAGCTTCTGGCGTTGGTCGGTGTCTAGTTTTTAAGATGCAAGTAGATTTAAACGGTTTTTATTCAGTTAAAGTCAATAAGTGCACTAAACGGTTTTAAGACACTCCCCGTTTGCTGATATGGCTTTTAAACGTTTCTTTTTCTTAATATATTTAAATCACAAACCTAACTATACACAGTCAAGAACGAAAAATTTATTGCTAAAAGCATATCTTCAGTCTATAAATAGACTTCGACGATCTTAGGCTTAATACTTCAATGCTAAAAATTTAATTACTCCAACTTAATTGCAATGTTATCTCCGGCTTTCCTGCGCTTAACAAGTCATTTATTTTCCCGTCAAAGCTAGTTAAAAAATTGTCAACCTATCCAGGATTGTTTATTTTCAGTAGTTCCGTTAATATATCTTTTTCTTTGTAGTTCTCCGCCGCGGTGTTCCTTAGCAGACAGGAACTTCACAAAATTAATTTTCGTAATCTACAAACCTAAGGAATGCAGTGTTTTTTACGTGAGGTTTCAATTAGTTGCATTTTAAATGATGTACTGAACTGTGCGTAAGTACTTTGCAACACATGGAATACGTGAATATGCTGCTGTCATAGTACTAATAATATACGGTTATAGAAAAAGCCCTCCCTTCCCTGGCCACAACCGTTGGAAAAAAAAAACTTACGGGGCATTTTGGCGAGACCGAATGGAAACAACCCATCCCCGACACCCAATATTGACAAAGGGCTTCCCGGCTATTCCCTGAATTGGTAAACGAGAAGGAGGCTTTTGAAAGACCTCCATTGATTTACTGAACATGAATGGTTGCCACTTTTTTTTTATATCCGTTGGGATCATTTTCTCAGTTTTCGTCGAAAAATGTGATTCAGATTTGAAACCTGAA
>OX421446.1:60711851-60716851 GCA_949126865.1 Montipora capitata
ACAAAACAAGCCTTCCATTCCACCTCTCACTCTCTCTACACCTGTTAGGGTATTAAACTAGGTTCATGTGACAAGATCAGTGGTAGAGCATCCAAATTAGTAATCAGAAGGTCATAGGTTCAAGCCTTGTCCTGTTGAGAGAACATGCATTTATTTGTTCGAGTGTGCCTGTATCACTGACAAAAATCACCCATCATTTTGATAAAATATAGTATTTATTCTGTGATAGTTGTTTTGGCAGCAAAATATTTTAAACTCAGCAGGTATCAATGTCAGATGGTGCTACAACATTTTAACATTTTCAAAGTAGAATGATAATGTAGTAGTGCCTGAGGTAAACAGGTACCGCTGTGACATTGTTGTGCCACAGGTCACCTGGAAAGTTGCATAGAACAAAGTTACTTGAGTGAAGGAAAGCTAAATATAAACAAGACGCATATACCATCAGACTGCCTTTAATTAAGTTTAAAGAATACATAATAGGGTTGCATATACATGGCATATAGTCAAAACTCTGTTAATTGATTACCCTCGTGAGTTACCACGAGTTATATGACCTCTATTTATAGACATACTCTCTATCAAGTGGACAGTGTCAGTTACGTACAGAAAGTCACAACTAAGTGTATTTTTACTGTCTTCATGACAGCTTGACAACATACTTACAATAAAAATAATTAGATATAATGAAAGTAATAGCTGGTAAACAAATGCTGTGATTCAATCTCTTTACAAATGACAGGTCCTCCGAGGTATAAAACGTCCAATGATCAATTCAGTGTTGTTTGAGTTTTCCTTCAGATATCTCTTTAAGCTAGCTGAATGTTCATTAAACGCTTAACACTGTTCCAAGCACCTAGTTTGTCATTCACTTACAGTGGCTGTGCAATATTGGTTGAATAATTAATTAATGGCTGGAAAAAATGGGCTAAGATATTGATACCAAGTCACCCTCTTCCTCAGGTTTTCTTACTTTGCTCTCCTAATCAGTTGCAATTGTTGTTGCTACTTTGTGACTCAATTTTATTAGTGAGCAAAAAGCAAAGAATGCATCTGGGACCAGGGTATCAATATTGGAGTCTAATCATACTTTATTAATCACTCCTCCCGTAAGTTGTCTCTCTATTTTTATAGAGCCACTTCGTCCATCACATGAAATTGCCTGTCCTTTACGCTCCCAAATTATTGTAATGCTCGGTTCCATTTTTTAAAAACATATATAATATATCGTTTGCATTCATGGGTTGCTCATAGGAGCCTTTGTTTGCTATCCATACCCGTCTCTGTCAAACCCATTGTACCAGGTTTCAGACATTCAGAACAAAATGGTTAAAATCTCTACCATATTTCAGACAAAAATGACTCCAAATCCATACCCTTCAGAACCACCCCTCATATCATGGGCCAAAAACCATGCTTTTCGGAGCTGTAAAGTTAGGGAACAAAATGACAAGAAAATGTTGCTGGATAGAACAACTGACTGATGGAAAACTACACAGTGACACAGCTGACTCATATTTTTTTGGCCCATCATCCTTCTTATATTCTGAAATGGTGAAAATAAAAGAGTGAGTAACATTACTGGCCCGTTTTGTTCACCGGAGAAAACAACAGACTATGGACTACTACGACTCTTCGTCAATACTCCTCACTATTTGTTCACGATACATCACAGTTACTTTAGCTTTATTTATTGACGGTAAACCATTAGTGATTGTCTCCGGCTGCTAATGGCAGCCCTCCTAAAAGCTGTTTTGATCATTTGTAAATGTTTCACTATATTCGCTGTTCCAATTTTTCCGTTCTAGGCACTATTGATACAAAGATTACTTATTTAAAGTACCCCAGACTACAACTAACAGACAGTCGATTTCTTGTTTTTGGGCTTACTTTTCCGGAACTGAAGTCCTATGAAATAAGTAAGAATTTGATTACTTGTAGATGAAAATAAGTGACTCCCCCTTTCCTCCAAGACGCTTCCCATCTTTCAGAGTTGAGAGATCTTCAATCAGCGCCAGAGTTTCTTGCAGCAGTTTTTTATCTGCTGTATCGCGGAAATTCTCAGTGTGAGTAATAAAATCGAGCAGCAGATTGCCTTCGGTTGACTGCGGATCAAAGATCTCCGAAACGTCGATGGAATATTCGTGGGTGTGGACTTCGTGCTTCCAGCCATACTTCTCGACAATCTCGAACATTTTCTCAGCAGTTTCACGGATTTCAGGATTTTTCTCATCTGGAGTTCCATGCCAATCTGGAAGGCGTTGCTTTTCTTGGACGGAGCAAATAAGATCCGGTCCCGCCGGGGGTCCCGCCACTATGAAAACTAGACGCCCGTTGTCTTGTAGTTCGTTCTCAATGCAGTGCTTTAAAACCGCTTCAATATCTACGAAGTAGATACTGTGTATGAAGTGGATCATATCGAACTTCGGCTGTGCCATGGTGAATTCTTTTGCATACTCTTCAAAGCTCTGATGCCGAACATCAAACACTGCTTGTTCATCATTGAGGTTTTTGATGACAGCTTTGTAGAGGTCGCAAGGATATTTATTGATCTCGATAGCTCGGTTGAATATCTTCAATTGATGGCAGTCTTGGCTTCTTTGCAGCTTTTCTTTGACTATTTTCAAAATTTCCAAATCCATGTCACCTGTTCCACTTCCAACGCTCAAGATATTGAAGCTGGTGCGGTCTTGTTCCGAATGAAGCAACGTTTGAATCATCGAGGGCATGTGATCTCGACATTTTTGAAGAATTCGCCTGTTTTGTTTTTCATGACATCAAAACTCTTGTAATAAAACTCTCCCGTGCGAGCAAACGAAGACATGGCTCTGCCTTTCCTATACTTGCCAAAGAGGTGATAACGCCAAGGGATAGAAATCCTATTGCGCGATTGTATTATACCCTCGATCATGTGATCTGTAGAGCCCCCTTATTAACCCCATCGCCATGGGCCGAGCGCGATTCTTGCTCTGCTCTTGCTCTCGGCCATATAGTCAGTGGGACCTCGAATCACGCAACTTAGGATGTTTGTTCGCCAAAAGCTGTTAACACGTTAATGTACTTAAAATTTCATGAATATTCTACTCTTTATTGAGTGCAAAATATAATGTCTTTTTGTGCTATTGAAGCGCTTGATTCAAAGCGAGTATGGAATACATAAAAATCCATTACGTCATTCATGGAATGTGTCGATGTTGCAGCTTTCGCTTGGGCAGTGTGATCGTGCTTGCATGTTTTGAACTTTTACTTTGCCAGGAGCAACAGTCGTTGACCTAACTGTAATTTTCCCAGTATTTTTCGCATTCTAAGACAAGAGAAGTGAATTGGCGTGCTGTTTTATTGAAGGGAGTTAAGAAATCGGTTGGGAGGGGGGCATTAAATATAGCCAAGCAAACAATGGCAAAGAACATGTTAGAACTTGCAAGGATTACATCATTGGTAGGGAAATAACCACCGTACTAAAGATAGCCGTGTATAACGTAATTCTTGAATTATGTGACTCGTGTGACTACTTTGCTAGCCCTTTACTCATGTTAAAAAACCAATTAAATGTAATCGTGACTTTTAAGAAAGAAAGCTCTAAGTTGTTAATAGTGTTATTATCGTATCGTTAATACCCATACATATCCCGAAGAAAGTTCCAGATCTAGATTAATTAAGACCATTACGTCATCGGAGATTTCACAACGGCTACGACTGTTGGTGCAATCGAAGATTTCACGTGTGTGTAGCCGTTGTTGTCAGTTGTGCTGCAGATTGATCAGGCGATTTTGTGTCTATAGTCATCAATTAATCAACAAGGACTGCTTTGGAATGTGCACTACGTTGCGACTATAGTGGTAAGAAACAGATAAATTTTCAAAGCGCGGTTGCAAGATCTAAAAGATCTTCTTGTTCCCAATTTATTTCTGCGTTTCATGCAGTGTGCGTCACGAAATTCGACTAATCAGAATGCGTTATTTGACCAGTTGTTCTCGCGAATACGAACATAGGTCTGCAGAGATCCCGACGTGGTCGATGATAAAATCGGTGTATCGATATGCCAATCGATAAATCGATAAAATACGGTATACCTAGCAGCGATATAACAGAATAACGTTTCGACGGTTCCATGCCATCATTCTCAAATTGAAATAAAACTTTAGGTGACTTCATTATATAGTGAAATGTACGTGTGAAGGTCTCAGTGCATATGATCAATAAGAGAAAAAATAAAATAAAATTCCAAGCGTGGTGCGCCTGAACTGTCAAATAAAAAGTTTTGCTTTAATGGGGTCAGATTGAGTGTCAAGTGTTGGTTTTTCGTTTTTGATGAAAGGCATTTCATAAATTAAACAATCCAGCTTCCGAAGGCATTTCTAGAGGATTGTAAATTGGTCACGGAGATCTGTGTTCCTCAGATTGTGTACGTCCCTCAGGTGTTTACCAATGACAGCTTATGTTCATTAATGCGCTGAAATAGGTGTCGGCATATATAGCCCACGTAATCTGCATCACACAGATCACATTTGTGTTCATAAACAACGCATTGTTCGTTAATAAGAGGTGGTTTGATCTCATCAGCAATTTTCTTACTTGTAAACACTGGGCGCAAGTCGCTGTTAATTTTCTTCGCGAGATTGGAGAGCTGTCTTCGTACTAAGTCGGCTGATCGCTAATCTTTAAATTAAGGGTTGAATAATCCGAACGGGCGTATTAACTTGAATATCAAGTGCTTGTCCTTTTTCTCATGATTCAATGAATCTGGTGATTGTAGTGATTAATGAGTCCCTCAGGGTACTTGAGCTTGAGAAAGATCTCTTTCAGGTTATCACATGAGCAGCGAAAAGATCAGGTGAAGATGGGGTCGATGTGCACGTTTAGTGTTATTAGTAACGGGTGGCCTGGATTAACGCAACCTTTCTCATGATTCTCCTCGTGTCCGCCATTACATACATATACACACAATGCCAAGTAACCTGACATTCTGGCACAGGATTCCCACAACATTACATCCCAAA
>OX421446.1:60721851-60731851 GCA_949126865.1 Montipora capitata
ATGATAAAACATGATGAATTCATAAAGGCCACCTTTTCCAGCGAACAATTTTTTGAAACAAACAACATATTTGCTATTATTGCGTGCGTGAAGAAAAAAAACTCAATCGTGTCAAATATGCGCAATATTACAACAAACTAAACTTTCAGGATCAAACCGTTTCCATGAAGAACCGTTTCCTTGAATAATGAAGCACAAAATAGACGACAAGCTTTCTTTCAAATAATTCTTGGCTGTCACATTACAAGAAGACTGTGCAGAGTTGATCACAGATCCACTTAAGGTGTTCGATTCGTTCTCTGTCTTTGTTGAACCCATAAGTTACCAGAGAATTTTCCATTTGGTTTCAGTGTTCTATATAACAGCACACTTGGTAAATATTATTTTAGAAATACAGCTCACTTTGATTTCTGCTCGACGGGCGACAGATTGTTGTCGAAGTCCATTACTCGTCGCTTTTGAGATTCCAGGTGTTGGTTTTCACCGCCTGCGTAGTTTATCCAACTGACTTTCCATTATTGAGCTCCAGAAGGGTATATTTTGTTTAAGGATCCAGTAAAACGCCATTCGCGTTACATGACTTTCGACGCCATTGCAGGCTAAGTTAATCATTCTACTGTGTCCACCAGAGAAATCTACGCAGTTCCACTACCCTCTCGATCCTAAGAAAATACGCGCAGAAGGCTCTATGCATAAAGATAGCACTTACCAGGGGAGTGACAGGCAAGACTTTTACCGACACGGAAGAAAAAAAAAAAAAAAACACCGAACAAATGCCTTCCACTTCTAGACTGGGTTTGCCATAAGGCAACCCAGTAACAAAAACAAAAACAATGTCATGATGTGCATTTGATACAACTGCAGCATCTAGTATTAGTAGAATTAATGCAAATACTGTAATGTGATTGGCTGAGCCATTGAACACTTTCAGCCATTAGTGTGCAGTGGCTGGAGGTAGTCTTGGAAATAACGACGTTTTTTTCGTTTTTCCAAAGTTTTGGAGGAAAATTTGGATGCAAATGGGTAATTAAATTTCTGAGAGGTCTAAACGAAGGACATCTGCGATTTCTTGACTTTCAAAAAAGTTGAAATTATTGAAAAAGCTGATGCGCTTGCGCGCACAACGTAGATTTTAAGTGGCAATTCAATCCGAGCGATCTTTTTCAGGCGTAAAGTTTAATAATACGTCAAGAAATAATTGGAAACCGTTATTTGAAGTAAATTTTAGTAAGAATTCCACTAAAACAATAAGATTATTCACTCTCGATTTCTATGAGGTGATAGTTGATTCGGCCCTCGGCCTCATCAACTATCACCTCATAGAAATCTCGAGCTCATAATCTAATTGTTAGATAGAGGTAATCAGTGTCTCTCTTGAGTTTTTGTTGTCTTGCAGAGCGCCTGAACTCTCTAGTGTCTTGGTCTTCTCCTTCCTCCGGCAAGGTTACAGGTACCTCTACAGTCTTAGGGGTTTGCTTTGTCTCTTCTGGTGGATCGACCTGTTGAGGTGCATGCTCCTGCGGCTCTTCCCATTATTCAGCCTCATGCTGCCTTTATACGTCAATATGCAGGGGAGCCTTTCTAAGGAATTTTGCATTCCGGATCACCCGTTTCCCGGTCTCCACTTGGACCAGCTCAAAGGTATCACTTCCTTTCTGCTTCAGGATTACATACTTATTCTCACTGAAGTTGGGGGTCAACTTCCCTTTGGTCAAGGTTGCCACAAATACAGCATCTCCCACTACCAGCTCATATTTCTCTTTACTTCCAGGCAGTCCGGAAAGCAAACGTTGCACTCCCGTCCTTGCTAAATGTAACAAAGTCGCCCTTTGTACAGTATCTTCTTCTTTGTTACGTTTCGTAGCAATCCTGTAGTTTCCAAATGCCTCCAGCCAGTGCTTCCACTCCTCCGCCAAATTCGTGGCTTCAAGGTTTACTGGTGGTAAAACAAACTTGTTGAAATTCATCCTTATATTTACCGAAATATATCGCCAATTGTAGTGTTATTAGTAACGGATGGCCTGGATTAACGCAACCTTTCTCATGATTCTCCTCGTGTCCGCCATCACATACATATACTTACAATGCCAAGTAACTTGGCATTCTGGCACAGGGTTCCCACAACACTACAGCACGCTTTAACGTAGTAGTGAGTTTATACCTATTGTTCGGATTATTCTACCTATTAAAGATCAGCGATCAGCCGACTTAGTACGAAGACAGCTCTCCGATGTCGCGAAGAAAATTAACAGTGACTTGCGCCCTGTGTTTACAAGCAAGGAAATTGCTGATGAGATCAAAGTGACAGAACCAAACCACCTCTTATTAACGAACAATATGCTGTTTATGAATAGAAATGTGATCTGTGTGATGCAGATTACGTGGGCTATATATGCCGACACCTATTTCAGCACATTAATGAACATAAGCATTCTGGCATTGGTAAACACCTGCGGGACGAACACAATCTGAGGAACACAGATCTCCGAGACCAATTTACAATCCTCAAGAAATGCCTTCGGAAGCTGGATTGTTTAATTTATGAAATGCTCTTCATCATAAAACAAAAAAACCAACACTTAACACTCAATCCGACTCCATTGAAGCAAAACTTTTTATTTGACAGTTCAGGCGAACCACGCTTGGAATTTTATTTTATTTTTTCTCTTATTAATCATATGCACTGAGACCTTTGAATTTGAGAATGATGGCATGGAGCCGTCCAAACGTTATTCTTTTATATCGTTGCTTTTTATTCTTAAATGTTTATCGAAAACCTTAGTTATTACGGTATATCTGATTTGATTAATATCGATGGCATGGTCTTGATCAATCGATATTAATCAATGAAACCAGGAGCCTTGAGCCATGGGCTCCTGATGAATCAATCTTTTCGTTTTATGTGTTTTATGGGGAGCTCGATGATGAGGAGACGGTGGTGAGACATGCACCAAATCAATTAATCGATTTTCATCGATTTCCACTATCAATCGGTATAATCCACTTGATTTATACCGAGTTTTATCGATTGACTACGCCCGGAAAGGTCTGTGTGTGGAAAATATCAAAATTTCGCCGCAAACGAAGTCGGGGTTCAACTCGGCTTCCATTTTTGTTTCCAAAATGCGCCAGAAGAGATCACCAGTTGTTCCTTGATTTCTTTCCTCTCTTTGTTCTAGAATTATTTTGTAGCTAAGTGGAGGTCAAGGTGTTATCTCACCATTTTTAGTAAAAGAGGTAAAAAACAAAAACATGACAGTTCCCCATTAATCCCTACTAACGATCCATCACATGCAGTTACTTCAGCTTTATTTATTGACGGTAGAATGTCTCCGGCTGCCAATGGCAGCCCTCCTAAAAGCTGTTTAGATCGTAAATGTTTCACTATATTCGCACTATCGGTACAAAGGTTACTCAGTGCCCCAGACTACAACTAACAGAAAGTCGATTTCTTGTTTTTGGGCTTACCTTTCCAGAACTGCGCTATGAAATCATAGGTAGCCCAAGCTCGATGTAAGTGTATTTGTACTGTACTAAATCATACAAGAGTAGAAATATAAGGATTTGTATGGGGAAAACGGTTCTCCTTAATTACCTACGATTTCAAATTAAAAAATAGCTTACCTTGCTTTAGTCTTGTGTTTCTTTGTCTCTGGTACGGTTTTTGGGTCGATTAAGAGCGTGGTTTTTAGTTACTCTTCTTTTCCCTCTATAGAATTCTTTCCATGGTTGGGTGTTGACCGAGCCCGGGCACCGAGACGAAGACGCCGAACGGAATCACCGAACGAAAAGGGCCATAAATTCGCTCTCAAGGCTTCGATCGCCTCAAAATTCCACGTAGATCACGGACAATACCTTCGCTACCCATTCTTCTTCAATCCAGCCGCTTGTACACTGAGAAGGAATTAAGGGCCGCCAAACTTTGCAACATTTGCTTCGAGTCATCGAATTAGGCTTTATTCGAAACTTGCGTTACCAAAACCGTTGGAAGACTAAGACCCAAGTCTCACGATTGGTCATCATTGTGCCAATTTGTAAAAGTGGTAAAGTGGTGCATTTATATAGCGCCCTTATCACAACGTTTCAAAGGCGCTTTACAATGGTCAATTTACCCCCAGCGGACTGGAAGCATATACAGGCGCAAATTTGCAGCCGCTTCTAAGCAGTCCATGCATGCTGGTACTCATTGACTCATACTGGTGCCCATTGACCAATCGCGGGTCGATAAGCGTTCTTCCAACGGTTTGGGTAACGTGGGTTTCGAATAAAGCCTAATTCGATGGCTCTCGAAGCAAATGTTTGCAGAGTTTGGCGGCCCTTAATTCTTTCTCAATGTACAAGCAGCTCGAATGAAGAAGACGAATGGGTAGCGGAGATATTGTCCGTGATCTGCGTGGAATTTCGAGGCGATCGAAGTCTTGCGAACGAATTATGGCCCTTTCCTTGGCTGATTCCGTTTGGCGGCTTCGTCTCGGTGCCCCTTGGGAAAGAATATATAAAGGGAAAATAACAGAAACCAAAAACCACCTAAATCGCTCTTAATCGACCCAGCAACCGTACCAGAGACAAAGAAACACAAGACTGGTGCAAGCTAAGCTATTTTTAATTTTAAATCGTAAATCTCATTTCAGAATTTTGAGAAAAACCGTTTTCCCCCTACAAATCCTTATATTTCTACTCTTGTATAATATAGTACAGCACAGATACACATTCATCGAGCTTGGGCTATACCTGTGATGAAATAAGTAAGAATTTGATTACTTGTAGATAAAAATGAGTGACTCCCCCTTTACTCCAAGACGCTTCCCATCTTTCAGAGTTGAGAGATCTTCAATCAGCGCCAGAGTTTCTTGCAGCAGTTTTTTATCCGCTGTACTGCGGAAATTTTCAGTGTGAGTAATGAAATCGAGCAGCAGATTGCCTTCGGTTGATTGCGGATCAAAGATCTCCGTAACGTCGATGAAATATTCATGGGGGTGGACTTCGTGCTTCCAGCCATACTTCTCGGCAATCTCGAACATTTTCTCAGCAGTTTCAATCTGGAAAGCGTTGCTTCTCTAGGACGGAGGAAATAAGGTCCGGTCTCCACCATGAAAACCAGACGCCCGTTGTCTTGTAGTTCGTTCTCAATGCAGTGCTTCAAAACCGCTTCAATATCTTCGTAGTAGGTACTGTGTATGAAGTGAATGACATCGAACTTCGGCTGTCCCATGGTGAATTCTCCTGCATACTCTTCAAAGCTCTGATGTCGAAGATCGAAGTGTGTTTGTTGATCATTGAGGTTTTTGATGGCAGCCTTGTTGAGGTCGCAAGGATATTTATTGATCTCGACAGCTCGGTTGAATATCTTCATTTGATGGCAGTCTTGGCTTCTTTCCAGCTCTTCTTTGACTATTTTCAAAATTTCCAAATCCATGTCACCTGTTCCATACCCTGGCTGCCAGAGGTTTTTCTCTCTCGGAGCGACGGAATAGGCGAGGAAAACCTCTGGTACAGGCCGTTGAGAGCCACAGTTCCATGCCCCGTTTGATTGACATCGAGAAAACGCAGTAAATTGATACGTGATATAACCTACCAATCAGCATCTTCGGTTCCCACGGTACATTCGTCTTAATTATTTACTTCGATGTCAAAATTCAAAAATTCAATGTTCCATATAAGACATGAAGATTCAAACTCAAATTCCGAAGTTGAATTTTGGCGGACATATACGAAAATCAAAAAAATTTTAGAACACTGAACTTTTTCTGCTTTCAAAAAACTCTCCAGCGTTTCGATTATGGCCATAATGGGCACGAGAAATCAGGTTGACAGCAATTAAACCAATCAGAGTACTCGTTAGAACTGACAAGTTCCTGGAACCAATCGAATTGCTAGGGTCAAAATCTGACTTTGGGAATATGAAACGGCATCCCATTGGACCGGCCTTCTCAAAGAACTCGACTGCCTGTACCAGAGGTTTTTCTCGCCGCTTCGCGACTCGCTATTCCGTCGCTCTAGGAGAGAAAAAACCTCTGGCATCCAGGGTACTTGTTCCACTTCCAACGCTCAAGATATTGAAGCTTGTGCGGTCTTGTTCCGAATGAAGCAACTTTTGAATCATCGAGGGCATGTGATCTCGCATAATCTCGACATTTTTTAAGAATTCGCCTGTTTTCTTCTTCAAGACATCAAAACTCTTGTAATAATACTCTGCCGTACGAACAAACGACGACATGGCTCTACCTTTCCTGTACTTGCTAAGCTCGCTCGTTTCCCGAACAGCGGCTGGAAATCGAGCCTATGTACTTTGCCAAAGAGATGACAACTCCAAGGGATCGAAATTTGATCGCGCCCTTATTATACCCTCGATCACGTGATCTGTAGAGCCCCGTTATTTCCAATTATTTCTGTGTTCCATGCAGTGTATGACACGAAATTCGTCCAATCAGAATGCGTTGTTTGACCAGTTGTTTTCGCGAACACGAACATCGGACTGGAGAGGTGCCGACGTGGTCGATCGATAAAATCGGTGTATCCATATGTTAATCGATAAAATTCCGTAAATCTGATTTGATTAATATCGATGGTATTGAACAATCGATATTAATTAATGAAACCAGGGACCCATGAGCCATGGGCCCCTGATGAATCAGTCTTTTCGTTTTGTGTGTTTTATGGGGAGCTCGATGATGAGGCGACGGTGGTGAGACATGCACCAAATCAATTTATCGATTTTCATCGATTTGCACTATCAATTGGTAAAAACCACTTGATTCATACCGGAATTTTATCGATTGACTACGCCAGGAAAGGTTAGTGTGTTGAAAATTTCGTCGCAACGAAGTCCGTGGTGTTTTTTCCCGGTCGCAAAAAATGCTTGTGCGGCTGTCAACAAGAAACAAAAAAATTAAATTGGATATTTTTGTCATAGATTATCACCCCAGTTCAATAAAGCTGTCGATTTGTGCCGTCGGTCAGAGACAAAACAGTCGGCAGAATATCATTCTAACGAGTAGCGTTTTTCAACTCAGCTTCCATTTTTGTTTCCAAAATGCGCTAGAAGAGATCACCAGTTGTTCCTTGATTTCTTTCCTCTCGTTGTTCTAGAATTATTTTGTAGCTAAGTGGAGGTCAAGGCCTCATTTCACCATTCTTAATAAAAGAGGCAAAAAAAAAAAAAAAAACCTTTACAGTTCCCCGTTAAAAACATCATTTAATCAACATCACCTTTGAAATTGTTTTATAACTACTTCACCAGGGCAATCTATAGTTTGCGAAACGAGAAGCTGAAGTTTGCGAAACGAGAACCTGTACTCCTTGGGCTCATTGCGTGATACATGAGAAAAATGCAGGAATCGAGATCGCTGCGGTTCATGACACAATGTCAAAAACGATCAAAATTTTGAGAAGGCGGCCTCTCGATCGAACGGTGTAGGTAAAAATAAACTTGACAGACAACGCACCTGAAAACAGAAAATTTGCACCGCTATGAATGTCAAATAGGATCAAAATGTCGAAATGTCAGTATATATGTTCAAATGTTGATATGTATGTCCAAATCTAAAAATAAATGTCGAAATGTCAATATTTATCTCCACTTGCAATATATGTGTCTACAGTTTACAAAAAATATATGTCCAGATCGATGTATGGATCTCGTTTTATATTGCCTCGTTTTAATGTATTTTTCGACATATATATCGCGGCTGCATTGTCGACATATATTTCAGTGTGCAATCTTATGCAAATGAGCTGACCCGTATCCCGAGTAGAACGAAAACGAGGCTTTACCAATCACAAACATGGCGGCTCAATTGTTCCAAAACTAGACCCTCCGTGAGGGTTCACTGGGTTGCCTGTGGTACATGCACCGTTCCAGACAATTTTTTTTTCAAGTTAGGGGGTCATTAAGATCATTTAAGGGGTCACCCAGAAGTCATACCAGCAGAGGCCCTTTGGCTCACAGGTCCTCACACGTTCGTACGACGAAACAGATCCTTTTCTGAGGTTAAAAACCTGGCTACCGGCCTATTAATTAATCATTTGTCAGGAAGAAGAAATTCCTGTCCTCTTTAGAAAAATAGACACACATTGCTTTAATATGTGTGGTAGTGAAGTAACACAGAGATTTATTCTATATAAAATGTCAACTGAGCTGCGTGTTGTCTTTCAGGAGATTCAAGTTGTCCTCATGTAATATGTAGCTCTAACAGTGCACGATATTGTTTTGGTATTGTCTATCATTGTAGTGCCATGCTATTTTTGGTTGCACGAATAAATCGCAAAATCGAAAGTGACGTAATTCAGCGGGCGCCGTGATTAAGTTACCGCGGCATGTTTACTCGCCAAACAGTGAAGCATCTGTGTCAAATGATGGCTAGATACCGGGTTTTCGTAAGTTTCTTTTTCTGTTAAGTGTTATAAAGTTTGACAATAAATGAGCGAAGTCAAAACAAAGATCACAATCGCCCAAACTCTCAGGTTGACCATTGTTTCTGCTAAGTCAAAAATTTACTCTCCAAGACTAGGTTATTTATCACCAGTTAATTCCATCATTTTGGAAATAGCAGCTACTTTACTATTCATCGGCGTCACAATGTTTTGCTGATTTTGGGGCTCATTTTGTTGAAACTCAAGCACGCTTCCAACAGACCTGTTTATTTTCGTGAGCAATACTAAAAATATACTCCCGTATCACATTTCAACCTTAAGCTCGAAAATTCAATACACAACATGATATGATAATTCACAAAGGCAGAAAATATCACGGAATCCTTTTCCAGCGAAACATTTTATTGAAACAAACAACATAAGATGCACTAAAACGCCATTCGCGTTGCAATGACTTTCGACACCAATTCTGGTTAACGAGAATAACAAACTCACGAGGCAGAATGTATATTATTTGTATTTAATTACGTTAGCACAAAAGAAAGACGCTAACCTCATTTTGACACGAAAATGCTTTACCATTGCCATAAAAACTATCCAGTTAAGCTCGCATATTATAAAACATGATGAATGCATAAAAGCCACCTTTTCCAGCGAACAATTTTTTGAAACAAACAACATATTTGCTATTAGACGCAAAAACCCCTTCCTATTTCATTACGTGCGTGAAGAGAAAAAACTCAATCGTGTCAAATATGCGCAATATTACAACAAACTAAACTTTCAGGATCAAACCGTTTTCATGAAGTACCTTTTCCTTGAATAATGAAGCACAAAATAGACGACAAGCTTTCTTTCAAATAATTCTTGGCTGTCACATTTCCATTTATTTTTTTTTACCTGTAGACTGTGCAGAGTTGATGACACATCCACTTAAGGTGTTCGATTCGTTCTCTGTCTTTGTTGAACCCATAACTTACCAGAGAATTTTCCATTTGGTTTCAGTGTTCTACATAACAGCACACTTAGTAAAATATATTAGAAATACATCTCACTTTGATTTCGGCTCGACGGGCGATAGATTGTTGTCGAAGTCCATTACTCGTCGCTCTTAAGATTCCACCGCCTCTGTTGTTCAATATCCAATAGGCCATTTCCGAGTTCATGTCTGCCTCCTCTTCAAAGCGAGTCTAAGTGCGAAGTTTTTGTTATGAAAATTAGTTTTCATTCATATGTAAAGTAGAACTAATTACCATCACAAAAACTTCGCACTTAGACTCGCTTTGAAGAGGAGGCAGACATGAACTCGGAAATGGCCTATTGACTTGGTATAGTTTGTTTAAAGATCCACTAAAATGCCATTCGCGTTACATGACTTTCGACGCCATTGCAGGTTAAGTTTATCATTCTACTGTGTCCACCACAGAAATCTACGCATTTCCACTACCCTCTCTACCCTAAGGAAATACGAGCAGAAGGCTCTATGCACAAAGACACCACTTAGCAGGGGAGTGACAGGCAAGACTTTTAACGACACGGAAAAAAAAAAAAGAACAACACCGAACAAACGCTACCCACTTTCCGACTGGGATTGCCATACGGCAACCCAGTAATTATTATGTTGATG
>OX421446.1:60746851-60754351 GCA_949126865.1 Montipora capitata
CTATAAATCCCACTGAGGTCTAAAACAGAAACTTCAAATGTTCAGTTTTAAACAAACCGTTTTTCACGTATGCTATGGCACATGTAGAATAGGTAACTGTATATTATACTTTTTGTATAATTATTATTGAAGACACATTAGGTAGTAGAATGGGGGTGGCTCTTAACTACAGAAAGACAATGGTTGCTAAGGAAGCTTTTTTAGTCAAGAGCCCTACAAAAAGGTTGCATGTATGCTTCTTTCAAGTAACTTTTTCAATAGCAATTTGCCATCACTTCAATCAGAAGAAACATGCGCAACTAGTCCCAGTCCTCTGCCATGCGTTTCCGTGAAAAACATTTAAAAACTCTCAGGAAACGAAAAGAAGGGGCCGTTTTTTCGTTGGATCGTAAACTGTAGCAAGGAATTTCTATTTGGACAAAAAGGAACTGAAGTTTGTACCAAAGGAGGGACTTAAGACGTCATACCTTTTTTGAGAAATATTTATTTTTAAAATCCATGCTACAGATTTTGTGTAGCGTTTTAAAAAAAGGGAAAAACATAGTTATCTCGCTGAGGTTTTGGGCATTTTATGTTATGGTCGTGGGATTTACCGAATATGGTTGTGAGTGGAACCAGAGAAAGAAATGTTAACTAGAACACACTTGGCGAGAAAGGATAACTGTGGAGTTAAAGGGACTCGACAAATGACTATTTGAAAAAGTCCATAGCAACGGTTTGGTAGTTAAGACGAGAACGGCTGCGACAACGCCACAAACACTAATATCATTGGTTAAAAGAAGAAAAATAATTGTGCAGCACGTGCGGCATGCATTGTAGCACATGGTTTTGCTGTACTCTGCACAACAACAACGGGAAATCACCTCATCTGAGGTCCTGGCGACAACGTTAGTATACCGTCGAATGTGATGATCCTTTCGTTCCCTATTTTTACTCTGAAACCGCTTGTATAAATTTAGTTTTAGGATAATTCGCCCACATTGTATATGACATAAAACGAGATGGAAACATTGCGAAGACTTAGGATTGTGCAATGTTATATTTTGAGGTGACGTTTTCGTCGACGTATCCGCGTCGTAGACCTTTTAGTAGGGACTTTAAGATTTACGACGCGGTCTTCAACTAGAAGGCCACGAAACAGCAATAATATATAGATTTAGCCAAGCCTAAAAGCGGAGCTCCCGGCTTGTTTATTCTTACTGGCTGCAGTATTAGTGAAAATAAAAGTCTTTGGAACTGTTCGCCTTTTGGTTTTCCCGGATATTTAACAATTATTCCATGAGCGCGCGTTGGATATGGGATGGTAAATAGCCAACGAGGCGCGTAGCGCCGAGTTGGCTATAACCAGTCTCATCTCCAACAAGCGCGAATGGAATAATTGTTTAATTAAATTCCTTAAACTCCAAAAATTTGGAAGTAAGAATTGCAAACGAAGGAAGCGAGAAAACCCGAGCGAAATCGAAAAACTTGATGAAGATGCGATGTTGTGTAATGCCTTGTGGTCAGACAGACGTAGGCTCATCACAAAGACATTTCTTGCCTTTTCGCGTACTTGTAAACGTCAGAATTGATCCAAAGTTTCATTTTTGGCTTTATTCAGAGAGAAATTTCGCTTTCTGGCGAAAAAGTTTTTAGCTTAGCAACGCTTAGCGCAATCATTTACCATATAAGGTCAAACTAAGGTATATGAACTGATAACCTAGATTGAGTGAACCAATCAGAGCACGCGAAATGCATTATCCGAGGTTGAGAATTTAATAATGCTTAATAATCTGAATTATGTCATTTTCTTCGCTGCCCAACTTGTGAATTCTACGGTTAATTTCACCTGAAAAACCGACTGATCGCATGAATCACTAAGGGATGAGTGTGATATCGGTTTTTGTAGCGAAATCTACCGTCGAATTCACCAGTTAGGCAATCAATTTTTCTTGAATCGCAAGAGTTTTAAAGGAAAACAAGCAAATCCTCAGCAAGCGAACGGAAAAGGAAAGAAGCCATTTCAGAGTCGACTGTCAAAAGCCAGCGAATAGGAATCACGCTAAAATTAGAAATCACAGACGTACTATAGTTCGAGATGTGACAGATCGTACTTTATTTATTCCACTTTATCTCTGAAAATGAGATCATTTACATTTTGATGTACTTCATTGAAACACGCCAGCGAGGCTTAGAACCAGAATCGGCTAGAAAGGACAAACCTCAAACAAGATCTCCAACAAATTACCTGTACGTTCTCTAAACAAACTTAGGCAAAAATATGTTTTAAATAGCATTTTAGTAGGTGTTTGGCAATTTTAATGTGAATCTCCGTAAAAACGAAGGATTTCCAACTTATATTCCATGTATTCCTATTCCGGATTACGGTCAATCGAACGCGCCCTTAATTTGTTGAACAACCAGGCAACGAGGAATCTTTCAAACAAAGCTATCAAAAAACAATGGTCTCGTTGGAATTCACGTTCACAATATTGCTTTACCTGATTGGCGGCGCTGAGGTTGCTCCTAATCTTTCACCGCTTAAGTGCCATTTTCATGTAAAATTGGATAAAATTAAGAAAAATAGGGGTCACCGAGTTAATTTCTGCGCTATAAGCGTTAGAAGCTCCATAGACCGTATTCATAAATGGCGGTCACATTTATAATTCTTTTGTCCACGTGCAAATTAGCCTACCAAGCCTCATTTTAGCGCAAGAAATCTTTTTAATCCACTCTATGGTACCGAGGCTTGGTAGGCTAATTTGCACTTCGACAAAAGAATTATAAATTGACCGCCATTTATGAATAAGGTCTATGATGGCTCTTATTTACAACCATATGCTGATGCTGTTGCTATGGTAACAGGTGATGACGACACGAGATTATGTTTTGGTTCACTGATGATCGAGCTAGTAACTGTTACCAAGAAATTGTAAGAAAAAATATCATTTTGTTTTATTGAATCCCTCAAATGTAAAAGTGCTAGAAAACCTAAAAACTATTGTGAGCCTCCTTAAGTGCCAAGAGTCTGGTGAGTTCCAAGTTTGTCCAATCCTGTTATTAATTATTAATTTCAAGGCGGAAATTTGCGGCACTGAGTGTGCATCGGCTACCAATCATTTGGTCCTTTGTCGATTCGCTTTATTGAATCATCGCTGGTGCATTGCAGCAGGAACACGAAAGGTATCGTCACCATAGACGCTGTGAATCGAACATTACCTCCCTTGTTGAGCTACACGCTGGAAGCTTTTGAACTACATTAGTCATACGAGAACACAAATCAAGCTCCTTTCGCCTCGTTCAAGCAGCAACAGTCAACTTCTCCATAACGAATTAATTTATCCGCCACCGTCTGGGGCTATTACTCCATGATTGCTTATGTTATGACAACTAGTCATTCGTAAAGGCTTTATTAGCAACGCAATACAATACAGTTACAATCACATCTGGATACTTGCCTGCAGGAAGCATAAATAGTAGTAATATTATCTTACGCGGAGGATCTGAGTGTTCATCTGACTATTTCCAAAGGAAGTATTTCGGATTATAGTAGATTACGCATGTAGCTTTATTAACTTCTTGGTATCATTACTGCTGATATGGATTTTAAAGCTGCCAGAAGGAACGCCGACGAGAGACTCAATCAAGAACTTGTGAGGATTCGTAATCTTCCCAAACGAAACAAGATTCAAGTGGTGACGGACAAGCATGGCTTAAGTCGCGCTAGTCACACAAATGCTGGCTTAGTGAAGGAATTGGAGCTCAACTTGAGTATGATTTCAAGCGAGCAACAGCGATTTGCTAAGGAGTACAATAAAAGGCAGAAAGACTTTCGAGAGACGCAAAAGAAGTCTCTCGCAAAATTTCTTCCTCCTCTGGTTAAAAACTCACGAAATGAACCTGCAAAGGGAACTTCGAGGCGAAAAACCACGATTTTTGATGCAACCCCTTTGTGGGTAGAAGATCGAAGAGAAACAGTAGCGGACATAAAGCGAGAAATGCTCTTAACTTTGATGGCAAGGAGGAAACAGAAAACATTGAAGATCATTTCAGAGAACAACAAAAAGACTTCTACTGGATCATTTTTACCACCGTTGTATGAATCAGCTGAAATTGACCAAAACTCCTGGATAACTCGATTAAATGGTCGAAAAATGAACACGAATAGAAGAAGCTGTTTTCCGGTTTTGCTCGAACAGGCTGAACGGAGAAGGGAACAGGAGAATTTCACCGGAAAGAACACAAATACGATAACAGAAAGTAAATTAATGTCTGACGGATCCGGCTGCAATGCAAGAACGTTTCGTGGTGTTGTATATCAAAAAGTTCTCAAAATGCCAGATCCTAAAAAAATCCCTCATTTAAATCCCTGGGATCCTAAACTCTATTATGTTGTCATGAAAGTTTGCGATAGGAACGATAGAAAGATGTCCCGTTTACAAAAAGCAGATTTGGAGTTTGCGAAAAGAAATAGAGTTTTCACGAGACATTGGGAACAACGCCGACGTGAGGTTCGCTCACGTCCGTCACGGAAATGAGTGGACAGCTTGTTGAACAAGAGCTGGGCATAAGTCATGAAGTTGAGTTTACGTTCAGGGCTAAACAGGCAAAGATAGCGAGACGAGAAGCCGAGAACACGCCACTTTCTACGGGCTTTGTTTTTTTCTAGTATTGCCTCGAGTCTCTAGCGCTCTTCTCGCGCGGTAATTCGCATTCCACTGAAAACGCCGGCCTGTTAATCAATGTAAGTTATTAAAGAAAGCAATGAATAGGAATTTCTTCTCTTGTTCTTTCTCTTTCAAAATTGTTCCTTTTTTCGTCAATGTAAAAACAAACGGCTTCATCATTTCAGTTCAACATACGTTCGATTTTGGTGAACGATGTTGAACCGCAATGATGACCGCTGGGGTGGGCAAACGGTTTCAACTCATCATCAACATTTGATTTACCAAAGCTTCTCGAGAGGCCGGTAATCAGTCCCAGGCTGCAGCCGCAGTTGTTACTATGGATATGGAGTTGTTACTAAGGGTACGTGGCATACGTCATTGAGAAAAGAGGGGGGTGGGGGGGGGGGGGGCAAATTGCTTCAACTTCATTCAACATTAGCGATAACACTGAAAGAAAGTTAGCTAATGTTGAATGGTTGTTGAAGCAAAGTTTAAACGCTTTGAAACTCATTCTACATCGATTCAACTTGGCTGCAACATGTTTCAATACAGTTGAAAGGAGGGGGGGGGGGGAGGGGGTGGGCAAACGGTTTCAGCATCGCTGTTCAGCAAAATCGAACGGATGTTGAAGCAAATGATGAGGCCTTTTGCTCTCCTTAACGATTTTTCACTGTCAAGCGAGAGAAATGCATAAAAATGCATGAAAATAATAACAATTGAAATAGCTTCGTCGAGTTTCTGTCTTTAATTATCTCCTATATCACAAATAAATTATTTGCATCGCCAAGGTAATAAGCTCGTTTAAAAAAATTGTCGTAATTATTACAGTTCTGGACAAGTTCAAGATGTTGCAGTGAACTACAGATTTTAACACTGAGTTGATCCATGGGCTTTCCATGTCACATGAAAATTCTCCCATGATGTAAAGTGCATGAAGTTTCACTCTGGCCTGGGTTGAAGCAACCACGGCAGCCTGTAGGTTGAGACTTGATACCTCTTATCCAACGGTTATCGTTAACGAGGCTTCGAGCAACCGGCCCCTGATCAGTGCCAAATTAACAACTTGGCGAATTGTACTTTCAGCCCCAAGGCATTAATGACTTTTGCTTAAGTCACGTGGCACTCTTTGGATACACAACAGCAAACCTAGAATGAATCTTTGCCGGTTTGGAGATGTCCAACAAAGCCATGGTATTCGATGCTAACCGTTTCTCTTTGTCATGAAATAACTCGTTGTGTTTGCGTTCCAAAGTCCTGGCGAAAGCCAAGTTCCTTCTTTGCTGTTGAGTTCTAAATCCTTTATATGTCGTCATATTAAATACAGACGTATTTTCCAGCAAACAAGGGGAATATAGACCTGGGCTCGTGCTTCTCTCCCTGGATGTCAGACTACGAGTTTTCACATTGTCGTGAGTCTCAAATTTTGATTGGATCTCATCGACAGTATCAACTTTGGCTATGCGCAACACACTTCGGGCTCTTGTCCTTTCTGGCTTGATGACAGTCGAGTTAATTGTTTCGTTTTCATTTGTTTCGCGAATGTTTTCAAGTTTTATTCTTCTCTCTTTCCAACCAAGTCTGTAGGCCATCTCTTCTCCTTCCATATCAGTTTTCTTAGCACAGAATTTTAATGTTGAAATCATGGCTGACTGCTAGCTTTTTTGCCGAATGGAAGTTAAAGCGTCTTTTCAGTGCTCAATCGTTGTCTCGTTAAAGTAGTGTTCCGGGAGACACGAATGTTTGTTGAATTACCAGTCCATTCGATTGGCTTACCTAGGATAAATGACAACTTGACTTTTGGACGCTCTCTTTGATCATCGCAAATTACGATGCTTTGACAAGCTTTAAATCCAATCTATAATGATGCCATATGGATATTAATTTATACAAAGAATTGTTTTTGCGTCACAGTTGACTGGCTTTGTGATGAAGTACTTTCATAAAGTTGCCTCGAGGCACCAGGCTATAGTTCCGCGTAGTCAATTCAAATACCAAGGCATTCTGTTCAAAAAAAGTAAAGGAGAAGATTCTATATTGTTTGTCCACACATTTTTGTTTGTTATTGTGGCTTTGGTTACCTTCAGTACTCTGTGATTGGTTAGATCTATTGTGCACATGGTGAAACTAATAACTTTAACCGTATTATGCCAGGATTTATAAAAACAACAGTTAGACCTGACTGAAGACAAATATTGTGCATTTTTACATTTGGGCACATTTTAAATAATTGTCAGTGCCTTGGTTTTTCAAGGATACGCTAACTTATCAGTTTCATTAAGGTTTCAACGACGTTGCATGCAGTTGGCCAAATAAAGCTTTCAAGATGTACACTTGCTGGGGAAAACAAAAGAATTAGCATCGTGCTTCATTAACTTCGATGAAATCTTTTTAAAAGCCATTCAGTACCTGTGTGTCCTCCAACAGGGACCCTGAATGTTATAAGCTTGGTTTTAAGATCATACCTTAGCTTTTTAACCTTAATGATAAAACCTTTGATCGACCTAGAACGTTTTCTTCGGATATTTATTCACTATGTGACACTGGAATATGTTATACTGATTCAGTATAGCCCTCCTTGTTTGTGCCAAGAACCCTAAATATAAATCGGCTTTTGTGGAGGCCACACCAAGTGACCAGGGATGATTTGCTTTTAGATACTACGGTTTGGAAGCCCATCGGGCTTGGTATCACTGACTTAGAGATCTGTTCCAGACTGGCTCCCTGCAGCTTCGACTTTTATTCAGTAATAATATTCAAATCAATGAATGAGTTGTTTGCACTCGTTATTAAATGACAATTCGAGATCAGCCTGCCGCAGTTGCGACCTTACAATTTTAAACCTACAATTGTGGTC
>OX421446.1:60759351-60774351 GCA_949126865.1 Montipora capitata
GTTTTGACTTTAACACCGTTCGTACCCATTCAGTTACAGGATAGTTCGTCCGTATTATACAATGTGAACAAGACGGAATAATCGCGAAATACTTGCGATAGCGTTAAGTTACATTTTGAACTGACGTTTTCGTTGCCGTAGCCGTCGTCTTTGTTTAAACTCCCTATTACGTAAAAAAAAAAAAAAAAAACAATAATTGTTCTTTTTACGCAAAAGTGCTATATAAATTGCATTTATTATTATTAACATTATAATAATATTTTGAATGGTAAGATTTTTGTGAATGCGCAGGCGAGGTGCAAACTCAGTGTTATCCATCAAAATATGTGACGTAATGTATGTACCATATGGAACCATCACAAAATAATCGACCAATAACCTCACCTGTGCTTAAATGATGTATCATAAATACGGAGGAAAAAATACTGCTTCGTTGTGATTGTGTTGCGGCATCATTGTTTCCAAACAACGAAAATTTTAAAGCAAGAACTCAGTCTGTTGTCCACGCCGTACGTCATTGCCATGTCTAATACAGTAATCTTAAATTTTATTAACGAAAAATCCTGATCATCTTATCTTTTCACCGTAAAGAAAAAAGTAAAATCGAGCGATATTTCTTCAAGATGGGGAAAATGTCTCCCACAGAGATAATTATATTTGGTAAAAGACTGACAAAGTGTTCGAGATATGAAAGGCGTCAGTTAACCCCAAAACTATTAATTCCACATTCAGGTGACATGAGAAATGATCTGATTTAGGTATTTTTTTGCCGTTTAACCTAATTTTAGTCAGTAAATCATACTGTTCGTCGTTACCAGATAAATTTTCACCCAATAATTATAAATTTTATTTTCACAACAAAGCGCTGGATTTGAGGTTTGTTCCTATGGATACGGGTTCAATTTCAAGCGAAGTTGACAACGAGTTTTTTTCAAGGATAGAAAAGATGATAACTCGAGTGATGATTTAGAAATCGACAACCAACAAATTGGCATTTGTGAAAAAAGAAATAATGGAAAAAGTACGAGGAAAACAGGAGGAAACATATGGAAATGAAAGCGAAGGCAGCAAAGGAGAAATCAATGAAAACCTGGTCGGCAGGTTTGGTTCGGCACGCACCTCTGAGCGAACAAAATCACATTTTCAACGCTTAGACAATGCTTACTTCAGCAGTAATGAAGATACATACTACATAAAGGAGGAATCATGTCAAGAATCTAGTAAAGCTTATTCCAGTTTGGAACCCCCATGTAGGGACAAAATGCAACAGGAACAAGAAGGAAAACCAAAAGGAAATGAATGTGAAAATATACTGGCAAGAGAAGCCAATGCTGAATCCCAGTCGAAAATTCAAGACCGTCGATGCAGGTATCTTTATGACAGGAATCCGCTACAAGATCCACGATTTACTCGACTGGTTGAGCAACTCATTCCTTTACGCACCTCGCTGAGCTTGGATAGAACGAGGATGCTGGAAACTGATCGAAATGCCAACAACAGATCTGATTCAATTTGCTTCAAAGACATTTGTCTCAACGAAACATGTCGTTTAGTGTTTAAAATAATGATCAGGGAAGAGGATAATTGTCCAAAAGATTAGCAGTTTATTAAAACATTTTATTTGAGGTTTCTCAGTTTGAAACAAAGTGAGGACATCTTAAAACGCTCGCTACCGAAAAAATTCTAGATCTGTTCATCTGTTCGAGTCTTGTGACAGGATATAAAAGACGATAAAAGGCTTGTTAGTCCTCGGATGGTGATTAAACGATGATGGACTCGAGTAACACTAGCTCAAACTGCGTTTTCCTTAAATTCCATTAGTTTTCTTTGTTCGCTTCTTTGAGTGATCTTGTTGTTAGCGATTTTAAGAAACGACTACGGATACGGAAACGAAAACGTCGCTTCAAAATATAACTTAACGCCATCTTAGGTATTTCGCTATTATTCCATTTTGTCTACGTTGTACAGTAGAGCGAGTTTGAGGTAACTCTGAATCCGCTCCACAGAATTTTTTTAAACTTTGCGGAGAGTTTCATCTTGACCTGCTGATCACTTCTGTGCAATAAAAAATTGGGGTCACCGAGTTCGCTTTTCAGATATGAGGAACTAAAGCCAAAATGTAGGGTGTTTTTGCAATGCTTTCCTGTTGCCATGGTAACTTGTTACGGCACAAAAAATGGCTGCATCTTGTTTAGCAATAATTGATGTTTCATATGGTACCACAACATTGCTTTTTTTTTTTTACGTGATAGAGCAAGTTTCAATTGAGTGTCGTAAAACCAAAACCAAAGTAATTACTTTGGCCAATCAAAAGGACGGTGACAATCCGGTAAACCAATCCCAACTCGAAGTAATTACACTTGGCCCACACAAAACGCAGGGAAATGTGCACGCGCGAGCTACGATTGGTTTTGGTTTCACTTCTGATTGGTTGAAAAAGTGGCGCGAGAACTTTGAACCAATCACTGAGTGGAGTAATACAAAACCAAAGCAATTCGCTAATTACTTTCAACACTCAATTGAAAACCGCTCTAAGGCCGACTGCATAACCTTTAACGGTATTGGTACGAACGGTAAAGTAAAGTAGACCTTATTTAACGTCGATAACTCGTAACAGTAACTTTTAATCACTGACAAACCTGAGGTCGACGGTGCGCTCATTTTACTCTCCCCTCTCCATCAGTGCTCCGTTTTACGGGTATTTAAAGCTACTAGCTACACGGAAAGGAAAGGAGTCGAAACAAGGATGCGAGATCCGGGAATCGAACTCAGGACCTCTTGCACCAAGGCCGCGCACTAACCGACTGTGCCATCCTTGCTCCTTAACGAACGGTTCATTGAAGTGGAGAACCTGGAAGAAAATGAACAAATAACCCTTGCATGCTCTCATTATTGTCAAAACTCTAAAAACACTGGTCAATATTCACGCTGTTGTTATGCCTAGCACGGGAGAAACCTGCGGCACGATTACATTTCCTAATTGAACCAATTTTAGGTTTCTACAACTCCATAATGATTTGTCAGGGACTTAGCGGTCATCGTAGATGCTGGATCACGCACTCCTTTGATAGCATAAAACTGTTGTGGTCCAATAGGTGTTAATGAGCGTAAGAGGCTTTGAAATCTTGAATCACGTGTTACGTCTCGCACAGAGACTTGGAGTTCGCTTCCAGTGCCCTTTGCTGGCGTAGCTGAAATTTTATGCTCTCTCCAATTTTGCCCCTTTCACAGATTAACAACAATCTTCTTATTCGCCTTTTCAGATCGACCCACAACACATTCTTCAAGTAGATTTCTTGTATCTGTTGATTGGCGGCCCTTTTTTTTCTTCGGTGGCTTTGAGCTTCATTACTGAAGCTGGACTCCCTTGCCTTTTGTTTTCCAAGCCAAATTGATGTTTAAACGTTTCAAAGCGACTAACTGCGCCGTTTTCACTCTGTTTTTTCCATCTAGTTTCGCTGTATTTGTCCATTTTCTCTACCAACGCAAAATAGCGACACCTTTCCTTGTACATCTTCAAGTACTGCTGCTTACTTTCCTCAAGTTCATTATTTTCATAATCAGGTTTTTTTAGTTTGGCTAAACTTTGCACCTTCCTCAATCGCTCCGCTTTACTTTCATCTGCGTCTTTCATTTTTCTCATTTTCTGCACCATAATCTCCACTTGGAGTCTCTTTTGTTTGGCATCAGCACTGAGACGAACAAACTCGAGGACTATTAACGCCGCTTGTTTAAACGATTTTATCCGTTTTTTTCTCCGCCATATTGGTGTTACATACACAAGGGGCTTTGAATTTAAATACTCTGCCATCTTTAACGACCAATAACTAAGATTCAGTAATTCAACTGTGCTACCATAACTAGCCGGTATCTGACCGTACAAATAAGCTGTACGGTCATTTATACACCAGTCCGACGTGCAAGAAATGACGTCATCAATCTGGACTAATCGTTGGTCTTTTGTTCAATAATCCCCTTGGAATATATCGACGTTGTATTTTCCTTTGATACAGATGTTTTAAAGCAAAGTTAATGAATTAAATATTGCCTTTTAAATGTCACAACACACGGAATTGTCGAGCTAAGGAGGAAGATACGACATTTTGATTACTTTTCAGCAACCAAATTCGTCTTATTTCGTTTACTAATAAGAGCCGATGTTTCCTTAATTAAGGAGTCTGTAAGAGCTACATGAAGAGTATAATTAGAAGAAAAGTAGATCCGCGCTTTCAGTTACGTAACGAGGGACAAATTGGTGTAATAACACTGTGACGAACAAAGAGGTTTGCTTGAAATCGCAAGCGCAATACCACCCTTGGTATCCAAGATGGCGATTAACAGTCACAAAACAATGAAACAAAACCTCATAAAATATTACTAACAGATTGCCCTTACTGGCTTTTTTAGTGCTTTTATTGCAAACATTTTCTCATTGCTGCATCTACATTAAATTGGCCAATGATCCAAAATGTGTTTGGTAGATCAACGGGGTCTACTACATTCTCGTTCATTCATTCCATCGTTCCTCATAGTCGGCGCGGGGCCTTCGCACGAGAAAACGAAGAGAAAATTCAAGTAATTTCATTGGTTAGCTTGCGAAAAATAAAGTTTTGAATCGGAAGTGAAAATAGCCGATGTGGCGTGGCTGGCCTGTAAAATGATCAGTGTCTTTGTTTAAAACTACCATATTACTTATTGCACTTTCTGTTCGACTCGAAGGGACACATTCTATAAGTTGAGGCCACTTAAAGCTTCACAGAGAGACTCCTCGAGTCTTCTCGAATATGCCGTTCCAGTCTGGTGTCCATACCTAGTCAAGGACATCCTAGCACTCGAAAAAGTCCAGAGGAGAGCATCGCGCCTTGCATTAGGTCAAAGAAGAGGAGATATGGAGTATGAAGACCGCCTCAAAATTCTAAAATGGCCCACTTTAGAGAAACGCAGACACTACATCTCCCTTGTAGAGTGTTATAAAACCGTATTTGGCCTAAATGGGTTAAATTTTAGTGACTTTTTCGAACTAGCTTTAGATACCCGGACACGTGCTAATCATCCTTTTAAATTATTTGTGAAAAGCGCAAAAGTAAATCCTTATAAATACTCATTTTTCGTTCGTATAGTAAAGGATTGGAACAACCTACCACTGCACGTAGTAGAAGCTGAATCTTTTAATATTTTTAAAACCAGACTGAAGTCTTTCCTTAATTTGTAAATTTGTAAATATGTAATTATGATGCTTGTTTTAGTTTTTTATTCCAGGAAACGTTATAGGGTCAACCTCGTGTTTCCTTTTCATGATGTATTTTTATATTTTATTTTTTCATCGTGAATAAATTATGCTTATGCTTATGCTTATGCTCGAATGTAATGCTTCTGACTCCGCCATATTTAGTAGTATATGAACTCCGGAGTCCTAGAACCTGGGATGTAAATCCTATGTCTCCAGAGTCCTTCGTTTTCTCGCACGAAGGCCCCGCCGGCTAAGATAAACGATGGGCTCTGGGAACGAGAATGGATCTACTATGATTTCTGTGGTCGTCTTTCTTCCTTGGCGTCCGATCTCCTTTAACTGGGCCTATCTAGTCGCCAGGGTCTCCCTCCAGATTAAGAGGAGTCACAGGGGAAGACAATCGGAAAGAGTGCACACCTCGAAACGTTATGACGTCAAATTGTACTAATAATTTAAAAAAATTATTGTACAGAATTATTTAAGGCCCTTTCACCAAAGTGACTTAGTGAAAACGCGTTTCTTTTTCACGTAGTTTGGACAGTTTGATGAAATAAAAGTTATACCTTTGCCTGGGCAACACGGCATGCAATTATTTTAAAAAAACACGACAAATTGAGTGAATGCGTCAAAGTTCACCCAGCAGCCGAGTAAACTTGGTTCCTTCCGTAATTTTATGGTATCATGATTTTGTCTCTTTTCTCTTGCTGACCGTCTTCGTCTCAGGTCTCGCTGTTAGAACTGGTTCCCTTTTCGCAGTGCCAGCCTTTTTGCAACTCTTACTTGAATTAGCTCTAGAGTATTTTTCTCCTTTATCTTCAGGAGGTATTAGTGAGTGTAAAAGGCGCTGAAATCGGGGATCATTACTTGCGAGTCGCTGTACGTCTTCGCTTTTCTTATGATGTATTTCTGGCAAGCAAGTTTGTCCATTGAAACAATATTCTTCCTTAAGATCTATGAAGCTCCGGGCCTTGTGTTTGCTTTGCCGTCGATCATTGTTTTGCTTTGTATCCTGTTTTGTGTTTTCAAGAAATTGAACATCGAGTAGATGTGAGGAACTGAGCTTCGTGGTAGCTCGATTTGCATCTAATATTCTTCTATACTCGCATGTTAAATATCCTGAATCCCTCTTCCTATTCTGAATCTTACTCTCTCTCGCCCTTCTCCATTCATTGGCACATTTATGCTCTCGAAACTTTTCCCAAACGGTTTTCTGATTTTCTCTTCTACGATATGCCTCCATTTGAATTTCACGAACACGCTCGTATTTTTTTCTTTGCTCCTCGAGAAAATTGCTCTTCAATGCTGAAATGTTACTTCCACTCTGCTCTTTATCAGTCTCGTCTAAAAAGAAATCAACTGTCATTTCAGGATGTATGCTTCGAAGAAATCGCATAACAATCATTTTTTTACGAACGAGTTGCCAATACGAAGATTTTCTTGTTTCCATTTTTTCATTTCGCTTCTCCCGCGGCCAAATTGGATCCACATGTGAAATGATAGGAAAGGAGGTCTCGTCTGTACCTTTCAATGGCATTGAAGAAATAATCGTCTATACTCTTCTATTTCTTATAACAATGAAATATTGAACATTTGAAGGGGACGTTAATATACCCTTGTTTAGTTTCCCTAAATCTTTTCGAAAACAAAAGGGTTGAAAAAGAAAATATTTTTAGCCAGCCTAACAAGCAGAGCTCTGCTGTGTATTTCAGTGATAGTAGAATAACAAAAATGGGTGCTGTCACCTTATCTGTCGTAGTGTAATCACTGCATTGTAAGTAGTGTAAAAATTGTTTTGTAAGTAACTTAAGTATCATATTGGTAAGTACAGTGGTGAAAATATTGTTTTGTAAATAGCGCAAGTATTCTAATGTAAATAATGTAAATAATTTAAGTACAGTCGTGTAAGTAGAGGAAGCGATTTGTAAGTAAAAAAACAAAAATTATTAATACAAAAAAATTATAATGCTAGTATTGTAAGTAGTGTAAGTGTTTGTTTTGCTTGCTTGTATAAATACTGTAAGTATGAGCAGTGCAATATATATGTATGTAAGTAAAATATTAGTATTGTAAGTAGTGTAAGTGTTCGTCCTGTAAATATTATAAATAAATAAATTAAAAAAAAAAAAAATAAAAAAAAAAAAAAAAAGAAGCAGAGCCTAATGTTTACTTGTGGACTAATAAATTACCATTATAGATTTTTCTCAGTTTTGAGAGTGAAGCTTCTGGCGTTGGTCGGTGTCTAGTTTTTAAGATGCAAGTAGATTTAAACGGTTTTTATTCAGTTAAAGTCAATAAGTGCACTAAACGGTTTTAAGACACTCCCCGTTTGCTGATATGGCTTTTAAACGTTTCTTTTTCTTAATATATTTAAATCACAAACCTAACTATACACAGTCAAGAACGAAAAATTTATTGCTAAAAGCATATCTTCAGTCTATAAATAGACTTCGACGATCTTAGGCTTAATACTTCAATGCTAAAAATTTAATTACTCCAACTTAATTGCAATGTTATCTCCGGCTTTCCTGCGCTTAACAAGTCATTTATTTTCCCGTCCCGTCAACCTATCCAGGATTGTTTATTTTCAGTAGTTCCGTTAATATATCTTTTTCTTTGTAGTTCTCCGCCGCGGTGTTCCTTAGCAGACAGGAACTTCACAAAATTAATTTTCGTAATCTACAAACCTAAGAGCAGCTTAACAAAGAATGCAGTGTTTTTTACTTGAGGTTTCAATTAGTTGCATTTTAAATGATGTACTGAACTGTGCGTAAGTACTTTGCAACACATGGAATACGTGAATATGCTGCTGTCATAGTACTAATAATATACGGTTATAGAAAAAGCCCTCCCTTCCCTGGCCACAACCGTTGGAAAAAAAAAACTTACGGGGCATTTTGGCGAGACCGAATGGAAACAACCCATCCCCGACACCCAATATTGACAAAGGGCTTCCCGGCTATTCCCTGAATTGGTAAACGAGAAGGAGGCTTTTGAAAGACCTCCATTGATTTACTGAACATGAATGGTTGCCACTTTGTATTTTATATCCGTTGGGATCATTTTCTCAGTTTTCGTCGAAAAATGTGATTCAGATTTGAAACCTGAATGCAAACGGCTACCTTCACACGTAACAACCCAAAAGCAACGCAAATGCAGGCGCAGTCGAAGTCTGGCGCAAGCTTGGATTCATTTGTAATTGCGTTTAATTAGTATTTCAAATACCTATTTTCTCGCAATGCATTTTGAAGCGAAAGATAAGCAATACCCGAAAGGACTCTAGCTTCTTGAATGCTCAGAAAACTGTAAACTCGATAGTACACATGCGCTGAATCGTTTACTATTTGTTTTATCATAACTAAAACACCTTGTGACATTCTTTGTCTTCTTAAATGAGGGTCTGAATGGGGGGGGGGAGGGGTAAGGGGTCCACATGTCGGTTGTCGGTTAAAATCTTCGACCTTTGTCGGTTGTCGGTAATTTCCAGTTAATTTTTTTGTCCCTAGTCGGTAATTTTTTTCTCGTTTTGTCGGTAGTCAGTAATATTTTTTAGACCTTTGTCGCTAGTCGGTTAATCCCATTCACACCCTCTTAAATGCCTCTCTCTCACCAACTCGTCAAGCTGACTATCCCTTAGGCTTGCAAAGCGCTTTGTAAGTGGCTCGGGCAGGCAAAATACCCTGTAACGGGTTAATGAAATGACATGACAGAATTCTACGTCTTTTCTTCATAAAGCTGAGACCAAAAACAATTCTAAGTCTTTTTTTTTTTCGTAAAGCTGCTACGAAATTTCAGCATTTTGGGCAGTACACTACTTTTACTCAAAAACCGTTTGTATCCAGTTAACTTAAGGATACTTCGCCCCTATCGTACAATCAGTGAGCAAGATGGAGAAAATTAATTAAGAATATTCAAGATTTTTTTAATGCAGTTATCATATACATCACAACATGGTCAGATTTTTCACGATAGTCGTTGATTTATTTGTTTTCAGTGACCACCTGCATGACAGTCGATTTCAAAAGTTTGTTGTTGACAGCTTTACAGAAAAGCGGCGCGAAAGCGCTGTTACTTAACTCAGCCGCACTATCGTCAACTTTTATCAAATAAAACTCAGTTTTCCCGTGAGAAAGGTAGTTGATTTTAGACAGGGGTAAAAAAGGTCAGCTCAAACTGTCGTCGACTATCAAGTACTGTTTGACTGCGGCTTAAAATGAGTAGGAAACGATAAACGTGTAGACAATAACGTTGAATTTTTCATGACTTTAATTTCCTACCATACATTACGCCCACTGGTATGTTTTTCCTTCTTAGACGCATTCGCCACACAAAAAGAGTTGCGAAGAGACAAGACTAAAATAGATCTATCTGGTTATTTGAAAAATGTCGTTCTTGTAGGACTTTGGTCAGTGGTGGATAAAAATGCAGGATCTGGCTCACGAATAACTCACAGTATTTTTAAAGACGATTGCATACAATGAAAAGTAGAATCACACACATTGTACAAATAATGAACTTAGAGGTTAAAAATACTGAAAAGTGTCTACACCGATACACCAAGCTGCTGTGACGGGAGGAAATTATTGCGAATTACTTTGCCCAATCGTTAAGGACGGAGACAATCTGGTAAACCAATCGATACTCGAAGTAATTACACGTAGCCGACACCAAGCGCGGGAAAATGTGCACACGCGAGCCACGATGGGTTTTGGTTTCACTATTGATTGGATTTGAACCAATCACTGAGTGAAGATAGACCAAAGCAATGAGCTAATTACTTTCGACACTCAATTGAAACCCGCTCTAATTTTTATTTCAGTTTACAGTGCTCCAGCGCGAAAAAAGTAAATAAAGTTTTGTTCCTTTCCTTTCCTTTTCTCGTGAGTTTCTACTCTCACATAAATAGCTACTTGGCTGATGAGGTGAGAGTTTGTTAGTGCTACTGAATGTGTGTTATTTGTCATTTTGTAGTGTCATGAAATAGGGAGGAAGAGATTGCCATTTTTATTGACGAAAAAATATAAAAGTGTGAAAGCTATCTTAAGGCCCCGTCCACACGTATCCGGAGATTTTTGTATCCGCAAATTTTTTTATGCGCATACACCTAGCGTCCACACGTGTCCGCCGTATACCTTCGGTGTATCCGGAGATTTCTGTATACGCTCTCCAGAGTGGAAATTTCTGTATACGCTGTGTATCCGGATACGTGTGGAAGCTCGTATCCGTATATTTTTGTATACGCTGACGTCACAGTATCAGAACCAGTCTTTTTCCGCGCGAGATTTTCCAAAATGGCGGCGAGCAGAAACGTTGTGTGTTCAATGCTACTAGGACTACTTTCAAGCCTAATAGCGTGTCTCGAACTAAATGTTGCAATGTTAAATCTAGACTTTAACTACTTGAGAAGACGTCTAAGCATTATGCGGCTTCTAGCCATATCTGATTCAGGAATCAGACGCCAAAGACTTCTCAAAAGAGCGGGAAGACAAGTAGCACGGCCACGAAGATTCTGGGTCCGACCAGGAGAGAACTAGTGCTTGGTGGGACAACTATCGCAGGCTCAGCTTTCTTTGTAATGCGCATGCTCTGTTGATTAATCCTTTGGGATGTCCGCATACGAATCGGATACGTGTGGACGGTCGTATACGATTCGTATACGCTACGAGTGGACGCAGATATTTTTGTATCCGCATAAAAAAATTTGCGGATACAAAAATCTCCGGATACGTGTGGACGGGAGTTTACTGTACTATCCCCCGTGTTCAATATCATACAAGGCATATTCTTCAAATAATCACCTATCTAATTATGCTAAAACAATTACTCACCCATGAAAATGTCATGAAGGCCCGGTGAATACCGGTGAATAATTGTCATTGAAATCATTTACAAGTCATTAAAATGACTAATCTTATAGCACTTCTTTGAGCACAAAATAAATATATCTTTTTTAAAACAAACTTTCAATGAGGAATCATCCATTTGATATGCACAGTTTGTTTTGTGGATTCAATTTTTTATCCTTTAATATTTAACAAGTTTTTCTAAAGAATAACTCAATCAGTTCAGAGCCATATGTGGAAGTTTTAAGTCAGTGTCAGCAAGAAATTGCTAAAATTCTTGGTCCGAAGACATTTTGCGGTATTTCTGAAGCTTTATGTTGTAAACCTGCGTATGCCAATTTTGAGGTTTATAAAGCTCATCTTCTGACCATTTACCAATTACCAAGAGTCCAGTTTTTGGAAGAGAGTAGTGAGAGCGCATCATTGAATTTTTTAAGGTCTCCTTTAGCAATAGACCATTTTACAGTTCTTTGCTCAGTTACCAGACCTTTGAATAAAGGTGAGACTGGAGTTGACCTTGCTCTGATAAAAACTTCACTGCTTTTCTTATACAGCTGTTTCCGGAAAGGTTGTCCAAAAGAAGCGTAAGAGCGTTCGCGACAATGCTGAAAGGTAGTATGGGAAATATAAAATAAAATAAATTCAACTTGAAGAGAATTCGCCACGACCGTCCAGTGAAGACCTACGGTGGCGAGCTATTTGGATGAAAGAGTTCTTACGATATCCAGAGTATCATGAAAAGGTATCGGTGTATAGTACACGATAAACGAGGACAAGTTCAGATATAAGGGGGCGGAGCTGTTCAGTGTAATATTGATCGAGTGGTTCCAGAGAAGCGCATAGATTTATGTGATAGTAGCTTGTAGAACCTGCGAAAGAAACGTAACCTGCGATCATACTCCCCTCCCTACATCTCATCCCCATTTTTTCCCCTTCCTTGCTTGAGGACTCTCGGTGTCAGATTGATGCAAAAATATTTAACATGCAGAAATTAGGAAACTTCTGATTTTAGACTTATGCCTAATCCCTGCTATCTGAGAGACAAAAGGAGTCGAGGTGCTCTGTTCTACCTGAGTTTATAGATGGGTTTTGACCATTTCGCTCTGAAAAGGGGTGTTGTCTCCCCATTGCCCAATAGCCTGAGGACCTGTGTCCTAGGAACTGAAAGGAGAGCTGTCCTCCTTGTGCTCTCCGTGCTGGTCTTTTATGCTTCCTTTTCCTCTCCCTTCAGCGCCTGCCATAAATGCTAACTGAACTCGCTCTAAAGAAGGGCCAACGCTCATCAATACTCGTATCTTTTTTGCAGTGGCCAATTTACCTTTAGTTATGAGCTTTGACCTTTTCACCCGGAAAAGGGTATTGTCTCCTTATTGGCCTATAGCCGGCAGGCCTGCGTATCGAATGCTGAAAGGAGAAGTGTCCCCTGGCTAGCAATTCATAGGCATTTACATCCTTTAAAATTCCACGGGTATGGGGGAGGGGGGGAAGGAAATGGATGTTGAAATGAACTTGAATTTTGGGACTTTTCCAGTCTTAAGTTTGGCCACGTGATTTTCAAACTTATTTTTACTTACTTTTATGTCTTGTCTCATTGACTTTCTTCAGCTAATACCAGCAAGCCAACAGACACTGGTTTATCAAGGAGGCCTGATGACTGCAGAAGAGGCTGAAAATTTTGAGAAGCTTCAGCATTTTGACGCTTTGCTTAAGATGAGAAATTGGGACAATAAAGGCAAAATCAAGAATGCTACTGTTGATCCACTGGATAAATATGAAAACAAGTGTAAAATTTTCTTGAAACTCTCCACTGTAAATGTTCAGTTCTCAGCAGCTGAAAGTTGAATGGGCTTGCACAACAACTCAAAAATATATTTTACAATAATATTACAAAACAAGCGTTCCATTCCACCTCTGACTCTCTCTACACCTGTTAGGGTATTAAACTAGGTTCATGTGACAAGATCAGTGGTAGAGCATCCAAATTAGTAATCAGAAAGTCATAGGTTCAAGCCTTGTCCTGTTGAGAGAACACGCATTTATTTGTTCGAGTGTGCCTGTATCACTGACAAAAATCACACTTCATTTTGATAAAATATAATATTTTATATTCTGTGATAGTTGTTTTGGTAGCAAAATATTTTAAACTCAACAGGTATCAAGGTCAGATGGTGCTACAATATTTTAACATTTTCAAAGTAGAATGATAATGTAGTAGTGCCTGAGGTGAACAGGTACTGCTGTGACATTGTTGTGCCACAGGTCACCTGGAAAGTTGCATAGAACAAAGTTACTTGAGTGAAGGAAAGCTAAATATAAACAAGACGCATATACAATCAGGCAGCCTTTAATTAAGTTTAAAGAATACATAATAGGGTTGCATATACATGGCATATAGTAAAAACTCTGTTAATTGATTACCCTCGTGAGTTACCAAGAGTTATATGACCTCTATTTATAGACATAACCTCTATCAAGTGGACAGTGTCAGTTACGTACAGAAAGTCACAACTAAGTGTATTTTTACTGTCTTCATGACAGCTTGACAACCTACTTACTGTAACAATAAAAATAACTAGATATAATGAAAGTAATAGCTAGTAAACAAATGCTGTGATTTAATCTCTTTACAAATGACAGGTCCTCCGAGGTATAAAACGTCCAATGATCAATTCAGTGTTGTTTGAGTTTTCCTTCAGAGATCTCTTTAAGCTAGCTGAATGTTCATTAAACGCTTAACACTGTTCCAAGCACTTAGTTTGTCATTCACTTACAGTGGCTGTGCAATATTGGTTGTTTAATTAATTAATAGCTGGAAAAAATGGGCTAAGATATTCATACCAAGTCATGCTATTGCACCCTCTTCCTCAGGTTTTCTTACTTTGCTCTCCTAATCAGTTGCAATTGTTGTTGCTACCCTGTGACTCAATTTTGTTTGTGAGCAAAAAGGAAAGAAAGCATCTGGGACCAGGGTATCAATATTGGAGTCTAATCATACTTTATTAATCACTCCTCCCGTAAGTCGTCTCTCTATTTTTATAGAGCCACTTCGTCCATCACATGAAATTGCCTGTCCTTTACGCTCCCAAATTATTGTAACGCTCGGTTCCATTTTTTAAAAACATATATAATATATCGTTTGCATCCATGGGTTGCTCATAGGAGCCTTTGTTTGCTATCCATACCCGTCTCTGTCAAACCCATTGTACCAGGTTTCAGACATTCAGAACAAAATGGTTAAAATCTCTACCATATTTCAGACAAAAATGACTCCAAATCCATACCCTTCAGAACCACCCCTCATATCATGGGCCAAAAACCAAGCTTCTCGGAGCTATAAAGTTAGGGAACAAAATGACAAGAAAATGTTGCTGGATAGAACAACTGACTGATGGAAAACTACACAGTAACACAGCTGACTCATATTTTTTTGGCCCATCATCCTTCTTATATTCTGAAATGGTGAAAATAAAATAGTGAGTAACATTACTGGTTTTGTTCACCGGAGAAAACAACAGAGTATGGACTACTACGACTCTTCGTCAATACTCCTCACTATTTGTTAACGATCCATCACATGCAGTTACTTCAGCTTTATTTATTGACGGTAAACCATTAGTGATTGAATGTCTCCGGCTGCCAATGGCAGCCCTCCTAAAAGCTGTTTAGATCGTTTGTAAATGTTTCACTATATTCGCACTATCGGTACAAAGGTTACTCAGTGCCCCAGACTACAACTAACAGAAAGTCGATTTCTTGTTTTTGGGCTTACCTTTCCAGAACTTACCGTGAAATCATAGGTAGCCCAAGCTCGATGTATGTGTATTTGTACTACTAAATTATACAAGAGTAGAAATATAAGGATTTGAGGATTTGTACGGGGAAAACGGTTCTCCTTAAAATTCAAAAAAACACTTACGATTTAAAATTAAA
>OX421446.1:60789351-60796851 GCA_949126865.1 Montipora capitata
CGAAAACCGAGAACATTAAGAAGAATACAGTTTTCGTTTAAAGCATACATTTTTGCTAAAGATCGTAATTTTCTGAGTTTCTCTTTCGCGTATTTAAATTCTCTGCCGCTTCTTTTAATTTCGTAACTTCTTCAATGGTCACTGTCTTAGATCGCGACGCCATGTTGGCTCTGATCGAGATACAAGAGATGTTATCATGACAATTTTGTAATTTCACATTAACGCTGAAATTTCGCGCCAAAATTAAGGAGTTATTTGTCACCCATGATATTAACATATAAACAACAAGAAAGTGTCTGCGATTTTTTAATTTCAAAATATTTTTTCTCTGAGAGCGATTTTTGTACGAACACTTCTCATTTTTCAAATTTTACAAATCGAAAGTGGTTCTGCGTTGTCTGTACTCTTATCGACAACGATATTCGTCATTACAGGGGTGGCTGCGCCTCGTGAGTCCACAACAAATTTTGACCACTGTGATGACGAATATCGTTGTCGATAAGAGTACAGACAACGCTGAACCAATTTCGATTTGTTTTTTACCACAATATTCAGCGCCGAAGAAAGTTCATATGTCAGAGCGTGACCAAAATCATGACTCATAGAAAGAGCAAGCGTTGTCTATAACTTTCTCGCAATATGATTGGTTTATTTCCCAAAATGGGCGTTCCTGATTGGCTATTACATTGCGTGACAAAATGGCGCAAGCATGACGCGTACAGCGTCGTCTAGACTCTCATCGACAACGGCAAATTATCCAATCAGATTGCGAGATTACAAGCAATTGTGGTAAAAACTATTTTAGAAAACGTTCTGTAACTTTTCGCTGCAACTGAGTATGGCAAAGCGCAGACAACATTTTTCAGCGCTTTGGGTCGGGAAACGGAGAAACAAAATAAAATAGCTAAAAGCAAAATTTCCTTTGATATCTAGCTTTGAAAAGGTGATTCGGACGCTCGCATTTAGAGGTCGTGAAAATTTCGAGAGTTCATTTGATTTCAAAATTCTTGTTATGGTTTGATAGCCAGTCCTATAAGCTTTATTTGATATAGGGGTTTAGGTATCTGCCGTTTAAGGCGGATACGCTACATTGCTCGGACGCGAGACATCCCTGAAGGTATACGGTAACCTTAATCGGGTATCAAACGTGATCGCTGATGAAATGTAACTGCACAGTGTCAATCCCAAAGCATCAGTCCTTTTGAATTTCTGGGTGGGGATGTGCCGCTGAGACCCTGGAACCCTTAGCCTATACCAGAGCTAGTTCAACTGAATTTTGCCATCCTATTCTAGAGTAAACTCCCACCGATTTTCGTCTAAATTCCGATCTTGACAGTTGGTAATATCCAGAGGTGTTTCATGATAGCCATTTATTGACACTGTTGAGGCTGAGTTACGTAAACTTAAACTTAAACTTGATTTTTTTGTATTCTTGAGTGGGAATTTCTTGTTTTCTTAGTCTTGATAAAATCTTCAACCGACTGGTCAGTTTCGTGAAAAATGATACGCTATTCTAGAACGAAAGGCTATGATTTATATACTCTATCCTAGAGTAAACTGCTTGAAAACCATACCCTTCACAGCGGCACATACCTATATAGTCCATATATGGCAGTACCCCCCCCCACCCCCCGGGATTTTTATCCCCTAAAAAATTTTCATCTGTTCGGATTTCCTAGCTGGAAGTCTAGTGGTCCGAAAATTATAGGGATCAAAACTTACCTTTTCGAAAATTTCAGCCAGGAAAAGACTCCCGAAAATTCTAGGTGACCTTTTTAGGGTAAAAATCCGTTAAAAATGGGTAATTATACCATCTTTTAGACGTTCGAAAATCCTAGGACAGGCAGGCAAGCAAGAAATTTTAGAACAAATGTTCCGAAAATTCTAGACCTCAAATCGTCTTCAAAACAGATATTTTCCGAGAATTGACGTTGGGTGCCCCCTGATCAAAATCGTAGTGCGAGTTTTCGCCTTCAAAAGAAATACAAGCATGTCACGCCTTCTCTGAGCATTATGTCAACAACGGGCTCACACTGTGAGCCGACAGCCAATGATATGATAGGACCCCGGAAGTTCACAGCAAGCAAAATGGCGCTCCGCGGGAAATCAAAAGTGTTTTTGGTCAAAGGTAAGAAAATTGCAGGGCGACGAAAAATGAAACCGAGGTGCGAGATTACATGGAGGCACTAGTGGCCGACATGAAAGCAACCGGTTAGAACTTGCCCTGCGCAATCTTTTTGGCTGCTGGCTCCAGGTAAAGATGCAGGGGAAGAGCAAACTGCCTTCTCCACATCTTCTTGGGAAATCTTCGAAGGTTGATCAAACCACGAACCCTAATCGCTCTCCGCAAGATTTTTCCTTTTTTCGTTCAAAAAATCATTATTTTTTTCTTCTTGGGTCCTGGCTTAGCTTTTGTCTTTATCCAAGGACTTTTCTCTTTTCTTGAGCATTTCATGACGACGAAGCGACTTTCCTATTTTGAAAAGCTCAGTTTTCGCGAGTGTAAACAAAAAAAATGCTAATTATTTGGAATAGGAGCTGTTTTGCCGCGGAAAGCTCGCTGGGGAGTTCACGCCTTGCAAAGATTATAACGCCTTTATAATTTATTAACTTTTTAAAAAAATATATTTTTCTCAATAACTCGCGCTAGTTTTAAGATTTGAATTTAATTTTTTGGGAAATTGAAGTTTAAATTATTAACTTTAATTTGGTCAAAAAAAAATGTCAGCAAAAGTAGCCCGCGAGGGTTTGGAGTAATCTTGAACTTGAAGGCTTATAATACTCTCCCTCTTTACGTCTCACAGAACGAATAAAGGCCTGCAAAGTGCTTGTTTATTTCTACGGGCTCTATGTTTTGCACTTCTCGCTCGTCACTCTCTTTGTTTCTCAAAAAGTTTTCAGCAATTTCATATCTCGTTTCGTTTTCTCTTTCGAGACTTTCCACGTAATCCTCGACCGAAGTATCGTGATCAACAAACCTTTTCTCGTTTATGTTTTTAAGCTTCAACACTGGTGAAAGCTCAAGATTTCTTAAAAAAAAGTGAAATACCTCCAGCTGAATGAAAATCACCTTGTTACGGATCATACGTCAAAAAACATGGTACGCGGCACCTGATTGATTGGACGTATCGTTTTTCTCACGTGGAAAAAGCGATACGGGCCATTTGATTGGATGTTGGGTTCTTAGACCAGCTTATGAACCGATTAGTTATATAGTCTGAAAACCATGCATGGGGAAGTCCTCGGATCCCATATTTATACAGTTTTTCTAAAAGAATATGGTGGTTAATTGTATCGAAGGCCTTGGAAAAGTCTAAAAAGATACCACATGTTATTTGTTGATCGTCAACTGCTGATTTTAATTTCTCCACAGTTTCTAGAATGGCATATTCAGTGGAGTATCCCTTTCGAAAGCCAAACTGGAAGTTAAAGAGTAGTCATTCTTTTTCTAGATAGGACACAAGTTGGTCATATACTAGTCTTTCCAGTACTTTACTAAAGGGAGAAATAACTGCTATTGGCCTATAATTTCCTAAATCAGATACACCGCCACTTTTAAATATTGGGGTTACTTTTGATATTTTAAAGATTTCAGGAAACTCCCCTGATAGTATTGGCTCATTATATATTTTAGTAAAGGGTGCAGAGAGCTGTCCACTTGCAAGTTTAATACGTTTGTTAGGAACATTTAGGGATGCTTTATTTTCTTTTAGTCCAGCAAATAATGTAGATACTTGTGTTTGGGTTACTGGAGCAAGATAAAAACTGTTTGATGGCGTATTTCAAGGGGTCTGTATGATCTGTTTTGATTTCCTTTGCTAAAGCTGGCCCAATATTTACAAAGAAGTTATTGAATAATTCAGCAATATCCTTTTCTTGTGTAAAGGTCCTGTTATTGTGAATAATTCTCGTGGGGAGAGTTTGACCTTTAGTTTTCCTTTTAATAAGGGTACCAAAAAGTTTCCAAGTTTGCTTAAGGTTGTCTTTGTACTTTAAAAATTGCATACTATAATATTCTGTCTTAATTTTATTCTTAAGATGTGAAAGAATGGCTGCATAATGCTTATATTCCCCGATTTTTTGTAAGTCCTTGCTTAGGAAATGTGTACGGTACATTTTCTGATTCCTTTTTACCGATTTTAGGATACCCTTAGTGAGCCATGGTTTATTAAGTTGCCTTTGCTTGCTTTGGCTAGCCAGCTTCACGGGCGCATGTTTATCTATAATCTTATTCAGGGTACTCATTGCCTCTTGTACCTTTTCATTTAGATTCTTTTCTGGGTTGAGGATTTCATGTCAATTTATCAGTTTTATATCATCTAAGTATAGATCCTTGTTAAATTTAGAATAGTCTCGAAAATATTTTTTATTACTATTATTCCGTATAGGTTGGGTTCTAACTATGCAGAAAATTGGGAGATGATCTGTTATATCAACTGTCAGAATTCCTGCTGTAAAATTTTGTAAACAATTTGTATATATATGATCAATGAGAGTTGCTGTATGATCAGTAAGCCTAGTGGGTTTAGTAATGATCGGCAAGATGTTATTAGCATAAACCATATCTAAGAACTCTTCAGTTTGGGTATGTTCACTAAATTTCAGGAAATTTATAGTCATATCTCCAAAGATGTAAATTTCGTGTCTATTGGGATTAATTGTTTTAATTATATCATTTAGCTGGTTGCGAAACTGTTCTAAATTACAGGTGGGATGCTTATAAATACAGCCTATTATCGTCTTCTTTTTATCTTCACCAGTATCAATTTCTGCCCAGCAGGATTCAACTAGTGCTAAATCAAATTTAATGTCAGGCCTCGATACAGCTTTAAGATCATTAGCTATGTATAAAGCAGCTCCGCCTGCATTTGTTGGCGAGTCCGTGTGAAAAAAATTATAGCCTCTGATATTAACATTAGAAATAGATTTCTCACCTATGAAGGGGTAGTTTCTAAAGAAACTGTGGTGCTGCGTCGGTGGGGAAGTAGTATACAAAAATTTGGTTTTATCAACGGAGTTGATAATGTAAATTGGCCACCGTACAGAGATTCTAAAAGCTGACGTTTCGAGCGTTAGCCCTTCGTCAGAGCGAATCGGGAAGGGCTAACGAAGGGCTAACGCTCTGACGAAGGGCTAACGCTCGAAACGTCAGCTTTTAGAATCTCTGTACGGTGGCCAATTTACATTATCAACTCCGTTGATAAAACCAGATTTCTCACCTAGTTTAGTTTCAGTAATTCCAAGTATATCCAGCTTAGAGTCAAGGGAGCATAATAGTTCTTCCAATAGATTTAGGTTTTTAGATAAACTTCTAATATTGCAATGAAGAATTGAAAAGGATTTTACATCTAAATTGTCTAGCATTTTATTAAAACCACGGACTGAATAATATTCTGAGAAAGGGGTATTTAACATTAGATCTGGGTCGCACTCGTCGAATTTATTTGGATTTGGGAAGAGATCGTAAAGGTCAAGATCATGGTGCCTATAAGGCCAGTTACCAACCATAGCATTAAATTCCCTATCAGTTAAATCATAAAATGGTAACTACTTACGTTTTCCTGGTAATCAGCCATATTTACGTCCGCAATTATACAAGTTGAAAGAAGTCCTTAAACTGATAACTAATTAATTAGACTGATCAAGAAACTCTTCGAATTCCTCATGGGTTACAAAATATTTCGTAGTAGAGCTCTCCGTTTTCTTCAGCAGTATTTTACCATTAGCCGTCCAAATAAACTTGTAGTTGTGTTCACGCTTGAATTGCAAAATTCTGCCCAGTAGTCGTTTTCTGTATGGCGTTAAACTTTCGTTGACATGGATTTGTGCTTTATGACTTAAAACCGCAGATCCTGGCTCGCAAACCACAGACGGGAGATCTTTAGTCCGCTTGGATTTTAAGTTTTTCCTCTTGCTGTAGATTTCATCCCTTTTCTCTCTTCAAGTGAATTTGACAATTAGTCGGTCTTTCACTTTCTTCGTTGGCGGTAAACGATGAGCGATCGATATATCGTTTACGTCGAGATCTGCTCCCATAATTTCAGACATCTCTTTCACCAGCAACGCTGGGTTGTCGTTAGGTACGACTGGAATACGGTTATTTCGAGAGAGTCCCTTCGCGCGTACTGCTCGAGCTCATCCAACTTGACCTCCACACTATAACCATCGTTGCTGAGCTTGTTTATGTCTTCCTCGATCTCTTGAACTTGGCTTTTCACCCCTTCGTTGTGTTCTTTTAAGTTCTTGATCGTCGATATCACAGAGTCGTATTGCTTTGAAATAAAATTTTGGGACTTTTCAATTTCGTCAAACCTTTTATTGAGGTCGAGGAGACGAGTCTTCAGCGAGTCGATTTCCTTGCGGATTTCCTTTCGGATATTAGGAAGAAATTCTTGTGTCCACAGCTCTTTTAAACTTTCCACAGTTAAACTCATTCTCGAAATTAAATTCTATATAGTTAGACTCTGTAAAAAACTCTGTATAAACTCACACGACGTTCTCACACCCGACCTTGACCTTGACCCTGACCTGAGGGAATTGTGACACCCGGAGCCGAACCCGGTTGGAAGACTTGCATACACATCCTTTCCTTTAAAGAGTGCTTCTAAGCTATAAAGCCAAGGAATCTTAAAACTAGCGGAGACTCTCTTCACTGCACGTTTGGAATCTTACTACCTCATTGACCACCGTGATTATAGTTCCAAAGAAGTGTGAGCCACGCAAATTTTGGTCGGCGTAGATCTTTCAATAATTTTTGCAAGATTAGTCCGAAACACGTTTACCACCGGTAAATCACAGGCGCTCCTCTCCGATTCTTTTTTCGGAGAGCGGGCGACTGTACACAGGCTATTGGTATCCAAGATGGAGATGAACAGTCACAAAACAAACAAAAACAGCACGTCATAAAATATTACGAACAGATTGCACTTACGGGCACTTTTATTGCAAAACCTCTCACAGTGCTACATCCACGGTAAATTGGCCAATGATACATAATGTGTTTAAAACTTTGGTAGATCAACGCGGTCTATCTCTGTATTCGTTAAAGGGCCTGTGTCACGATAAAGCGCATGTGTGAGCTTGATTGACAACCACACAATTTTCAACCAATAGAAATCTTCACACGACGCGCGCGAGATGAGATATTTATCGTTCGATGTATCGTGGAAATAAAATGGCGAAGCACAAGCAGTGTTTCCGCAGACCCCTTAGGAGAAAAACGCAAGAAAACTCGATGAAATTGTTTCGGGCAAAAATGTGAACCATTTGTGAAATTTCCAGGCCTTTTTCTCAATGGAATTCTTCACTTGTCATGCTACATAGCCTCGAGTGTTCTGCAGTTGAACGTCAGGGATGACCGTGGAAAACTGTAGGAAAAATATCTATCTTACACATAGACTTGCATATGTGGAACAGGGACGAAACCACGCATGAAACAAGGTAGGCGATAATATATGTTCAACACTCTTTTTTCACAGCGATTGCGGTTTCCGGCAGGCC
>OX421446.1:60801851-60811851 GCA_949126865.1 Montipora capitata
TTTCGCTTCCAAATATATCCACAATCTTGGACACCTTTAATATCCTTACATCCCAAGATTTTGTTCTCTGGTTGTATTTTCGTGAAATGATGGTGTAAGCATGATCCTCAGTGGTGGAAAATGAAAAGCCATTATGATACCAGTAATTCCAATCAAGGGTAGTCAACTTTTTCCTTGCTCTGTGAACTTGTTCCCTAAAAAAAAGGTAATGGGCCAGTAAATATGAAAAGACAGGAAAATTATTAATAATTGCTATCAACAGTAATCATCACAATGTCTAGAATGTAGTTACAATATTCCACTACTGTTACATTCAGCAGATGAACCTAGGCCAGGACAGTGATTGACTGCCAAGGGTCTGTGATTGTTCATTTGAGGTAACCCTCTATGCCATAATTCCTTTTGTAAGCCAAACAGTTCTGCCAGTTGGTACCAATAGCAAACATTGACTAAACAAAAACCCATGAGTTACTGAACTACTAGTGTCAACCTGCAGTGTCCTTTAAAGTTTTCAACAATGAACATACCCATACTTCATGACAACGTATTTCTTCATTTACAGTATTAATAACAATCATCATACTGCTGTGCTCATCACTGTTGATAATGATGTATAAAACTTGCGTGAAGGGAATTCTCATTGACATGTGTACATCAGAGACATACTGTTTGCACATTCCAAAGGACCAGTATGCCAAAAGTGATCCGTGCTTACACAAATAGTTTTACCAGGTGGTTTCTGTTTGACTAAAATGAACGCAACTTACTGTTTATTATTATTATTATTATTATTATTACTATTAAATTATTAGTATTATTTGTAAAATTTATCATCAACATGATACGTCTTGCATATTGTATTCAATTGCTTGATAGAGTATTAGTTGCATAGTGTACTTCAAAATACTTAATCAAAAATGTTACCTGTACTCTGTGCCGAAAGGTAGCTAAAAGACTGGCAAATGAATGTACCGGTAAATTGGCTTTCAAATGATGCGAAATAAACTGAGCAGATCTATCATGCTTGACCCTATTCTAATGAGAAAAAAATAGCACAAAAAAAAAGTTCAGCCCTTCTTTTTTACCAAACAAAAATTCTCATCTACCGTGGGCTTCAACAGCTAAATCGAGACGCTTCAAAGCTGAAGGCAATTGCTTCTCTTTGTGCGTCCCTACACTGAAAGCCATCATTCCATGATATGGCAACTGAACTGACGGATAAAAAACACGAATAGCAAAATAAAACGCACACTAAGCTGACGACAAAGAATCATAGTGCTAAAGGGAAACCAATAATCAGTGTAAATAATAACCCCATTCTTCGTCTCACCTCCAAGGACAAAAGATGTTGTGCGAAGGCCGTGTCAGTGGAATCGACGCACATACACTTTATTTTTTTCCAGCTTTCATGGACATCTTTCGCTATACAAAGCTTTCGATGTGCCTCCTCCCATCTCCTATTCCTTGTCTTCTTCTTTATTTGGATTCAAGGCGGCTACGAGGTGTAAGAACCTTTCGACTCGAGCCCCTTCGCCTGATCCGGCTTTCGTGGACATGAATTTTATCTACACAGATCCCAAAAACTAACACAATATGCCGTCAAAGTCCTTCGTATATTACCAAACTGAAGTTTAGAAATGTTATTACAACTTTGGCACGTCTCACTGTGTCGATTAAACAGGATTTCCGTAATTGATACTGGCTTTGAAAAAAGAACCGTCGGGTCAAAAATCAAACAGCCGCACATGCGCAATAGAGTGCCACAGGCCCTTTAATATCCCTCCCTTCCTGGCGACCGATTTCCTTTAGCAGGGCCTATCTAGTCTCCAGGTCTCCCCTCCTATTTAAGAGGAGTCACAGGGGAAAACCCTCGGAACGAGTGCACACCTCGCGCACGTTATGATGTCAAATGGGCCCTTTGCAACTGGCGATCACATGGTGCAAAAACCGCAAATTGCGCACTGGGACATCTAAAACAAAGCAACTTAATTTGAGTTTTCTTTGTTTTAGATGTCTCAGTGCGCAATTTGCTCTCCAGTATGGGGCTTTTTGTACCATGTGATCCCTAGCTGCAAAGGCCTATTGTACTATATATAATAATTGCAAAAAACTACTGTACAGTATTATATTTAAGCATTTTTTCCAAAGTGACTTTGAGATAATGCGTTTCCATTTCCCGTTGTTTGGAAATTTGAGTCAAATAAAAGTTATAGACCTTTTCCTGGGTAATATCACATGTAATTATTCTGACAAACACGACAAATTGAATGCGTCAAAGTTCATCGTGGAGCCGAGTAAACTTGGTTCATTTTTTCATATTTGCGATGAATTCTTTCCGCAATTTTTTGGTGTCATGGTTTTGTCGCTTTTTTCTGGCTGACCGTATTCGTTTTAGCTCTAGCTGTTGGAACGGGTACTCTTTTCGCACTGTCAGCCCTTTTGCAACTTCTACTTTAACTAGCTCGAGAGTATTTTTCTCCTTTATCTTCAGGAGGTATTAGTGAGTGTAAAAGGCGCTGAAATCGTGGATCATTACTTGCGAGTCGCTGTACGTCTTCGCTTTTCTTATGATGTATTTCTGGCAAGCAAGTTTGTCCTTTGAAACAATATTCTTCCTTAAGATCTATGAAGCTCCGGGCCTTGTGTTTGCTTTGCCGTCGATCATTGTTTTGCTTTGTATTCTCTTTTGTGTTTTCAAGAAATTGAACATCGAGTAGATGTGAGGAACTGAGCTTCGTGGTAGCTCGATTTGCATCTAATATTCTTCTATACTCGCATGTTAAATATCCTGAATCCCTCTTCCTATTCTGAATCTTACTCTCTCTCGCCCTTCTCCATTCATTGGCACATTCATGCTCTCGAAACTTTTCCCAAACGGTTTTCTGATTTTCTCTTCTACGATATGCCTCCATTTCAATTTCACGAACACGCTCGTATTTTTTTCTTTGCTCCTCGAGAAAATTTCTCTTCAATGCTGAAATGTTACATCCACTCTGCTCTTTATCAGTCTCGTCTAAAAAGAAATCAACTGTCATTTCAGGATGTATGCTTCGAAGAAATCGCATAACAATCATTTTTTTACGAACGAGTTGCCAATACGAAGATTTTCTTGTTTCCACTTTTTCATTTCGCTTCTCCCGCGGCCAAATTGGATCCACATGTGAAATGATAGGAAAGGAGGTCTCGTCTGTACCTTTCAATGGCATTGAAGAAATAATCGTCTATACTCTTCTATTTCTTATAACAATGAAATATTGAACATTTGAAGGGGACGTTAATATACCCTTGTTTAGTTTTCCTAAATCTTTTCGAAAACAAAAGGGTTGAAAAAGAAAATATTTTTAGCCAGCCTAACAAGCAGAGCCTAATGTTTACTTGTGGACTAATAAATTAGCAGATCAGATCTTTCTTTCTTCTTCTTTCTAGATTTTTCTCAGTTTTGAGAGTGAAGCTTCTGGCGTTGGTCCGCTTCGGTGTCTAGTTTTTAAGATGCAAGTAGATTTAAATGGTTTTTATTCAGTTAAAGTCAATAAGGCTGTAAGTGCACTAAACGGTTTTAAGACACTCCCCGTTGGCTGATATGGCTTTTAAACGTTTCTTTTTCTTAATATATTTAAATCATAAACCTAACTATACACAGTCAAGAACGAAAAATTTATTGCTAAAAGCATATCTTCAGTCTATAAATAGACTTCGACGATCTTAGGCTTAATACTTCAATGCTAAAAATTTAATTACTCCAACTTAATTGCAATGTTATCTCCGGCTTTCCTGCGCTTAACAAATCATTTATTTTCCCGTCAAAGCTAGTTAAAAAATTGTCAACCTATCCAGGATTGTTTATTTTCAGTAGTTCCGTTAATATATCTTTTTCTTTGTAGTTCTCCGCCGCGGTGTTCCTTAGCAGACAGGAACTTCACAAAATTAATTTTCGTAATCTACAAACCTAAGAGCAGCTTAACAAAGAATGCAGTGTTTTTTACGTGAGGTTTCAACTAGTTGCATTTTAAATGATGTACTGAAGTGTGCGTAAGTTTTTTGCAACACACGGAATACGTGAATATGTTGCTGTTATAGTACTATTAATATACGGTTATAGAAAAAAGCTCTCCCTTCCCTGGCCATGACCGTTGGAAAAAAAAAACTTAGGGGCATTTGGCAAGACCGTATGGGAACAACCCATCCCCGACACCCTATGTTGACAAAGGGCTTCCCGGCTATTTCCTGAATTGGTAAACGAGAAGGAGGCTTTTGAAAGACCTCCATTGATTTAACGTAACATGAATGGTTGCCACTTTGTAATTTATGTCCGTTGGGATCATTTCTCAGTTTTCGTCGAAAAATTTGATTCAGATTTGAAACCCGAATGCAAACGGCTACCTTCACACATAAAAACCCAAAAGCAACGCAAATGCAGGCGCAGTCGAAGTCGAGATCTTTTCCAAGACGGCGGACGAAGTTGGTGCAATTTTGGATTCATTTCAGTCGTAGTAATTGCGTTTAATTAGTATTTCAAATACCTATTTTACTCGCACTACATTTCGAAGCGAAAAAGTCGCACGCGAGGCGACAGCCGAGCGGACTCTAACTTCTTGAATGCTCGGCAAACTGTAAACTCGATAGTACACAGGAGCTGAATCGTTTACTATTTGTTTTATCATAACCAAAACACCTTGTGACATTCTTTGTTTTCTTAAATGCCTCTCTCTCACCAACTCGTCAAGCTGACTATCCCTTAGGCTTGCAAAGCGCTTTGCAAGTGGCTCGGGCAGGCAAAATACCCGGTAACGGATTAATTTAATGACATCACCGAATTCTACGTCTTTTTTTCATAAAGCTACGACGAAAAACATTTCTGAATCTCTTTTTTTTCGTAAAGCTGCGACGAAATTTCAGCATTTTGGGCAGTACACTGGTCGGTCATTATTGAAGTTTGAGGAAGAAAAACTCCAATTTTTTTTCTCGGCGCACGTGTCAGTGTTTTCGCCATAACCATTCACCCATGGGCAAATAGTAAATGGACCATTGACAAATCAGAACGGCGCGCGCTTTACTTTTGTTATGTTACACCGAGAGATTTTTCATTGCCATTACATGAAACGGCAAACCGTACAGGCTCCTGCTTGTCGTAAAAGCTTGAAAAAGGTTTACACGATTGCTCCTATTTTGTGACTATTTTATCTTTTTCACGTTGCGCAACGATGACGAAGTATGATATAAGTAGACATATTTACGTAGACGATTTAAGTAGACGTAAATACGGAGAAAGAAAACGTCAAGATGGACAGCTGGCTGTTTTCATCTCAACTTAAACGATAATTTCATGAACTAAAATAGACGCCGCTCGCGCAGCACGATTTTTTAAACTCATTACTGTAACACCTGGCTTTTTTGTGACGTTTATGACGTTTGTTCCTAACAAAGGCGTTAATAGAGAGTTTATAAAAACCACGACAGTTACGGCAACGACGCGGACGCCACAAAAACATTGTAAATTAGTCCTGAAAAGCCACGAGGGGAGAGACTAATAGCTTCACTCACTCACTCACTCACGCCACAAAAGATTAATATTATTGGTTTAAAGCGGAAAAATACTCTCTTGCCACGCGTGCAGTACAGATTTTTGTACATTTATTTGCCGTACACTGCAAAACAGTAACGCAGGTAAAATAACCAAATTTAACACTTGTGTGTCTGCAACAATAAATTTCTCGCTGCTGTCTCTACTTTTACTCAAAAACTGTTCGTATCCAGTTAAGGATACTTTGCCCCTATCGTACAATCAGTGAGGAAGATGGAGAAAATTAAAGAATATTCAAGATTCTGGTTAATGCAGTTATCATATACATCACAACATGGTCAGATTTTTCATGATAGTCGTTGATTTATTTGTTTTCAGTGACCACCTGCATGACAGTCGATTTCAAAAGTTTGTTGTTGACAGTTTTACATAAAAGCGATGCGAAAGTGCTGTTACGTAACTCAGCCACACTATCGTCAACTTTTATCAAATAAAACTCAGTAAAAAAGGTCAGCTCAAACTGTCGTCGGCTATCAAGTACTGTTTGACTGCGGCTTAAAATGAGTAGGAAACGATAAACGTGTAGACAATAACGTTGAATTTTTCATGACTTTAATTTCCTACCACTCATCACGCCCACTGGTATGTTTTTCCTTCTAACGCATTTGCCACACAAAATGAGTTGCGAAGAGACAAGACTAAAATCGATTTATCTGGTTATTTGAAAACTGACGTTCTCATAGGACCTTTGTCAGTGGTGGATTAAAATGCAGGAACTGGCTCACGAATAACTCACATTGTTATATTTCTAGACTTTCACTTAACAAAACCAGCACTGTGGTTGGTTGATTCTTGGTCTCGTTCCCCTGATCAAATTTAAATGTATCCCGACCGGGATACAAGCCGCAGTTGTTGCTCGCGCCGGATGTTTTGCTCAGATTATTGAAGAAAATATCAATTTGAAAATGCAAAATGTATAACAAAGCACTTAATATATGGTCCCTCGGGAAACTAGTTAGTTTTGTTTTCCCTGGAATCCTGTCTCGGGAAACATCAGGACTTGGGTGCTTAGTTTTTTTAAAAGACGATTGCGTACAATGAAAAGTCGATTCACAAACATTGCACAAAAAATAAACGTAGAGGTTAAAACTACTGAAAAAGTGTATACACCAATACACCAAGCGATAATTTAAAAAGGACCATTTTATATCATTCTAAACTTGTAAAAACCGGGAAAAATTGTTTTGCCGAAAGTTCATCGCTTGTCGGGATACCGCCACAACGCAGTCGTCATGAAACTTGTTAGAAGGTTGGTTTAGCGAATTATTTTGCTTCCCAATTCGATCTATTCGAATCTATTTTTGACCGTCAACAGGCACGTACTAAAATAGCGGTTCACGCAAATTTGTCGATAAATTTGCTCATTCTTACATGTAATACGTACAGGAACACCTTTCTTTGTTCTTCCAAACAAAATTAACGGGAAGCTGCCTGTACTATTTATACATTGTGCAGATTAAAGACAATTGTTTTTCACGATTCAAGACAGACCACACACAAATTTTCTACAACAATCGCAGCACGTTAATTATTTTGAAAAGCATTTTCCATTTTATATGCTGCTATCCGGGAGCTTTTTGCTATAACTATTGCCGTAAATAGAAAAATGCAAAACTGCAAATGAAGTCAAGGATGTCTGTGTTGAATGGATCGATGAAGAACAAACATGCGCAGCGCGTGTTAACTAATATTGGAAAAAATGCTACGACACCTGCCTGCAAAGACAAAACACCTCCCTCGTTTTGTTTTTTTAATAATTACTGTGAAAATTAGCAGGAATAACGAAAAACATGACGCTTGTTTTGACGAACGTTCTCGATTTCATGTCATTTTAAAGACACAGGCTAGCTCAAACTGTACGTGAAAAGTATATCTTTTCAAGTGTAAATAATATATAAGGGTCATATTTATTTGAGAGAAAATTTGATCAATTATTTATAATAATGTAGCTCAAAGGACATTATTTAAAACTGGTCGGTGTACAAATGATATTATCTAACAGTTGAGGCCCTGGAATTTTCAGAAATGGGTAGAAAACGAAAACAGAAAAAAGTTTCTCGGAGCGAGAAATGGATGCAGAAACTTTACGACGATGCCATTAAAGAAGTCAAGGAACGGAATTTCAACATCGACGATTCACCACCGGCCATAAACAATGAAAACCCAACTGATGACGCTTCGATAGAAGAAAAACAAGTTCCACAAAAACCGCGAAAAAAGCCCAAAGAAGTCCTCGAAGAGAGCGTTAGGAAACAAGAGGAGTTAAGAAAATCGAGAGTTTCCTTATGTGTTCCCGTTTCAAGGCTCGTCCCTTTCAAACCTGACGAGAGAGGATTGGCTTTCCCGCGGGATTTTCGGCGGGATTCTACCTCACAAAGCTGGATTCCGCGTTCGGGAAAATCGCTTCCTGGTGATGTATACAATGGTCGCAGATCCCCTAGTTCCGATTTTGATAAATTTGAACAGGACATTATTTGTTGCAGTGAGGAGGCTTCGGAAGTCAACGCTGTCGAGGAAATTTTGAAGGTTTTCCCTCTTCGTGTTCATGAAGACGATGACATTAGCGCACCGGAAATTTCCTTTCGCTCTCGGCAACTTCCGCCCATCTACCGACAAGAAGTGTGGCGGAAAACCATGCGCCGTGCATCAGAGCCTTCACGCTCAATTCCCGCCAAAAAGGACGCATGGAACATACAGGACCCTACGTCTCTGATGATTGGCAGGCAGGAACTTTATTCAAGAGATAAATGTAAGTCATCTATTAGTCTCGCTGAGAGGCGATTTCGTTTGAGGATAGCTAGCACTGGTGCAGTTCTGCCATGAAAACCGAAAAAATTGAGAGAATGACAGAAAGAGAAGCGAAAAGCAGCAACAAAGAACAAGAACAATAATCTTTAAGACTCATTTGACCAAAATGATCATGATTTACAGAGACAGAAAACCTGTAAATAGCAAAGCTAATCGGGGCAGGTTGTATGATGGCGTATCCGGCACTGTTACAATCACAAAACGTGATAATTTTACAAAATACAAGTATAGCAAGATACATTTTAAAATAATTAATCACTTTAATTAAATTAGATTATTGACACTAAAATTCGATGGCTGACGAAGTCACAAGCATTTAAAGATAAGAATAAGATAGATTCTTTCGATTTCATTCATTATAACGGACCCATAACGTAACTATATATAAACATAACTGTCTTGTTTTTAGGAGATTTGGAATAATAACACAATCATTTTCTTCTTAATATCTATATATATTTCGGGAGTTGTCTCAGTATTCTATCACTACATGACTTTTGCGATCTGATGGGCTCACAATCAGAGACCTTAATTTAAAGAGGAAAAATTGTTGACAAAGTTGAACGAAAACAAAAAACAATTAAGAGATAAAATTCGACAAATCGAGGCAACGACCTAATTGATGCTATATTGCGAACCCGCAGGATATTGCATGCAGTTTTTCTTATCTCGAAGGCAAACTTGAGGCTTTTAATGAAACCCCACAATTGCTAGGATTCTTTTAGATGTAAATAAAAAGATAATGTAATATGAAACTGTACTGCCTAAGGTATTAAGAGGGAGTCCACCTGAGGACCATGCAGGCAAGTCTACAGTGCACATCACCGATTCTCCTGAAACTTGGCACACTTGTACAAAATCACTAGTACATGAACCATGTGCAACAGTTTGGTTCTACTGTCTATTGTTTACAAGATATGTCAATCAAACTGTCAGACAATGAAAAGTGTTCAAATTTGTGGTGAAAATATACATCATGTTTGATAGCTTGTTGCAAGCTAGAAACAACGGGAAATGGCATGATATTTCTACATAGAATAGTTCTAACACTTAACAATAAAGCAACGTTGACTAAACTTCTGTGGTATATGTCTTGTGGCCAGGAGATAAATTTCAATTCACCCTAGTCAAGTCATATCTAAACAGTAGGGTCTCAAAATTCGTTGTTTGTAGAGATGCGGCGTTTTTTCAGTTGAATTTGTAGCTATCTAAGGCTTGCCAAAGAAATTATATTTCAGTTAAAAAAGCAAAAACTCTGTAAAGGACTCTGTTCGAGAACTGTTTTATGCATCCAACTAATGCTAGTTTGTGACAATTTGCAAATGAGGTCGACAAGGAATTACTGTAAGAATTGAGTGGAAATTGTATTATAATAAATGAAACTTTACTTAATGAGAAGCGAAACATCGTTATGAAACATTTTGAAACTCCATCTTACTTATCTTTTTAGTTTTTAAGCTGCGGTTAGCTAGTTGACATAACTAATTCGAAGGAAAGTTGCAAACGTCATACCTGCTGGTCGTACCCGAACCCGAATGTTTTCGTTGGAGGCCGCAGTAGCATTTAGAAATCATTGCCTTGGAAGTTGAAAATCTTCGCTCGTTTGACAAC
>OX421446.1:60816851-60819351 GCA_949126865.1 Montipora capitata
AAGGGCTATTGGCATCCACAAAGAAAAATGGGGTAGCTACACACTTTTTTTTTTGAGATAATTATCCTTGAATCTCAACAAAAATACTGACATATTAGCACTTTTCTGAAAAAAAAAAGAAAAGGATATTTCCTCACAGATTTCCTTAGCATTCGCCTTTACATACAGAAAAGCTAACATGTTTATGTAGATCTTAAAACTACATGGTAAGTGGTCACATAAAAGCCATTTTTGGTATGCTTTTAATGACAAAATCTTTGCAACAGCGCTTTCAGCGTCTCTGACAGCCTTCCTCTGGTTTAGCTTAAGTACAATCTAAATAGCTTTTCCTCTTAACCAGGAACTAATCTCGTGTTTAATAGGCTTGCCACTTTAATTTCATAACATAAAATGTAGGGGTAACCAAGCGTCTTTTGAAGTTATTCATCTTTTTTGAAAACTTTTACGTTGGCCGTTCCATTTTTTCCTGTCACCTCCCCAGTAGGTAAAGCATTTGCGTCTTATTCTGCAGGCGCACGTTTACAGTTGAATTTCAGTATAATTTTGGACAGCTAAAAGCTATTTTTTCAGCCGGAAGCCGTTAGCAGTTAGTGGTTAGCGATACGCTGCTATTCTGGTATTCCTGGCTTTAGTTCGGGTTCATTAAACTTGAGTTGGCCATACTAGGAAAGTTTTACTTTCCTTTTAGTCGTGTACTTGTTAGCAAAGTTGATTACGTCAATGCTAACCCGTAAGGATTGTCTCAGTCGTCTGATCCAATGAAAAGACACGGGGACATAACCAGCACATTAGCTGGAATGTTAGAGTTTTTTTGCACTAATTCAATGTTAGTCCCGTTGTCTAATTTGTCTTTTTTCCTGTGAAGATACTTAAAACGTAATAGTTCTTTATACTTGAAGTATAGCGTAGTGAATTGATAGCGAGTCCATTATTCTTAGTTACCAGGAACAGAAAGAGGAACTAAAGTATGACACCGAGAAAGCCGCAGAAAAAATCTTGCAATGGAAAGCTCATATTGTGAGAGCCATCAATCAGGAAAAGAGTAAAATCGACGTTCTTGACAATCTTACTGCGGGGCAGGTTTTAGTTGTGATGGACTGGGCAATGAAGTGGTTGCCACGGAGCTATCGAGAGACTCAGAAGGAGTGGTTTGGCAAAAAGGGTATCAGCTGGCATGTGTCAGTCTGCATTACAAAAGTAGAAAAAGATGAAACTGAGTTCCAGGTATTTACCGTTTTGCGTGTGCAAATTCGGTTTTTAACATTTTCGATTTTATGACTATTTATTTATATTTACTTGTTTCTTTTGCGCAGGTGCAGACGTTTATCCACATTTTTGAAACGTGCAACCAAGATTGGTTTGCAGTATGTTCGGTACTGGAATGCCTTGTTCATCAACTTGTGCAAATCGCCCCAAATCTCAAAGATATTTTTTTGAGAAGCGATAACGCCGGCTGTTATCACAATGCGGCTCTGATCATTAGTGCCCCAGCTGTTGCTGCAAAAGGAGGGCTGTCGTTAAAGAACTACAGCTTTACTGAGGCGAACAGTGGAAAAGACGTTTGTGACCGAAAGATCGCTCCGCTTAAGGCACATGTTACAAGATACCTTAACGAAGGTAATTACTTTTCGCACTCATACAGTACCGTCCGCTAAGTACACAAATTGAGTATGTTTCTTTGCTAACATTGCATGCGAGATATGCCCGATTTTAATCAGGGAATTCAGTAAGATGAGCCTCTGTGCGCATGCTAACACTTTTTTAAGCGCGGATTGGCGTGTCCTTTTAGTTGTGGATGACGCACGCACAAACAAAACGATTAAATCGCAAGCTAAGTGCTAATATGCCTAGGTGATTCAATGTAAAAGGGTATGTCTTAAATTTCCTTGAACTTTGTCTAATTGATAATTACATTATTAGTTTGAAAAGCTGAAAGAAAAATTGGAGGCCACCTCGCCATTTTCACGCCACACTGATGACCATTATAATCACAATATTACCTTAGCAATTGTATTGTCTTGCTTGTTATATGGGAAAATGAAAACTTAATCTCCGTTTTTGTTGTTTATGGAGTGAAGTTAATTATCTGGCACCTCTTTATCTGATAATAATTTAAATATGATCTGCGTATCTGTTTAGGGCGCAGGGATGGCGCAGCGGTGAGAGCGCTCGCCTCCCACCAATGTGGCCCGGGTTCGATTCCTGCCCACTGCCATATGTGGGTTGAATTTGTTGTTGGTGTTGGTTCTCGCCTTGTTCTAGGGTTTTCTCCGGGTTCTCCGGTTTTCCTCTCCACAAAAACCAACATTTCCAAATTTCAATTCGACCGGGATAGAGGGCTGACATGAAAACCAGCAATGGCTGATGTGGCTTCCTCTCTACATATTGTAAATATTTCAAATTTATTCATTATAGGTCATGACGTAATTACAGCCCGACAGTTAAAGGAAGCCATTGATTCGTATGGGGGTGTGAGAGGCTGCCGGGCAGCTGTTGTTGA
>OX421446.1:60824351-60834351 GCA_949126865.1 Montipora capitata
CAAGGACTGAGCGCAATCTTTCCAGTGTAATTACCTTGCGCCAGCTTATTGTAGACTGATGAAATGGTATATGAAATGAATCATATATGAACTGCGGATATGAAATCTAGTGAAGCTATGATCTTCGCAGTTATGAACGCAATTTTTACAATTGGGTAGAGAAGCCTGAAAATTCAGGACCCCGTTGAAGTCCTGAATTTTCAGGCTTCTCTACCCAATTGTAAAAATTGCGTTCATAACTGCGAAGATCATAGCTTCACTAGATTTCATATCCGCAGTTCATATATGATTCATTTCATATACCATTTCATCAGTCTACAATAAGCTGGCGCAAGGTAATTACACTGGAAAGATTGCGCTCAGTCCTTGCATTGACCCGAGTCTCTGCAATCGCCTGAGCTGACCTCAATTCTACATCCAACGCTCTTCATTGAGTCTTTACGGCGCATATTTTTTATAAATAGGGTCCTCATGAAATGCGTAGCTTAAGTTAGAAGTACACTTAAAGTACGGCTACTGCGTTCTTCAATTGTGTGTGGAGAAACTACACTCAAAGAAATTATTTTGGCCACTCACATAAATCTTCCTCTCCAGTTTACTATTCGCTCATAATACTCCTTTCATAAATAGTAGCTAAGTTAGTTAGCTCACCCTCAGACTTTTGGCGGGAATCCCAAGCTTTTGAACCAGGTCCGTTTCATCTTCGCCCCTCAAATATGGACTTCGCCTAAAAGCTCGCTCCATTGCCCACACTTCCTGAGCTGAGAACGTCGTGCGCTGTCGCCGCTTCTTCGACGGCTTCTCGGAAGGAGTCGGTAGTTGTTGATGGTATTCGCTGTCACAATCACTGCTGGAAGACGTACTATCCGAATTGAGACTTGAGGACTTCGCAAAATACTCTAGAGGCTCTGTAGGAAATAATAAAATAGAAAGACACTACAAGTTAGTTCTCTTGATAATGAAAATGCATGCAAGTTGATTTTTAAAGAGAGTTCGAGTTAAATGAGACATAGATCAATAGTGAAGAAAAGATCTAGAAGTCCAAATACCGATCTTTCCTACTAGTGCATAAACTTGCCTGAGAAGATTTATGTTCAAAATGATTGGCCGTCAAAGTTGTCTTAACCTAAAATGAACTTAACATTGAAATGACTTACTGCGAACGTATGCATGAGCCGACCAAGAGCTGGTTTTTCTTTTCGGGCCGTGCAATTAAAAGTTTTTTAAAAATATTTAAATGCTATTTCTCTGCTCCGAAGTATGGATTATTTTACTTACCAGAACTCGATGAAGCTTGACTGAAAGATCTGTCGTCTTCAAGTCCAAGGATATTGCTGATAGAGAAAGACAATGGCTGACGGGAGACTGGAACCGATGTAGGTTTTCCGTAAGAGGAACTGCACGATCTCCTAGGCTCTAGCGTAGATTGAGTTGCCATGGAACCGACTGAGTAGGTGAGCTGTTGAACTTGTTCGTGTGACCACCACGCAGAATGAATGACTATCCTGTGTTCAGACCTGACATATATACCCTGACCGTGTGAGCGGTCCGACAAAGAAATGTGTCTAATTTACCGATAACCGAGTAAAGAACAATACACCGAGAAAAGCAGTCACTCGCCGATTAATTTGCATGACGATTTAGTGTCATTGCGCAAAGAGGCTTTCCGTTTAGAAAACTCGTTACGCGGGCTTTTTGAAGTCAGTGATCTTACCGATAGTAAATAATTTAACTAAACTCGTGTCACTAACATGACATTAATTTGATGACAAACTCACAAATAATTCAGTGTCATTATTCTATCCTTTATTTAATGTTGTGCATCTATTGCGTATTCATTAAAACAATTTAAAGGGATAAACCGAGTGTTTGTCAGATTAGCTTGTTAAGCTGTTTAGAGTGTCCCGCGGGTTTGCCCGTCTCGGTTCATTGTCACCCAAACCCAAGTGCTGCGTTCCAGGTTACACACACCGGAAATGAACAAGTGTGGAGCAACATAGCTTGCGAACGCAGACGTACCGCCGGAAATACGTCTGCGTTCGAAGGCTAGGAGCGACACGGAGACAGACTTAAAAGATCAGCCTCGATTCCATTCGCCTATCGTCGAAGGCGTCTACTACCCCTCAACCGCGCATATCAAACCAGGCTATTCAGTGATGAACGGTAACAGACCCAAATGATCAGCCGCGCGCCAAGCCGTACATAGAGACTAGAATCTACAAAGCTTACCCTGTTTTGCGAAACGAAATGAACGTGAATAAAAAGATGCAATCCATTTTAGTTAAGTGATTTATACAGACTAAATGAAGGGGTCACCACCTTATCGCGGTGGGATGGTTTGCGTGTCTCAAGGACCCCTAGAGCTATGTCGGCTGGAGTCTTGTACTCCTGGTAGGGCTACCCATGCCGAACAGGTCGAAGGCTAGAGACCAGACGAAGTGTAACCCCTGGTCCTCCAGGTTGGGGGTTGGGCTGGGGGGCTGATAACCCACTCCCGTAAAAAAATTGCCTATTACAGAAACGGAAGACATTCGAATCTCTATTAACATCGGTGACGCGACGAGAACTCTTGATAGCAGGATGACGCTTTTGGGCCAAAGCCGAAAGGAAGACCAAAAGCCGACAGCCTCGATCGTGAATCCGAAGAATAAAACAAGGATAAGACGAAAGACGAGTAGCTGGGTGGCGATCATGGACGACTGTCAGAGCTTTAGCAACAAACCGAAGTGGATGGAAAGAGAATGTCAAAGCCTTATGTGCCTTATGGCACGAAGAGATATATATATAGAGAGAAATGAAGTATGCGCTCATGCAGACCTTTATATAACCATTGCTAAAACTATGGAACAACTAAGCGCGCGAGCGGCCTGACAAACGCATAGTCCATCGATAATTCGCCATTTCCGAGTTCAGACAGCTTTGCACTCAAGGCGACCACCGCTATTGTGGCGGCCGAGTAAACTTGACACAGTGCAGACCTTATTAGTGCAAAAAAGGGGGCAATTCTCAACAAAGGAACTATAGTTTTGGCCTAACTAAGAAGTGATAGGCGTTGGCGAAATTGATCACCTTGTTCATCGGTTAAAGCGTTAACTGCAACCTTCGGCCTTGCTCTTCTTAGTCAGCCAACGATTTATATCCGGAATTTATATATACTCTCTTTAATTGTGACAGTTAACAGAGCGGGGAAATTAGAAACTGGGTCTGTCGCTCGTCATTCGTTCATGCGTTCGCCACCAGCAGTAACAAAAACAATCTGGTTACTACTAAAAGTCAGATTTCTTGTAAACCTATTTTGTCTCTGAGATAACTTTGCGCTCCGAGGAAGTCTTGACCCTTCGCTGTTCGTCTGACATTCTTGGACATAATTGTCTTGAAAGCCGCCGAAGCATTTCTGGTAGAGATCCTACGGGCGATGTCGTTGTCATGGCTACGACTCTTCACTCCCATTTCGTCAACAAACGTATACATAAGTCGGTTGTACAAACGTATACATAAGTACATGGTACCACAGCTCTTTGGCAGCACGATTTCTTGCGGAAAGTGTTGGCTTGAGCCATCCCTTAAGTTCCTAATTCATACCAAGCAAGCATATTGCAAAAATTCTTAGCTACCCACACAAAAGCAGAAAGTTTAACTAGTGAATGATGAAATGGTATATGAAATGAATCATATATGAACTGCGGATATGAAATCAAGTGAAGCTATGATCTTCGCAGTTATGAGCGCAATTTTTGCAATTGCGTAGAGAAGCCTGTAAATTTCAGGACTTCAACGGGGTTTGAACCCGTGACCGCAGTTCATATATGATTGATATATGATTCATATATGATTCATTTCGTATACCATTTCATCATTGATTCATTCCTCACGGGACCATTAGAACCCACAAATGACCAGCTCCCAACGTCAGTGGCTTCATAGCTCAGTTGGTTAGAGCGTCTCACCGGAATCGCGAGGTCACGGGTTCAAACCCCGTTGAGGTCCTGAAATTTTTTCAGGATTCTCTACGCAATTGCAAAAATTGCGCTCATAACTGCGAAGATCATAGCTTCACTTGATTTAACTAGTGAGGTGGCTCTGACCTCACGCCAGAAAATTTGAACCACCTTTATTAATACCATTGGCTAAGTGTCGTTTTACTCTTGTTCGAAGCTGTGAAGAATCAAAGTGCAATACTTAAAGTTATTGTAAAACTTTGATTATTAAAAATTAAGTTTTTTCTTTGGATGACTAATCGCGACTATTCTGCTTGACAGCGTAGTCCTGGGGTCGACTGCGCTTACACAATACTTTTCTGTTTATTAGCACCGGTGCCCAATAAATTCGATTTTTTTTCCTTGCGCACTGCCCAGTGTTGAACTTCTTGAAGCAGCTCGCATCAACACTTTTTCCAAATCTTGTTTGCATGTAAGTGTAAGCTGCAAAATCTTTATAGCAACTGGCGTAGTCTTTTTTATTCGCTACATAGTCAATTTTCACCATCGACGGAAACGAATCCTCACCGTCGTCTCTATGGAAAGCTTTCACTGGATTGATTTTCTTTGTTTTGGATTTTCGAAGATTTTTCTTCTCGATAACCTTTGACTCCCGGTTTGAAAAACCATTTAGATTAAAGCTTGACTCTAAGGAAGTAGCTGATGCCACTTCGCGCCCTGATCTAAACGTTTTTCCTTCCAGAACAAAATTATCCAAGGGTTGATTATCGACGGTTGACAGCGATCGTAAATAGGGAATGCCCGGAAGTCGAAGCGTTTGCTTTCTAATTCCATCTGGCGCTTGGAGGCTTGAATTTCCAGAAGCCGCCGTGAAGTGTGATTTTTTTTGCATCCATATTCCGTCATTCACACCATCTGCCGCCCTACCATCTTTTCTTTTTATCATGACCATCTTGACCAGAAAGGAACGCATTTCTTTTAAGGAGATTCCCGTTTCTTCTGTTGACCTTATTTTTCGCTTATTTTTTACATGCTTGGGCACTCGCCAAAATTTATGTCCGCTCAGCATCAGCTATTATAACTAGGAAACTCAAAGATCATTCCAGTCGTTAACGCTTCCGTTTCTCGAGGCAACACTCTTCATTCTCCAGATTCAACTCGTTAATTGTAAAGGAAATAATGCCTCCAGTGATTTTGAGGAAAGGAGCACGTTAATTGCGGTTTGGCGGTTTTCATACAAACAAGTGACTATAACAGAATTATTTTGCTTTGTAATCTGTCCGCATAAGCACCTGTTTTCTGTGCTGCCAGGACCAGGACTAAAGCACACGATAACGTGCTATATCTGATTTTATTAATAGAAACTATTACCACCTGTGAAAGCCTTTCACGGTTTTTTCCTCCTTGTTGTTCTATTAGAAGATTGAGTCTATGTTGAAGGATAAATGTCCAGAGATGCAGATAAGTATAAGCGTCACGAAGTGTCCCGGCTGAGTTCCAAACTTCCACATCACTCGCCTCTGGGAATGGCCACAATTAACCCTAAACTCCAGTCCTCAGGTAAAGAGAAACAGCTTCATTCATCCTCTTGAAAAGTCGAGGCTATTTAACCTTTACATTTACGTCATTGCTGCAGAGCGAGCGCAGCGAGCGAGCACTGAGAGACATATTCTGGATTCACGTGAAGGTAGGACGAATTCTCGAATTCACCACTTTTTTTCCCAGAATGCATCATAATTGGCCAGAATGCATTGCATTTGAGCAGAACGTCGCCAAACACTCCCTTAAATATATGATGAAACAACATATCATGATGTAAGAGTGAAACTCAAAACAATTCCAAATCTGGATCAAGTGCCTTGCATATAAATCTTTGCAAAGTTCTGCCACTAATGTTTCAGTGTTCAGAAACATAATAGTCAACTTCCACACTTTTTTACATCAATTTTGTGGCCATGAATTCTGCCAAAGAAATCACTAAACTGCTGCATTTAAGTTTCCACTGATCAAACTTCAGAACATCGCAGAGAAGAATGACTTCGTCTCCAGTGTATTCAATCTTATAGCTTTAGTTCACAGTTCGACTACCACGAGGAAAAATACATTGTGCCTTACTCACTTCTGTTTTATAAAAATATCGAGACTGAAATTTGCGGAATTATAGGAATATTTTTAGAGCAAACCCGAGGCTGAAATAACGATATAATTTTCTGTATTGAAAATCTGTAAATACAATACAGTTATCCGTTTTTAACTTAACCGTATAACATTATTTCTTTCTCTTAACGTAGTTGAAACAAAATCCGGTACTTTCGTGTCCATCACGGTGTTTCTGTGAGAAATGCATTTCGTAAAGCCGCCAAAACGGCTAAGTGTCAGGGTCGGCCAGGGGGGATAGTGGTATACAAGTATACCCGAAAAAAATTCGCCAAAATTCATCTAAATATACCCAAAATTGATGGAAGCATTGTATACTGTATACGTAAATATACCTTCAAAGAAAGTGATATACAGAATATCCGTATTTGAACTGCAATATACCGTATACCCGATTTAAAAAGCCCCTGTATACCGTATACCCAAAAACCCTGGCCGACCCTGAAGTGTCGTCTGACGTGACATCTTGACCCCGCTGACTGCAACGAAAAGCGATGGAGCATGCTCACCATGTAATGAGACTTCGTGCGAATTGATGGAACATTTTTTCACTCTCCCCAGCTCTCCATCACTTTCAATATTTAAGATGGCGGCGTTATCCCTTCACGACATTCCGATCCCATCCCCATCAAAATACTCATGCTCTGAAGGCTACCTTGGTGTTAGATATCAACACTCGACGTGCATCAAATTACTTGTGTTTCGGAACATAATTGTGGAGCGGTTTTCAATTGAGTGTCGAAAGTAATTAGATAATTACTTTGGTTTTGCATTACTTCACTCAGTGATTGGTTCAAAGATCTCGCACCATTTTTTCAACCAATCAGAAATGAAACCAAAACCAATCGTGGCTTGCGCGTGCACATTTTCCCGCGCTTTGTGTCGGCTATGTGTAATTACTTCGAGTTTTGATTGGTTTACCGGATTTTCTCCGTCCTTTTTGATTGGCCAAAGTAATTACTTTGGTTTTGGTCTAACGACACGCGATTGAAACTCGCTCTAACTTTTACTAAGAGAAAACATCTGCGTCTCAGTCAGAAATTACCGGATTGATATCACAAGCAGTTAAATTTAACAGAAAAGTCCGATTTTAAGACCAGGTTGAAGGATCAAACAATTTTTAATGGATCAAATATCGTGTTACGATTTCTCTCACGCATGCATTAGGTTTTGTTTTCCCGAATTCCCTTGTTCGTTCCAACGGGGTTGTTTTATTTAATTATCCATATCCATTACCATCAATTATGACTGTAATTTTGGACTTTATCCTTTTTAATTTCTTATATTGTGAAGGGGGAGTTTCTACGGCTGATAATACGCAATCAGTTAGTGACCTTTGAACCAGAAATGAACCTCTGTGTCGGGGAGAGGGGGAAGGGTGCGCACGCCCGGAACCCTCCCCCCTAGATCCATTTAATTAGCCCCGTAAATTACATAGTCTGCAATTAAAACGACCACATTTTCTTTGATTTTCTCCGGTCACCTTTGCTAAAAGCAGGCCGCAGATTTATTTAGTTCCTTCGAAAAACCAGCGGGCTAAACGAGATGGCTTGTGCCCAGGGCTCGGTTACGCTATTTCGCGCCGTTTCTAGACTTCGTAGCCTCAATCTAATACAGCATCAACGATGGGAGAAGAAGTCTTTCAAAATCTGTTAACCAAGAAAAAAGAAAAAGTTCAAAATTATCCACATTATTCTTAAGAGTACTTGAGAATTTATAATGTGGTTCTCAAATTAAATAGGTGATTAATTAATTAATCTCGCGCCACGTTCAAAGTCTTTTGTGTTTGAGTTTAACCACTCAACTTGACTCGAATATTTTTTGGCATCAATAAATGGCACGACGTATCACACAACTCTTGACCCGGTTACCCGGCCAACATAAATTAGCTGTGATGCAAAACGGATGCGCATACATTACAACACTCTCAGCCAATCAAAGAAAATGCAAGCATTAGGCCAGTTATGACTTGCTCGTAGGCTTTCTCGTGCATTTGCTTTGCATTCAGTGGATAACCTATGTCTGTTGTGATTGGCCAACGTCATAGTAATCATTGATAGTAGTTTTTGCGTTTCTTCACGATTTAAATGTCTCACTCCCAGGAGTCGATACATCTTATTCCAAAATGGCCGCTGATTTATGCGCATACAAATTAGCCCTTGTCGCCTCGTTCAAGATAAAATATTATTTTGAATCTTAAGCTTAAGAACGAAGCATCAAGGGCTAATTTGAATAAAAACAAAAGGATATTTAAATGGCGGCCATTTTGGAAAAAAAAGTGTATTGGTTAATGCTGTTAGACATTGCCATTGTAATTTGCGCAATAAGTGCAAGAATTTATCGAGGCGCCCTCACCCTCAAATGTGCCGGCTTGGGGAACTAATCATATATCATCATCTTCAGGAATCTATATATACCATAACGTGTACACTCTTTTACAAGAAAGAATGTCAAATAAAGATTGTTGTTGTTGGAACTGGTGGCACCTGTTTATCGAACTGACCTTCTTCTTTGACACTACCATCTTTGTCCAGATCAGCGAGAAAAAGTATCTCCTGCAGCTCTTCAGCAGCGAGTTTCTTTTCATACAATCTCTCCAATGCCTCAATAAGCTCGTTTACCGGCACGTGCCCCTTTCGTTCTTGATCGAACACGTTATACACACATTGTATCTCAATCCTTGCTGTTTGACCCGCCACCACATGCTCCAAAAACTTGATCAACTCATTGAATGTGATTGTTGCTTTTTCTAAGAAGGTGTATACCAGAATATAAGTCAGTCGGTGGCTAAAAGTCAACCTAGGTCAGGCGATTAGATGGAAAAAATTCTTGTCCATTCCACACATGCTTGTTCGTGAAGGCCGCTTGTAAATCTGTCACTTATTCTAAAAAATCTTAGGGGTCGAAATTTCATAAACTAGTTCATTTGAGTGTGGCAGCCCTTAGGACACTGCTCTAATACCCTTCCCCTCCCCCCACAACAAATAACCCTTATGGCCTATTTTAAAAGTTTTGCTACTGATGAGCCGAATTCAAAAGAATTTGACCCGACCGTGGCACTACTTCATCAGTGGTTTGAAACGTCGAGCTGTACTTAATTCAATCGCACCAATTTAAAAATTATACCAAGCTGCAAAATAACCAAAAATAGATTAAAATAATCTATGAATTGAGTTTGGCATTAGAATAGCGCGCTATTAGAAACCAAGACGAACTGCTGTCGCGCGGAAAGATGGGTTTACCGTTCTATGACTTTCATATGTGACTCTCTGTACTTTATTTTGTTCAGCCTTGACTTGACTTGTTTCAAACGCCGCGCTACTGCTGTTTTTGAGTCGAACTTGGTTAATTCAGATTTCTTTGATGCGCGAAGGTTGAAATTCTGTTAACGCCCCTAAATTTCAACTTAACAGATCAGTGAGACCGACATCATATGGAACACAAGCATAAAAAATAATATAATTAACACCATCGATCACCTGTTAAGTCTAGCTCATTAATGCATTCAAAGGCTTCAGCTTGGTGAATGTTGTATCCCAGGGTTCGGAGAAGCGGGAAAAATCTTTTCCTTGGTATCTTGCCAGATCCACGGGCGTCAAATATGGAAAAAGCTTCCTCAAATACTAGAAACCACAGAAAATGAGACGGGCGATTCATTTAAGGTTCAAACATATTCACCAGTGTTCCTTTGTGATAGAAAACTCCCTTCGAATAATTTCAAATACTGCTCTATTTTCACTGTCAGTAATTTAATCACAAATCTGCCGGGCGCGTTGCAACGCCTGCAAACATTTTAACACATCGTAGTATTTCTCCGGAACTTTAGTTGCTAGTCAATATATATTATGTAAATTATCTGGGTTTTTTTCGTTTCTCTAGAGAATTACCAAATCTAAACATCTGTA
>OX421446.1:60844351-60851851 GCA_949126865.1 Montipora capitata
TTGCCGTCACCGTTGTCTTTGCTAAAGCTCCCTAATAACCAGGAACCCATGACCCGAAGCCTACAGCTCCCATACTGGGCCTATATGTAACGGCATTTTTACAGACCGATCTATTTTTAGACTACCTTTTCCGGAAAAAAACAAAGGCAGTTCCGGTTCGGTGACCCTATGACGTCAGCTTAATTTCTTGTAATTGGTCATCGGGCTCCCGTGGGAGTCTCATTCGCGGGAAATTCAATCTAAAAATAAATCGGTCTGTGAAAACGCCGTGACACGAACACAGTAGAGTTGTAGGCTCTGGGTCATGGGTTCCTGTAAGAACTTAACTTTTACGAGGCCAGACGAAATTAAAAATATGGCTCTTATTGAATTTCTTACTAACCTTGAGGGGTGCCTCTTTTCTGCTGTACTTTTTGCAAATTCTTATGACGGTGACAATAATAATAACAAACCATAGTAACAGGACGAGAAATGCTAAACCGAAAACCAGAGTGTAGGCCGCGATAGAGTGTGGGTTTTTGAAGATCTTTGCTGCATTATCTTCCTGGCCAGCGAGCTTGGCCAGCCAAGAACCCATCCTAAAAGATAATAATAACAATAAAAAGATTCTGAAAGCATGAAAACGGTGATTTTATTGTTTAAAATTAAACCAGCAACACACGGTAATGAAGATCCAGGCTAATTCACGTCTGTTTCCACTTTACTCTGATCCGTGTAGCTATAGCTTTAAATATCCGTGAAACGGAGCACTGACAGAGGGAGGGGGATAAAAGGCGCACCGTCGGCTTCCATTGATACCAGTTTCGTAACTGAAGGAACTACCGACGTTAAATAAATTGACTTGACTTTTCAAAGAAGCGTTATTTAAAAATCCTGACTATTTATTTGTACATGTATTGAGAAGTCGTACAAATCAGCTCATCATTATTACTAAATACGAGGGTCGCATAAGCTAAGTGTGCTGTTTCATTTGTAACTTTGAATTTCTCTTAAAAAAATAAAACCTCTTGAAACATAGAGTAAGTGGTGCGTGTTGGGCATATCTAGTTTGCAAATTTTTAGCGTATTTAATTTGGTGCTTAGAAACCTGGCAATTCCCATTAGCTCATCACTGTTTGGTTACACGAAACTGCATGTCAGGAGGTGATAAATATCAATGGCTACTAGCTAAGAGCAAACAACTTGAGTTTCAGGCCGGATGAATTAAAATTCAATCGAAGGAAGAATAAAACAGCTTGTCTCTATCCCTAATACTCTTTAATTTTCGTGGGATGCAGTTTCGTGATTGTCGCCCGTGTTAGAAAGTTCACTTTTGGAAAAGTCCATCAGAGTAATTTGTATAGCCAAGTTTTCAACTGGGTGTCGTCGGACCAATTCAAACTTGGCAAATCACAAGTACGGTAAACATTCAAATATTCAAATAAGCCAATCATAGCGTAAAGCACAGACGCGCAGACGTCAGCCGATGTGGGATTGACGATTGGTTGAAAATCTGGCTGCGCGTGGTCGTGCAAACCTTAAGACGTCGCCTCTTAATTGAAAAATAAACGTGTTGTTCTCATGTATTACTTGAAATATTAAATCCATTGCTAAATTGGTGACCGAATTCCTTTTCTCACATGTGCCAGTTAGGTTAAAAATACAAATTTAAAGACTAAACAAGCTTTTTTAGTCTAGCCATGATTAATGATAAATAATTTGGTCGACATAGGTTCCGATCGGATCGACTATTACAACATCTCCTGCGGCAATACGTCCCATATGAAAAGAAATCGTGAGATGATATTTTTTGAAGTGTTGTTGACGTTGAAGGTTTTTTGCTTTTGCTTAAAATTTTCCCTGCTGAAAAAGACAAAAGTTCCTCAGTTTCAAACAAACGTGCGCTTTCTGCGCATGCTTTTGAGGACAGCAAATCGGCGACTGAAGTTGATCCATGAAATGGGCTATAAATAAGACTGGTCAGCAGTTTAAGCTTTAACCTTTGGTCGAAGCGAATCGTTGGTTACATTTGAGTTTTGCTATTTCGTGATCATGTACAAACAGTTGACTGGCCTTTTGATAAACGTGTTTTTCAGCTGATCTACCAGTCTTCGGCAATTAGTTTTCCGGCTAACCGCAAAATGAAAGACGTCTTAAAGGATGTTATTTTGAGCCGTAGAGTTGTCCGGCGTTTTGATTAACAATCTCTCCGCAATTATTCTTAGTATACAAAGAAAGAGAGGGGTTTTGCAAACTGCTGTTGCGAGCTTTAGAGTGATAAACGCAAAGTTGATTCAAATCGGAGAAAAGTGAGTCAGTCTACTGATTTCGCCGTACAAGGCAATTGAGATTTAATATGAGCTTCGAATTGATATCATGAGAGTTCTTTTACAGTGTTCATTTACATGTTTTCAAAGGAGTCAGAACTTTATTCACGACTTCGCTTACAACGAAAATATCACTGAAAAACGACTTAAACCAGCTCTCATCTTACAGAACTTTGTCAGAAATAAAACTTTTTTCCTAACTGCCCAAAGGGAAAAGGATGATTCAGAAATATTTGATTGTTGCTCTCTCTAAAGTACTAGTAATAAGTTTGTTAGCCGTACCTTTTTTGTATGCTTATGTACTACCGTCCTGAATCGTTAACAATTCCTTTGTTTCGCCAATATGAACAATTCAAAACAGCCAGCATTCTTTACTGTTACGCCCCGGTTGGTGTACAGCATTACCAAGACGGAAAGAGGTCCTCAGTTATAGGGTGAAAAACAGTTGGCCTTGTCGACTTCCCTTAATCAATAAGCCCTCAACGTAAGATAAGTGGAATAATATTTGCGTATACACCCACAACGTAAGTGGTTTTTATTGATCGAAAGTATTGTGTTTGCGATTGGCTCAAAAACGAGTCACCCACTTCAAGTCAATGTCAGGTTAAAATATCTTAGCAACGACTGTCTTCTCAAAGCATTACCTTCGTAAAACAATGTGATTGATCTGACACTTTCTTCGCTGACGTTTCAGTTATTGAAAAAGCTTTATGTGAAGTTGTAAAATTCTATCATTATATTTGTTCGGAAACTGGTCACTAGGAAACAACAATGACGAAAATGTTTTCTTTCGTTTGTTGCTGGCTACTAAATCACTATTTGATTAAAACACAAGAGCCGAATTTTATGTTTTAAAAAATCACTTTCTTGAAATCAATAAAAGCTACCGGCTGTAATGATTTATGACTTTTATTATATGGTCTTATGGGTTTAAACAGAAAAAAGAAAACATCGATATGGTGAGATAATTCTTTTCGCAATAATATTAACGGAAGTCATATTGATTGTTCAGGGTTTGACCTTCGTTTCGATTTTGCGTCAAGGCACAATGACAGAGCTGATAGAAGTTGTTTTTAAAAACGTAAGTAGTCTAATCAGAAATGAGACAGGAAAAGATGAAAGAACTGAAATAAGTGAATGCAAGGTACAAACTCCTTTTCTCGAAATCGATAAGTAAGCTTAAGCTTCGAATAATTTGTATTTATTTTCAGTGGAAAAATCAACAAATGAATTTGTGAACAGACAATTATATTGCGGTCGGTCGGAGTGGCAGTCAGCTGCCTTTGATCTTTGTCAATTTTGGGCTTTCCATGATTGCCCCAATAAATAAATCTGTCAATCATTCGATAACTCTTACAAGCATGTGTGACATGCGAGGATATATTTGTTCGTGGTGATTTGACTGTGAAGTATGAACTCGCTTTCGGTAATGTTAATTTGCTGTTAGCTTTTCTTTGCGGCTGTACAGAGTTGAAACAATCCATTTCTGTTCATTGTAAATCTGTGGTTACGCCCTCTGTGTGTCATCTCAAGAAAGTTTGCGGAATAGAGAACATTCGTGGTGTCAGCAGCCACTTGACCTGGGAAATGGTATTTAATTCTAGCTTTTGACCTTTGTTTACTGATTCTGATACCATCCAGACCGATAAAGTGAAGGGCCAGCTTTGTTTTAGGTCAGTAGAGCGCGCCGTCAGTCTTGAAAGCGAGTGACACGTGTTGAGCTATTTTCCCAGTTGAGTGTGCTGTGAATTATTTCTTTCTATGTAGCGGAAAATCATGGAGTTCGTTGTCTCAGGAAGACATTGAACCCGGCTGTATTGAGCTGTGGAAATTCTTGAGTTTGCTACATTTCAATTTCACTCCGACAAAAAAGGCGAATTCGATTGCGATCGCAATTTTGAAGAAAGTAAAAGCTATGGACTGTTTCACGATTCTCATCGCGAAGTCCCGGAAGGTATAGAGCTTCTTTTTCAAGATACGCTTGAATTTTCATTAAAGTATTTGTCCCAAGTATTATGCCTCTTCACTTTTGAAAGCGTATTAAAATGAAAAAAAGCTGTTTATTTTATGGAATTTTCCCTGTTTCAATGTTTCCTGGTGGCGGTTTTTCCTGTGATATCGATGTTTTAAAAGAACAGTACTCAGTCTCACTCGGTCAAATTTTCTCAACTGGGGCGATCATGAGCGCTTACCATTTGAATGAAATTTTCGGTGAGAATGTTTCGACAAATGGTACTGCACGTTCTGTTCTTAGAAAAAGAAAATGGAAATGTGCCGTATCATTTGCCAGAAAAACGGGTCGTTCCGGTTGAAAAACAAATGAAACGGTCTATTTTCTCTGGCACTTGTAATTGTGGACAAATGGTACAGAAATTTCCGAGCATTCCGGTCAAAGCGAGAAAAAGGGAATACAGTACCTCGAAAGGTATTACCTTTTTTTCGAAAACATTCCACCGGAATGAACCGTTCCATTTGAATTCTCTCCGGAATTTCCGAAAATTCCATTCAAATGGTAAGCGCTCCATGTAAACTCGGTTCCAGGCTTCGCTGCTAGCCACCCTGGTCAGGATGATCTTTTATCCAAGTCACACAGGTCCGATCCTGATTTTCCTTTCACCGAAAATACTGGGCGGTAAGTAACTGGCTGCTAACCAGTTGAAGAAACAGCTGCAGCCAGTAAAATCCGTGTGCAGTATAATCGGTAAGAAATGTTTCAATAAAAAATCCATGATATCAACCGTTGGTTAAAGCTTTCCTCCTTTTTCATTGGCATGTATCTTTACTTCAACGCGTAGGTTAGCACTTATCTCACTGACAAATAACTTGTTAGTATTGTGGGCATTTCAGGAATGGCATGGACAACTTAAGAATTTCTTCACGATATTTCTTGATAGATTACCCTGCGAGCAGAGTCTCTTTCGATCTTCCTAGATAAGTCGGGAAGAGGAAATAAGACTCTGCCGGCCGCCTCCACGTTCTTTGATTTGCCGCTTGTCCGAAAAGAAATGGATGTGTCAGTCCAGTTTCGACTTGTCAAGCCTGTCTTTCTAATTTTTACGCATGATCAATCCCCACGCGTCACAATATTTTTTGAAACTTACAACCTCGTGACAATTTTTAATTATCTAAATTCCCATGAGTATTTCTTATGTATGTCGGTTACAGAAACTAGTCTGAGAGGAACCTATAAAATTTTCCGTATAAAATGAAATGGCATTTCAAAAGCATGAACTGTCTAGAGTTTCCACTGAAATGATTCCTTGGTTGTCCTGTGTTTGCCAGAATTTTTCGAAACTAATATGTCGGCAGCACGTTTCCAAGGATAAAGGGTAAGGGGTTAGTATTTATCTTACAAAATTTAGAATTTAATTTCTTTAATTTTCAACAACCTGACCCATGACTTTAGAATTACCACAAGCGATATACCTTTTCCCTCTCATTTCGTCTTCGTCTTTCAAGTTCCTTGAAAGTTATAACAAAACTCACATGTTGTTCAATTATACTCACTGGGAGGAGACAACAATTGACTTACATTTACTACGACTCGGTAATCTAAAGAACAATGCAAGTTATGAAGTAAAGACAAAGCGGTTTTTGTTTGAGTGTCGTATAAGTACTAGTGCTAATACATACGCAATTTATAAGGTCAATCGGAACTCACGAAGCAAATTCATGTATCGAGTGCCAAACGGCAGGTTTTATTGCACACTAGCGCGAAATTTCTGTAGGCAATCACCAAGCCGTACAAATCCAAGCAATTGCAAATTCACTTTAGATACTCGAGTAAAACCTCTGTCCACCTCACTTGTCAAAAAAGGTTTGCAAAGACCACAACATAGTCTACTACACAGATACAGTGGACCAGGCAGAAAACAGTGCTTTCACTTTATCCCCTGTTCTCTCTGAAAAGTTTTCCTTACACAGAAAAATTAATTATGAGCACCAGATATTGCTCAAGAAAAAAAAAATCATTTCGAACACGGGTTGCTGCTCAAAACCTCGCCCGAGTGGGGCTTAGTTCACTTAATAGGCTAACTTAATTTTCACATACCCCAAGAATAAACAAAGAGTGTGTGCGATTAAACTTGGCGGTGCGTACAATTGGAATCGCGATCTTTCTGATTTTCATTGGAACACAAAATCCTAAAACAGATTTATTTGTTGATTTTATTAATTAATCGCACTCATTCTCGAGATTTCTAGAGCGAACCATTTTTGGATTTTGTGCTCAATTGCAATGCTGTAAGATCCGAGTCTCAAGTTCTTCATGCAGATTTTCGTAGCGAACGCATCCACAAAGTACAAGCGAGACAGAAAATACCATTTTGCCGTTTTTGCGCCATTCGTGGGATTTGGTCTGCTGTGCTCGCCTATATAGGGCACGCTTTTTTGCATCCACAAAGAGATTAATCGTGAACACAACAATTTCTTGGACCATGCAATCGAGTTCTCTCCATTTCAACAGGTGTAATAGGAATTAGTGGCTGCGACAAGCACTTCAGCAAAAAGGTTGGCTCAAAATATTACCCTTTACCCTTATACTCGTTACCCTTTACCCTTGGAAAAGTGCTGCCGCTAATACGTCGTTATAACTAATTATAAACAGATGGCTTAGGATTGACATAATTGAAACATGTTGATGTGGAGTTTAATTTGGGGCAAAGCTTATCGAGTGGATGACCCGAGAGAAGTAATAAATGCACAGGGGAAATCAAGAAGTAAAAACTACTTTGACAATTAATAATTAATTTTGTACTATGGAACAAATAGCGTATTATTTTACACCCTTAAAATTTAGTTTGTGGAAATCCTTCTAGCTAATTCAAAAAGATTTTTATTTCGTGGTCTTCACGTCCACTTCAACTTTAAATTCCCAGCAGGATTCCTTAAAAACTCTTTTTCGACAAGGGGGCCTCAAACGGGTTCCCCGAGAAACCGGGGTTTTCATCGATCGCTGTGAAATTTGGCGTGTTTACTGGGGAGATATGGCCCCAGTTTCCCTGAAAAACTCGGCTTTGTAGCTTTCATTACACCTACACAACGGGCATTCTACTTCAGGCAATTTGTGGCGCGGTAGCCATGCGAAGGCGAAATTTTCAACCGATCGCGGAGCAGTTTTACTAAAGTTTTTCAGCCAAAAAATTACACTACAGGCTTCGGAAAGGATAAAGAAAAGAATTGTGGTACATTGGAT
>OX421446.1:60856851-60879351 GCA_949126865.1 Montipora capitata
TTACTTCACACTAAATCGTTCAATAAAGCTATATACACCTGTATTATCAGACTTTTTTTTTAGTTGTTTTTTTCGCCTGCAATACATAATTATTTTAAGAGAAACTGCAAGAAAATGTGGCGGCTTACAACGTTATGGAGGTAGTTAATGGGAAAACTCCTTTCATTTTTATTTCAAAAACATCGGCAGGAGAAAAAGTAAGACACTCGTTGGCAAACGGCTCTCAACTTCGTGGTAAAAGTTAACAATAGCAATGCAAAAAGCAGTGCAATAGTACATTGTACATGTAGGTTGCCTGCTGGCGACCAGTTGTGAAATTCTGGTACCAGTACTCCATTTTTAGTCGCACTAGTGACCAGGAAGGCGCAATTTCGGATCTTGTGTGTTTATTTGATAAGGCTCTATTAAAAATTTACTGATACACCTGCTCCATTGCTGAGAGTTTTAACCCGTTGCAACAGAAATTTGCAACCTTGGTGTCCCAATAATACACCTTTAAAGGCAGCCATTTTGAAGCCCAGTACTGTAGCTACAGAATTGAAATCATTGAAGGACAGGTTTTTCTTTCTTTGTTTTTATTATAAACCATTTATCCTTTCTTTGGAATCATTATTTCCCCACCCAAAGTTTCCCACTCTGCAGGCTATGCAAGACTGCTGCAAGGTTGCATGTTGCAAAAGTGGGTGGCAGTATTTTAAAAATGCCTCCTGTTGCATGAGTTCTTCTTAGAAAGTAGTCATTGGTTGAAAGGAAAGGATTCTTTATTAGGTCATGGCAGACCAGCGGGTTTTCGAAAGACTTTTGCATTTAACCCCAAATGACCTGGCTCGTGGCATCTTCTACAGGTTTTCACCTGGCCTTCGTTCTGGACGCGAAGAAGGTACTTACCAAAACGAAGGTATGACAGGATGGGGTCATTGATACACATGCGAAGAGTACGGATACCATTCTGGACCTGGGGGAAGCCCTGGAGGGTGCAGCGACGCTGGGAGTAAGCAGTGCCATACTTCGACAAACGGTAGGTCAAGGCCAAGTCCGGTAACTCCAAAAGGTGCATCGTACACAATAACATAAGACAAGGCTCTGCCTGCAAGATGAGCTGCACGAGGCTGGTTTCCAACAAAGAAAGACGACTGCTGCAGAAATTTGTTTCGGATCTCCTCTTTTGTGAAGGTGAGGACCACTGACCCATTCTGGGCTTCTCTGAAGACAACGGACTGACGTCGGAGGAAAGCCATCTCTCACCAAGCTATCAAAGATTTGCTTAGTCGTAACTGAGCTGTCAGGGAGTGTGATGCATGCAGAAGCAGGACGATCAGGCATGACATTCAAAACATCAAAATGCTCTCTTTCAAAACAAGACGGATAAGACCTACGACGTGGAGCTACACTGGAAACGTTTGGACGAGAATCAACGGCACCAAGAGTCACTCTATCAGCATAAGAGCCACCAGGACTGGTATCCATGTGGGATGGCGAATCAGATTAGCCAGCTCCAAAAACAGAGGGAGGCACAGGCGTATTCTCAACAATATCAGACCACAGAGGGGATACAGGCGTAGACTGAGACATACCGAAAACAATTTAGGGTAGGACCCACGCCATTCCCTCCCGGCAGGTACTTAGGACAGGGTCCAACAAAAAAAAGAAAAAGCCAATTTTTCGTGAAAGACAACCTTTATATCCAATAAAAACTAAAACAATGAAACGTGCTATGATGGGCTACTGGGCCTCATCAGTGCAGTGCGGATGTCTCGGATGGAGGTTAAGCTTATAAAGCCACCCCAAATGTCCCACACATGTGCCACATCTAAGCAGTGCCAGAGTGCTCAAACTAGCAAGCTAGTAAGCATGTGCAATTGCTAGTGGCAATGACTCATCCCAGTAGAGTGCTCAATTTAGACATGAAAGCAAAAGCTTTGTAATGCCAAAGAGCTATATCTAACCGCAGACAGTACTGTTTCGGCCTTCTGGGCCTCATCAGTGCAGTGCTGATGTCTGGGATGGAGTACTAAGAGTGCTCTATACCATGCGGTAGGGCAATTATAAATGAATAATTAGGACACGACTTTACTTTTGCCTCTGGTTTCCATACAGATCTGTTTCGTATAGGACGTTTAATTTGTCCTGCACTCATTAGTGTATAACCGAGAGTGATTATATTCATTGAAGTTTACAGCTTTTGAGTCATACATGACTGTTCATGTTGCACGTTCCTATTTACTTGACGTTCTTCAATAGGAATTTTTCAGCAGGCTGAAATTATCGAAATTATGGAAATGTTCTTGTACGAATTTCCTGCGATGAAAAGATTTTAAGTTCGGTTTATGGTATCATAAACTGATGTTAATAAACCTGAAAATTACATATGAAAGAACACATATTGACGTATTTAGCAATAATCGTATCTCTGTTTTTTTGTCACACGACGTTCAACATTTGAATAAGCTTTTGTACTAAGTAACGGTACAGACTAGTTCAAAGTACAAGGAAGAACAATGAACAGTAACTAGTTGTCCAATTACAATGTATCCGTCTCCTCTGGCAAAGTCCACTGTGACTTAAGAGGATATAGTTTCTAGTCTCCACGAAGGAGACACAATGTCAGCACATGTCAGCACCTCAACCAATCAAACTGGTTTTCTACTGCACAAATATTGTGGAATATTTGTACTCGTTTTGTGTGTTTTCTGTAAAATAACTAACACAGTTGGATAACAAAATCAATTACTCCACTCAAACCATCCACCAACTTTAAATTTTATTGAAACCACTGTGGATGGATTATACTCTGTCTAATGCCAGATGATTGTTAATGGGGGCTGCTTCAGTGAATAATGGGTTAAAAGCAAAAGTCTATCGAAAACCTGCTGGTTTGTCATGACCTGATAAAGAAACCTTTCCTTTCAACTTACGTCAACTTTCTAAGAAGCACTCGAGCAACATGAGGGATTTTTTAAATGCTGTCCACCCACCTTGGCAACATGCAGCCTTGCAGCAGTCTTGGATAGCCTGCAGAGTGGGAAACGTTGGGTGGGGAAATAATCATTCCAAGGAAAAGGAAAAATGGTTTCTAATTATGAAACAAAGAAAGAAAACACTGTCCTTCACTGATTCCAATTCTGTAGCTACTGGGCTTCAAAACGGCTGCCTTTAAAGGTGTATTATTGCAAATTTCTGTTGCAATGGGTTACAACTCTCAGCACTGGAACACATGTATCAGTAAAGTTAGTTTTCACAGAGCCTTATCAAATAAACATACAGGATCTGAAATTGCGGCTTCCAGGTCACTTTAGTACTGGTACCAGAATTTCACAGCTGGTCGCCACGTGTACTATTGCATTGCTTTTTGCATTGCTGTTATTAACTTTTACTAAGAAGTTCAGAGCTGTTTGCCAACAAGTGTCTTACTTTTTCTCCTACTGATATTAATTTTTTCAAATAAAAATGAAAGGAGTTTTCCCATTAACTATCTCCATAATGTTGCAAGGTGCCACATTTTCTTTCAGTTTCTCTTAAAATAATCACATTTATTATATACGTGCCGAGATTTACACTCGAAAAAGGATCGAGATAAAAATAGTCTCTTTGCTCTAGAGAAGCCAGCTGATTGGTCATACGATTTTTTTCACTAGTGAAAAACGACGTATCGACGCTCTGATTGGCTGTATCGTTATTTTCACTAGTGAAGAATTGTCGTATCAGCCTTTTGATTGGCTAATATGATGTTGAACTTTGGCGCAGGTGGGCTGCGCACAGACAGCGGCAGTAAAATTTGTAAACATGGTGTCCGACTGGTGTATGGTTTTCAAAGTTTTCGATCTTTTATTGCTTAGTTTTCTCCACAAAAATACTTCAGAAGATCTTAAAACGTTTTAAAAGTGCTCAAGCGAGGTATGGAAGGTAAAGATTTCTTTTATTTGAAAAATATTTTGCTATTTGTTTTGGACTTTTGTTCACGATCGGTGCTTTGATAGCCTCTCGATTAACACTTACCTCGTTAACTTTATGATCTCTGTACTCATATAATAAACAAATTACTTCATGATTGGCTCGTTTGTACGATTTTTATTACTCACGAGTTGTGAAGGATCGTGTGATAAAAATCGTACGCACTCACCAACCATGAAGTAATCTATATGTATGTATTGCGGGTGAAAAAGCAACGACTCAGGAAAAAGGTTCAAGGGACTGGTGCAAGGAATGTAATAAGGTTGTAGGCTGGTGCTCACAACATGTCAGCTTGTGTGCAACAGGACGTGACTCGTATTTCCACAGCTGTCATGATGGAAGAAAAAAAGGTTTTGAAATGTTCAACAAACTAAGGGGCAGATGGATTACTATATCTGCATTTGAGGTCCGATACATTTTCTCTCCAAACGTTAGTCCATTAAAATGAAAGCAGAAAATAATTCTTGACACGTACACAAGATCACACGGTCGTTGCTTTCTGGTATCCATAGGAATGTCCAAAACATGCGTATTTCAGGCGACAAGAAAAGGCAAAAATTGTTGGTGACCACAATTTTGCCATCTGGCGACCTAAAACTTCCATCGAGTCCATACAAAAAAGTTAATTTCGGACCCTAATCTAGAAAAGGTCTTTCAGGATATTTGAGAAAAAAATTTAATAGTGGATTCTGTCATCCTTACCAAAGATGCCTTAACTTGTCTGTCATCATACAGTACATGCAGAAGTCAAACAAAATGTCCATTACTTTATCTGTTGGAAAAGTAACCAAAAACGTAAGTACATGATATGATCAATGCACACATTAGACAAGGCTTCCAAGGAAGAAGCTGACACAGGTTTCTGCAACATAATTATCAGTAGACAATGATGCTTCTTTCCCCGAGTGAATTGTTAAGTCTGTCTATGATCAAGGTTATTCCCTAGGCTTTTTCAGACACGGGTTGGGCCCATAAAGCCCCTAGGAATGACGTTAGTGCATTAAAAGATTACACCCCCTTTCTGAATAGCACGCCATCAGTATCCATTTTACAAAATCTGTGTGGAACAAGGCCTCTAGTCCAAGAAAACAACAGAATGGCAGTCAGCCACAGGTCTCCAAAACTTGCAACCCTGACTCTCAGCATCCAGCACACTGACCACAAGTCCGATTTGTGCCACGGTGCAAGGAATCCCTTTCCACTAATGTAGCCCAGGTTTGATTCCCTACTTTGCATTGAATTTTTATTGAGTTTTCTACAGACGTCTGTAGGTGCCATTAGAGTTGTTTAACATTTGACATTGCAGTTATTGAAAACCAGACATCCTGAAGCTATCACCAAAAATCTGACATCTGAGATGTGGAAATCACACGTCAAAGTTGTAAACATTCAACATCTGAGTTGAAGAAATCTGACAGACGGCAAATTTTCACAACTCTGACATTAGATTTTCAACAACTTCAATGTCAAATGTTGAACAACTTGCATGGCACTTACAAACTAACATACGTAGCTTCCCTCCAGATGTTCTCACTTTCTCCTTTCATCAAAAACACAAATTAAGCAAGCTTGGGACTTAAATTAAATGAATTACTATTTATAAAATAATTAGGATAGTACGCACACTCTCATTGGTCAATAGCTGTGTTTAGATGACACGGCTGTGACATCACACGAATTTTAATTGGTTATGTATTGTCGAACTCGCATTTTGATTTGTTGGTAGGAAATATGCGCGTGTATCAAGAAAATCTGTTTAAATCAAGAAGTAAGAAAACCAGCATTTTCCTTCATTTGTCGAATTATCTTCGAGAAATATATTATAAAAGCAATAGAGGACTTTTTTCAGTGTTTCTATAGCCTCATCTAAACCCGAGCGGGAATTGGGAAAATTCGAGACAGTTATGCAAACCCAAGATGCAGTGATTTCCACATCTGTCCTCTATTGCTTAATTAGTGCCACGTCCCTAAACAAAGAAAAACGAAAAAAAAAAAAAAAACCAACGGAAAAACTGTTACCCTTAAACCAAAACCGTTTTTCTCTTGGCTTACTTTCATGTAAAGATTATCGGAACTCTAAAAAGAACCTACCTGGAGAGAGAAGACTTGTCTTCTGAAAAGATGTGCTCTGGCAATCTGTGACCAATAAAACTTTAAGTAAACCTGAAGACAATGCATGGTGTGCAATGTCGTTCTCCAATTTATCGTGTTTGATATGATTTTGAATAGTTCCACTTCCTTGGATTTGTTCATCTAACGTATGAAAACTCGAGAAATGGAATTCACATTTACTTGCATTTATTCGTATCTGAAGAGTTAACATACACGAATACCAGAAACCATTGGAGTTAGTGACACTGAGATATTCTGAGACGCGCGGGGAGGCAGCTCTTTCCAGCTGAGAAAACAGCTGAATGCAGAAATGTTCTCTAAATTTCAGTCCATTGTTTTCGAAAGCAACGGGAGAAGTGCAAGTGATTCCGTGAACGGGACAGATTCAAAGTAGAAAACATTATGTTCTGACAACAATTCACTCGCTTCATTCGCCATCTTTGAACAACCCTTGGTTTCCCGAAAGAGGCGTGGTTGCCTATGTAGCTGCCGCAGCCTAGCCTCCCACGCCGGCGTATAGAAAACGGAAACTAGAATGAGTAAGATTTACAGGAAGGTGTAATCTCCAGTTATTAAGTGCGTTTGGCAATCGCTTTGGAAGTGAAGAAGAAGGGTAGGGAAAGAAACAATATCTTTTTGCAACCATGTCCTCTATCAGATGTTCACTAAAGAGACCATGATTTCGTCACTGGCGACAGTATGTTGCTGGATCTTCGTCACTGTCGCCAGTGACGAAATCATGGTCTCTTTTGACGTTGGATCGTTATTCACTTCCATTCCCGTGGATCTAGCTCTAACCATCGTCAACGAGAGGCTCCAAAAGGATCAGGATCTAACGGAACACACAAATATGTCCATCAGCAACAGCATGAGGCTGTTAGAATTCGTTCTCAATCACAACTACTTCAAACACAACAACATCCATTACAAACAAATCTTTGGATGTGCGATGGGTTCCCCAATCAGTCCCGTTATAGCCGACCTCGTAATGGAAGAGATTGAGGAAACTGCCAACGCCACAGCTCCACACCACCCTAAGTGGTGGTGCCGTTATGTGGACGACAGTCACACGTGTCTCAGAAAGCACCAAGTGGATGATTTTCACCAAAATCTCAATTCAATTAACCCCCACATACAGTTCACTGTAGAACTTGAGGACACCAAGGGACAGGGACTACCTTTTCTAGACACCATCACCACAAGGAGGGGTATGCAGCTTGAGGCGAATGTCTACAGAAAGCCAACCCACACAGACCGCTACCTCGATTTCAACTCTCACCACGCCATGTGCCATAAGAGATCTGTAGTCAGTACCTTGCTATGCAGGGCACAGAACATACCATCAACACATAAGGGGAAACGCAAAGAAAGGAAGCGAGTCAAGGCTGTACTGCGAGACAACAATTATCCCTCAGCATTCCTTCATCAAAAGCTGCGAAAGATCGCTGTCGAAACTCCCTACTGATCTACCGTCCAATGGTTTCGTGGTGCTACACTATGTGCAGGGCATTTCAGAAAGGATTAGTTGGATCTTAAGGCAGCATCAAATCAAAGTCGCCTTCAAACCATTGAGAACTGTGAACAGTTTGTTCCCGCGACCGAAAGCCCAAGAAAAGGTTGCCTGGCCACAATCTGGCACAGTGTACAAAATCAGTTGCACCAATTGCAGTTTTGTATACTATGGTCAAACCGAACGATCACTCAAAACTCGCATTACAGAACACAAAAGGGCTGTTGCTATGTTTGACCATGACTCCAAGATCGCCTGCCATGTCCACGAAAACAACCACGAAATGGATTTTGAGAGTGTCAGAGTTGTTGGACAAGAGGCTAACTACCACGGGTGAATTTTCTTGGAAGCCTGGTACTCAATAAAGGATCCGCAGTCTGGAAATTACCACATCGCCATCCCAGAGCTCTACAAGTCTCTGGCATGCGGATAAGTCTTGCGCTACGTTTTCAAGAAACTGCACGCCGATTTTCATTACAGCGCGCTCAACGTGCTGTTATTTGACTCACGCGTGCTACCGTTATATTGCAACTGATGAAGGCTTAAGCACCAGCCGAAACGTCTTGCACAAAACATCAAAAAACTAGTCAGTGTCAAACCATTATCTTACTATGTCAGCTCCTAACTACCACTACTCTATTTCTAAAGGAATTGACATACTAGCTGGACCCATATGTCCAGATAAATTTTTACCACAATTGCTTGTAATCTCGCAGTCTGATTGGCTAATTTTCCGTTGTTGATAAGAGTCTAGGGGTGCCTTCCTTTGGGAAAAAGGATCATTGATCCAAGATCACTTGGATCATGGTGCATCACACAAACCGAAGAATCCTTTCCCAGAGTGGATTTATCGGTTCCTTTGATGCATCCTGATCCAAGTTGTACAAGATACAGCCATTTCTGTATAAGTCTTAGGGGCAGCTAACCATAGACGAAACTTTGATCAAGTTCATAGGACTTGTGGAATCCAGTAGTGGCTATTTGTTAAACAGCAAGATTTGTACTGGTAAGGAAGGAAATGTTGTGGTGAGAGATTTCGGAAGGAAAGCAGTAAATGATGGTAATTGAACTGAGTGGAGCGCAATTTGCTCTGAAATCAAACGAATTGAATGAGCGCGCACCGCTACCTCAAACCAAAATTGCACAACACCATGTTCAATTACCACTTTATTACATCCATTTAGAAATCACTGGTGATCCTTGCAATCTGATTGGTTCTCAGCAGTGCGATTTATTGCCAAGTTGCACTATTTTTGGCTCTAAATCACACCATTTCACCTGCCAATGAGAAAGGAACACTGAAACAAAACAGCCAATCACATTTCAATGCTTGTTTAAGGTAACCAATCAAATTGCAGGAAACTGAAAGACAAAGAAAACCACTGTGTGGCGAATTTTGCAACTTTTGTTCCCAACTGGATCAGTAAAATGTTGGTACTGACTATAATCCTGTATTTTACCTATAAATTATGATTGAATGATTTCTAAATGGATATTATAAAGTGGTAATTGAACTTTGTGTCGTGCAACTTTGGTTGAAATCAAACATGTGATTTCAAAATTACACTCCACTCAGTTCAATTACCATTATTAATTGAACCATTCCTGGACAAGTGATATTACGTCTTCATGGACAATAATAACAATACGTCAGTGACATTATTTGAGGTACTTGAGGAAAGAATAACTCTAGCATGTGGGACAGTGAGGTCCAACAAATCAGGCCTACCAAAAGAAATCTGTGGTGTGCAAGAAAAGAAAGTCAAACAGCTTAAACGGGGGGAGACTTGGTACAGACAAAAAGGAAATGTGACTTGCGTGACATGCTTCAGGAGAGACACTGGATTTTCTTGTTGTTTTTTTTTTTTTGTCAGATTCCAGTAGCCATCCCTGACATCAGGGATTTCCATTACCTCATCAGTCATGACACCAGATCCACATGTAAGGTGCACATTCAAGATGAGATCTCCTACACCTGTGCTATTTGTGGAGTTATAATGTGCCCAGAACCCTGCTTCAAAAGATTCCACACAATGCAGGATTATTACTTTGATGATAGCAGCTACAATGGACCAAGACGATTGAAAAAAGGAGTAGAGAGGCCTTTTCACAGGGGCAGGAGGAGATCACTGAAAAATTGAAAGCTGTTAGGATCTCTTACTTCTTTTTTGAATATATCTTTCAAGATTATATGTGCAATGAATAAGTCTCTCTCATTGTGTGGTCTCTCTTTTTTAAAGTTACATATTTTCACCTTTACAGAGGCAGAAATTGTGCAGCTGCAGCTTTAGTTTTTTTAAACAAACTTTTAATGTAAAAAAACACCTTAGCAGCCATTCATATTTTGAATTCTAACTTAAGAAAGACTGGTTGTTGAGATAGGATGGATATGAATGGAGTTTTTCCCTGATGTTACAATTTCTTTTATAATTTTATTCTATTTATTATATAAACACCAATAAAATACCAAATCATTTCACGAAAGGCATCAAAAGGTGTCACCTTCATATGAAACCATAGCAACAGCGATCTTTTTTGTGTGAAAATAGCATGTTATTATCTTCATTGGTGTTTATATAATAATAAAGGTTAGTTTTCGACTCCATTTTTGGACTTTGGACTTTTTTATTTTTATTTTTTTCAGGTAGCGCTCTGGCTGTGCATGCATAAGATTTCTGTGTCTTGTAGAAGGCAGATCAAGTGGGACTCAATCAAAATCGGTATCTCTTCCTTCAGAGGCAATTGCAATGACCACTAAACCACGGCAGACTATGTGACAGCTGAACAGGGAAATGTGTACTAAAGAACTGTGTTCGTGGCCGAAAACGAGTTTTCACGCAATGCAATATCCGGTTATTGTATGACTCTGTAACAGATATCGTAATTTTATAATTCTCCTAGTATTGTTAAGAAAAGCATCTGTTTTCTTGTTTTGATTGGACTCAATGCTGTTAACAGCAGTTTTAAATGTAAACAAATATCCGTGATCGCACTTAACCCTGTTATTGGGTCACGGAATGGGGACTGTAGACTTCGGACTACAGAATTGAAACTGGTTATTTACCAAGATATTGCAACGTCAAAACAAACCCACTGAAATACTGTGAACTTAAAGGAAGTTGGCTAAAAATCCTTCGAACAAAGTGTAGGCTACCTGTAGCCTCTTGTTAACTATGAAAAGCATTCTCTAAGATACCAAGGACCTCACATATGGTCAAAACTAGGTAATAAATTGAAGGACTCCTTGAACATTGAATCTTTTAAAAAGAACATTAGGGAAATACACCTAATGTCATTATTAAACCACAATGATAATTGCTGTAACGTCTGCAATTCTTAGAGACTACTGATCTATCCATCTATTGTCTTACTTTGTACATTTCACAGTTGTATAAGAGACTTGTTGGAGCACGGGTATGACACTAGTTTCAGCTGACAATTGTCACCTCGCGGCTTTTTAAAATTTTCTCCACCGATTTGGTCTTCTTTACTGCCTCTAAATCACAGAATTCATGTGGCCGCACTGAAAGTGGCTGCCCTTCTTCCACTACAGATTGGCCGCATCAATTGTAATCTCTTCTTCCAATTTGACCAGTGTACACTTTTACTATTCGAGTTGGCCAGCGGAATTGTTGCCTACGGCCACCTTTTTCTCTAGTTCGAAGTCTCCACATCGAGACATAAACAGACTGAACTTAAAAAACAGGCAACGTAACTTACAGCACTGCCTCAGAAAACAAGGTTAGCAAGATAATTATTTGTTACATCTCCAGATCATTGAATCAAGCAACAAAAAAATAGTGTACCGTAGAATACGGCCTGGGTATTCCAATTGTATCATCTAAGGACCAAAGGTAAGTGAGATCACATTTGGAATGACAAAATGCCCTTTACAACTGTTAAATGGCCGTTTTGGAGATTGATCGTTTAGCTGGGACCATCTGCATCAAAACAGAAACCAAATTCCAACTTTCATTTGGTTAGAGCTGAACCTAATAATAATAATATTAGTAGTTTTTAACTGACACTGAAGAAGACTTGTTCAAAAACACCTCCAACAACCCCATCAGGAAGGAGATTGACAACTCCATTTTGCTGTGGACATAACTTTGTTTCGACTATTTAAACTGTACAATTTCCTGCTACCAGAGGTCTCTTTTCTTTTGTGTTCGCTGCATTGATAAATACAGGAAAGAGACCTCTGCCATGGGTCAGCTGTCTTCAAACTAAACGCTCCATGAAATGTTTGCTGACTGTGACTTGAGCCCACTGTGTCCAGCGCATTACTTTACAGTAATTCAACTGTTGTTAAGTGAGCCCACACAACATGAAGTATCACGTGAGGATTCTGTCGCTAAGTAACCCCCGTGCAAGCTCAACACAGTGAATTTCGAGCCATGACAAAGGTCTCTTTCCCGTATTTGTCAGCCAAAACATACATTTGCTAGCAGAGAATACATTTGCCCTTTATTGGCTAATGAATTTAGACAGGATTGTGAGCAGGCTTGAAGTTTTTGGGAAAAAAGAAAATAACAAAAAGTGGTAGAAATTTTTTAGCCGAGTGTTTGAAAACTCATTAAAACACTTTTCGTTGTAGTCATTATGGTAGCCAATCTGTGCCTACGTTGCCATTGGCGACAATTATTGACGGACAATAAAATCATCAACGGAATTCTTCTCCTCGAGAATTTCCATCTCATTTAAATGTGAATGCTACATTAAAATTTGTAATTTCAACATTTCTACTTTCTTACATTGTTTTTTTAGCTTATAGACATTTGCCTTCCAAAACAATTAATTTGCTTATTTATCTTTGGCCAACCTTACAGACACACAGAAAAGACACATATCCCGAGACTGTCACTTAATGATATTGTAAATGGAAAGTTGGTATAGCAAACTAAAGAGTATACTTGTTACCCAAAAAACATACCACAAAGGCTTGGAGTTATTTTCAAGTATTTTCAAGGGCCAAAATAACACGACAGCTAGATCCTCAGTCATGGAAGCAAACCGTTTTGCCAAGTCCCTGATTTCTATGAAGTGATTAATCCTGGTACAGATGCTTACAAAACAAGGCACGTTTTGAACATCGTTTCTGTTAAAAAAAAATTCAAGAAAGAAACAAATAGGGGGTTAAAAGGAAATAAGGAATTTCGTTCTGATTGGCAAGTAAGTAATATAACAATTAACTTAATTCATGAAATGTTTGTGCTTAGTTAATGCCAACAATTCCTATTCGGTGTTACTTTGACATGTAGACTGTAAGACCTCCATAGCTAACTTCACTTGACGTACGTCACTGGCTATCACCGATTAGTTTCACTGTCAGTCCATCATAACACGGCTCAAACAGCCAGCTATCTGCAGGAAGGCCAAAGTAACTGACTCGGTAACTGCAGACATTATTTAATTCAGGTATTAGCCAAAGTGGTTTGAGTGAAAATAAGCACACTAACAACTGATTTTAAAACTTTTTCTCTGTGAAGAATGTACCTGCTCCTTTCGACAACTTGCTGATTCAAAACATGTACACAAACTACAGTGATTCAGTTATGAAAGTTTAATTTAAATAGTACTTACCATTCTGTTCATGTTCGTGTTGCCCAAATTCAAAGGTGACATCATCGCCAATTAGCACAAATGGTGCCCAGTCTTCTATGGCGGAATAATCCTTTGTCTCCCGAAGAGATTTCATAGCATGGTGAAGAGCCGTACTTGCACTTTTTCTATCTGCCAGGTGTTGGTAGAAACTCTTCATGAACATGAAGGTCGCGTGGTCGTTGATTGCCCAGAGTGACACCAGAACAGACCGAGCACCAGCACACAGGAAAGCCCTGGCTATTCCCACAATACCCTCAGATTTTACCTCTCCCTGGCCACTATGACAGCAACTCAGCACAACCAGTCTTGCCTGAAGACGAACTGCTTGAACATCACTCAATGATAACATGAAATCTTCCTTTTTAGGGATCTTAGATGTGCGTTCGGGATTTGGGGCCAAAGCAATTTCTCCAAATTCGGCATCTCCGTGTGCAGCAATGTGGATTAAAGCAACTGACTTTATTCTTTTCAGCACCTCAGCTTTGGTTGCATTTTTTCCTGTAAGAGGCGTGGTCTGCAGAAGTTTTCCAATCATATCCACCTCTTTTTTCGCACATGGCAGCTGTTTATACATGGGTTCACCAGTGCCATAAGTGACTTCCTTCGAGCATGGATCACCCACAAGCAGCGCTTCACTCCTACTTTGGAAGTCGTCAGGTGCACTAGTGATCAATTTTAAAGTGGTCAGCGAGGGAATTGCACGGATCCTGACAGAGTCACTCAATGCAGAAAAAGGAGCCAAGCAAAATGGTCCATCAGGAACAAAGACTAAGTCATCACTCTGGAGTAAGTCTGCGATGGGACTGACTAAGACATCATACAAAGGCTGTAAACAGTTCACAGAGAAGCTCAAGGACTGAACGGTTTCTTCTACACCATCCCTACTGCTCGAGAAGTCGCTGCATTGTCTGTCAAGTGAACGATTCTCACATCGTGCAACTTTCCCCTTCTTTATCTGTTGAAAAAGACTATCCATCAGAGAGTCGGCACTTCCATTTTCGATTTTCTTTTGTCTAAAATCTATCCCGATATCTTCTCTTAACAACCAGAAGCTGATCGTGTTCCCTTCAAGTGCTGTAAAAACAGTTTGTGAAGGTAGATCTTTCATAATCAAAGGGATAGTTACCTTCATGGTAGGTTTCTCATCAACGCCGTATTGCATCTTCAAAATATCTGCCAAAGCCTGTGCTCGTCCTTGCTCAGCAGCATACAAAGCCTCACTGACCTCTCCATTCTTCAAGAGTGCTCTCCACAGAGCGGTGTATGCAAACCCATTTTTGTCACGAAAGCTAATTTTCCATGCATCCTCTGACTGAAGAAGACGCCTTGTTTCATCAAAATAACAAATGCTTAGACGATAGTAATTAAGAGCTTTACTCAAGGAGGCAAAAGATTCATGAACAACACCAATATGATAACATGCAATTGCCTGCCCTACTGGGTCCTCTGTTTCCTTGCAAATACTAAGATCTTGATTGTGGTACACTATGGCTTGCCTAAAATCACCAAGGCTTTGATAAGCCCCGCCAAGATTGTTATAGGCTTTTCCTTCTTCAGCCCTGTCCCCTACTTCTTTTGCAATACTAAGACCTTGATTGAAGTACACAATGGCTTGCTTAAAATCACCAAGACTGTGATAAGTGATGCCGAGATTGCCATAGGCTCTTCCTTCTCCTGCCCTGTCCCCCAGTTCTTTTGCAATACTAAGACGTTGATTGTGGCACACTATGGCTTGCCCAATTTCACCAAGACTTCGATAAGTGTTGCCGAGATTGCCATAGCCACTTCCTTCTCTGGCCCTGTCCCCCACTTCTTTTGCAATACTAAGACCTTGATTGTGATACACTGTGGCTTGCTTAAATTCACCGAGACTGTCATAAGCGTTGCCGAGATTGTCATAGGCTCTTCCTTCTCCAGCCCTGTCCCCCACTTCTTTTGAAATACTAAGATGTTGATTGAAGCACACTATGGCTTGCTTAAAATCACCAAGACTGTGATAAGCGTTACCGAGATTGCCACTGGCACCTCCTTCTCCTGCCCTGTCCCCCAGTTCTTTCGCAATTCTAAGATCTTGGTTGTGGTACACTATAGCTTGCTTAAAATCACCAAGGCTTTGATAAGCATTGCCGAGATTGCCATAGGCGCATCCTTCTCCGGCCCTGTCCCCCACTTCTTTTGCAATACTTAGACGTTGATTGTGGTATGCTATAGCTTGATTAAAGTCACCAAGACCTCGATAAGCATTGCCAAGATTGCCATAGGCTCTTCCCTCTCCGACCTTGTCCCCCACTTCCTTTGCAATACTAAGACGTTGATTGTGATACACCACGGCTTGCTTAAAGTCACCAAGACCTTGATAAGCGTTGCCGAGATTGTTATAGGCTCTTCCTTCTCCGGCCCTGTCCCCCAGTTCCTTCGCAATACTGAGATCTTGATTGTGGTACACTATGGCTTCCTTAAAATTACCGAGATCGTCATAAGCGCAACCAAGATTGCCACAGGCACTTCCTTCTCCGGCCCTGAAACCTATTTCCTTAAAAATGGCTAATGCTTTTGTGTAGTTTGGTATGGCCTGATTAAAGTCAGATGCACCCTGATAGTATCTACCAAGATTGAAACAAGCCAAACCCTCGCCTCGTCTGTCTCCCTTCTTTCTTGCAACACTAAGCGCTTGCCACATTAAAACGTCCAACTTTGTATCCACCATTCTTGATAATCAAAACGAGGAAGATTTTCTTAGAAATCTGGGGTGCACCTAAAAGATATATCAATCAAAACATAATAAGTTCAATGCTCTTACTACAGGATTCTAAAAGTAATGGCACAATTCTGGTGGCAGGGAAGCGCTTAAATCTAGGGGTAAGGGGGACCAGGAGAGAAGCCCTCCTGGGGGGAGACAAAATAAGTGGTACCGGGGGTAGCCATCCAGGACAGGACTCAGAGGAGTCCTGATCAGTCTCCGGGGGTGACGCCCATATCCCCCAGTCACTAGGAATTAAGGGGAACCAAGAGGGGTGGCCCACCTGGGTGGAGTACAGATCAGGTGAGACCGGGGGTCCACACCCCTGGAGTGCATATTTTTCTGGACCTGTCTCCAAGGGCTAAGCCTTACTGTGGGGTAAAGTGCAGCCAGTGGTTGCACTTCCCTGCCCCCTCTTTTATTGTAAAGCAAGACAGTAGTGCCATATCCCTAGAACCTAACGAAGGAATGGGACCTCGTCTCATATAATACCATACGATAAATGATTAACCTTAAAGATACATATCGATGTAGAGAAATAAAGTAATGATCTGCTTGATATACTTTCTCGTCGTGCTAAATATATGGTGAGCACGAGGAATAGTTGAACGAGCTACACAAAGGTTCCAGTCAAAAAAAAAAGGTTGGGTGGGGGGGGGGGGGGGGGTGGGTGTGTGGGATGGAAAACAAAAACGCGGTCGTGAATGAACCGAAGCCCTAAGAGAACTGACAGGGAAAGGAAGTGTACAGCATAAAGAGGAGCACATGTGCATGATGAGCACGTGCTATTAAAAATGGAACCTTCGTGGAGACTAGAAACTATATCCTGTTAAGTTACAGTGGACTTTGCCAGAGGAGACGGATACATTGCAATTGGACAACTAGTTACTGTTCATTGTTCTTCCTTGTACTTTGAACTAGTCTGTACCGTTACTTAGTACAAAAGCTTATTCAAATGTTGAACGTCGTGTGACAAAGAAACAGAGATATGATTATTGCTAAATACGTCAATATGTGTTCTTTCATAGGGCATCTATGTAATTTTCAGGTTTATTAACATCAGTTTATGCTACCATAAACCGAACTAAAAATCTTTTCATCACGGGAAATTCGTACAAGAACATTTCCATAATTGGACATGCAGGCCTTCGGGTAGAGTATCTCTTTTTTAATATTGGTCAACATTATCGTTATTTTCCAAATGGTCTGGATAGCACAAGCCTTATTAATACTTTTATAAATACAACCACGCCTTTGACATTAAGTAAACACTAAATAATCGCAACGAGTTATTAGAAAATGTAGACACAATGAAAAATTCCTATTGAAGAACGTCAAGTAAATAGGAACGTGCAACATGAACAGTCATGTATGACTCAAAAGCTGTAAACTTCAATGAATATAATCACTCTCGGTTATACACTAATGAGTGCAGGACAAATTAAACGTCCTATACGAAACAGATCTGTATGGAAACCAGAGGCAAAAGTAAAATCGTGTCCTAATTATTCATTTATAATTGCCCTACCGCATGGTATAGAGCACTCTTAGTACTCCATCCCAGACATCAGCACTGCACTGATGAGGCCCAGAAGGCCGAAACAGTACTGTCTGCGGTTAGATATAGCTCTTTGACATTACAAAGCTTTTGCTTTCATGTCTAAATTGAGCACTCTACTGGGATGAGTCATTGCCACTGGCAATTGCACATGCTTACTAGCTCGCTAGTTTGAGCACTCTGGCATTGCTTAGATGTGCCACATGTGTGGGACATTTGGGGTGGCTTTATAAGCTTAACCTCCATCCGAGACATCAGCACTGCACTGATGAGGCCCAGTAGCCCATCACAGCACGTTTCATTGTTTTAGTTTTTATTGGAGATAAAGGTTGTCTTTCACGAAAAAAAAGCACGTTTCATATCAGACTTGTGGTAGACTAATTGGCTTTTTCTTTTTTTTTTGTTGGACCCTGTCCTAAGTACCTGCCGGGAGGGAACGGCGTGGGTCCTACCCTAAATTGTTTTCGGTATGTCTCAGTCTACGCCTGCATCCCCTCTGTGGTCTGATATTGTTGAGAATAGGCCTGTGCCTCCCTATGTTTTTGGAGCTGGCCAATCTGATTCGCCATCCCACATAGATACCAGTCCTGGTGGTTCTTATGCTGATAGAGTGACTCTTGGTGCCGTTGATTCTCGTCCAAACGTTTTCAGTGTAGCTCCTCGTCGTAGGTCTTATCTGTCTTGTTTTGAAAGAGAGCATTTTGATGTTTTGAATGTCATGCCTGATCGTCCTGCTTCTGCATGCCTCACACTCCCTGACAGCTCAGTTACGACTAAGCAAATCTTTGATTGCTTGGCGAGAGATGGCTTTCCTCCGACGTCAGTCCGTTGTCTTCAGAGATCCCAGAATGGGTCAGTGGTCCTCACCTTCACGAAAGAGGAGATCCGAAACAAATTTCTGCAGCAGTCGTCTTTCTTTGTTGGAAACCAGCCTCGTGCAGCTCATCTTGCAGGCAGAGCCTTGTCTTATGTTATTGTGTACGATGCTCCTTTTGGAGTTACCGGACTTGGCCTTGACCTACCGTTTGTCGAAGTATGGCACTGCTTACTCCCGGCATCGCTGCACCGTCCAGGGCTTCCCCCAGGTCCAGAATGGTATCCGTACTCTTCGCATGTGTATCGATGACCCCATCCTGTCATACCTTCGTTTTGGTAAGTACATTCTTCGCGTCCAGAACGAAGGCCAGGTGAAAACCTGTAGAAGCTGCAACGAGCCAGGTCATTTGGCCCAAGAGTGTCGTCAGATGCTCTGCTTTAACTGTGAAGTGATTGGCCATAATGACCGTGATTGTCCTGCTGGGGTTCGATGCTGTATCTGTATAGAACCTGGCCACATGGCCATTGAATACCGCCACTCTTGGTATCGCCGCCCGCTTTCGCATCATGATGCTGTTGATGCTGAGCCCCCGAGCCAGCCTTCCCGTGAATCTTGCTGTAACCTCCGTGACGCTTGGCGTCTTTTGCATCCCCGAGACAGGCAGTTTACTTGGTTCAGGCCAGACCTTTCAATTGCCAGCAGGCTGGATACATTTTTGGTCCCGCGGCTTCTGTGTAGTCAAGTCACTAGGTGCAATATTCCCCCATGCATTTTTTCGGATCATGACTCTGTTATTTTAGACTATGATATTGCGGCCCTCCCCCTGCGAGGCCCGGAAGTTTGGAAGTTTAACAATTCTCTCCTCGATGATGAATCTTTTTGTTTCGAGATTTCGGATTTAATTGAGCAGTCTCTGGCCTTTCGGCATTGCTTTACTTTTCAGCGCGATTTTTGGGAGTCTTTAAAGTCTGACATTAAGCTCAATGCGGTCGCCTTTTCTCGTCGTAAACATCGTTACCTCTCGTCCCAGAAGGTTTCTCTAACCAATCGCTTGATTGTCTTGAAGAATCGCCTGGCTTCAGGCGATGCTTCTGTTAGTCCTGAAATTCTGACTTCAGAGGCTGCTCTGCGGTCGCTTTTAGATTCCGAGCTCAAGGGTTCTAAGATTCGCAGCAGGGTTAAGTGGGCAGAGGAGGGGGAGTCTCCCTCTGGTTTCTTTCTCGGTCTTGAAAGTGAGAGACACGAGAGAGGCTCCGTCTTCTCTGTCTTTGATTCTGAGGGGCAGGAGGTTTTTTCCCTTCCTGACATGGTTCAATCTCATGAGCGTTTTTATTTGTCCTTATTTTCTGAAGAGCCAATTGACCCTGTAGCCCAATCCCATTTGTTTGAGCACGTTACCCGCTGGTTATCGGATGCTGAGCATGAATCATGCGAGGGTCTTCTTTCTTTAAATGAGGCGTCCGAGGCCCTTCGCCTCTCTAATAGGAACAAAACGCCCAGTTCTGACGGCTTAACCGTTGAGTTTTATTCTGCGTTCTGGTCTCGCCCACCGTGAGCTGTGTGACTCTATGAAATCGAGTGTTACGCGTCTTGTTCACAAGAAAGATTATCGTAGAAATCTAAAAAACTGGTGCCCCATTTCGTTACTGAATTTGAATTATATGATTTGTTCAAAAGCCCTCTCCCTTCGTTTGAAAAAAGTGTTGGGGTCTATTGTAGACCCTGATGAGACATGTTCTGTTCCAGGTAGATCTATTTCTTCTAATTTGGCTCTTCTTCGCGATACACTCGATTTTATCGAGAGAACCGGCGGGACAGGTGTTCTCGTCTCTTTAGACTAGGAAAAAGCCTTCGATCACGTTAATCAATCCTTTCTGATGAATCTTTTAGAACACTTCGGTTTTGGGCCCTCCTTTTGTAGCTGGATTTTCACTTTGTATAACGGCGCTTATATGCGTATTCTAGTTAACGATTTCCTCTCCGATCCTGTTCCTTTGCTGCGGGGGATCAGGCAGGGCGACCATCTGTCCCCTATGCTTTATGTTCTCTGCATTGACGTCTTAGCTTGCCGTATTAGCTTGCCGTATTAGGGACTCTCCCGCGATCGATGGCTTTCTCTTGCCGGGGGCTGGCGGTGTCCAGTTTAATTAAAGTCAGCCAGTATGCTGACGATACTACGGCCTTTGTTAAAAACGATTCATCCCTTTTCTCACGCAATTGTGTTTTACGAGCGTGGCTCTGGTCCGAAGCTTAATTTGTCCAAGACTGAGGCCATGTGGCTTGGTGCCTGGAAGGACCGCCTCGACGAGCCACTTGGTATCACTTGGGTTAGAAAAATGAAGATTTTAGGCGTTTTCTTCCGTACTGTTGACGTTGAGCGCGATAATTGGGAACCTTAGTCTGTCCAAATGTGACAAAACCCTTTCTAGATGGAAGTCGCGATCTTTGTCCTTTATTGGAAAGGTCCTTATTTTGAACATACTAGCGTTAAGTAAGTTGCTCTATGTGTCGCGCGTTTTAGTACCCCCCTAAATGGTTTATAGTAAACTTAATAGCCTGATATGGCCCTTTTTGTGGCGCGCTCGACTAGAGACTGTAGCTCATAAATCGCTTATTTGTTCTTTTGATAGAGGAGGTTTGGGTTTAAAGGACTTTTCTTGCCAGGGCCCTGCCTTGCAGGTTGCGGCTTTAGTTACTTCCGTGTCCGATTCTAGCTCTAAGTGTTTTTACCTTGCTAAGTATTTTTGTGGGTCTGTGTTAGCTGCTTTGTGGCTGGAGTGGGCCGGGCTGCGCGATAACCTAATCTGGCTTGTCGTAGGGTTAAATTAGTCTGGTCTCGTCTTTTCCCTTTTGTCAGCCCCCTTCCTTCCCAATTGCCCCTTCCTATTTTCTTACCAATTCCCGATGCCCGAAAGGAAGTGCCTGCGTCTGCTTTTGTACATCATCAAGTCGATTTTGTGTGGTATTTGGAAATTTCGTAATAAGGCTACCTTTCACAATGGTAGGGAGGACTCTAGAGCTATCGCTAAGTTTATTATTGCTGATGTTAAACGTGGGATCCAAGTTGACTTTCTTCACTTTTCTCAGGCTAAGTTTAATTCTATCTGGGTTCATCCAGCTGTATGTATAGTCCGTGCTGATAAGCCTGTATGTTTCTTTTAGCTGTAATTCCTAGAGTTGATCTCTGATCTTTTTTTCAACCCGTAAGGTTCAAGGGTGCAAAGTTGTGCACTCCAAAAAGCTTCTCTTGTAAGCAAGCGGTCGTCAAGGCTATTGTGATCGCTATAATTGCAAATTTGTTCGATGATAACGAACCCGTAATCAGATAGAACATGAGTTTCTTTGTTACTCATGTTTTTTTGTTAAAGTGTATCGCAACTTCACAAGTGTTCTTTGTACTCATGGCTGACTTGTGGTTTCGAAATCTGACTTTAAACTCGTTGGTTGTAGAACCAATATACTGGACATTACATTTGTTGCAAGTGATCAAATAGATAACGTTCTTAGATTTACAATGGAGTTATAATTAACACCTGGGTCTTATTACCCACAAATGTTCTCCTTTTTGACTTGTATAAAAGATTGTTAGCTTTTGTTCTTTAGATCTTTCAGTGAATCAATCTTTTAAAGGCCCAATCAGGGATTTTGTTTCAGGGCTGAGAGTAGAGCACACAATGCTGGAGTTCAGGGGCTGTTAATTAGGTTTTTGCTATTAACCATTCAAAGGCCTTTCCTTTTGGAACCTGTTACGAAGAATTGTGAGCTCGAAAGCGCCTTTGTTCAAAGGCTTTGATTTGGGATTTTGTTACGACATTAGTACGTAATACCTTAGAGGCCCAGTGCCTATTTTTTTACACGTTACTTTGATTGTATTCAAATTTTTTTAGCCCATTTAAGACTAAGTCATGGACAATTTTTATTCCAATTATTTTAATCCTGTCACACTTATCTGAAGAAGCCCGAAGGGCGAAACGTCATTAAAGTGTCTTGACCATCGAAGAAGTTCGCTGTTTGCTCTTCTCACACATACTACAGTTTTTCGAGTGTAAGCGTGTAGTATCCTTTGGATCCTTCTTTCAAGTGGCATCACCGTTGGTAAGCAAATTCCACATTCAAATATATATATATATATATTATAAACAAATTGCGATTTTGAGACAGCAATACCACATTATATTGACGGCTAGTTGGGAGAAAATATATTCAGT
>OX421446.1:60881851-60896851 GCA_949126865.1 Montipora capitata
TGTGACACAACATTTAAAGAACATTACACATGCTCTTTCAGAAACGAACAGTACAAAAATGCAACCGAGCTCACCAAGTACATATGGAGTCTAAAAGATCGGAAAATCAATTATGAAATTAAATGGCGAAAAGTAAGGCAAGCTAGATCGTATTCAAACACCAACAAAAAAGGTAATCTGTGTCTATGGGAGAAATTTTTTATAATTTGCAAACCGGAAATGTCAACACTTAATCATAGAAACGAACTGACATTGACTTGCAGACATTCTAAGAAATTCTTGTTAAATACCGTATTCACTTAATATCGATTTACCCAACCGTTTAGCGTTTTTGGCGTCCAATAACCTCTCGACACGTCATGTCAGTAGGCATTGTTCCCCATTTTCAAATTTGCTTATCTTTAAATGTAACCGTCATTGTTGTCAGTTGCCTGATGATTGCTTCCTGTGAAGCATGAAACTCCGAGTAGCAAATAAATGAATTAGTCCGACTCCAGACGTCTTTAGTCTTTAAAAACAATGAAAAACGAAAGTCTTCTTTAACTTTGCTATTTCGCTACGCGTTTCACTGCTGTTGTGGCTCTTCAGGCATAGCAAAGTGTGTTTATTGACTAATTGCGTCTCAAATTGTAATTGTAATTGTAATTACACTAATAATGGCTATAGTAATTCTAAGCGCGCATGAGCAATTAGCGTAATTTCAAATCATTAAGAACGGGTTTATACTTCGAAATAAAAAACCTCTCTTCGTTATTTCTCATGCCCTCTGAGGGGCTGAGAATCTTATAAAACGGAAAAATAGTGAACTGAGGTGTCAATCCCACAGCACATTCATCAATATGCTTGCTGCCTGCTAGCATACGTGTGTACGGGTCTCTATAATTTGCTGTTTATGAACAGTCACTCTTTTTCTCAGGACATTACCCATTTCTCCAATATAATTATGTCCACATTCTGCACATGTTATTACGTAAATCAAATTTGTTGAGGTGCAGTTCATCGAGTGCTTTATCCGAAATGTTTCATTCGTGGCGGAGAAGGTGAATTCTCTACCCTGTTTTAAATAGGGGCATGTTCCGCGACGGTTTGTTTCACAAATTTTAACTTCCGGATCAGTGTCCTTTAGTCCGGAGAAATAGGAGTTTGTTAGCATCCGTTTGAGGTTTCTGGGTTGTCGCTGACTGTGAATTACTTTAGTCTTACTCATAATGAATTTTAATGAAGAGTTTTGGTTTAGCATGGGAAGTGTTCTCCTGACCAGTTGAAATGCTTGAGGATTGCTGGGACTGTAAGTTGTTACCGGACAAAGGAGATTATTTTCCGTAGCTTGTTAACTCTTCCGTTGTTTGGGTGAGGGCCTTGTTTACACCGTAATTAATGATCTCAGCTGGATATTGTTTTCTCCGCAGGATTTGCTTGAGATCGCGAAGGCGCCGTTTCCTTATGTCCTGGTTCTCAACAATCATACATATCCTCCGAGCCAGGTTGTATGGTATGTTAATTTTAGTGTTTCTTGGATAGATGGATGCATATGGGAGGTATTGGAATGAATGCAACGGTTTACAACAAATATCGGTCGGTTGTTAGGTGAGTATTGTTTTTTCTTATCATGACATCAGGGAAGGGAAGTTCTTTGCAGCTAGTTTCAGCAGTAAGTTGAATGCTGCCATCTAGGCTGTTTAGAATATCGTGGAGCTCCTGTAATTTATTCTCACCATAAGGCCAGTTTATGTAACAGTCATCCAAGAACCTTCTCCAGTTTGTGTAAACATAATGACTCATTTCTTCTCCCATTTTATTAGAGACCTGGCTGTATAATTCGTTCTCCAAATATCTGGGAACAAGAGTTACATAACTGGGAACCGTTTTCGTTCCCATTGCAGTACCTTTCTTTTGAAGGAATATTCTATCACCAAAGGTAAAAGTCAAGTCAAGTCAAGTCAAGTACCTTTATTTAAACTTGGTAAAAAACCTCAGGCATAAACTATAAAAAATTCTAAGCCATTCATGTAGTACATATAATTATAAAAACCTATGATCTAAGCGAGATATTTTTTTAATTTTTATTATTTTTTAAATTTTATTTTGCTTGGACTATTTACATTACTAACACTACTTACTCTATTTACAATACTAATACTACTTACGACTCGATAGTTATACTATTTACAAATTTAACACTACTTACAATAGAGTACTAACCTTATTGCAATATAGTACTTAGAACATGGTATTTACACTGTTTACAATGCAATATTTACGTCGTTTACAATACTAATAATAATATTAATTACGGGACATAAAATACAATACAATTACTTAGGCAAGCAAGACACGATGTAATTACTAACTACGGGAACTGACTTACTGACTAACTTAAGATATCAAGAAATTTACTCAGGTTAAAGAATTGGACCACTTTTTAACAAAAGCAGAGGAATTATTCGTCATGAATTGCGATACATTTTCCTATGTCGATTTTATCTTGTGCAAGGGTCGATGAAATCAGCAAACTGAGGTCTTTTATCATCTAAGGCATTCCCGTAGCCCTTGCGGGCTACGGGTCAAAAGCCCATGAGTATAGTGACTGAGGGTTAAACAAGATGACCAATCGTCGAACACTCCATGTACTATTTCATTTTTAGAAAGAGTAGATTTCTTATCTGGAGATATTGAATTAAACCAAACAGTAAACTCAGACCAGAACGATTTCGCAACCTAACATGAAAAGAGTAGATGAGAAATCGTTAGCCTGTGTACAGACCGCCCCTCCCCTCAAAAAAAAATCGGAGAGGAACGGTCTGTGATTTACCGTTGATAATCGTGTTCCATACCATGTGATTTTTCCTGGAATGTGTGGAAAATGATTTGATTGGTTATTACCCATCGATCATTACATCATTGAAACAACGAGTTTTGATTGGCTTTTATTTTTATTTCTCCACATCAACACCGTGAGAACCACCGTGAGAGATTTTATGATGAGTTTGTTTGTGTGTACTTTGAGCACGGTACAAAATACGAATAAAAATCTTTTTGATTGTCAAAGAGGTTTTTCTTTTAAAGTACGAGCGGAATTGTTATCTATGGAGTGTAAAGTGGAAATCGATTCGACGTACATTTGTAGGAATTGTCAGCGCAAAAGAAACGAAAGCGCTCTTCACGAGGTGAACATAGCACTATTCAAAAGATTGTCCACTCGAAAACGTCTCCCGCTATTCCTTACCAGTCAATGTAATCCCAACCAGCCTAGCCATTCTCAAGTACAATCTACAAAGCGTGATGCCATGGAAGATTTGAGAATGGAGGAAAATAACAACTCATCGGCAACAATCTGTGCTGTTTTGAAGATCAGAGCCGTACCTGGTTGGAAGACTTGCAAATACATCCTCTCCTTTAAAGAGTGCTTCTATGCTATAAAGCCAAGGTATCTTAAAACTATCGGAGACGCTCTTCGATGCACGTTTGAAATCTACCTCATTGACCACCATTTTGAGAATTTAGCTCCAAACGAAATATGAGCCACACAATTTTTGGTCAGCGTAGATTTCTTAATAATGTATACAAAATTATTCCGGAACACGATTACTAACGGTAAATCACAGACCGTTCCTCTCCGATTTTTTTTTTTGAGGGGAGGGGCGGTCTGTACACAGGCTAAGAAATCGTTTGTTCAACATTAATACAATATGAGCAGTACGGGTGAGGTCACAAGTCAACAACGGTCGTGTTGCCAGCGCGCGGTCAAATTCAAATGGACCAATCAGAGTTGAGGGTGAAACCATCTTGCGAGTTTCCGTTGTTGACTGCCCGGTCACAAGCCTCTGAGGAAAGCCGAAGAGGTGAATTTTAAGGCAAAGTTTTCGTTCGTCACGAGTCTTTGGAGTGAAATTTATTGGGCTTTATGGAACTGTTGTTTTTATTGCGATTCGGGACTTTTCCTGTTGAGGAGAAAACGATTTGTGGAGTGAGGTCTGGCCGGCGATGGATGGAGTTACCGGCCTTCCTATTATTTCAGTAACGGCCTTCCGGATCACTTCACTAAACTGCGTCAGAATGGCTCGAAACTCGGCAAAAGAGACAAGTTGGTCACACATTTGAGGTAGGAAAACTTTATTTCAAATGAGATAGTTATTTACCCAATTTTTATACGATCGGTGATTTTCCCATACAATTCTCTATTTACACAAGCTGTCGCATACACCACGTATTTTCAGCTTGGGGAGCCTGTGGGCAGGCAAGTTTACATATGCAGACTTGATTCCAGATTCGATAATAAACTCATTCCAAATTATTTGATTTAAAATGTCTTCTTTATCTTTGGGCGTTGTACAGTTTAATTCTTGCCAGTGTATTAATAAATCTCGATAGAATTTTGGTAAGTGTTCGTTGATACATAAATATTTGAGGTCATAGTTACATTGAAAGAGAAGTGTTCCTCCTACGTTCGAATAAGTTTCCATGGTCCACTGTTGTCAGAGCACAAGCGCTTTACCCAAATAATGAAAGGTCAATCATACCAAGTGCTCCTTCATTCTTACCTTTCGTGATAGTTGTTTTTTTAAGTTTCGGATTTTTGCCTTTCCAGATATAATAATAATATATTATTTTGTTGACTTTAGCAGTAAAACCAGGTGGAGTGTTCAGTACGTTGCAAATAAACTTTAATTTTGATAACGCGAAGATTCTAACGGTATTGATTCTGCCATAAATTGATATGTCTCTAGAGGACCAAATGTTTTATAATTTTTGGCGTGGGCTTAACTTATCAAAGAAGTTCTTTTTTGTTGCAAGTTCTTCATTGTATGAGAAGTACACTCCCAGGGTGTAAATAGGTTCACCGCTACGTTTTAAGCTTAGCACTGAGTCTTTTCTGTGGCGCAAAGAACCAAGCCATATCAATTCCGATTTGGATTGGTTTATTTTAAGACCAGAGCAGCTTTCAAATTGGCTTAACAGATGAAAGAGATTATGAACTGACTGTATCTCCTTTACAAAAACTGTCGTATCATCTGGGTATTGGGAAATTTTGACTGTATGCACTTCATTAATCAGAATTTCGTAATTGTGGACTATAGTTGAACACTTCCAGGGATTTTTGCAAGTATTTCCATGCAATGGAATCAAAAGCTTTCTCAAAGTCTAGGAAGACGGCCAGGCCTGGGATGTTTTTCGCTTTAGTAAAAGACATAATATTGGATATCATTCTAATACTTTCCGCCCAATAAATCTTCCTATAACATATCCAGTTTGGAATGAACTGAACTAATAATTGTTGGCAAGATTTTCTCCAGAAGTAGAACTATAGCTTTTGTAGCAAATTTGTCATCATCATTAAGTAGCGATATTGGCCTCCAGTTTTTCAGAGAATTTTTATCCTTGTCTTTTTTCGGTATTAAAGATATGACTCCAAGTTTCTGGGTGATCGATAAAGACCCATTTTCAAATGCGTCATTGAAGCTATCAACCATTAATTGTCCGATCGCATCCCAGAATGATCTATAAAGTTCAATGGTAAAGCCATCAGAGCCTGGAGTTTTATTGTTTTTGAAATGACTCAGGGAGTTTGCACACTCCTGTAGCATTAAGAGTCCTTGACAACTTTCTGCTTCTTCAGTTTTTAGGGTTTTCAGACCTATAGATGTCACTGAAAAATGCTTCTTCTTCTTCTTCTTTTTCTTCCAAGATTACTTTGGGATCACGAAGAACAGAACCATCATCTCCTTTTTTAATGATGTTATATGCTTTCGATGGTGATTTCTTTTTTTTCTAAGTTGTAAAAATATTTCTTGTTCTTTTCATCAAATTCGTACCATCGAACTTTGCTGCGAACAATTGTGCCTCGAGCAACTATTTTCGCAAGTTTTTTTTTAACCCGATCCATTTCGATTTTAGTAGTTTCATTAAAGTTTGTTCTTAGTGTCCGTTGCAAGCGCGTAAACATCGCTAACAATTCTTTTTCTGCACCTCGACTTTGTTTAGCTTTTCTTTTCGCAAAGATTATCGTTGAAGCTCTAATTTCCATCTTCATTAAATCCCAAAGCAATTGTCTGTGAGCTCTTGGTATTTTGACGCAACCTCTGGTATTTGTTTTATCATTTGCAAGTAATTCTCATCTGTTAACAAAGAGATATTATTGAACGTCCAAAAACCGGGCCCGCTTTTTGTTTCTGTAACAACAGAAGACATTGAAAGAGTTATGGCAGAGTGGTCAGAAAAGATATTTGGCAAGATTTCGACATCTTTAATTGAAGACTCCATATCTTTTGATACGAAAAAATAATCTAATCTGCACTGAATCTTCATCGATGGATTGCGCCAGGTAAAGCCTTGCATGCTAGGCTGTTTATAGCTCCTTGTATCAACAAGGTCTTGAGACCTCAATAATTTAAAAGTATTTATCTCTTGGATGACACTTTTCTTGTGAATGATCGGTCGCCCTCCCCGTTTATCTCTCTCATGCATTTCGTAATTAAGGTAATTAAGGTCTCCACATAGCATTACTTTTTCAATTGCATGAGAATTAAGCACTGATCTCGAAAGGTTCTTGAGGAATTGAATTTGTTGGGCCTGATCATTCGGAGAGTAAATATTCAAAAACACAAGCCTTTCACCATCCAATAACACTTCACTTAGGATATATCTGCCGTTTGAATCATTTACAATTTTTTCGGTTGTGACGTCAAGTCTAGGCTTAAAAACAATCATTACACCTCTACTGTGATTTGAACCATGGCTCTCAATTATTTTACCTCCCCATTCCGCTTCCCATGTTTTTATGGTCTGAGGGGACGAATATGTTTCTTGTAAGAAAATAACATTTTCTCTTTGTTGATGTAGCCATCGAAACACTTGGCGTCGCTTGGTTGTTTTAAACTTACAGAAAGTCTTCCATGCCAACTCAGTTTGCGGATTCGAATTGTAGACAGAGTAACTATTGATACAAATGGCACCTAAATATAGTAGTGTCATTAAACGCTTAAAGAAAATTTATAGAATATAAATTACAGTTAATGATACAACCTTTAGCTTATTAGAGTCAAGCTAACAGCAAACAATCATGTATCCGTAAATGCTAGCAATACAGGGGCACAAAGATCATTATAGGCTAAATTTTAGCCTATGGGCCTCATGCGCAGTCAGTTATTGTCCAATCACAGCACTGGCTTTTCCCTCTGTCAATCAAAGCGTGTTTCTCCGTTTGCTTCTGTTCAGTGATTCATTCTTTCTTCAGCTTTGACAAGAATCACAGTTTACAGTGATAAGTGTGTGTGTTTGTAGCTGTTTTAATGCGCTTTTATTGCCTCTTTGGAGCGCTCCCAGCAAGTTTCTGAGCAAATCATGCTTTCACGAAATGCTGGAGGATGTTTGACTTCCCGCCAATTCGAAACCCTGACATCCATCGAACAGTGTTCGGCTTCCGGCCTATCGCCTTTCTTCACTCCTTATATTACAACACTGGATACCTTTAACAGGAGTTCGAAAAAGTCCTGTCAAACCTACCTTTGACAGGAGTTCTAAAAACGCTTGAACGCCGGCTTCGGGACCTGAAAGATCTGAACACACCATCAAGTGGTTCCCAAAATGTGAATGCCTCAACAACCTACCTGTAGACAACCACGAACCAACAGCACAAGGACCCGATTTCCCGATGGCCAAATGCATAAGATAAAACATCTGAGGAGGGACATTGTGCAATAGTTCAAGGTTTTACTCCCCTGCCTTCTATTTTAGTGTTTTAGCCTTGACTGCTCAAGATTTTCTTGTGTCTTTAACGATTCGACTCCCCTGATTTAATTTGTATTTTATTGTTTGACTTTCAACTGCCCCTGAATTTATTGTGTTGTTAGAGGTGCAACTCCTCTCATTTTTATTTTATTGTTTGCGTTTCAACTGCCCTGAAATTATTGTGTTGTTAGAGGTGCGACTCTTCTCATGTTAATTTTACTGTTTGGGCTTCAACTGCCCTGAATTTATTGTGTTGTTAGAGGTGCAACTCCTTTCATGTTTATTTTATTGTTTGAGCTTAAACTGCCCTGAATTTATTGTGTTGCTAGAGGTTGAACTCCTCTGTGGTTTACTGTAGTGTTCAACAGTTCTGAATTTACATGTATTGTGTGGTTAAATGGGGCAACTCTTCTGATGTTTATTTTAGTGTTTGAGCTTAAACTGTGCTGACTTGATTGTATGGCTAAAAAGGGGCAACTACCACCATTTTTATTTTCCTGAGTTTAAACTGCTTTGAATTTATTGTGTACTCAAAGGGGAACTCCTCTGATGTTTATCTTAGTGTTTGAGCTTCAACTGCTAGTCTGCAGAATTTATTGTGTGTTAAAAGGGCAACCCCTCTGATTTTATTTCAGTGTCTGAGCTTACACTGCTGTGACTTTATTGTGTGTTAAAAGGGGCACCTTTTCTTGTGTTAATTTTAGTGTTTGATCTTCACTTGCTCAGCAGAATTTTTCAACTGCCCTGAATTTTTTGATTGGTTTAAGGGGCAATTCCTCTGATTTTTACATTGTATTTTGTGTTTGAGCTTCAACTGCCCTGAATTACTTTATTGTGCGGTCAAGGGGGCAACTCCCTTCGTTTTATTTTAGAGTCTGAGTTTTAACCCTTCTGATTTTATTTTAGTCTTTTAGTTTTAAAACATGGGAACTTCTAAGAACACATGGACTACTGTAACAAAAAAAATGCAGGTGTTGCTTCAACAATGTGCAGGAACAAGAAGAGAACAATGACGAGGATAGGAATACAACCATGTACAATCGACCCAACAGTAGCACCATCCTGTCCCTGCAGCTTGATGTCTTGAAGCAGTCCATATCCACTATAACAGCAGGAGTAACAGAGAACCTACTTGTGATTCCCCTGATTAGTATCTAATCTTGGACAATCAATCTCAGCAGGGCCAGCAAGTGCCTGGAAACAGTCTGAATTCGCAGCCTTTCAAACATTTGGGCACTAGTTTTCTAATGTTACGAGCACTCATAATTTTGATTCTAGACGTTTTGCAAACTAGTAACAGTAATGAGGGTAAATTACCCCACATTGGTTGATTTTTTATTTCAATTTTGTTTTCTTGTTCGTCATAAGGAATACACTTTGTGTATTTGTGGGGATGAAGTGCTCCATACATGTCGCTCTTTGCCCCACAGACTTACATGGTCAGCGCTTTTGGTAGAATGGGACCACAGGATAGCTGTGTTGCATACTAAGTGGCCCAGGGATTCGGACCCCATGAGAGGATTAGGACCTCTCTGTGGCCCGGTGATCTGGATGTGGCCTGGGGATTAGGACCCCATGAGAGGATTAGGACCTCTCTGTGACCTGGGGATTAGGACCCCATGAGAGGATTAGGACCTCTCTGTGGCCTGGTGATCTGGATGTGGCCTGGGGATTAGGCCCCCATGAGAGGATAAGCACCTCTCTGTGGCCTGGGGATTAGGACCCCATGAGAGGATTAGGACCTCTCTGTGGCCTGGGGATTAGAAGCCCATGAGAGGATGAGGACCTCTCAACCTGGTGATCTGGTAATGGGTTGGGAACATCATATATATATATATATATTTTTTTTTTTTCACAAAGCTATTTTCATTTCTCATTCCCTATGCTGAACACATTTAAAATTTCATTACGTCATTGTTCAGTGCCGTAACAGCTGCAGCTTTAACAGGCCTCCCCTCCCCCCCCCCCCTCCCCCATGGTTGGTTACAACACTAAGAGGGTGGTCATCTGATCGTTATGAGAGAAACATCCAATGCCCACAATGAATATTAGCTGGGGTTGCTGCAGAGCTCCTTCAAAACTCAAGTTAGTTCTTCTTACATTCTTTGCATGGAGTGGTTTTGATAAACCCTATTTATTTACTGGTGTATTTTTGCAAGGTTCTTATTTCATTCAAAATTTTTACAATTTTGTGCTTTCCACCGTATCTGATATTTTCATGAGCTTCTGTTCACTGGGTCTTGAACAACCACTCTATGCATTAATTAAGCATATCATAATATTGGCTTTAGCATATCATGCAATATTTGCTCTGTTCGTCTATGGGGAATACACTTCGTGTATTTTTGGGGATTAAATGCTCCCATGCTGGTCACACTTTCACCCATAGACTCATGGTAGCTATTCATTCTGGGGATCGGTACCCCTATAGCTATGTTGCCATGGGAATGAGTATTACCCCGGAGGATTATCACCTCCTCTAGGGCATTACTACCCCTTCTGCAGCCAAGGGATTTTCACCCTTGAGAGAGAACTATCATCTCTCTTTGTTGCATAATACTAGCTTTAGACCAACATGTTATGTCAGCTATTTTGCAACTGGAGTGCTTAATCCCCTACCCCTTTACCCCACAAAGTGTGTTCATATTCTTGTCTTAGCTAATGGGTTGATAGCATTAAAGAAAATTTATAGAATATAAATTACAGTTAATGATACAACCTTTAGTCAAGCTAACAGCAAACAATCATGTATCCGTAAATGCTAGCAATACAGGGGCACAAAGATCATTTAGCCTATGGGCCTCATGCGCAGTCAGTTATTGTCCAATCACAGCACTGGCTTTTCCCTCTGTCAATCAAAGCATGTTTCTCTGTTTGCTTCTGTTCAGTGATTCATTCTGTTCTTCAGCTTTGACAAGAATCACAGTTCCCTCCCACCCTTCCCTTTGTAGTGGTAGAATTTCACAATTACTAGTACTCAAAAGACACTATTGAAAGCCTTAATAGCTATAGTCTACAAAAAAAAAACAACAACAACAACATAGTCAACAATCCTCAAGGACATGAACTCTGGCAATTTGACTTATTGTCAACTGTCAATAATATATATTCCTTTACAAGATAGCACCTTGGTATTCCTATTGCTAACATTTTGTTGCTCATTAAGAGGTGTTTATATTTGTTAATAGTACAATGAAGTCAGGGTTCGGGATTAAGTGCTCCCATGCTGGTCACACTTTCACCCATAGACTCATGGTAGCTATTCATTCTGGGGATTGGTACCCCTATAGCTGTGTTGCCATGGGAATGAGTGTTACCCCGGAGGATTATCACCTCCTCTAGGGCATTACTACCCCTTCTGCAGCCAAGGGATTTTCACCCTTGAGAGAGAACTATCATCTCTCTTTGTTGCATAATACTAGCTTTAGACCAACATGTTATGTCAGCTATTTTGCGACTGGAGTGCTTAATCCCCTACCCCTTTACCCCACAAAGTGTGTTCATATTCTTGTCTTAGCTAATGGGTTGATAGCATTAACATCATAAAGTGGGACCACAGACAAACGAATAAATCTTTGCACAACAAACAAAACAAAACACAAAACAAATAAAAACCTGCTGCAAACGAAGCAGGTTACCTGGTCTAAAGTGAACGTGAACATTCCTTAGAGATCAGCAAAGGCAGCCAAGTTCAGTCTATGGTTCAGTTACTTTTAAATTACTTGTTTGTGTTATTAAGAAATAAGAAATGAGTAACAGTGAGCAACTTACCAAAATGGATGCTAATCGATGCGAGGTCCTTGACGACAAGAAATGACTCTGCAAAATTTGATAATTCAATGTGGTTTAATCCATGCATTATCGAATGTTCTACAAAAACTGTTAACTTTCATAACAAAAATGACGTATTTCTAGTATGCAAGAAAAGGGTAGAACTGGAGCAGAAAGCTGAAAAGTTCTCAAGAGAGCTAACAAATGGAGCAGCAAGGAGAAGAAGTCATTTCATACTCGAGCAAACTGCGGAACTGATCATGCAGTGAGGCAGTTCAAGTTGAACACGATCATAAAGGTAAGATGACTGTTCCATTGCTCCGAACAACTCAAGTAAAGGTTTCGTTCGGCGAGGTTCAAAGTTGTAATGAGAACGCATACATTATACCAGGCTCTGGTCTTGCTTAGCTTTAAGTAAGACTTTGTGTAGACATTATTAAAGGGTTTGTTATGGGCTAAAACTGATTGAATGCATAGCTAATGCACTCTTAAAGGGGAACTCCGGGGTAAAATTGAAGTTATTTTTTATGTTTGGCCTCTGTCCCATGTCTCGATTTTTGATAACATCATTCCCATATCGTTTCATTCGAATTAAATATTGTACCTGAAAGACGACCGAAAATGCAAATAGAAATCCGCCATTTTGGAGAAAATTTGAGCCGCGGTCAGTTGTCAGCAGCTCGTGATGACGTAGAATCGTCAAATTCCGCGGTGTTTTATTTTAAAAACGCTGCTTCTTCATTCTTCAACTTTGCTTAAATTATAATTCCTGTCGTTGTATCCGTATCTTCGACTGTACTTTGATTGTTTCAAGCGAAATAGTGAGCTGTTGTGTACCTAGTTGCCATAATTATTGAAAGTAGACGAAGAAAAACGGGAACACACGTATACGGTGATTTACTACAGGATCGCACAAGACGATCGCGTGAAAGCATGGCTCGACAGAATCAGACGAAAGAATATGCCACCACTTGAAAACAGCTACGTCTGGAGCGATCATTTCATGCCAAGCTGTTTCGAAATAGATTTCCGGAAAAATTAACAGGGGAAAAATCTAGGAGGGTCTTGAAGGATGATGCTATTCCATCCTCGTTTAGCTACGGCCCCGAAGCGAAGAAGCCGCGGTTATCAAGCAAACATTGCATTCAGCGACGAAGGCATCGAGAAGTTAGTGCTATGAATCAAATAAATTTGCCCACTTACATGTCGATGTTTGCACACGCTTTGAACTGAGGGGATCGCGCGACCCGATATATAAACAATGGTTTCATGGTGACAAATTTCAGTGTACATCCGCCCAGTTTTGAAATATATTATGCTGGGTTTACTTGGAAAATAATGGCAAGTTAACCGACCTTACAAATGACCTATAATCGGTAATTTCCGGTATTTGTTTTTCAATATTTGTCACTCCAAAAACAGGAAGAAATAAAATGAAGTTAGGCAAATTCAAGGCATTCAAGTTGTAGTAAAGTGAAAAGAATTACCTTGTATATTCGCATTTTACTTTTGTTTTAGGCTCTTTCAGAACTACTTGCTGCAGACATCGATGTATCTTCACATGACCCAGTGACTAATGAACCTCCAATCTGCATTTATTTGGAAATGCCCACCACCATCCCAGAAATGCATGATGTGGGAATTTAAGTTTGTTTTGATCCCATTACCCTAAAAAGCGTGGAGGTTAAAACTGACATGTGCAACACTAAAGGCAATGATAATGTTGTATGTGGTACTGCAAATATTGACGTGTCCTCCTATACTTCTTTAAAGGATGATATCCCACAAAATCCACATGCTGTCAAAATTAATGGAAGATTCCACATGACCCCAATTATGCCATGGCAGCACCCCCAATTAAATCCCATTGATACACCCACAGCAATTTTTCCAACCTATGACATTTTACATGTAACAAGTTTGATACAATGCCCTTACCACCAATGCAAGACGTCCTTGTAGATGAAAATATGGATATACATGATAATGGTGAGAATAACAATGATGATGAAGATTTAGATCCCCATTGGCCATTACCAGATGATAAAAAATAGTTATCCAGTGATGAGATAGTGTTATCTGAACATGAATTTGAAGATGGCTCTCCAGACAGTGAAAAGGAATTTCTTGTGTTTGGTTCCTGTTTGAACAATTAATTTTTTACTGAAAAAGTGTCCAAAATGTGGGGGTGTGATCATTGACCAAGAAAGGAAAATGGCTGGGAGCATGCTATCAGTTATCCTAACCTGCTATAATGGGCATACAGAACTGTGGGAACCCCAGTTAATAAAAGGAAGCCCCTGGGAAACCTATTATTGGCAGCAGCCAATACAGGAAACACCTTATCAAGCATCAGAAGGCTTGCATCAGTACTTGTTTCCAGTTGTTAACTGATGATTTCCATGAAAGATAAAAACTTGTATTTTTCTTTGTTTATTTAATTCATGGACATGTTTAAAACCCGTTTTCTCATTCATCTGCATAACGGAAGCCTTCAAAGGCCCACTCTTCCTCTGGCCTCGGTGGAGAATAAAAATTTCTTATGCACATCACTGGACAAGATAAAATAACCACCCTTACCTCCTTTCCTAAAATGTCCCAGCACCATCGAGCCAACTGTCTGTAGGCAATATGTTTATAAAATTTATCTTCAGGTCCATCAAATGGATCTTTGTACTGCTGCTTGTACTGATACCAAGCTGTTTGAAGGACCCATCCATTCATACAAACTGGATGAAACCCTGGGTGATGCATTTGGGTTCTTCGCCACATTCACCGCTAGTAACAGCCTCGATAACCTTATTTTTGACAGGCTCAATTTCTTGGCAGCATATGCATGCCTCCGCTCTTCCCATAATCTGACAATTGCTGCATGTACGCCAACGTTACAAAAACTATCATTGCATTTGCTCTGTATTGTTCCTGACTTTCTTCTATTAGGAATGCATTTATGAACAGAGAACGAGCGAACGTAAGCATTGGTAGCAGCAGAAGCAAATTATGTTGCCTTCACGCGTATTCCCTTAAAACATTGAGCTAAACTTAAGACGTAAAGTTTATTATCAAGGATTGCGTTATAATGTTTTGCTGTTTTTGAAAGAGTAAATAAAGCCGCAATGAAGCTGCGCAATAGATGGAGTAGCCGAAGGAAAGCTCCGTTTTCGCATCCCTTTAATCGTTTTATAAAGGCAACAAGGAAGAAACAGAAAGACCAATATAATAATTTATCAACAGAGTTGAGTTTATTTGTCACTTAGTCTGTTATAGAATTACAATTAACGGATAACTCGTACAACATACCAGTCTGAATTTCGCAGTATTACATTTGTTTCTTCATCGCTTGCCATGCATTTGTCGCCTAAGTCTTCGGGGTTGCTAACCGCTTCATCAGAGCTCACACGCTGTTCAAACTGGTACGGCCGAATTGAAAAACTTTCGCAGGCATGTTCCTCATCGATTTTATCAGAATACGTCCCAGAATCGGCCACTTTTAGCGATGAT
>OX421446.1:60906851-60934351 GCA_949126865.1 Montipora capitata
GATACTTTGTCCACATTGTACGACGTGAACGAGATAACCTGGACAATCGCGAAAGACTTGCGATATTGCAAAGCTATATTTTGAGGTGACGTTTTCGTAGACGTCGTAGATCTTCAAGTCCCTAAGTACAGCAAACGCAGTAGACTGAGGGCGGGAAAACGCTGAGCGCAAAGCGCTAGGCGCAAGAAAACGCGTTACAATAGTTACATTACATTACATACTTAATTGACCGCTCCCCATAGGGGCTTTTCAGGGCCAAAACAATAAACGAAACAACAGAACACAACAACAACAACTGTTAAGAATCCCAACCGGCCGGAGGCAAACCAGTTGGCTATTTACAAGTGCAGCTGGGAAGTTGCACCAGGGACTAGCAGGAACAAATTCAGCGAGTGGTCAGAGTGGGTCTTGAACCCGGGATCTCCGGATCTCAAGGCAAGCGCCCTAACCACTGGGCCACACTGCCTCCTAGTTGATTTAATCATTAGACACCTTGCGTTTGCAAAGGATTTTGAAATCGGAGGGTTTAAAAGAGTTGTTGTAAACGTTTGTGGGTGTGGTTTGTGTTTATGCGGGTAAGGGAGAAACTGAAACAGCACAGTTGACACTACTGAAATCTTCAGCAGAGGCGACTCTGAGATTCACCGCAAAGAGTCCCTTTGTCGGGGGAAGCAAGTTGTGCTGAACCAAATAACAAAGAGCCGACATAGTACATGCATACATACATACATTTATTTGATAAGTAGGTTTAAAATATGCAACTTTACAGCTGGTGTACATGTGGACCTACTACTACTAAGTCTAAATAAAAGAAACAGAAATTTACGATACAATTGTCATAGAGCAGAAAATAGTATACAATAAAGATAAAAAGAGTGATGAAATAATTTTAAAATAGTTAAAATCAAGGTTCTTATTGTAATTAACAGAGCATTCCTTTTGGAAACTGATGTCCCTGACATAGGTCTTGATCGATTTTATCTTTCTTTCAAGAGACAAGTAACGTGGAGAAACGTAAAACAGTAGAACCGCTGCAGACCGGGGAATTATGATAAGTTAGGGAAAAGAAGTAAGCTAAGATGGGGTAACTGGAGTTTTGTTTGGAACGGGTAAGAGTTGTGAAGGTTTTGGAACGTTGTGGATTAAATAAAGGACGAGGAACTACTCTTTGTACTTCGCAAGGTGAACTAAACAGAAAACAAATGATTTGCAATCTTGTTAGAAAGACCTTGCAAATATGTAGAATAATTAGTCACATTTCACCCTATTTTCTGTGGTTAACAATTCGGACAATATTGCATTAGTCTTGAGAGCTTTGAAGAATAATCTCGTCTTGTTTATTTAGTCAACTAGTATGCATGAGAACGCTTAATTTATTTTAAAAGTGTGGTGTTTAAGAGTGTAAGCATAAGTTCGGTATTACGTGTTTTCTCGAGTTTAGTTATGTGCTGTGTTTTGGACTTGCTGTTGTGGCGCGGGTTTCGTGACAGAGGATGATCTTTAATTCCAAGTCACACAAGTCCGATCTTGATTTTCTTACTGGGCGATAAGTACGTCGTGTATGTGGGCACCAATCGGCTGCTAACCAGTTATTACACCTCAGGGACCAGATATCCTTTTGCAGTTGATTTTTCGGATCATAATAGGTAAGAAATGTTTGGAAGATCCTTCATATCAACCTTTGGTTTAAGTTTTGCGCCTTTTTCATTGGCATGCATGCTTATTTCCAAGCGGAGCCAAGCCGGCGACCATTCTTCTCACCGGCAAAGCCTCCTCGCAGGCTAATTCTTTTATTTCACTGACAACTACATGTAACTAATTTGTTAGTCTGGCGAGAATTTCAGGAATGACATAGACAACTTAAGAATTTTTTGCAGACCAAGTGTTATAAGGTTATAGCGTAACTGTTGTAAAAGCCCAAACCCTTTAGAAATGCTAACCTTAGCCTAATTAGGCATAAAACAATATTTAGCCTTAACTGTTGGCACTTCTAAAGGGTTTGGCCTTTTTCAAATGTTACATTATAACCTGAGTCTGCATTTTACACTTCCCCGTCTTTTTGTATTAAAATGAACGCTAACGCGTGGGGGTTTCGCAATTTGACCATTTTGGGTAGCATTTACATTTACTGTAAGAACGGCAGTAAAAACGCTCTTGTGTCTTATTGATTACAATAAAAGGTAATAATAAATTATCTTTTATTGAGATGCATCCAACAGGATTTGCTTCTGGGGTCTAGTGATCACTGCACCAGACTGTATCCTTCAGGGTTGTTGGTTCGATGTCTATCTAGAGTGTTACCATTTAGCAGTCATTCGCCAAGGGCAAGGTGAATATTGGTAAATAAAAACCAAGATGAAGTCGAGGTTTTTATTCACCGATATTTACCGATCCTGCGGTGAATAATTATTGTTTTAATGATGAACTGGTATATGAAATAAATCATACATGAACTGCGGATAGGAAATCAAGTGAAGCTATGATCTTCGCAGTTATGAACACAATTTTTACAATTGTATAGAGAAGCCTGAAAAATTCAGGACTTCAATGGGGTCACAGGTTCAAACACTGTTGAAGTCCTGAATTTTTCAGGCTTCTCTATGCAATTGTAAAAATTGCGTTCATAACTGCGAAGATTAGCTTCACTTGATTTCCTATGCGCAGTTCATGTATGATTTATTTCATATACCAGTTCATCATTGATTCATTCCTCACAGGACCATTGGAACCCACAAATTACCAGCTCCCAACATCAGTGGCTTCATAGCTCAGTTGGTTAGAGTGTCGCACCGGAATCGTGAGGTCACGGGTTCAAACCCTGTTGAAGTCCTGAATTTTTCAGGCTTCTCTACGCAATTGTAAAAATTGCGTTCATAACTGCGAAGATCATAGCTTCACTTGATTTCCTATCCGCAGTTCATGTATGATTTATTTTCATATACCCGTTCATCATTGATTCATTCCTCACGGGGCCATTGGAACCCACAAATGACCAGCTCCCAACGTCAGTGGCTTCATAGCTCAGTTGGTTAGAGTGTCGCACTGGAATCGCGAGGTCACGGGTTCAAACCCCGTTGAAGTCCTGAATTTTTCAGTCTTCTCTACGCAATAGTAAAATTTGCGTTCATAACTGCGAAGATCATAGCTTCACTTGATTCCTATCCACAGTTCATGTATGATTTATTTCATATACCCATTCCCCTGGTGAAAATCTTTGAAGGATCTTTGAAGATCCTTAAAGACTCCTCAAAGATCTTTTTGAGGATCTTTCTAAGGATCTTTTCTCGAATCCTCAAGGATCCTACCTAGGATCCTTAAAGATCCTTAAAGATCTTAGCCTTTCTTGCCAAGATCCTCAAAGATCCTTGCCAAGATCTTCAAGGATCCTTGAGGATCTTCGAAGATCCTGTCCAAGATCCTTGAGGATCTTCAAAGATCCTGTCCAAGATCCTGTGCAAGATCTTCAAGGATTTTTAAAGATCCTGACCAAGATCTTTGAAGATCATCAAAGATCCTTGAGGATGTTGAAGGAACCAACCAAAGATCCTTGGGGATCTTCAAAAACCATATCCAAGATCCTTAAGGATCTTCAAAGATCTGGTGCAAGATCCTTGAGGATCTTCAAAAACCCTTGCCAAGATCATGTGCAAGATCCTTGAGGATGTTTATGTTTAAATATCATTTAGGACTTTACAGGAACTTAGCCAAGATTATTAATTTTATTGTCCACCTTCTAACCCTGAATTGCACTTATTGGACTGCAGTTTGATGTACAAAATTCTTTTATTTAAACACCTGGAAAAAGGAGCTTTCTTTCTGTAAAAGAGAAACTTCAATACATAAAATGCTTCATTTGTCTGTAAACTATTTATGTTATAATGCTAAGTATGATTGAAGTAAAATACCAATGATGAATCATGGGAAATCAATATCTGACTTTATTTGCTAGCATTCTTTATTGAACTGAATGAAAAACAGCCACACACTACGATTCTCACTTGAGTAAGATGCAAGTGAAGTTTGGTAAGGCTTATCACCCTGGCTTGTTAGCCAAAATTGGCACTAACTCCTGGGTCAAAGGGATGGGAAGAATACAATAAAAATCTAACAAACCTGAACAAATGATGCACTGACTATTGTTTTCCACAGACTTGATGTGGATCAAGTTGCCTTTGACAACATTGTTGTTTTAACATTGAAACTCTGTGACAACTTTGCTCACACCTTATTCAACTGACAATCATAGTAGCTTTTGGAGTTATTTGGTCACATGGTTATCCATTAATTAAAAGTCTAGCTGCATACAGTAAACCAATTTCTCAAAATTACCTATAATACGACTTGAATGTATATTAATAATCATAGAAACAATAGAGATAAAATATAGATACTCACACAGTTTTTATCAAGTACTCATTAATATCGAAGATATGGCTGGGAATATTCAAAATATTTTTACAAACAGCCATTTTTATTGAGAAAATGTTTCTTAAAAATAAGACAAAAACCTTAAATTGTAGCCTAGAAAAACAGCGAAAGAGAAACATTAAAAGTACAAGTACATGTACTACAACAATAACGTTTGATTTTACCTAACACATTTGTATTTATTTCATTTTATCTATTTATTACTAATTTTTTTCTTCACTCAGTATTTGGTGCTATTGTCGGCTGAGGCTGCTTTTTGAGAACTTTTTCTGAATATTTTGCAGTTACGCATCCTGAAAGAAAAACAAAGCCATAAGGGCAAATTACTCATATTGATTATCATGAATTCCACATGTACTCGCAAGTCATGCCGTGGAAGTGGAAATAAATGTGTGCCACATAACCTTTAATTTGAAAATTGCTATGAACCTCAGACACGTAGCATTTACAGAGAATCGAAGGGATCCTTTGCCAATCATATAATTTGCAACAACCACTCTTTTGATGTAAACCTTATTACTAGTAAGTAATCTCGTTAAAGGTTCACCTATTTTTTACAGGATTCTAGCAAGTAAGCCGAATTATAATCCTTGCTTGTACATGTCAAATTATTTTGGGACTTGAAGTTTGAAAAGTTCGAATTTCGGCTAACTCAATGTTGTACGCAATTAAAATCTTTTCGAAATAAAACGTTTTGTTCCAGTATTACCATATCATTTTAAATGTGAATGCTTCATTGCCATGCAAATTAAACACACAAAGAATCTTAACCCCGAGAGATTTGAATTGGTTGAGTTAGCCGAATTAGTCTATCGTCATTTTTAAGGACAATAAGTCTTCAACTCAAATATTATCTGCTTATAATTAGCGCCTACCTTTGTACTTGGATTGCTGTATGCATTTCCTCGTTTTGAATCAGTATTTAAAGGGCAAAACAATCATGAATCATAAGATTTATGCTCGTTGATTCAAACTTAGAATAAAACCGCCGAACTGTAAGAGGAGCCATCGTTGGTGACTGCTGACCAAAAGGGAAATGGCTCACTAGTTTCCAGTCTTATCTCTCGCGTGTTATCCAAGATGGCGGAGGATTACAACCCTCCGATTCATCTGACTGTACTTTAAAGAAAAAGTGAGCAAAAATCATAGCAGACTCATCGAATTAACCCTTAAAGGAATGTGAAAAGATACTGATCGAGCCGATTCGTCACTAGAGTCTCTAGATGTGGCCCTGAATTCTGTATTTTAGCCCTGGTATTTGTTTAAAGGATTACGTGCTGACACGAATTCTTTGATATTTCGAGAGTATATTGTTTCATATTGCTTCTGACCCGGCCTGCAGCTATTACAAGTTCATCAAACAAGGTAATCTGTTACTGATATTTCCGACAATCAATGGATTACATCAGAATAAACGTTTTCTTTTTAATTGATTCGTGTACAGCGTGATTATTTTTATGTTCAAAGTTTGGTTCCTTAACGATGCTTGAGGGTACATGTACGTAATACCTCATAGGATCTTTAGGGATTTTATACACTTCACTCCTAAAAAGGTCCGTATAAGATCCTTATCCTTGAAGGATTAAGATCACTCTAAAGATCCTTTTTAGATCCTTGAAAGATCTTCATAGGATCTTTCAAGGATCCTAACGGAGATCCTTTCAAGATCACTTTAAGGTTCCTTTTAAGATCCGTGAAGGATCCTAATAAAGTTCCTTTCAAGATTACTGTAAGGATCCTTTTAAGATCCTTGAAGGATCCTCATAGGATCTTTCAAGGATCGTAACAAAGATCCTTTCAAGATCACTTTAAGGATCCTTTTAAGATCCTTGAAGGATCCTCATAGGATCGTTAAGGATCCCGATAAAGATCTTTTCAAGATACCTCTGAAGATTCTTTTAGGATCCTTAAAGGATCCTCATACAATCCTTGAGGATCTTTCGAGGATCCTTTTAAGGTTTCTTTCAAGATCACTATAAGGATCCTTCAAAGATCCTCAAAAGATCCTAGTATGATCTTTAAGGATCCTGTCAAAGATTTTATTAAGATCCTTTCAAGGATCCTTTTAAGATCCTTGTAAGATCCTCAGTCACTCTTTGAGGATCTTCAAGGATCCTTTTGAGGATCTTTCCAAGATTTTGTGTGTGGATCTTGGTAAGATCTTTGCAAGATCCTGATAATTTCCTCAAGGATCTTGATGAAGTATCCCAAGAGTCCTCAATGGTCGAAAATCTTTGAAGATCCTTTAAAGATCCTTCAAGGATCCTGTGAAGATCTTCATCTTTAAAGATCTTTGTCAGGTCTTTGAAGATCTTTGAAGATCTTTAAAGATCCTTTAAGGATTTTCACCAGGGTCATCAATGATTCATTCCTCATAGGACCATTGGAACCCACAAATGACCAGCTCCCAACGTCAGTGGCTTCACAGCTCAGTTGGTTAGAGTGTCGCACTGGAATCGCGAGGTCACGGGTTCAAACCCCGTTGAAGTCCTGAATTTTTTAGGCTTCTCTACGCAATTGTAAAAATTGCGTTCATAACTGCGAAGATCATAGCTTCACTTAACTATTGTTTTGGTGTAATTTAAATTTTTAAATCCCTGGGAATGAGGTTGCAGAGGTTGTTAGTATAATTACATAGGTGATTATTTGAAAAATATGCATTTTTTTTCAAAACGTTATTTCCTCCTCAGTCACCTTGACAAAACGGCTTTGCAGCCATTAAAAAAAAAAAAAACGATTAGTAGGTGGTTATTGTGCAATAATCACCTCATGAGCAACAATTTTTAATAATCCCCTAATTGTAATTATACTAAAGTTAGTTATTGTTTCTTTACAGAAGACACTTTTCTCCACACTGTCTGGTGCATTGCTTGAAATTAACGCTCGTCCAGTCGTCTCAGATGACCAGAAAGTTTACCGGGCGACTAGGTTTTGGTAAAATGAAAAGGTTGGTTACCCAAAGAAAAAACAATGGACAACCCAGCCAAAAATAGAAAATATAAATTTTACATGTACATAATTAGCCCCTGACTCGCTCGGCGGTTTTTTGTTGTCAATGTCTGATAGTTCTAATTAAGTTAGATGAAGTTAATATTAATTTGCCACAGTTGAGCATTTTCCTGTGTTTTGAATACCTGTGGCTTTTACAGAAAATTTCCAGATAGGAAAATTCACACAAGCTGGCGATGGCCTTCGAAGACCCCACTTTGAAGATGCTAAAACTTAAACCCAGATGTCCACACACACACACACAAAAACACAGGTGCACACTGAGAACTATGGGATACTCAAGCTCCAACGCCAGGGGATTACATCTTACAGTGTGAATTTAATCGTATGGGGCCAACCAAATTTACGTGTTTAGTTGCCTGGCTTAATTTTGAGCACTGCTCAGGTGTACAAACAGCATTATAAATCTTACTTTCCCCCTTTTATATTTGCAACAGGTCAAGGTTACTTTAACTCCAAATCTAAATACATTATGTTAAAATAGTTATCAGTCAGAACAATATTGATCAGTTATACATATAACTAAACAGATGGCTTATGATGGACATAATTAAAACATGTTGATGTGGAGTTTGGGTCATCCAAATAGTAAAGCTTATCGGGTGCATGACCCAAGAGAAGAAATAAATGCACATGGGACTACAAGAAATAAACCTAGATTGTACTTTTGCAAATTACAAATAATTAATTTGGTACTGTGGAACAAATAGTGTATTTACACCCTTTGTGGTAATCCTGCTCTGACCACTAAATGGTCTTCATGGCCACTTCAACTTTAAATTCCCATCTCTCACCATGCCTCTCTCAACACTGCTCATTGCTCCTGTCATTAACTTTTAGGGAGAAGGATGATGCAGTGATGAGAGCACAATGTGGCCTGGGTTCAATTCTCGAAATTGCCGTCATACAGTATGTGGGTTGAGTTTGTTGGTTCTCTACTCTTCTCTGAGAGGTTTTTTTTTCCAGGTACTGCTCCAGTTTTCCCCTCTTCTCAAAAACAAACCTATAATTTGATTTCTTTACAGTGTCCCAGTGCTACATGTAAATACAGTTGACACTCAAATCAATCAGAGCACGAGAATTGCATTATCCGAGGTTGAGAATTTAATAACAATAATTATTCTATGAGAGTGTGCTGGATATGAAGTGATACATTAACCAACAAGGTGCATAGTGCTGAGTCTGTAATAATCACTTTATATCCAGCAAGTCCAAGTAAAATAATTGTTTTTTTAAATACTCCATGATCAACAACTCTTCCATGTTGATTTTATTTTGCTTTTGTCGGCCATTATTTCTCAGAGCTGTTTTCGGCTCACTTCATTGCTGACACGTTCCTTGACCATATTTGGTACAGCAGGTATATGAACTGATAGCCTGTGTTCGGTGAGCCATTGAAAATGCTGGAAATTCGATATCCATAGTTCAATTTTCAATAATATGTTTTATTCATTATTGCTTTATTAACTTGCCGAATCTGATATTCAAATGGCAATCAGCATTTGAGTTGATGTAGTATTGTGATTCAATGAGTTTGATCCACCTTTGGGGTGCCAACTGCATCCCAAAACATGATTCGCAGCTGTGAAATGCAAAATTGTGGGTTTAATTATGAATGTCAGTCAATGTGCATTGTTATGAAAGTTGCTGAATGTTTCTCTGTAGGTTTGGCATCATAAACTTCAGTCATTGCTATTGAGTATGAAATAAGATGTTTTAGTATATACTAAAACAGTGGATAGCATTGAAGGCATCCTCTGACTAGGTACTCGAACTCCGAATATCTTTGCTATTCACCTCTGAGCATGTCGCAAAGGATTTGTGCCCGAAAATATTGTAATCATTCCAGGAACAAATGAGTTAAAATCACATATCGTTTTGTGCTGCTGTGTATTATCTCACTGTTTTAGTATATGTACTAAAATGTTGTCAGTGGCTGGAGGTGGATATTTAGCTTGCTGCTTCATGGCTCGGTAAATATCCACCACTAACCCCAGGGGAGGGGGTTCTTTAGGAATTTCTGGGTGGGGATGTGACTCTGGAACCCTGGAGCCTATACCAGAGCTAGTTCAGCTGAATTTTGCTACCCTATATTAGAGTAAACTCACCGAATCCTCCCTATAGATCCTAGAGTAGCTCACAAGTAATGAATGGTAAAATCCGAGACTCGCCCAGACGTCGAGACCCTTGTTTGGAAAAAACCGAGACCAAAACATATGCAAGACTTCACACCAAAATAAATGCAATATAAACGAGCCTTTGAAACTCTTCCCAAAGGCTGTCAAGATTTCGAGATCGGATGAAAAGTTTGTTTGTGCCAAGGTTTTGGAAGTACCATTTGCTACACCTTCCCAAGAAAGGCCTAATATTTGACACGAGTTTTTGATTTTCAACCCCATATTCAAACTGGTCGCATTGCAGGATACGTGCTGAGCAATGCCAAGCACGCACGTACGCATTATCAAGAACAATAAATTGTTCATTTTAACCCGACTTTTAACAGTTAATATCCAGTAGTCTTTTATGATAGCCAGATATCGACACTGTTGAGGGTGAGTTGCGTACATTTAAACTTTGCTGAATTGATTAATTATTTGTTTCTTTCAAGCTGATGGCTCAGTCTTCAAAAGATAGCAGAAAGACTGAAGCAGGGAGATCTTTCAAATGTGAGGAGTGTGGAAAATGTTATCAACATCAGTGGAGTCTTCTTAGGCATAAGAAGATTAAGAAAGAGGGCAAAGCTTTCTCGTGCAACATCTGTGAAAAGAGATTTACCCTATAAACAAAATCTCAAACTGCATAAAGTGGTACACAGTGGGGAGAAGCCTTTCAAGTGTGGTCATTGTGATATGAGTTTTACCAAGAAACAAATTTTGTTGGGACGCATCGGCACTTATACAGGAGCAAAGCCGTATCAGTGTAGCTATTGTTTCAAGGAGTTTGGGAAGGCCACACATCAGAGTACACACAAGGGAACGTCCTTACGAGTGTGACCATTGCGGTAGTAGATTTGCTTCGTCAGGGACGTTGAAGGATCATTATCAAAAGCATACAGGTGAAAGGCCTTATGAATGCAAAGTATGTGGTTAAAGCGGTTTAAGTATAGTGGATCTAATTTATCGCTGCACATATGAGGATACACACTGGTGAGTGTCCATTTGAATGCAACGTGTGTGGAAAGTGTTTCAACCACAGTGGAGGTCTCTCTTGCCACAAAAAAATACATTTAAAGGGAAAGCAATTTGAATGCAGCCAGTATGGCAAGGTTTATAAGCATATTGGACATCTGCAGCCCCACGAAAAGTCTCATGCAACTGAAACAGTGCCGGTGGGTAGCAAGTCTGGAAGACTTTTAAGATCATTGCGTGTTTTTGGTGGATTCCGTAAGACAAGTGTTCTTAAAATGATAATAGTTATTATTAACATAACATTATGTTAATTGCTTGACTCCCGAGTGACCTTTATATACATATATGTTATGACAGCCAGCTTTGATTCTGGAGATGTACATGTAATACCTAACATGACCAACATTATCTTGGGTGGGGCATTGGTAATGAACATTGCTGGCCTCATTTCAGGTTATGGTCCTAAGAGTCGAAAGCTGGGAGAAGTGTCAACTCTTTTTGTCCAGGGTTGGAGATATGTCCAGGTTTGACCCTAATTAGATGCACGGGGATTTCAATAAGCGTCACGAAGTGTCCCCTTGCTCTTCTAGCAAACTTCAACATCACTTGTGTCTCAGAATACAGACAATTTATGTCACAAAGTGTCCCCCAAATGCTGCTCTTTAAGTGAAGATTAACTGCTGCATTTACCCAAAGCTAAAAATAACGCTAACCTTTACCCTTACCGTATTGTTGAAAATAGGTAGCAAATGTTTAGACTTAAAGGGACACTTTGTGTTGGATGTCAAAATTGGGCGTGCATCTAATTAGGGTCAAACCTGGACATAAGTGGAGGGTTGGAGATGTGGATTTCCTAGAAACTCCTAGCATTTAAAAGCAAGGGTTGCATTTCTGATGCATAGAAAGTTTGGTGCCTTGTTAATTGGGTGTTTAATGTTTGATTAGTGTAATTGAAAACTAGTATACCCCAAGGATATGACATTTTATGTGGATATTGTTGTTTCTATGTGCGTAAAGCCTCAGCCAGGTTTTCACAAGCACTGAGGCTGCACTCCAAAATTGTGGCATTGTACCAATATTTGGAGTGCCGGGTACACCTTCGGAAATGTGTTCGGCACTCCTATAATTTCTGGCACAGGTGCCTAATATGTCATTTTTTCTGTTTACACATGAAAAATTTACCGTGCTGTGCCCGAAAACATATGGTCCCGAGATTTTGGGGTGCCGTGCCGGATTAAGTGAGCTTAAGGTGGATCAAACCAAGAGGCCTTTCAAGAGACCTTCTTATTAGAAGGATTGACACCACAACACTTTATCACGTAGCAGCAATGTTATGGTACCATGTGAAACATCAGTTATTGCTAAACAAGATGGTCATTTTTGTGATGTACCAAGTTATCATGGCAACAAGAAAACCTTGTAAAAAGCACCCTATATTTTGGCTTTAGTTACTCATATCTGAAAAACTGGAAAGTTTAAAAAAATTATGTGGAGCGGATTCAGAGCTACCTTAAATTTTAAATTATTTAAGGTGGCTGTAAATCCGCTCCACACATTTGTTTTAAACTTTGCATAAAGTTTCATTCTTGCACGCTGATTACATTTCAGAAATAAAAAATGGGGGTCACCGAGTTCGTTTTAGAGATAATTGAGCAGCTATAACCAAAATAAAGGGTGTTTTTGCAGGGCTTTCCTGTTGCCACGGTAAATTTTTACGTCACAAAAATGACCGAATCTTTTTCAGCAATAATTGGTGTTTGATGCGGTACCAAATCATTGCTGTTAAGTGATGAAGTGTTGTCAGTAGTGTCAATCCTTCTAATAAGAACGTTTTTTTTTCAAGTGTTGAAACTTGTTTGAGCCACCTTAAGAGGTTGATCATTGCTCTTCATTGTGTTTTGGGTCCTGCTCAAAGCTAGGCTCCATGAAGTTCATGTAATTCATTCTGGTCCCTGCACAGTGCATTCTGGTCAAAAGTGCGATGTATTATGGTTAATAGCTAGCAAAGCCAAAAACATCGGAATTGAGCATAAAGCCCTGGTCAAACGGACTCGCAAGTAGTCGCAAGTAGTCGCAAGTAGTCGCAAGTAGCCACAAGTTGAACTTGTGTAGAGACTTGCGTTGGGTGGCCAAATGGACTCGCAAGTTCCCTCGCAAGTACACGCAAGTCGCAAAAAAAAAAAAAAAGTTTTTAGTCTGATTGGTCAACCAACTTGCGTTGACTTGGGTTGGATGGCCAAACGGTGAAAAACTTGCGTCGACTTGCGGGAAAATTTGATCTCGACCAAAGTGAGCGCAAGTCATCGCAAGTCAACGCAAGTGCACGCAAGGCCTGGCCAAACGGAGTCGCAAGTAGACGCAATTTGTGAACTTGCATCTATTCGCGAGTCCGTTTGACCAGGGCTTAAATTAGCCTTAATTAAATTCGGACTTAATTTTGTTCCTGTTTGTCGCTCGTTCCGCCACATTAAAATGCCGGTTTTGGAATGAAAAGGAGCTTGGGGATACTAGTTTCAATTTCAATAAATTAAAAAAAAAAAAAAAATTGGGCCTGTCACAAGAGATTATATAGGAGGTTTCATTTAACCTTATAGTAGGATTTAAAAAAAAAAAATTAGATAATCAAAAACAATAGGCAAACTGCGGTGATTAACACATTACAACGCATTTTAACTTGACGTTTCGTAAGTGCAACATACATCTTCAGAAGTAACGGTTGAACAAACTATATATGTGTAAAACTTTGAGAGACACTAGTAACTAGATTAAGAACTATGCTCTTAACAAATAAATGTAATATAAGCAGTGGTAATTAACTGGCTTTTTTAGTTGGTTCAGTAATAAAGCCACAGTTTCTCACTGCCAACGTTTTCGTTTACGTTGTTTTAAGATCACGTATTAGTAAGGTTAACAAATCGAAAGTGGTTCAGCGTTGTCTGTACTCTTATCGACAACGGTATTCGTCATCACAGTGGTCAAAATGTTGTGGACTCGCGAGGCGCAGCCGTGACCAAAATCATGACCAAAGAAAGAGCAAGCGTTGTCTATAACTTTCTCGCAATATGATTGGTTTATTTCTCAAAATGAGCGTTCCTGATTGGCTATTACACTGCGTGACAAAATGACGCAAGCATGACGCGTACAGCGTTGTCTAGACTCTCATCGACAACGGCAAATTAGCCAATCAGATTGCGAGATTACAGGCAATTGTGGTAATTTTTTTGTTTTGTTTTGGAGTTAATAATGTTTGCTTGTATTTACGGCACCTTTATAGTAAGATATAAATTCTCGAAATGTTGGCATTTTCAAGAAATTTTCAGTGCGTTCCATAACACTCTAGTTTTCCTAGCGTATGATATCCTTCTTCATTAGGGCTTCCAGTGTCTCCGAATCTCAGCTGAATGACAGGTAAGTGAGACTTGTTGGTTAAAATACCGCTGTCTTTGCGCCATTCAAAATCGTTCTTATCGCAGTTGCAAGGCTTAATGGGATCAGCACATGTTTCCGTCACTGAGCACGCGCAACCGGGAGTGGCTGAACTCGTTTCATCCCAATACATCATATTTTCTCCATCGCGGGATACCCACCAAGCGTAGGGGACTTGATTATTAGAGATGCCATTGAGAATAGAATGCTTGCATTTGTATTCTACGGACTGTTGACATTCCATGGAATGTTCGATCAACCCTTTGATTTGAGCGAGGCTAACGTTGTAATAATTGATGTCTCGTTTGTAGCTTCCCCTTTGTTCAAAACCTTTGACCAAGGTTGTCTTCTCACTATCATGACTGACAGCTGTCACTCCAGCGCCTTCCTTGTCAGTCATGTTACAGTAAACGCTAAATGGAGCCTGGCCTTTTTCCCCATCTGGATCTATGACGTAAAAACCACTGACGTCACATACAGTTTGTTTAATTATTGTACAAGTTTCGGGAAACTTTGCGAAAACTGTCGTATTCCACTGAAGTGAATCTTTCATCCAACAAGAAAAACTTCCGGTGTGCTCCTCGACAAGATATGGAATAAACAATGTATTTGACGTTTCGACCGATGCTTCCGCGGGCAACGAGGCTGAATCATTGAACATCCACGTCAACCCTGCACGTGGGTCATCAGGAATTGGACAGGAGAGTCTCAATCCTTGACCAACGTACAAATCCGCAAATTCAACGGGATCGGAAACAATAACCAGAGAACAAAACACTTTTAGCTCCACTGATGAAGCCAACGTCGTAAAGGCGTTACTTGCAGTGCATAAATAAGAGCCACTGTCTTCTACCTCGACAGTAGGTATGAGCAGTGTGCCGTCACTGTCAACAGAGCTTGATGTTGGAAGATGTCTTCGAGATTTTGTCCAAGTAACCGTTGGGGTATCTTCGCCGGTTGCGTTACACAAGAAGTTCACCCTGCTTCCTGTTTGAGTTATATTCATTTTGGGGTTAGCATCTACCCAGAGTGCGACTGAAAATAAAAAAGGAAAACAAGTGAAACTGAGCTGTTTGAATTTTTTTGATCTTTTAGAGTTAAGGCAGAATTTTGGGTAAACTTGCCGTTTGTTAGTAAAATAAATTGAGGAAAGGTGAAATTACCTATGGCAATAAACACAAACTCTCCACTATAATGGTGATGGATTTATACACACAGCACATATCACATACAGTCTAATGGCGGTTTACGATTCTTTCTCTGGGGTGAGATCGGACTTCAGCATGTAAAGGCGCCTCTGGTAGCCGATAACAATCCAAATTTGATTTCACCCACCCAACTCACTTACGCATGTGAAAGGAGTACAGACCATAACCCGGGGGTCTCCTCCTACTCTTCAAGACAGTGTTTTTGGATTCTTAAACGTCTCAAAATATGCAAAAATCCTCATCTTTTCTGTTCTGTAAAGGTGAAAAGCACCAAGCTCTCCATACACATCAGGGAGGGCAGGCGGATACTAGACGTTCTGTTCGAAAATCAGGGCTTGAACCAGAAATATTTAAAGGGTAGTGTCATGGGAATTATCCCTTTTATTTTGACCATAAATTTACTAAGGTGTGCTACTAGTACAGACTCCGATAAGCATTGGTTTCGTCTTTTTCATTCTTAAATTGCTTGTGGATCACCGCAGTGAGATAAAAAATTTATCAAATGTTAGAAGCAAAATGAGCCACACTAAATTATTACGGAATTTTTCTAAGATGCAAGGAGAGTACTTGAAAACGTCGGCCCGACGTTTTCAAATTGGCATTCGTTTCAGTAATCTTGGCTACGCGTAACCAAGAACACTTAAGAATGGTTCCTGTGAGCTAAAATAGCCGTTTTGAAGAAACTTTGGCCATTACTTTTTGTTTGCCATCGGTAAAAAGTCTCCTTTGCTTTCCAGATTTTTACTACAATACCGTCATGACACAGCCCGTTTAAATTGCCGGTCGATGAATAATGAAATTGATGTAGTTTGGCAATCAATTCTAAAATTTAGAAGGAGCAGCGTGGCGAAGTGAAAGTTGCAACTTGGAGCTCACAATGTTTGAAATACTGGTGTTTGTTTGCCTTCCACCAGTTGAGATTCTTAAAGGAACATCCACTCCGACTAATAAATAATTTTAAACAGGACAAAATAATGTTTGCAATCAAATTTGATCGACAATTTTCTTCATTAAAGTGTTTGTATCAAAAAAAGTGAATTGTAGAATCCAGGGCTGTCAACTCTCCCGCGAGACTCCAGATTTTGGACCGAATCTCCCGATCTCAAGATTACGATCTGAAATCTCCCGATTAAACACCGAAGTTTGTCATTTCTTGTGAAAGACCACTTTACATTTTGTTTTATCATCGATAATAACAAAATTCAAACGTTCAGTTTCTCCTAAACTCTCATAAATTCGGATAAACCGTTCTTGCAAGCGTTTGTTAAGGTGATTCCTCAGTATTGCATTGCGCATCCCTACTGCGCACGATTTTTGCGTCATTAGCGCGCGCAAATTAGCGCGTGCACGTACACAGTGAAAGAAATTTCCCTCAAGCTAAGCTCGATAGCGAAATAAATGCTCATTTTCTTTTAAACGAGCATGGTGACCTGTATTTTTTATTGCATAATAATAGTGTGCATATTGTGCCCCTTAATTTAAAAGAAAACTAAAAAAATTTATCGGAAGCAAAAAAAGATCTAGGCGAAAGCGTGCAGGAACCCGTTACTCTGTGATGCAAATTATGACCGCAAAAATAACGACTCTACGAACGCTTTACGTCCACGTCGTTTCAAATAGTGTTATGTTTCCACAAATTTTATATAATATTGTTCTATATGCTCGACATTTTCTACCTGTTAAGTTTTTTTCCGAGTATTACTTTTATAAACTACCTATCGAGCTACCGCAAAATGTAACGTGGACCGATGAATAATGCGCCTAAATAGCACGAGTACAAGCATAAATTGGGTAAGATTGGCCCATCATATCTCTTAAGCGAGAATGGTGACCTATCATTTTTATTGTTTTTTTCGAAACAGTGCTTGGTAGAGAACATTCAGGGAAAGTTTTAAAAAAATTCATCGGGAACTTTAATTTCTGAGGAATCACCTTAATTTGAGCAATGTGATTGGTCTGAAATAAACCAGATGTTGCAATGCCAGTTACAACTTTTTCGCGCGTTTTTCGACTTTTGCCTAGGTTATGTGACAGTGTACTTTCTTTTGTCCTACAGAACGCAATATGACGTCATCTATCATCCCATCCCTATCAATCGTCAATATTTGAAGAAGTTAGGGGTTGACAGCCCTGAGAATCACTTATTGTTGAAACAATAGGGCAACCCCGACACGCCAGTTATTAGGGAGCTTCAGCACGCGTATTTTTCAGACGCGGACGGCAACCGGAAGAGAACATTTCGCGTGCCAGGAAGGTGGTAAAGATTATGATATGTGGTTTAAAGTTATTTTCTTGTTTTAGTGGAGGTTCCCTTTAAACGGTACATAGCTTGTAGCAGGACCATAATTATGACTACTTGATTTCAATTAACATGTCAGGTCACTCTCTCTAAATATAAAGTATTATTATATATTAGTTAATTTTATTGGTAAACTGAAATTCTTTGAATATTTAAGGAGGCTCGAAATAGTTTCCCCTTTTTTCAAACAAATAAACATATTCTGTCCATAGATACAGTTAGGGTAATAATATCAAGACGAAATTTGGCCAGGGTATTAATTACCCATAATAGATTTCTCAAATTATAGTTTCCTCCAAAATAACGTTACCATGGCAACGATATTAGGCATTTCTTTGAGCCTTAAAAGCAACATATGTTGTCTTTTTTGAAGAAAAGAGACGGTGAAATTTCCCCATTCAGCGTTACCAGATAATGTTAGAAATACTCTCTAAAATATGTAAAATTCAACAAAATCTGTAGGTCAGTTTTTCACGAACATCAATTTTTTTGAAATGTGTCTCTAACTTTTTTTTTTCACCTACAGAATTTTTTTAAATTTGAAAGACAAACGTTTTAAATTAATGTAAGCTTACATGCAAAAAATGAAAAAAATCACCTTCCGGAAACAGAGATATAAACGAGTAAAGTTGCAAAATCAGGAAAAATGAGGGGGTTACAAGATCAGCATTTACGCATGCGTCACCCGCTCATTCGAGTCCTCGCGCGAGTAGAGCTACAGGCCAGCACAAACGGATTTAAGTGACCATTAAACCTTTTGCGTATAATTTTCGTAGTTCTCGTCAATAGGAGATGTCTATTCATGTTCCATATATAAAGGAATTAGGAGAAAGGTGAGCGAAATTAGCGGTATTTGTTTATTTCTGGTGACCCATTTGAATCATAAGCTGACGCGAGCAGCTGACGAATTGTGTGTCTTACGCGCGCGCGGTCAGCTGAAAACCCTTTCGAGCCTCCTTAATCCTACCTTTTTCGCAGTCGCTACCATAGTAACCGGCTTTACAAAGGCAGCGAAATCCTCGTTGGGAGAATCCACTGTGGCAAGTCAAGGTATTCTCTGGGTGACAGGTGTTAGTCGAGCAGAAGTTCTGTTCGTAGGAATTAAAAGCGAGTCGATTAGAGCGGTTTTCAACTTAGTGTCGAAAGTAATTACCGCATTGCATTGGTTTTGCATTACTTCACTCAGTGACTGGTGCAAAGTTCTCGCGCCATTTTGTCAACCAATCAGAAGTGAAACCAAAACCAACCGTGGCTTGCGCAAGCACATTTTCCCGCGCTTTGTTTCGGCTACGTGTAATTACTTTGAGTTTTGATTGGTTTACTGGATTGTTTCCGTCCTTTTTGATTGGCCAAAGTAATTACTTTGGTTTCGGTTTTACGACACTCGATTGAAACTCGCTCTAGAAACTAACAACATTCGTCCCCCTATTAAGAGGTTTTTACTCACTTATTTCATAAGATATACTTCATACTTAGATTCACTTAAAGAGAAGCCTGAAAGCAACTCAAAATTGGTCGACATGCACTTTTTAATCGCAAGACGTCATTGAAAAAGCAATGTACAAAAAAAGGGATATAGCTTAAACTAGCCTTAAAATAATATCAAAGAAGTCTATGACGGTCCAATGAAACTGATGGAGCAGGTTTGTGAAAGATTCGTGGGAGGGGTGGGCGAGGGCGCTCACCGGAAGCCAAACTAAATACATACACCTATTGAGATTTCAAATTCCCAAAACGTCCTTTGCGATGGAATATTCACTCTATTTTTTGTCCTATTTAATTTTAGAAACGTCCAAATGAGCAAAACATTGGCTCTCACTTTACTTCCTGCTAAGCATTCAAATATAGTTTTCACGGACAAGCTCCTTGACAAGTCGTTCACATTAGTGGCCCACCGCTTCTGTCTCGCTAAGTGGATTAATTCGCTTTTCGAACACAGGCCCGAGCTGATAAAAGTCTCGCAGCACATTACTTCGCAAAGCGCGATCCTAAAGAAACGATTTCTAAAAAGGCCAAGCGATTGAAAAATTTTGCCACACACTACGAACCAATGACTTGGAGCTGTAAATCTGATAAGTTATTGTTTTGATAGGTCAGCTATAATTAAATCGGTTTTTCCTTAGCCTAACGCATGTGTGATGTCTCCGACTATTTCACAGTTGCATAAATTTACTTTTAAATTGAGGTGTGACATGGAGGAAAAAGAAAACGAAAAATAATACTTGATCACTCCCTTTCTTAATTAAGCTCCTGGCAAACTGATTTTACGCTTTACCAGCGAAATTTTCCGCACCGAAAATTGGGGGGATTGCGCCCCTAAATTTTGTTTATTTATTTTTTGGTAGGGGAATGGTAAAAGGGAAGGGGTGGGGGGGGGGGGGGGGGGCGAATTGCGTGTTTCCGTTTTACCTGTATTGTGGCACCGTAGACCCACCCCTCCCAACTGACAAGATCCTGAGGATGCGTGTGATGATCTGAATCACTCATTTCGCATGCGTATTTGCCATCCTGCAACGACCCGATGTTGAAAGACACGCAATCCGCTTCCATGTAACAGTTCACTCTGCACAGACTTTCTACTTCAACTGCCAAGTTTCTGATAACATGACCTACAAGGGCGAATCCTTCAATTGGCTCGGAAAGGTGAAACGTACGACAGAGATCTACGGACAACATTAAAGACACAAGTTAGACTGTGAAAAGTGCGCGAAGCTCAAAAGCAGCGCTGCTTCATTGTTATACGCTCTCGTTGCCTTCAAAACCCTAAATTTGGTTTTTAGACACGCACGGGAGACTCGAGAAATGTACTAGAAATTTGTGCTGCACGTGCAGCACGATATTTTTCCCAATTAATTTAATAAAACTAATCTACTGTATTCTAGCGCTGTGAAAGTCCCTACTGGGACTTAAGGCCGGTACACACGAGGGAGTTTGCTCCCGCAGCACGCTCTTGCAACACGCTCCCGGAGCAAAGCTCCCTCGTCTGCACCAACGATTTCTAGCGAAAAAATATGTTGCGCAGCAAAACTTTTGCTCCCGAGTTTTGCTCCCTCATATCAAACTGGTTTGATATGAGGGAGCAAGCACCAGGGGCAAATCTGTTGCACGGGTCTGTTTCAGGAGCAAGCTCCCTCGTGTGTACTGAAATTTGCTTGCCGTGACATGACGTGTCTCCAGTTGGCCAATCAAATTGGCTTATTTTTTTCATCCACAACAGTTCCCATGCCCCAATCGGGTTGTTTCATCATTCAGCTCTCTCGTCGTGTCCTTCGTGTGTACTGGTTGGGATACTTACCCGGGAGCGTGTGTCGGGAACGTGTTTCAGGAGCAAGCTCCCTCGTGTGTGCCGGCCTTTAAGCAAGTACAACGGCGACAGCTACGAGAAGGCCACAAATTTGCATATTTAGTGGGCAACAACAATCGCTTTGCGCGCCCTGCACGTGCGTTTTACATTTTGATACATTTCTCTGCCGTTCTCGTCTTGGCCATGACGTAAAATGATCAAATTTGAGGTCATGTGGATGACGCAAGCAAATTACGATGAATTTTCAATTTTCTCTCTGAATAATCACACCGTTTTCATCATTTTTACTCTTGGATTGTGTATACACACGTTCCAAGCTTGACGACATGGAGTAATCGCAAGATTATTACATTAACGAGAAATAATATTCTTAGATGACGTTGTCGTAATCGTCGTCGTCGTAGTCCTTGCTTCAGGTCCCAAAACACTTTATTCCAAAATGGCCGTCATTTAAATATTGCTTTGTTTTTATTCAAATTAGCTCTTGATACCTCGTTCTTAAGCTTAAAATTCAAAAGAATATTTTATCTTGAACGAGGCAACAAGGGCCAATTTGTATGCGCATAAATCAGCAGCCATTTTGGAATAAGGTGTATTGTCATTACAAATACGCGTGTACTAAGCAAATGCACAAAAAAATTCACGTTTTAAGGGCTTGTGATGTGTAAGGCATGAACATACAAACACGAATCTTTCATTCTATATTTGTTTGGCGACCAAACAACATCAAACATTGTTTGGTGACCAAAAACCGTTTGGCCACCTTGTTTTGGGCTGTTTGATCGTTTTTGGTCGTGTTTGATAAAATTTGAAGGTCATCAAACATTCGATCAAACACCTTAAAACATTTCTCTTGTTCTCGTGTTTGATGGACGAAGTTTTGTTCGTTTGGACAGCAGCACATGTTTTGCGCGCGCATGCGTACCACGCTTGCTCAGCTACGTGTTGTTTACGTATTTGTGACCGATAGTTCTTTGCTGGTGGAGTTGGATCTGAGTTAGAGTCAAACATGTTTAACCGTTTGACCACTCACTTCAAAATAGGCATGTTTGGTCACCAAACAATAATGTTTCATGTTGTTTGGTCAACAAATATTTCCCGTTTGGCCAGGCCCTAATAAGCAAAATCGATAGATCACACGAATCTTCAGAAAATCAATAATTTGATTTTATTCGCCAAAGTGCACATATATTTTAAATTATAGAATAATAAGAAATTGTTCTTGTTTAGAGGTGGTCTAACTGACAAAGTTTAGGCTAACATGCAGGTTCTTACTCGCGGGGTTTTACTGTATTGAACTTTCAACAAAATAGTCGCCGCTTGAAGGTCTGCATGGAAGATGACCTTGTCTTATAAGAATGAATGTTAGTTTCAAATTGATTGCATTTCAGTTATCTTTCCTCTTTTCCTAGCAATGTTATACTTGTGCACGGAAAACTTAAGTACTTAACCATAGTAAAGGTATAGTAATGGTAGTATTTCGTAAAAAAAAGAGCTTTGCACTGAACTAGCGAAATGAAACGCGGCCATCTCGCTGACCGCTGATCGACGTTTGATGTATCAGGTAATTTTTCAAAAGGGGAGACTACTCAGAGTAAGAGAATTTGTATCCTTTTATGACCTTCAATTCGTTTCCCGTTTCACTTAACTTGAACAACGAGATGTTAGAATTCTCTTAATTCTCTCTAATGCCAGCATCAGACATGCAATTTGTAGATTGTAAATGAAAATTTAGAACTTCAAGATTGAAATTTTAATTAAGCGAAAATGCAAAGCATGCAGCTTAAACTAATGAAACAACGAGGCCCGCGTAAACCTAAAAATTGAAGTAGTGAAGAAGACAAGAGCAAAAATGATCGATGCTAAAGATGAAAAAACGTTTTTAATGGACAACACATCTCATCACATTGCCTTTCATTTTGCAAACGGATAGAATTATTTTGCGCGCACGGCAAGCACATGCTTTTGTTTCGATGGTACGTTTATCATGGTCCGCCCTTGCCTAGCGGTTTTTGAATCATTTCCTAATGTTACCTTGACAACCGTAGAGTTCCACCCTCATAGATATATGATTATTCCATGCAGTGGGCTGGAAACGGATGAAACGTGCTCTTATTGGTGGGTTCAGCTCATTATAGACAACAGAATGCGAATCTGCATTGCCGACAAATTCCTGGGGAAAAACAAAAACAAAAACAAAAAACGGACTTTGAGCCTTGCGGGCTCCAGGATTCAAGCAATACAGTACTTGAGGGAGTTGATCAACTCAGTGTATCTTTGTCGTTTGGGATAGACTCTTTATATTAAAAAGCTTCACTTTCCAGAAAGGTTAAATTAAGAAGCGAAAATGAAGCAACTTCAAGCAAGCGATGAAAACTCTATGAGCGCGAGCGTGCTTTGTAAATTTTTGGAGGACTCGCATTATGTACCCGAGGCGTGCGTACCAGCTCTTTAGATCTTAAGTTGCACGTTAAATCCTCCACGAAGAGTTCTTAAGCGATTGAAAGCGCTTGATGATTTAATTTATGCTTCTCCCACATCTGTTCTACAAACTCCTTTCGATATAGGTACCCTTGAAGCCCTCAACAAATCGAGTTAGATGTATGACTTTTCTTAATTAATATGCAAAATTCATTCATTAACCTGGCTGATGGTTTGTCCATTTTTGCTGTAGTTTTGGAAACTCCCTCCATCTGCACTGTAGCTATACTGCAGCTTGTACATTTTAACCCATTGATTCACACCATCTCGGCCTTGAGTTGCTACCATTTTCACTGTGACGGTTTCAATGCCCACATCGATTTGAAACCACTGATTCATATTGTTTGATTTAGCTGCCCACGCGCCCCCGTCCAGTGGATCTGGAACCGAGGCTTTAAGGTGTAGTCTTCCTCGCGCGGGGTTGTAGCGATCGTGGTAAGACGAAGAAGCAGTAACTTGCTTGTCAGTGATGACTCCATTTTCCATTCCCAGAGGCTCTTTACAGTCTGAAGGTGAAACCAAGAGAAGTAAGGAATAGAGAGAGAGCCAATCAAGGAGCGATCTTTCCGATTACGTCACATTTGCATAAGTTAACTCTTTGAATTGACGCGGGAGATAGCAATTTGAAAATGACCATATCTTGAAAACTATCATTCAAATTAGGGGGATTCATTGATAAGAGTTCTCTTAGCCATAAGCTGCTGTCATTTGACAAAGAACCAGTTCGCTTAAATAGTCAAGAAAAGTAGGTTGGACATGTCGACTTTTCAGCCTCTGAATCGTGTTCTGGTTATTCCATCTGTTCTGAGACGCTTCCCGCCACGTGTTTTCCTGCTCAACTGGCTCGTGATTTTTCGCGATCGAGGCAAAGACGCATGTTGCTAAATATCTTAGAAGGATACTTCCATGAGACGTCATCGACAGGAAGTGGACATAAAAATAAATGATTTATTGGTTCTCTCTCACCAACCAATATTGTGCCTTCAGATCTATAATCACTTGTTCTGAAATGACTTTTCAGGATAGGGCTAAAGAAATGATAATAATGACATCGACACATAAACAAAAATATAGCCAGCCCCCTGCTGACAACTCAGTCAATGTTATAACCTCACATAACTTTTTGTGAGACTGGAGCATTTTCTACCAGAAAAAATGCCAGTTTCAGTATCAGTTTAGAAACCGATCGGTTAAAAAAAAAAAAAAAACATCATCGAAGAAAAATCACAATTTCCAATTATCCCCAAACTGGATTTTCTTAAGCAACGTAAAACTAAAGGGTCAAACCTTTATATCATCATTTTGTCAAACTATCGGAATTTGATCATTAAAAAAAATCGGCTTTGGAAAATGTCCAAAAAAGTGTACACGGTCCTCGTTTTTTGCGGAAACAAAAGGAAAGAATATTAACAGCGCTCGAGTTAGAATTGTAATACCATATCTGCCTCCATTGGCATTAATTTTTAAATGATGTCGGTTGAAGCCTCCAATGTACATGATAGCACTACCGAAAATTACAGTTTTATCACTGTTATTTGGAATTGTATTCTCAGTCTTAATTTCGTCAATTTTTACAGTAAAAGAACTACTGCAACTGTCAACTCTAGTGGTCCTAAATTATTGCAACTACTGCAACTTTAAATTTAAACGCTAGTTCTTAAATTGAGTATCTGTGCTCATGCGTGCAAAAAATATCGCGTCTCATTCTATCTCCCTGAGAGCCACTCAGAAAGAAAAGGCTTCTCCAAACCATGACGAAGATATACACTGAGATCACTTAAAATTTAATGGCAGGATCGCATCGGACTATGGTGCTTGGTATGTTAAAAGAGTAGAGGTGTTAAGAAAACATAAAAGTTAATAAGGTTTCGCGTCTTTTCAGCATACTACATCAACTCTGCTCTGACCTTGCTGGGAGCCATGACCACGTCCAAACAAAATCCAAGGTAAAAAAAGAAAAAGCATCAATACTCGTCAATAATTATTCTTATATCCTTCCCAGTTTTTCGGAAACATAGATCGTATAACGAGACTTTGTGAACCGTGGTCACTTTCGTTGTTTGGGTACATTACATCTCTTTAAATATTTATGATCTTAATTTGTAAATATTTAATGAGAAGTATATTGACTTCTCCAGGTCTGATGGGAACAACTTTATATCAAAATTACAAAATCTTTTTGCTTGGGTAGTCTTAATTTATATTTTGAGTTCCCACTTTTCAATTTATAAGACCTTGTGTTCAGGGTTAATTCACGCACACTAAATTTTCGTAAAAGTTCTTGATGCATCAAATTGATCGTTGATTTTTTTCACCCGTCAAATTTTGTGATTATATCTAATTTCGTGACGCTTCAAATTTTCTTTCACTCCCTTGGTCGGCATTGGTGACTAAAAGGGGGGCAAGGTTGCTCTATTCCCGCTTTCATAATCGTGAGCGATCTCCTCTGAGAACTAATGAGTTGGAGGCGTTCAGAAATATCCGGGAAATATTATTTAATGTTATTCGTTCACTTGAGACAAGTGATGTAGCCGTCGTAGCAGCCGTTTCCTTTCCTTTTCCAGGCGGAGATCGAACAAGCGAACGATAAAGCGGGCGAGCACCTGGGGTGAGCAAAAAATTAGGGAGAAGTGGGGACGGGGTGAGCGAGAAGGGGGAGGGGGTGGGGAGGAAAGGAATCGCCTGCAATCAATCCCAAACATTTTACCGAACTCCGTTCGCCCAAGAACGGGGAGCAATAGCGCAATTTGATTGGTTAGTAGCCCGTCATAATCGACATCCGGAATACAAAACAACAAACAAAATCAAAAATATGGCCGAGTCCGTGGAAGCGTTCGAATTTTTCTCTTCAGGAAACGTTAAAAGATCTTTCGAAAAACGGTAAACAGATTGATCTCAAACCGGAGCAAGGAGCTGCCATAAAGAGTTTAGTCCATGGACAGGATGTCCTCACAATTTTGCCAACTAGTTTTGGCAAAAAGCGCTATCTATCAAATACTCGTGGGAGTTAAGGAGAAGTTAATAATCATTGGCTCTAATGTGACCTTTGGTACTCCAAGGGAATGTGGTCTGCTTGGGGACGTTCGGTAAAATGCCTGGGTCTGATTGCAGGCGTTTCCTTCCGTCGCCTCACCCCCTCCCCCTCTCTATATCTCTTCGTGCCATAAGGCACATAAGGCTTTGACATTCTCTTTCCATCCACTTCGGTTTGCTGCTAAAGCTCTGACAGTCGTCCATGATTGCCACCCAGCTACCCGTCTTTCGTCTTCAACCATTCTTCTCCATGTTGTTTTCGGTCGACCTGGTCTCCTCCTCCCCTCTGGCCTCCACTCCAATGCTGTAACACAGTGCTTCTCTCTGTTCTTTCTCAATATATGCCCGATCCAATTCCATCTTCGGCGTCTGATCTCATCACTCGTTCTGTTCACTCCTGTGGTCTCCTGGATTTGTTGGTGCGAGATGGTCCGTGGCTATCTTATTCTCAGTATGCGTTTAATGCATTTGTATTGGAAAGCGTCCAGCTTCTTTGCTTCTGTTTTCGTGAGTTACCCCCTCCCCCTACTCCTTATTTTTCGCAATCTCTCGCAGTTTTTGTCCCCTTCGCGAGCGTTTGGAAAAGGAAAGGAAAGGGCTGCTACGCAGGCTACAAGTGATGCCGACTCGAACGCGATCGACGCGTTGCATTTCAGACTAGACTAGCCACTAGGGTTAGTTCTTCGATATTTTGGCGTATTTGGAATTGACCAAGAGTTTGTGCACTTGATAGTTTCAGCTCGCGACTTGATGGCTATTAACAGTTTGCAACAGGCTACAGAGTGCACCTTACCTCAACATTTATTCCGGGAAGATCGAGGTCGGCCCATATATCTGATTCCACGAGTAAAATGATTGATGGAGTTTCCTTTGCCCGCAAGATCTATGTATTCGGAAATAGGGGAACAGGTCATCCGCCTGTAGCCACTTTTAGGTAAAAATGGTAAGCGCGATGTTGTGCAGATCCTGTTCCACTATTTCCAAATACATAGATATCTTGCCGTCAAAAGAAACTCCATCAATCGACGACTTTCAATGCGGGTGCTAACTCCCACTGTAGTCGTTCAAGGTCAACTACACTAAAACACCCCTCCAAGGACAATCAAATATTTCGGAACGCCTCCAACTTATCAGTTTTTAGAGAAGATCGCGTTTTCCCGTGAACGGTACAGGGATGGCACGGT
>OX421446.1:60936851-60939351 GCA_949126865.1 Montipora capitata
CTGAATTTTTCAGGCTTCTCTGCGCAATTGCAAAAATTGCTCTCATAACAGCGAAGATCATAGCTTCACTTGATTTCATATCCGCAGTTCATATATGATTCATTTCATGTGCCATTTCGTCACAATAAACATTACTCAGTAGAACACATGACAACTGGAGAGAATCGATGGAACCCCGGCTCGCAGTTGTGGGAGGCCCGATAGATAACCACGAAGCCACCGTGATGTCAGTAACTTTCTTATTGAGAATAGAGAATGCCTTTAATTTTTTTTATAAAACCAATCTTTGTCAGTTTGAATGCATATTGTATCTACTTTTTTATGGATTACTTAATACCAATTATTCATTATTATATACTGATGTGATGCTAAGGAGAGAGCCAGCCTCGTTCTCAATGTCTCTCTTCTTCTCTTCCCATGGAGAAGAGAAGCGAGACCCGGGAGAATGAGATTACCAGAGAACTTGACGAACCGGATAGTGAAAGTACACGTCTCTATTTCTAAGTCAAATACCATTTAACACTAAATGCTTACACCAACATCTTTCAGTATCACAGCTAACAGTGCTCTGTACAATTTGTTGCTTACTATTGTAAGGACCAGCAATTCGAACCTCTAAACCCCAAAACTGGTACACTCCCCAATTTTCCTAAACTACTAGAATTTGACAATTATTTTTACTGAAAATCTATCTTTATTTTGAACATTTGTCACACAGATGTTCCTAATAGAACAGATCAAACTAATATTACATCTTCTCAACAAGTTGTTATTGACGGAAACTAGAGCTATAAGACGCGAGAGAACGCAAAATTACCAAAAAATATACGCGTGCCACGAAAACTAGATTGATCCAAGACGAAATTGGCAATTGCTTCTGATAATTAGAACTCCTATTTGATTAATATGTACTGAAGTAAACAAAATTCTTTCATATTATTTTATTATGCTAGCCATATTTAAAAATAACAACTATCAAAATATTACGGAACATTAGACAATTAGAATAAAAACAGGACAGCGGGACAACGAAGTCTAAGCCGGGACAGTCCCTGCAGGTAAAATTGGACGGTTGGCATGTTCGAAGGACCATAAAAGAAGAAAAAAAAAAACAAAAGGATCTTTATTTAATGGAACATTAACCCATTGACTCCTGGGGGTTCCCCATTGACAAGTATATTCGTCTGGCGTTATACAGTGTAAATTACTGTACATGTAATCTGGCATTAGACAGAGTAAAAGTAATACTAAGTATGGCCGGTTTACGCCGGATAAGGGGTGAAAGGGTTAAGTGTCTAGTCGTTCTAGCGCTGGAGGACTACATGGCGACGGTGTAAACTGAAATGAACAAGTAATGCAAATCATGTCAAGAATGGCAAGAAACATCCAACTCGATCTCAGCCGCAAGTTCTTACCGACAGTATGGTTAAATTACAGCATCCCTTGATGATAACAACTGTATTTGGCACTGGGGAATTACTTGAGGACACTGTATAGGTGTGAAATCAAATCAACTCATATCAAATCATAGGTTGGTATTTGAGGAGAGGGGAAAAAAAGATTACCCGGAGAAAAACCACTCAGAGCATAGTAGAGAACCAACAAAGTCAACCCCCATGTATGTCACAAGGAGTCAGGCCACATTGGTGGTAGGGAAGTGCTCTCACCACACTGCCATCACCCATCCTCTCCCCCCTCCTTGATAAACCCTGATTCCCTCCCAAACAACATAATTTAATTGGGAAAGTAAGATGATGAAATGTAGAAAAATAAGGGCTGTCATAAGGTAGACTGTATCACACACCAAGTAGTAAGAGAAAAAGAACCAGAAAATCTTTTCATCACTTATACTCTGTTATTTATGGTGAGAGGAAAGTGATCTGCATGGCAGTGATAATACAGTCATAGTAGAGCTATAGTAGAAGAAAATTGAGCCATATCTAATCCTAATGAAAGGGCTGTGACATTACAGAAGCTCTTGAAGTTTTGAAACATGGTAACGGTATATTTCCCTGCTACAGTGTATGACTGCATGAACGATTAAGAAAATGACTACTTGTTAACTGATAATAGTTAAATTTATTTACATTTTCTTTTTCCTATATATGTCACAATATTTTATTTTGTTAATAGTGATTCTCATAGAGGGGGCTGAATAGGTTTATGGATCGGCGGATTTCGCCTTGAAAAGTGCACAGATTGTGGATTTTGGCCACAAGTTAATCGGATTCGCGGATCTGAAAAATGCAGGGTTGTTAAAAGAGATTTGAAGTAGAAGGGGAATGTAAGACAGTAGGTAACACTGGAGGCCACCGAGGCTGCTAGTGGGGTACAGGGGCAGCGCCTCATTGGGGTTCCAGGGGCCAAACGAATGTAAGGGTTTTTCCACTAGCCGAAATTGCCTCTACTTTAAGCAATTTTACATGTCAACTTGGCGCTATTCTAACTGGCAACAGTTTACATTCCTTTTACCATGCTAGGAAGATTTAATCCGTTTAAT
>OX421446.1:60944351-60951037 GCA_949126865.1 Montipora capitata
CTACTTCGGTGCTGTGCCTCTGATTGGTTACTTTCGGTGTTCTCTGGAAATAAGACGAGTTGGCAATGACATTGTCAAGATTGGAATTTTAGTCAGTTTGCTGTTGGTTACCAAGCAAGAAAGGATTCTAACCGTTATATTACGCGAATTCCTTGTGCATGCAAAATTGTGACTTTTTAAAAAGGAATTTGTGAATGTTTCAGTAATCGTCTTATTTTTCTAACTATTACAGCTAGCCCTTATTGTCTTGCAGTCAGAGACAAAGGCTTCCGGTTATTATAGCATGCAGTTCATTTATTAATATTATTCACTGATGAGCTGCATTCCGAAAATCAGTTGGCCTTTCAGCAGTCGGACAGTTAATTGTTTGGTAATTTTTAGCATGTTACAGCCTTGTAGTATAAGAACCGTTGATGTGTGGTTTGGCAGCCATCATCCCTTAGTAATCGAGGAGAGGATGTTCACTGACTTGGCGAGTGGCCATCCTGAATTGAAGCCCTCAGACAGTAACTATTTAGGCAGTACATCGATCCGGCCGAACGCTATACAAAAATCTGATAAATCCGTATTTGATAGCTTAGTCTTACCTTCCTTGTCTTTACAATGTTCAACACGGTATGCACCAATGAAAATGTATTAAAGAGCATTATCAATGCAATTGGCGAAACAAAGAAATAAAGAACAGCTTCGGGATTGGATATGAAACAGTATGCCTCTCCGTCTCCTGTTAATCAAAAATGATTGAAAAATAACAATAAGGCAAGAATCATCATAATTGCAAGAATCATCATCGCATTTCTTCCCGTCAAGCTTTGAATTTTTTTAAAGGCATCTACTCAAGGTACTGGCGAGAGCGATGATGTTCATAACCCACAACGAGTGTCGACCTCTCTGATTTGGCCTTGACCAATCAGTTTACGCAAGAGATCTCTTGGTTTACATCATCATCTAAATTTAGAATGCAGGTCCCTCCAAATAAAGCCCGATCAGATTGGTCCTAATGACAGCGACTTTCCTGATTGGTTCGAAACCAATTAAGTACGTAACCGCTCGAGGGATTGCACGTGCTAAATGCAAAATCGTGCGCAGAATGCCGCTACGTTCTGTTCCCGCAAGAGGGACTCAGTTTAAGTTCTACGACGCGGTCGTCGACGAGAACGCCACGAAAAAACATTTTCATTTTAAAACTGTAAACTGATGGGCCTCATTCCGTCATAGAACGAATCTTTTGGGTTATGAACTTATGTTCTCGTTGAGAGTCTCGAGAATCGCAATTCGATATACTGGTAAAGAAGACAATATAAGGTTGAGTCAGAGATAAATTGAAGTACATTTGCCGGTGGAGACATTTATAATTCCAGATGAGGTAGTAGCCTTTCTGACAAGAAACAAAAGTATGGGAAGCAGAGTATTGAAGTATAGCGATACTGACCGTTACGTTACCTATTGTCGTTAATGTGCCAACCAGATCTATTGGCTCTCGAAACACAGGTTCGTTTGTTATGTGGTTGGCAGAATTTAAATGTCAAAAGAAATGTTTATAAACAGTGAATATCGCTACTACCATAATAACTGCGTCACATCATTTAGCCAAATTCAGCGACTGGGAGCTGGCAAGCAAATCAAGCGTACCGTAAAAAAGAACTACTTCAAACATTGAAGAAAGGTTTGAAATGATAAAACATCAAATACAAATTAAATGAGGCAAGAATGGGCGAGCTTGAAAAAGATTAAGGGCCTGTTTACATGGAGGAAGAGGGGCCCCGGCTGACCGAGTTAAACGGCTAGGATCGGAAGGGTTAAAAGATAGCCCGCCTTTACACAAAAATCTCCCAAGCGGGATGGATATCTTTCTTATTGGGCCACTAAGCACGAAAAACAAGATGGCGGATAAAAGAAACGTTTTGGCGGGAGATTTAATTTTATTATTGCTTGTTCTGCCAGCGGCCGATTTTCAGTATCTAGGGAAACTGTTTTGCACTTTATTAGTCATTTCGTTAAGTAGATTATACTTGGGGTTGTTGCAAACTGTTCAGCTTAATATTTTTTCAAAGTTTATCTCTGTTGCTTGTAATTTAAATTACAGACTGTTTTGGACACGAAGCTTTGACTTGTGTTATATATAATGTATTTTTTGGGTTTACTTAACGTAAATTGCATAGCGAGTATGGGCGAGTAACTGATAAAAATACTCACAATGCACTGCACTGCTGTGATAGATTCACGTTGAGACAGCAGACCTACCGTATCCAATGAATCCTTTAATGAGAATTTGATCAATGATCACAAAGAAAGACACAAGAATAGCAGGAACTCCCCATCCGTACAAACAGCATCCCATTAAGCGTTTATGGTGGTTTTCTTGACGATTCGGTCCACGACCGCCGTCTAGGTATTAAAAAAAAAAAAAGAAAATTAACAATGCCACTCAAAACTTTCAAACTGTGGAAGAGAGTTTGAAGTAATGAACAGCTCTGTAAAATCAGTTAGAAGGTGTAAGATTGTTGACGCAAGAATCCATTGCGGCCTTTTTTGAAAAAAAAAAAAAAAGCATCTGTTGTTTTTTAAATTAAGGCATGCCCTGGAAGCCGTGTCGAGAAACTGAAGGGAATAAGTAGTAAGATGTACCACCCGCAAGCAATATTTTCACTGCTCTTGTCGCGCATTTGCGTGCCTTGACACAGAAATCGGCGAGTTTAAAGCCTATTTACTGATTTGCTCCATGATCAAATGTTCTTGTCAAATGGTCACTTTTGCTCTCGTGTCGTCTGCACAGTGTGCAGGCCTGTAAGATTGCACCATCGCAATTAATGCGAATTAAGTTCAGCACTTTGCACCGCTACCGGACGCGCGCTTTTGGTCAATCAATGCACTTGCAATATTATAAGAGTGCTGTATCATAATGTCGCCATAAAATACTGAGAATATGTACTATTCACGACAGCAGGATATAAGACCGCCTTTTTTTTTCCCAAATCCAATCCTGGACTCTATATCCCAAAACTATTTCTGCGGCTTTTTTACGGTGAATTCAAAGTGCATCTAATTAGAGTCAATGCTGGAAATATCTGGTTAATAGTGCCGACAAAAGAAGGTCAAAGCCACTTTTTCCCAGGTCTTAACTTAACGGTGTTGTCATGGTAAATCTCCTTTCGGGCCTTAGTCCAAAATGTGCGTAATTAGATGCATAACGATTTTGATAAGCGTCACGATGTGTCCCCTTGCTCTCCTGCGCAACTTCAACTTAGCCATGTTTTCACGCAATTAGATGCGCGGCGATTTTGATAAGCGTCACGATGTGTCCAGTTGCCCTTCTCTGCAACCTCCACATCGCTCACTTTGGGAATACAGAAAAAAATCAACGCCACAAATTGTCTCCCAAACTCCAGTCCTCAGAGTAAAAATGGACACTTTGTGTTGCAAATTAAAATCAGACGCCCATCTAATTACGTGCATTGAGTTCTGGACATAAGTGTTTTTGACCGGAATCTTCTCTTTTTTGGTGGTGAAGGAGAAATATGATCAGAGATTTACGTATACTCTTTTGAGAGCACTCCTCCCTCCAAAGTAAACGTACTCTTAAACTTACCTGAGGAAGTAAATGCCTTGTGCACATCAAACGCCATTGCATTCATCCACGTGAAAGAGCATAAGACAAAGTAATGAAGAAGAATAGCAATGACCTGGCATTGCTCATAACTGGAAGTCTTCATTGCTGCGAGAAAGACGCCCTGATACAGCAGCAGAGATAGCGACAAGTTGATAATGATCCTTCCAGGCAAGTTGCGCAGTTCAGAAAATAGAGTATATTTTGCCAACATGAAAAGAAGTGATGCCATTGACGTAATGCAGCCAGCAAAAGTCACTATTTGGAGAGACCTTGGTACCGTTTTAGTGAGGTAACCTGTTGTTCGCTCTACGGTCACCACCGTTACATTTCTTGAAAAGTTGACGCAAAGTAGCAAAATATTACCGCGAATTGTATACCTCGTTTTCCCGTATATCATGTGGTGAGGTGTAATGTAGACCGTACCATTAGGTCGTTGTTCATAATCGCTTTGGTTGAAAGGTACGAAAGTGCAGTTCAAATTTAAAAACAATCTTGTTTCGTTTGATATAAAATCAACGGGAACTGTTTGTTCATTCTGGAAAACGTGTGATCGTTGTAAACTGACAATGCTTTTACATTTTCCAACGTATGGGTCGTACACCTCGTCAAGAGCACAGAAGTGGCTTATATTTCGCTCGAAATGCATTTTTCTGTCTTTGACTGTAACCCTGTTCTCGAAGGAGGAAGTAAAATCGAACAGGATAGTCAGTTGCGGAATAGGGTTCTCATTATTTGGCTTTAAATCAATACCCAAATAGCTTGGCTGAAATCCGTTACACAACGCGCATTGCAGATTTCGAAATCTTATCAAGTTCATGAAATTAACAGGAAAAGCATATCCCAGGCACTGTGATTGGCAGTACGATCCATTTTTCTCCCGACCAATCCCGGAACAGTCTTGAAAACGAGGGATGCATTGCTTCAAGTATTGCCCCCAAGTTTTTCTGATTTTTACTGAACAGTTGAATTGCGCGAAGCGCATAAAACCACTAAGATTGAACGCTGTTGTGTTAAACCATTTCCTGCAATTTGCCTCGAGTTTCCAGTAGGTTGTATTCACTGCGCCATTGCACCTTGCACAAAAAACATTTTTGTAAGTAATGCGCCTGTCGCGATCAAACACGGGCCAGTCGTTAAACAGATTGCTTTGATTTCCACGTTGACATTTACGGCGCACAATATCATCTGTCCAGTTCCTTGGACATGTGCTCCACACTGCAAAACCAACATATTTTGGACCGTCTTGGTTTACGACAGGGCGGCAGGTTTCATGTTGGCTTAGTGGGTTTCCTCCAGGGTTGACTCGTTTTCTGCACCTGTAAATGATAACGATAACAATAGCGATAATAACCACTTTATTAAAGTTTAATTATAACATAACAGAAGTAAAGCGAGCTTTTTGATTGGTCAGTGACAGTATACAATTTGCCCATGGGTAAATGGTTATGACGAAAACACCTGACGCCCTGCACCGGGAAAAATGCTTTTCCCCCCAAACTCCAGTAAAGACTGATCACTCTACTCAAGAAAATGCTGAAATTTCTTCGCAGTTTTATGAAAAAAAGACTTTTAACCTGTTAGCGGGTATTTTACTCGAACCATCGGCAAAGCGATTTGCAAGCCTAAGTGAACGCCAGCTGGATGAGTTAGAGAACGAGAGGCATTCAAAGAAGACAAAAGATGTTACAAACTGTCACAAGATGTTTTGGTTATGTTATGCAACAAACAGAAAACGGTTCAGCGTGTACTATGGAATTATAGTTTGCGAAAGCACTCAAGAAGCTACAGTCCACCCGGCTATCGCCTTGTGCGACTCTCACGCTTCTTTCGTGCTGAGCAACCTCTCGCGTGCAGCAATTTAACAATTACTCACCGAAGGCGAATTGCATATTAAACACTTAATGACTGGTCCGTCGGGAAACAGTTCATTTTGTTTCCCGAGAATCTCAATGTTTCCCCGAGGCGCAGCCGAGGGAAACATTGAGATTCGAGGGAAACTGTTTCCCGAGGGAACTGTTTCCCGAGGGAAATAGAGCACAAAAAGAAATACGTGCAAAGGCAATAGCAACGGCGGTCGTCGGTCAACATTCGCGGGTAACAGTGCACTGTTACCCTCTGACGTCATAGATTTTGCACTGTTACCAGCTAAGAGACTTTTGGCGGGAAACAGTTTTATTGTTAGATGTCATGTGACCTCGAAGTAACCACTGAGAGCGAGCACTGAAATCATACGTGTGATTTCAAATCGAACTCGCACTGCGTGCTCGTTCGGTTTTGAAATCACACACACACACACCAAATTGCACTCCACTCAGTTCAATTACCATTAGAAATCGGAGAATATAGAAGCAGAAGACGATACAACGTTGAATGATTTTGAATTGTTTTGTACTGTTTCCGCTAGTCAAACCCGGTCTCTTCATCTACAAAAAAAAAATTGACTGTCTTAAAGGGTATTTTCACGTGCCTAAATTAATGCTCACCGAAGACAATAACACAAGAAAGTCAAACTTTCTGTACATTTTTGTTCAGGCTTGTTGTTATAAAGAGAAAAGCAAGTCAGAATTGATCCTCGCAATTGTCTCTTGTAGACACCTGAGAAATCAGGTGACTTCAACGGGATTCGAACCCATTACTAGTCGGGTGTGATCACCACTACACCACCAGGACAACCATGCTGGCAACACAGCCATCGAAGATGTGATTTACGTGGTTTAAGGCGTGGGCCTCCCAGGAAATTTTCTTTCGAGGTGACAAAGTAGGGGAGCCTATAACTTCACTTGAAACCCAACTAAGGATCAACTTAATGATGCACGACCGTAGTCAACTTAGCGGATGACAAGGAAGGATCCTAGAAGGATACAGGCTAATTTTAATTTTAGAGAGAGTGTAGGAGAGAAACCCTGACAATGCACACCCCAAATAATCATATTTTTAACTGAATAAATGTGTGAAAGAAAATTTGCCCTGAGCGGGATTTGAACCCACGTCCCCCCCATTACTAGTCGGGTGTGATCACCACTACACCACCAGGACAACCATGCTGGCAACACAGCCATCGAAGATGTGATTTACG
>OX421446.1:60951237-60953737 GCA_949126865.1 Montipora capitata
GAGAGAGAGAGAGAGAGAGAGAGAGTGTAGGAGAGAAACCCTGACAATGCACATGGATTCATTCGCGCGCTAAATTTGAATTAATAGTATTGCGCGGAAATAAATCAACATATGAGGTTGCTGAGGAGATACTTCCTCGCGTGTCTACATGATGAAACGAGTTCGTTACGCCTGTTCAAGGTCGCGAGGTCAGGTCTGCAGATAATAAAATACCTCTCCCACAAGCACAGGCTACATCCTTAGGAAACCGGGTTAAAAGAGGCGGCGTGTTTCAAGATCCTCCAACTGATCTGAAAATCTACGTTTGCCTCCTTCAATTTCCAAACATGCTTACTTAGCTCTGTGCTAAGTTTCTTTTTGTGATCTTTGAATGAGTTTCTATGGTTGGTGAATCTTGTTTTGAAGGAGTTCTCTGTAAGGGCCGATTTACACGGGAGTTAGGTATCATCGAGTTTGGATTCGAGTTCGAGTTCGAGTTGGACTTCGAGTTGGACTTCGAGTTAGGGTTCGAGTTGGACTTCGAGTTGGACTTCGAGTTGGACTTCGAGTTGCGCTTCGAGTTGGACTTCGAGTTAATAATAAAGCGCAAGTATATAATTGATAATAGTGTATAATTATTATTTATTATTAATGTTAATAAGCATAACTATTTCGATAAGCGTCACGATGTGTCCAGTTGCCCTCCTCCGCAACTTCAACATTGCTCAAGTTGGGAATACAGAAAAATCAACTCCACAAATTGTCCCCCAAACTCCAGTCCTCAGAGAAAAGATAAACAGCTGCATTTACCCAAACCAAAAAATAACGCCAACCCTTCCACTTACAGATCAGTGGCTTCATAGCTCAGTTGGTTAGAACTTCGCACCGGCATCACAAGGTCACGGGTTCAAACCCCGTGCTTCTATACGCAATTGCTAACTGCAAGGATCATAGCTTCACTTGACTTACCTTAAAATAGGTAGCAAATGAATAGACTTAAATGGACACTTCGTCTTGGACATCAAAATCGGACGTGTTTCTAATTCTTGCACCCAGTTCTGGACAGAAGCGCTTTGGGTCGGAATCTTCGGCTTTTTTGGTTGTAAAGGAGCCATATGATCCGAGATTTACGTATACTATTTTGAGAGCACCCCTTCCCCCAAAGTAAACGCACTCTTAATCTTACCCGAGGAAGTAAATGTCTTGTGCACATCATACGCCATAGCATTCATCCACGTGAAAGAGCATAAGACAAAGTAATGAAGAAGAATGGCAATGACCTTGCATTGCTCACGACTGGAAGTCTTCATTGCTGCGAGAAAGACACCTTGATATAGCAGCAAAGATAGCGCCAAGTTGATGGTGATCCTTCCAGGCAAGTTGCGGAGTTCAGAAAATAGAGTATATTTTGCCAAAAGGAGAAGAAGGGACACCATTGATGTAATGCAGCCAGCTGAAGTCATTATATGGAGAGAGGTTCGCGTCGTTTGGGTAAGGTAGCCTGTTGTTTGCTCTACGGTCACTACAGTCGCATTTCTTGAAAAATTGACGCAAAGTAGCAAAATATTACCGCGAATCGTATACCTCGTTTTCCCGTACATCTTGTTGTGGGGTTTAATGTAAACAGTACCGTTAGGTCGTTGTTTATAATCGCTTTGGTTGAAAGGTACGAAAGTGCAGTTCAAATTCAACAATCTTCTTTCATTTGATATGACATCAACGGGTGATCGTTATAAAGTGACAATTCTTTTACATTTTCCAACGTATGGGTCGTACACTTCCTCAGAAGCACAGTACCAAACGTGGCTTACATTTCGCTCGAATTTCATTTTTCTGTCTTTGACTGTAACCCTGTTCTCGAAGGAGGAAGTAAAATCAAACAGGATAGTCAGAGGCGGCGGTGAAAAGAGCGAATTTTTAGATATTTGTGAAGCGCGCGAACTTCTATTCAGACAATCAATCTTCAAAGAGCTTGGCTTAAATCCGTTACACAATGCGCATTGCACATTTCGAAATCTTAATATCTTGTTGTTCAGGCTCACGAAACAAACAGGTAAAGCATACCCCCGGCACTGTGATTGGCAGTAAGATCTATTTTTCTCCTGACCAATCCCCGAATTCGAACAGTCTTGAAAACGTGGGATACATTGCTTCAAGTATTGCACCCAAGATTCCCTGATTTTGACTGAACAGTTGGCATGCACGAAGCGCATCAATTCACTAAGATTGAACGCCGTTGTGTTAAACCATTTCGTACAATTCGCCTCAAGTTTCCAGTAGGTTGCATTTACTGCGCCATTGCACCTTGCACAAAAAACATTTCTGTAAGTAATGCGCCTATTGCGATCAAACACGGGCCAGTCATTAAGCAGATTGCTTTGATTTCCACTTTGACATTTATGGCGCACAATCTCATCTGTCCAGTTCCTTGGGCAAGTGCTTCGGACTGCGAAACCAGCATACTTCGGACCTTCTTGATTTACGACGGGGCGACAGATTTCATGTTGGCTTAGTGGGTTTC
>OX421446.1:60958737-60963737 GCA_949126865.1 Montipora capitata
TTTGTCTCCAAACAGCCACACCGCTCATAACAGCTTTAATTCTGGAATAATTGTACATACTTTCAATGCCAAACGAGTAATCGCGAAATTTTTACAATAATGGGAAATAATACTTTTAGATGGGCGTTCTCATCGCCGTCGCCTTCGTCCTTGGTTAAGCTCAACGCCAAGAAATGTGTCAAGCGGAACCTCATTGTCTGTCGAAACAGAGGGTTCTTTTGCTTCAGTGGTTGGAAAATTTAAGCATCAAAAAGAATTACTTTTGAACGGAAATCTTCCCTATTGTTGTCAAGTTGAATTGTTTATCCGCATTTGGGCTTGTAAATGAAGTTTGACTCTTAGGGAGACGACGCCCGCCACGAGAACGGGATGAAACAGCAGGTCTGCACGCCCTGCACGTGCGTTTTACACTTGTGTACATTTCTATATCGTTCTCGCTCTGGCAACCACGTGAATTGACCAAATTTTAGGTTATGCGGAGGACGTGAGCTCCTCACCACACATTTCTCACCTATTCTATTCCTCGGATGTTGATGCACTCATCCCATACCGAGCGAATTGGGGTAAATGGGAACAATATTCTTAGACAACATTCTCATGGCCGACGTCATCGTCCTTGCTTGAGGTCCCTTTTAACTCGGAGACGCATTATAAAAGGCGTGGTACCTTAAGCACGCAGATGGCTTGTTAATCAACAGCGCACGCATGCAGAGTTCTGTGATAATGTGGCAATAATAAAACCCCTAGAGGAAATGTGTCCGTAAAATTTTGTAAGATGTTATACTTTTTATTTTCTTCAGTTACTTTTCTCTCCCTGTAAATATTGCTCAGGTGCTCCGCCGGCCTCTCTGTGCGTCTTTTTGTTTTTGATCTCCATCTTGAATAATTATTCGTGCTTGAAAGAATTTTGGCGAACAAAACAGAGCCTGCATAGACTCATTTTATAACAGTCGTTTTCGTGTTTAAGTGCAGAGTATACTTTATCACTGACACTCCAGACTATTATTTTGGGGCTCTAATTTATTCGAAGAAAGAAGAAAACTAGAATCCTTCCAGGCTTTCTTCTTGTGGATGTAGGAAAATTTAGGAAAAATGCCAAACGATGGAAGAGACACGCAGAAGGGTTGGCGGAAGGCAAAAATATATTTTAAGGAAACAGATAAGAAATGTTCATACCCTCAAACGGCGCAATAGACGGGATACAGTTCCATCCCGTCGAAGTCATGAGAAAGGATCTGACAGCCTTTCCACTTGGAAGAGGTTGAATAGTGACGGGAATGGTTATGTGGAAATTGCTGATACCTTTGCCCAAAATCGATCCAATCATGCTTTGATCAATATGGATAGGCAGCTGATGAGGAAGGTTAGAAGGCTCGGGAGATTGAGGGCCACCATTTGAAAGAACACCGCCCGATGGTTGAGGAAGATCAAAGAGAGGAGGACTAGCAGGTAGCTGAGGCCGATTAGGGGAAGGAAGACCGCTAGTTGGTTGTGGGAAATTAGAAGGGGCAGAAGCCACAGGAGGTCGAGGACTACCAAGAGGTTGAGAACTATCAGTAGGAAGTGGGCCAACAGGGCGACGAAGACCTTCAGTAGGAAGATGTAGGTGGAGGAGAGGAAGCAAGGTAGCTGGTCGAAGACGTGTATTTGATTTCAGGCTGACTGTATGATGGGTGCTGCCCATGGGAAGTTGAGGATCGCTTGAAGGTACTGTGTCACTGGCTTCATCAGGTAGTCCACCAACGAGTAGAGTACTCGGAAGAAGCACGGGGACTGATGGCGAAAGTTTTGAGGGTAACGATGCAGATGCCGTGGTAAGAATATTTCCTATAATCAAAAGAAAACGTCACCACAGATGATCATAGTTTTTAATGATTGCAACCTCTTCTATGGTCATGATCAATAAGGTGCCTCTTCTTACTTGTTTATTCATTTATCAAAATCTACCTGTGCTTTGAGCTTGGGCTGGTCCACAGATTTTAATTCCACAAAACGTCGCAACAAGTGATACAACTGCTGGGGCGACACAGAGTTGAATGTGCATCATTTTGTGTATGCACCTGGGTTCGTGTAAAATGGCGGCAAACCGTCAAAATGGATTTATTTCCAAAGTCGTGTCTTAGTACAAACAAACAAGTTAGTCCCACCTCTAACCCTAGCTCTTGAATTCGTAGCTGACGTTCGTATTTGAAAGATGGGATGTAATTACATCCGTGATAGTATGAGTCTTAAAAATGAGGAACTGACATTAAAAGGGCTGTTTCAAACAAAATGATGTAAAATGTCCAAAGAGTAGAATGAAACGTTGCAATAGTCACTCAAAACTGTTGAACACATAACGCAAATAGAGCCGAAATGGGAAAGCGAAACGTGGATGGATGCAAAGGGACAAGACTGTAACGGATAGCATTTGGGCCGGACAATTTTTAAGTTCATGGCAAATCGCCTGGATAAGGGTTGTTTTTGCTGAGAATCATCTCGTTTGTGATGTTATGATCATTGTTTTCAGTGAAGGAATTCCACATTTTCGAGTCTTAAACTTAAGATTAAAAAATTGTCCCCTAAACACCCTAAAATAACGTGACATATCCCCTTTAAGCAATAATATTAATTAAAGATCCAACTCTTTCATACTAATTTAAACGTTCTTCGCTTTCTGCTATTAATATTGTTGCAATATAAGTTTGACTACTCACAGCTGTAGGATGCACTGATATTTTGCAAGATCCCCGGAGAAATAGGTTAAAATATTAACCAAGCAGCCTAATATACGTATACCTCACTATGATGACGCTTTGTTTTTTTTCTTCATTCGATAAAAGATGAAATAAATTACACTCTTTTAAAAGGTTTCGTGATCACTTAAAATGTTTTTACATAAAAAGGGGGAATGAAAATGACCTGCTTAGTCCATTTTGCGTAAGGACTAATTAGTTCTACAAGGCTAACATACGGTGAAATGGTTGTGTTGCGTTGGTTGCGAGTTTGAGAGTGGTACTCGTGATCAAAACAGGAAAGTAATATTTAAAGATTATTCGCCGAAGGCCAAGTGAATATACTTATTAGTGAATATTTACCGAGACGTAGTCGGATTAAATATTCCCCAATATTCGCTGAGCCTGAGGCGAAAAATAGTTTTAGTATGATTTTCAGCGGTGAATATCAAGAAAGTGCGAAACAACGTCCTAAAGCAAGATGAAAAGGCACGAAAAGTGTTTGCTTAGCTTAGCAGCCGCGCCTCCAAAATGTAAAATTCATCGGGTAGCGCGGTGAATATAACACCGAATTCTTATATTCACTGCCAAAAATTATACTAAAAAGGGTTATTAAAAATATGACATCGAGCTTCTAAACGGCTTATTATCCGACTTCACCTATTAAAATAGTTCAACTTTTTTTGTCATGCTGATTGTATATTTATACACAGCTGTGAAGAAAATGCAAGGGCTGTTGAAACAGCTCCTTTGAAAATAATTATCACAGGGTAAACTATGCAAATTCGTCTTTCCTGCTGTTAATGTCGTTCTAAGTGAAAGTTTTGTCGCAGTTGTTAATACTGCAACTTAAGCCATTGCTAAAAAGCGTGACAAAAAAAACAAAGAACAAAAAAAACATTACGAAAAAAATAAAAATAAATAAATAGATAGATAAATAAATAAAATACAGAAACAGGCACCTGCACACCCCAAACACGAAGAAAAAACATTCAGTCTACATAATATTTTAACTCCAGAAAAAAAAAATCAAACACAACAGCTTTCCTTAGAAAATTAAAAAATAAAGGACAAAAGTTGAAAACCATGTTTGTAAGAGATATCCCAATATGTAATACAGACTTTTGCTGAGATGGAAACACGAACAGTTTGTTAATTCACCTTAAATTCGAAGTAGGCTGTCGAAGGCCTTTCATTTCGTTTCATCTTTGCACTCTTATTAATATCTTCGGTACCCTTTTAGTTTTTGGAAATTAAAATTCTCGTTATGGGCAAACAATTATTCCCACTTCATTCTGAATTAATAATTTTCTTAAATTCTTCAGAAATGTTCACTGGACTGACAATAAATGAGTTCATGCGTGGTGAAGTCAGCCCCTAAACCTTGCAGTTGCACACTTTATTTCTCTTTTAAGGTGATTCCTCAGAAAGAAAAATGTTGTCGAACGATTTTATTGAAACGTTCACTGAAGGTTCTCTACTAAACCTTGTTTTGAGAACTACAATAAAAAAGATGTCATCGTGCTTGCTTAAGAGATATAATGGGCTAATCTTTACCCCATTGATGCCTGTACTTATATTAATCACACGTGTTATTTATCGGCTCAGGTTACCTTTTGCGGTAAGGTTTTTAAAGTAACACCTTAAAAAACACCTGATAGGTAGAAAGTCTATAGAGCATATGGAACACTGTCTTATATAGTTTATGGAAAAATCACTCATCTTAAAACAACGTCGACTCAAAACGTTTCTCGAGTCGTTGTTTTTGAGATCATAATATACATCCCTGTGTAAGGGGCTTTGTGTACGTTTTTAGCTATATCTTTTTTTCCTTCCGATAATTTTTTATTTTGGTTTAAAGGGGATAATTTGTACACCAAAATTATGAAATTAAAAATATAGGTCACCGTGCTCGTACCATCTTACCTCTCTATCTCGATTATTGTAGATGGATACAACAAAATTCGCTATGTTCTCGGAATGCATACGCTTATTCGCAAAGAATTATGGGTCATTCACAACTTGAGCACTGTTTCAGCGTGTATGATCGACTTACGCCATATTTACAATGTTGCAAATTTGATCCAATTTATAAATCTTTACACCATATTCGCAGTACATCATGCACAGTGCAATACTGAGGAATCACCGTAAAGCTAGTAATAACCAATTAGTACAATTATATAGATGATTATTAAAAGTTCTCTGCGCTGATTGGCTGCCGTCGTGGTGATTAGTTAGGTATGGCCAGCAATGCACGCAGCTACAAAAATTACAAATTTCACA
>OX421446.1:60968737-60981237 GCA_949126865.1 Montipora capitata
GAATAGGGCCAATATGAGGGTTTACCTCTCTTACCTTCATACTCTCTTGCCAAAACACAATGATGCCGTGTTTTATTCATTATCTGGTTATGTGACATCGAAAGCCCGCTAAGCCCTCAAGAAGCGACTGTCCACTCGGCTATCGCCTCGTGCGACACTTACCTTACACTTCTTTCGTGCCTAGTAACCTCACGAGCCCAACTATGCAACTCGATAACAGACACTAAACCGTTTACTATTTGTTAAATAGCTCGCGAGACTAAGACTGAAACTGTCATGTTAACATGACATACTTTTGTTGGTCTCCTACCGCCACTAACCTATGGCTCTACAACCATTGAAAACAGATCATCCTCAAAGTGTCTAGGTGTTACCACTGATCACAAACTATCATGTAATGAGCATATTGATAACTGCGTTCGTACCATTTACAATTAATATACTACAAAAGTATAATTCCTAGCATCCTTTATGGCATTGTGGAAGAGATTAAGCACATTCGTCTCAGGGCTACCAAAATCGCATTTATCTTAGTTTCCCTAGAGGTGCAACCCCTGAAGAGATTCAGTATTAAGCAGAGGCAGTGGACACCATTATATCTTGTTTTTATTTACAGAGACTTCTACTGCAAGCCCATGCAAAAGGCATATTATGGTTTAAAAAGAGTACCTTGAATAGCTTGATAGTTAAGGCTAGTACAGTCAACCTATAATTTGAAAAATAGTGTTGATGTTCACGTGAAGAGACCCAGTACTGAAGTCGGGAGGCCAACCTATAGCCATCGTACCTAACTAACTTGGAATATTCTCCCGGACCACTTCAAGGCATAACCTAACTTGTCTACCTTCAAGAATAAATTTAAGAATTTCAAAGACTTTTTAATGACACTATATTTCTCGAATGGTTGTCTGATAATGTCAAATAGGAATGATGAAATCAAATACTTTTATTAAGGACGTCCGCGCCCAAAATGTTCCCACGTACAGATTTTTTTAAAACTTGCCACGCAGAAAGGTAATGATCTACTTTTGTTCACGAGGTGCACTTTTAGAAGCTTGCGTTATTTTAAGACGATCTTACCTTACAACTGTCTGCAATAAAAAAGCGACATTAGTGAAATTTAGATCAGGTAAACGTACTCAATTCAACATGACTAATATAATTAAATAACCTTTGGCAGCTGATGTCTTTTTCTGTAGTGAAATAGACCTTGAAAAACAATACATGTTAGTCTAAGAAAGAAAACCTCGGTCGCATGAGAGCATAAAAGGCGAAATATTTGCAACTTCTCAAGTACAGATTTTTCTTTGTTAAAATGGACAAAATCAGGAAAGGAAGTGATCTACGGAAAGAAAAATGGAGGTCGATGAGTATTCAAGAGAGTAAAATCGCTGCGAAGTTCTCAAAGCGATTGTCTATTCGCACTGTCACGTCATTGCGTCACATTTCCGAGAAGATCTGGGTCCACAGCTATCCCATGATGCCACACGCTTTCACGTTTCATTCTTGTGGAAAATGTTTGCTTAGAATCGTGTTTACCTTCGTGGTCTGCGATACATGGCGTGTGCGTGACATGCGCAAAAAAATGCGCAGTAGCAATGGGCGCGAACGTCCATAATCAATAATCCTCTGGTCGCAACTGACGACTTTTACCTTTTAGTGAATAGTATATTTTCGCAAGCTATTTCTAGTTATTTTGTTGTTTTATTACTTGTCAATATTTATTTTAGTTCATTAATTGATCAATTATTGGTAAACTAAGTATTTTTAAATACAGTTTAAAACTGTAACTTAAAAGAACAGACTCTCGTCTTGCCTGCATTATTGATAACGTCATTGGTTACAAGAGGAAAAAAAACGTGCTGCACGTGTGCACGCATTTCAGCACAACATTTTTGTGGTAATGTGCATAACAAAACTTGAAATCACCGTTATAGTTCACCCACATTGTACGACACGAACGAGATGGAATAAAGCTGGTTCAGTTACCGACTCGTCGTGGATCTCAAAGGGAACCTCCACTCCGACTAATGAATAATTTTAAACCAAACAAAATCATGTTTGCAGTCAAATTTGATCGACAATTCTCTTGAAAAAATTGTTTGTATCGAAAAAAGTGAATTTTAGAATATCTCATTTTCAAATTTCCCGGGTGCCGCCATCTTGAATAATTGTGAGAACAACCACGACACGTCACAATTATTCAAGATAGTGGCACCCTGGAAAATTGAAATCCAAAACAAACGTTTTTGAAATTTATTTATTTCAGATACAAACGCCTTCATTGGAAAAATTGGGAACAATGCTTTTTGTAAACGTTATGTTCTGTGGTTTCAAGTTATTTTCTTGTTTTAGTGGAGGTTACCTTAAAGCATATTTGACAGTGTCGTCGACGAAACGTCACCTCAAATATAGCGGCTCTTTGTCGATTATTCCATCTCGTTCACGTCGTACAATGTGAACGAATTATCCTAAAAAAATAAATTGGAACTAATGGTTTCAGAGAAAATTAGAAAATCAAAGTTTCACATTTAAAACTTTACGTTGTCGCCAAAACCTCCAATTAGGGAGCTTACGCAACGAGGACGGCGACGGCAACGAGGACTTCATTTTAAAATACGGTCGAGTTCGAGTTATTCATATCACTACGAAACTATTTCATGTCGTTTCGCGTTAAAAATGTGTAGTAACTGTCGAGGAATTAAACTGGTATGAGTGGACTGGAAGCGTAGAGAGAGAACTGAAAATTGATCGTCATGTGCTAACGTCCTCCACAGATCCTTGAATTTGATCATTTCACGTCGTCACTTAGGAGATGACGGCAAAGAAATGTACCAAAATGTAAAACGCACGTGCAGAGCGTGCAGAGCCATTGTTTTTGCTCACTAAACCTATTGTTTTGTAGCGCCGTCGTTGCCGTCGGCGTCGTCGTTTCGTAAGCTCCCTATTGTTGCGATTTCACGCCGTTGTTGAGCAGAGTACCGCAAAAGTAGGAGCTAAGTTAAGTTGCCAGGCGCTGCACGAATATTTGTGGCATTGTCGTTTCTGTAGCCGTCGTCGTCTCTTGAATTCCCTAGTCCCTTATTATAGGCAGGATAGAAATTGATCTTAGTTCTCATTATATCATCGCTCTGTTTTGCTTATAATTCTACTTTTTGTCCACTGTTTTCTACTGAATCTCGTTCTTGTTAAAGAAATATGTTAGATAACTGAACTGTACCATAACTGTGTTTTCTTGGTTAAATAAAGATTGTTATATCGTATTGTATGGCAAATGTATTAAGTCTCGCTTTTACAGGGGAATCTCTTCGCAATCTTGAACGCCACAATCCCAAGTTTTTCCGGACCGAGTGATCGCAATCTTGTCCTTTGTCCTTGCTGTATTCTTCGCTGCAGTCGAGAAGCACCGATTCCTTAACATGGCTATTTTGGCTCTGTATAGCTCCAGCGACCTTCCACTGGCAGCAAATGACAAGAAGATGAACAGACCTGTGAAACATGCATAAATAAAACCACTAAAAACAGTGGGTGAATGAAATTCCAAGAACTCTTGAATGTATACTTCTTGGAAACCATATAGCCTCTTAGACTTAACAGTACACATTCTGCATGTCCACATTAAGTGAAGTTTAAGGTCAGTTGAGTCGGCTATCTACCACAAAGCAGGATGGCCAACCCTGAAGCTCAGATAAGGCATTTCACCTGAGCCCACAGCTTAAAACTTTGGGGTGGTATATAGTGACCTCAATATTTTACTGAAGCTGCGATTGGTATGGCAAACGAAAGTAGATTATTTATATATCAAAATCTTGGAAGGAGACGCGATCTGTGCTAAGCTTCACGGTATAAGCACTGGTTAATGGTGATGACGATGATAATGATGGTGATGATGATGATGATGATGTCTGATGACACCTCTGGAAGCGTGAGCAGAACGGCTCGTCTTAAAATAAAGCAAACATCGAAACTTTCAGTAAGATCAAAACATACAAAATGAGTATCCTTTAAGCATGCACACTGGTGACCATATCATACAAAGAAAAGGTGTGGGATTGACGATATACTTAGGGAGGTCCAAAATGTAACACGAGGTAGCAAATAGAAAGTAAATAACAGGACTGGTGATTATAAAGAATAAGTCTTCTTTAATTGGAAACATATAAAATGGAGCCTTGGACAGTCAACAAATGATGAAAGTTGACTGGGTCCGATTATGTTAAAAAAGATAATCTTGTAAGCTGAAAGATCCTCAAATGTAGTAAGATTATAAAATTTGAGCACGATCTAAATAAAAGGAAGTTAATTATGGACTTTTCAAAATCCCTTTGTCTTTTCTTTTTATACTGCCGTTAGGGAACGACGGTTCTTTAGGTGGAGGAAATCAGCGGGCTCCTCGTAGCCTCGCATGCTTTCTCCCTTCGGCTTAACAATCAACGAGCTCCACATCTTTCATGCTCCAGATCTCATCCCTCTTTATAATGAGGGAACGTTAATTTCAGACTTTTCAAAATCGCTTTTCCCAGACAGAAGTCACAGAACGACCGTCATTAAGGAGGTGAGAATAAGAGGGAGATTATGCTCAAGTGTATCTGACCCTAATCTCCACATAGCCTTGTTTTCTCTAGCCTGCGAACGCAGACGTATTTCCAACAGTTGTCGCGGGCTATGTTTTCTCCCTTTGGCTTAACAATCAACGAACGTCTCATCTTATATGCTCCAGCCCTCATGATCACCCCACTTAATAGGAAAAGCCAGTTTCAAAAATCAGAGACGCCCATCAGGTCCTTAATACCTCTAATTTCATCAGACCAGCATGGGACACACCTCTAATGCGTTTAGGGTCAGGCTTCATCATTTCTGTTGTGTACTTTTGTGCCCCATTCCTGAATCGATAGGCGAATCTTTTCTGACGTAATTCTTTACATTTTGTCTCATTAACATATGAGTTTGCTGACAGAAGGCATCATACTATTCACAGACTGACTTAAAAAGGTGAAAGAACGTCCATGTTCGTTATCTCAGATAAAAAGATATTTTAAATTAAGAAACAAGTACCAGAAATCTTGGATGTTGACAGCATAGTGTTAACTTAATTAAATTTTCAATTTTAAGCCTTTTGGCCTTGATAACGTGGAAGTAATTGTATGCTAATGAGCCCACAGGGAGCCCAAGCTCGGTGTACGATTTATAGACTTTGTATGGGAAAATCAACTTTGAGCTTGTAAATGCTAAAATAAGCTGTAAGTGTTTGAAATAAACTACCCTTACCTCTACATACAGTTGTCCTCGTCTTTTATATGGAATCAGAGGGCAAACTGTGTCCGTTTTAGACGGGTTTGTGGCTTACGAATTTTTACGATGTCGTTAGTTGTCATTTCCCCTCACAAAGAGAAGAAAGGCTGCTGACTCGCGGCGATCTCGTTCCACAAATTGCTCTAGCATCACAAAGCAACAAACCGAATCGCCATAAAACACTACAGCTTAAAGGCCAGATAAATTTCCTATCACATCAACTCCACTCCAGGACCCCACAACGATTTTTGGCGGATAAATTCCAAGTAATGTTCGCCTTTCTGTAATCTTCGCATGCGCTGGGCTAGATGTGTGGCTACGGCTGTTATAGCTTGATGGCGATCATATTACATTCTGGACTCTCTTTGGACACTTTGAAACACTTGGCCAATGAGAGTGCAGAATGTAATATGATCGCCATCAAGCTAACACGGCCATAACCACACATCTAGCCGAGAGCATGGGAAGAGAGCAATTAGTTGGACGAGATCGTCGCGAGTCACCAGCCTTTCTTCTCTTTATGAGGGGAAAGCTAACACGGCCATAGCCACACATCTAGCCGAGAGCATGGGAAGAGAGCAATTAGTTGGACGAGATCGTCGCGAGTCACCAGCCTTTCTTCTCTTTATGAGGGGAAATAACAACTAACAACATCGTAATTTTCGTAAGCCACAAACCCGTCTACAACGGACACACTTTGCCCTCCGATTGCACAGAAAAGACGAGGACAAGTGTACGTAGAGGTAAGTGAAGTTAATTTCTACATTTACAGCTTATTTTAGCATTTATAAGCTCAAAGTTAATTTTCCGATACAAAGTCTATAAATCGTAAACCGAACTTTCGAAGCGTAACTAGTAAGGGATTATCTGGTAAATTGCGCTCAAAGTTTCAGAGATAGCTCATTATGCAATGCACTTTCAATATTCAGCACTAGTTTTTTGGCTGTTCAATTAGAAAACGAGCGGCTTTTGCTAATGAGGGAAAAAATGTAACCAAAGGTTTTTTCCTCGGCTGATATTATAACTGTGACATGTCAGGATAAGCAAAAAAGGTACAAACAATGAAGCGGAAATAAAACGAAGAAAGAGCAATACCTTGAAGGCTGTTCAGAGCAACATACGGGTACCACAAAAATGACAAGGCCTGAACGTTGGCAGCGATTCCAAGAATCCATGTCACTCCCATGACTGACGCCATTTTGACGCAAATCAAGGCTACTTCGGTGCTATGCCTCTGATTGGTTACTTTCGGTGTTCTCTGGAAATAAGACGAGTTGGCAATGACATTGACAAGGTTGGAATTTTAGTCAGTTTGCTGTTGGTTACCAAGCAAGAAAGGATTTCAACTGTTATATTACGCGAATTCCTTGTGCATGCATGCAAATTTTGACTTTTTTGAATGGAATTTGTGAATGTTTCAGTAATCCTCTTAGGTTTCTTAATATTATTATAGCTATCCCTTATTTTTTTGCAGTCAAAAACAAAGGCTTCCGGTTAGTACAGCATGCAGTTCATTTATTATTCACTGATGAGCTGCATTCCGAAAATCAGTTGGCCTTTCAGCAGTCAGACAGTTAATTTATTGGTGATTATATGCATGTGGCTAAGGATTTCCGTCTTATAGTTATCAACGAGGCACTCAGCTGTCCGTCTGTCGGTTACAGCCTTGTAGCATAAGACCCGTTGATGTGTGGTTAGGCAGCGATCATCCCTCAGTAGTCGAAGCCAGTGTGCCATCCCCTGAATTGAAGCCCTAAGACAGTAACCATTGAGCCAGTACATGGATCCTAATGCTATACAAAAATCTGATAAATTCATATCTAATAGCTTAGTCTTACCTTCCTTGTCTTTACAATGTGCAACACGGTATGCACCAATGCGAATACGTTGAAGAGCATTATCAATGCAATTGGCGCAACAAAGAAATAAAGAACAGCTTTGGGTTTGGATATGAAACAGTATGCCTCTCCCTCCCCTGTTAGTCAAAGGATGAAAAATAACAATAAGGCATCAGACGCGCGCGAGAATCATCATCGCAATTGTTCCGGTCAAGGTATTGGCGATGGGAGCGATGATCATTCTCGTCAGAAGTTCATAGTCTGTTCCTGTTCCTGTAGGAAAAGCGCAAATATGAGAAAACGAGTGGGAAGAAACGCGTGGGTGGGGAGAGAAATGGCGGCGGAGCCATAAGCTTACAGGTTCTCTCCCTCCGCCCCCACCACCCTTTTTCCCAAGATCCCGGGCGTGTCTTATTTTCGCCTTCCCTTTCTGTTCGTGCCAACCCCAATATCCGAGGGCCAGGAGCAGGCTAGAAGTTAATAACCCAGAACGAGTGTCGATCTCTCTCATTTGGCCTTGGCCAATCAGTTTATGCAGAGGGATCTCTTGGTTTACATCATTATTTAATTTTAGAAAACAGGTTCCTCCAAATAGCAACCAATCAAATTGGTCCTAATGACTGCGACTTTCCTGATTGGTCCGCAAGCAATCAAGAAGCCTCACGAAGGATTGACGTGCTAAATGCAAAATTGTGCGCGGAAAATACCGCCGCTACCTTTTGTTCCCGAAAAAAAAGGACTTTAAGGTCTACGACGCGATCGTCGACGAGAACGCCACGAAACAACATTAGGGAGCTTAAGATCTACGACGACGACGTCGACGAAAACGCCACAAAACAATGATATCATTGGTTAAAAGAGCATAAATAATCGTGCTGCACGTGCGGCACGGATTTTAGCTCATATTTTTGCGTTTCTCTGCGTGACGACGACGTGAGATCACTAAATTTTAGGTTTTGACGACAACGTGAGCATGCAACAGAGAATCTCTCATTCTCTATTTTCAGTCTGAAACCGCTCGTACCAATTTATTTTTAGGATACCTCGCCCAAATTGTAACAAGTGAACGAGGTGGAATAATCGCGAAAGAATTTTACTATAGCGAAGTTCTATTTTGAGGTGACGTTTTCGTCGACGTCGCCGTCGTAGATCTTAAGGTCCCTATTATCATTGGTTAAAAGAGGAAAAGTGATCGTGTTGCACGTGCGGCACGCATTTTAGCACATAGTCGTGCGGTTCCATGCACAACAACGACGTGAAATCACCAAAGTTGTGGTTTTAAAGACAACACGAGCTTTCAAATGTAAAACCTTTATTCTCTATTTTTGCTCTAAAACCGCGCGTACCAATTTATTTTTAGCATACTTCGCCCACATTGTACGATGCGAACGAGATGGCCAAACCGCGAAAAACTCACCATAGTGCAAGCTTATATTTTGAGGTGACGTTTTCGTCGACTTTGTGGTCGTAGATCTTAAACTCCCTTTTAAAAATATAGCAGAAGCCGTTCTAAAAGTACTGTAGACAATACCGTAAATTAAACTGATGGGCCTTATTCCATCGTAGAACGAGACTTCTGGGTTATGAACTTACATGATCTCGTTTACAGTCAAGACGACCGCAATTCGATATATCAGTAAAGAAAGCACTATATGTTTGAATCAGAGATAAATTGAAGTATATTTGACAGTGGAGACATTTATAACTCCAGATAAAGTAGCAGCCTTTCCGACAAGAAACAAAAGAATGGGAAGCAGAGTTTTTGGGAAGAGCGATACTCACCGTTACGTCACCTATTAAATTATTGTGCCAACCAGATATCTATTGGCTGTCGAAACAAGAGTTCTTTTGTTATGTGGTTGGCAAAATGTAAACATCAAAAGAATTGTCTATGACAGTGAATATCGCTCTTGTCATGACTGGGATTCTTAAAGGGGCTGTGTCACACGTCATTAGCCAAATTTAGCGACTGGGAGCTGTCAACCAAATCAAGATTAACGTTAAAAGAACTACTTCAAACATTGAAGAAAGATTTGAACTGATAAAACAGCAAACAAAAAGTAAAAGAGGCAAGAATGGGCGAGCTTGAAAAAGATTAAGGGCCTGTTTAAGCGGGTAGGATCGGGAGGGTTAAAAGGTAGCCCGCCTTTACACAGAAATCTCCTAAGCGGGATGGATATCTTTCTTATTGGGCCATTAATCAGGAAAAACAAGATGGCGGATAAAAGAAACGTTTTGGCGGGAGATTTAATTTTATTATTGCTTGTTCCTCTATCGGCCGCTTTTCAGTGTCAAGGGAAACTATTTTGCATTTCATTTGTCATTTCGTTAAGTAGATTGTACTTGGGGTTGTTTGAAACTGTCCAGCCTAACAGTTTTTCAAAGTTTATCTCTGTCCCTTGTAATTTAAACTACAGACTTTTTTTGGTCGCGAAGTTTTGACTTGTGTTATTTAAATGTATATTTTGGGTTAACGTAAATTGCATAGCGAGTATGGGCGAGTAACTGATAAAAGTACCCACAATAAACTGCACTACCGTGATACAGTCCCTTGAAATTCATGTTGAGACAGCAGACCTACCGTATCCAATGAATCCTTTAATGAGAATTTGATCAATGATCACAAAGAAAGACACAAGAATAGCAGGAACTCCCCATCCGTACAAACAGTATTTCACTAAGCGTTTATTGTGGTTGCCTTGACGATTCGATCCACGTCCGCAGTCTAGGTATTAAAAAAAAAACAAAAAAAACAAAAACAAAAACAAAAACAAAAAAACAAGAACTTTTAACAATGGCACTCAAAAGTTTCAAACTGTAGCAGAGATTTCGAAATAATGGACAGCTCTGTAAAATAACTCAGAAGTTGTAAAATTGTTGACGCAAGAATCCAGTGCGGCCTTTTTTTAAAAAAAAAGCATTTGTTGTGTTTTACGCCTGCATTGGAAGCCGTGTCGAGACACTGAATGGAATAAGTAGTGAGATGTACCACCCGCATGCAAGCAATTTTTTTCACTGCTCTCCACACGCATTTGCGTGCCTTGGCACAGAAATCAGCGAGATTAAACCCCTTTTTACTGATTTGCTCCATGATCAAATGTTCTTGACAAATGCTCACTTTTGCCCTTTGTGTCGTCTGCGCAGTGCGTAGGCCTGTAAGATTGTACCATCGCAGGTAAATTAAAACGAACAATAAGTTCAGTACTTTGCGCCCCTACCAGACAGGCGCTTTTGGTCAATCACAGCACTTGTTATATCATGATAGTGCTGTATCTTAATGGCGACACAATATACTGAGAATATGTTCCATTCTCTACAGCAGGATATAAGAGCACATTTTTTCCTAGATTCTATATACAAAAATCTTTATGGCTTTTTTTACGGTGAAATCCAAAAACGGATTTCTATAGCTACGAACCCATAAAATTTACACTTCGGGTGGATTCTTCCATCAACTCCATAACCCGGAGCCTACAACTTCCATGTCATAGGCCGGTATGGTGGTTATTTTTGAAAAGATTCGAAAAAGCATTGTGATAGACGTGCAAAAATTCAAACTGAACCGTGTAAACAGCGCCGACAAAAAAAGGGTCAAGGCCACTTTGTCCCAGGTCTCAACTTAACCGTGTTGTCATGGCAAGTATTTCTTTTCGGCCTATGTCCAGAATGTACGTAATTAGATGCACGACGACTTTTATAAGCATCACAATGGGTCCCCTTGCTCTCCTCCGCAACTTCAACATCGGTCACGTTGGGAATACAGAGTCAATGTCAAAAAGTGTCCTCAAACTCCAGTTCTCAAAGTAAAGATAAACAGCTGCATTTGCTCAGACCAAAAAAATAAAGCCTACCCGTACACTTACACATCAGTGGCTTCAAAGCTCAGTTGGTTAGAGCGTCGCACCGGCATGGGGGGGGGGGGGGGGGGGTCAAGAGTTCAAACCCCGTTGAGGTCCTGAATTTTTTAGGCTTGTATACCCAATTGTCAAAATTGAGTTCATAGCTGCAAGGATTATAGCTTTACTTGACTTACCTTATTGTTGCAAATAGGCAGAAAATGCATGGACCTAAATGGACACTTCGTGTTGGACATCAAAATCGGACGTGCATCTGATTATTGCATTCAGTTTTGGATTAAGTGTTTTTGGCCGGAACCTTCGGTCTTTTGGAGTTGAGGAAGCCATATAATCCGAGATTTAGGTATACTATTTTGAGAGCACCCCTCCCCCCAAAGTAAACGTAAGAAGATTAAGATTACCCGAGGAAGTAAATGTCTTTTTCACATCATACGCCATAGCATTCATCCACATGAAAGAGCATAAGACAAAGTAATGAAGAAGAATGGCAATCACTTGGCATTGCTCATGACTGGAAGCCTTCATTGCTGCGAGAAAGACGCCTTGATACAGTAGCAAAGATAGCGACAAGTTGATAATGATCCTTCCAGGCAAGTTGCGCAGTTCAGAAAATATAGCATATTTTACCAACAGGAGAAGGAGGGACACCACTGACGTAATGCAGCCAGCGAAAGTCATTATTTGGAGAGATGTTGGACTCGCTTTAGTGAGGTAGCCTGTGCTTCGCTGTTCGGCCACAAAGGTCGCATTTCTTGAAAAGTTGACGCAAAGCAGCAAAATATTCCTGCGAATTGTATACTTCGTTTTCCTGTACATCTTGTGGTGAGGTTTGATGTAGACCGTACCATTAGGTCGTTGTTCGTAATCGCTGTGGTTGAAAGCTACGAAAGTGCAGTTCAAATTCAACAACAATCTTGTCTTGTTTGAAATGAAATCAATGGGTGCTGTTTTTTCATTCTGGGAAATGTTCCTCTCGACTTGTGATCGGTGTAAACTGACAATGCTTTTACATTTTCCAGCGAATGGGTCGTACATTTCGTCCGAAGCACAATAGTAAACATGGTTTATATTTCGCTCCAGATCCATTTTTTTGTCTTGGACTGTAACCCTGTTCTCGAAGGAGGAAGTAAAATCGAAGAGGATAGTCAAAGGCGGCAAAGTACTCCAAGCTCCAACGGTACAAGAGGTCTTCAAAGAGCTTGGCTTAAATCCGTTACACAACGCGCATTGCAGATTTCGAAATCTTATTATCTTGTTGTTCAGGCTCACGAAACAAACAGGAAAAGCATACCCCAGGCACTGTGATTGGCAATACGATCCATTTTTCTCCCGACCAATCCCCGAACAGTCTTGAAAACGAGGGATGCATTGCTTCAAGTATTGCACCCAAGATTCTCTGATCTTTACTGAACAGTTGGCATGCGCTAAGCGCATAAAATCGCTATAATTGAAGGCCGTTGTGTTAAACCATTTACTACAAACCGCCTCGAGTTTCCAGTAGGTTGTTTTCACT
>OX421446.1:60986237-60996237 GCA_949126865.1 Montipora capitata
GGCTTGGAAAGTGTGAGCACACATCCCAAGCATAAAATTGGTGAGAACCATGTGAGCATTTAGAGTCATCGTCAGGTGATTTTGTCCTTCACATGACCTCAAACTTAATCATTTCACGTCGTTGTCAAGATGTGAACGGCAAATAAATGTACCAAAATGTAAAACGCAAATGTAATTAAACCTATTCGTTTGTGGCGTTCTCGTATCCATCGTCGCGTCGTCCTTGCATAAGGGACTTTACGATCTACCACACGGCCGTCAAAGAGAGAATGCCACGAAACAACAATATCATCGGTTAAATGAGGAAAGGTAATCGTGCTGTACGTGCGGCACGCATTTTAGCACATAGTCTTGCCGGTATTATGCACAACAACGACGTGAAATCACCAAATTTGAGGTTTTGACGACAACGCAAGCGCACAAATGTGAATCTACAATTCTCTGTTTTTCCTCTACAACCGCTCGTTCCCATTTATTTTTAGGATACTTCGCCCACATTGCACGACGCGAACGAGATGGCCTAACGGCGAGAAACTTGCGATATTGCAAAGTTATATTTTGAGGTGACGTTTTTGTTGACGTCGACGTCGTAGATCATAAAGTCCCTGTAAGGTACCTAAGGACGTGATTAGGTCATATTGGTATTCTCAGTATTGAACTGGAACTAGCTTACAATGGAGGCCAATGCAAGGGAATATATTTAAAAAATATATTTGCATTTGAAAAGATTCCCCAGCATTAGCCTCCATTGCACGAAAGTTCTAGTCCAGTACTGAGAATACGAAATTTGAGATCAGTCTACGATGCGACGGTAAACGAAAACGTCATTTAAAATTGCAAGGTCAAGTTTATTAATCTTTTTTTATCATTTTGTAGTTTGTCTAACTTTTAAAAACTAGCGGAACTTTCCAGGAACTGAATTACGAGGTGCAGTGTTTGAGCAAAGACAAAAAATTCAAATTCGCTGCCTTGTTTTGACGTTTTCCGTAAAACTTGCTCATTTCACGTAGAAGATTTGCCGAAAATTAAACGTGAAAGAAATGTACAAAAATGAAAAATGCCCGTGCAGGGCATGCAAAGCTATTGTTTTTGCTCATTAAATATGCAAAATTTGTGACGTTTTAGTTGGCGTCGCGTCGTAGATCTTAAACTTCCTAGGGAGTTTAAGAAACTAAGACGGCTACGGCAAAGACATCACCACAAGAAAATAAATATATGTTATTCACCGGCTGGGAGGTCCGTATAGTGAAAAACTGTGCCCGAGGTCTTGAGTACGGCCCGAGGCCGCAGGCCGAGTGACGTACTCAAGGCCGAGGGCACAGTTTTTCCCTATACGGACCTCCCAGCCGGTGAATAACGTATTTATTTTTTCTGCCTTTTTTTGTCTGAAAATCAAGTTGCACTGTCACAGTTGAAATTAACTTCCAACTGAAAAACGCGTTCCAATCGTAAAGCTCAAAGAAAAATGAAAACAGAACTTCAAAAATCTCCACAGGTAACCCAGGCTCACTGTGTGCGTCACGTAAGTATTAAAATATAGAGAACATATGAGGCGAAGTTTAGGTCTGAAAATTTGCTAGAAAATGGTAATAAAAATCGATAAAACTTACCATGTGGTGAGCTGTTGTTGTCTTTAATACGTACACGAAGTTTCGGGCAAAATGGTCCCCGTTCACCTTCCATCATAATATAGTGACAAGGTAGGAGACGGAAGCCAGCGTCGGGACTCCGATCGACCCAAAACAAGCACGATTTTTTCCGCAAAAATCAAATCCAGTCGCTAAATAAACACGCCAGGTTCGTGGAATAGGAATTTCTCTAAACCATGAATCCACTGAAGCATCTCCAGGTAGCAACGCGGAGCCACCAGTCTCCGTAAAACTTGTAAGTTAACCTGCTAAAATGGCGGCCAGAAAGCATGGTACTCACGAAGTGCCCAATTCAAAATGGCATTGAACTCTGGACGCCTGGTGACGAGTATAATAAGTTCTGGAGGGAGGGGAGTCCCAAATTGCTAAAAACAAAACTCACTGAGCAATTTGGGACTCCCCTCCATCGAGGGGGACTTATTATACTCGTCACCAGGCGTCCAGAGTTCAGTGCCATTTTGAATTGGGCACTTCGTGAGTACCACGCTTTCTGGCCGCCATTTTAGCAGGTTAACTTACAAGTTGTACGGAGTCTGGTGGCTCCGCGTTGCTACCTGGAGATGCTTCAGTGGATTCATGGTTTAGAGAAATTCCTATTCCACGAACCTGGCGTGTTTATTTAGCGACTGGATTTGATTTTCGCGGAAAAAATCGTGCTTGTTTTGGGTCGATCGGAGTCCCGACGCTGGCTTCCGTCTCCTACCTTGTCACTATATTATGAAGGAAGGTGAACGGGGACCATTTTGCCCGAAACTTCGTGTACGTATTAAAGACAACAGCAGCTCACCACATGGTAAGTTTTATCGATTTTTATTACCATTTTCTAGCAAATTTTCTGACCTAGACTTCGCCTCATATGTTCTCTATATTTTAATACCTACGTGACGCACACAGTGAGCCTGGGTTACCTGTGATATCTCTTGGTGCAATAAATAAAAAAAAAACAAAAAAACAAACAGTTATATTTCATGGCAAGGACAGAGAAATGAGCTAAACAAACTAAACAATGATGTTTGAAAAATTCGTACAAACAGGCGAATAATTTTCTACGTTTTAAAATGCTTTGTGTTGTTGAAAATGAAACCAAAGTTCTTAAAACAGCAGGAATAAATTTAATGAAAAATACATAAAACATCTGTCTCTGCCTTCATATCTTATTATTTCAAGGATTCATCTTTGTTCTCCGTCAAGCCCTTCAGAAATCAGTGCAAAACTCAGAAAACTACACTAGAAAAACTTGTTGACATGTGCATTAGTTCACAGCGTTGCGATTTGTTTGACTATTTCAGCGACGAATCCGTATTTTCTTTAATAAAGCAAAATAGAACGAGATTATAAAATAGAACTTCAAAGAAAAAAACGGATGTCAACCGAAAAACCGACCTCAAAGGACTTCTGTGCAGTCAGTCGTTTTAGTTAAACGGCGAGTTAAAACAGTTCGCGAAAAACAATAACGGGAAAGACCAAGGCGTCGCGACGTGTTTGTTTGCCTATTTTAGCTAGGAATCCGTATGTTCTTAAATGAAGCAATATAAAACGAGATTAAAAATAGAACTTCAAAGAAAATAACGGATGTCAACCGAAAAGCCGAGTTCAAAAAGTTCGACGGCGCTCAACAGGCAAGAAAACCACCATGCGACTCGAAAACAGCAAACCAGCAAAGTGTTGTAAGCAAAATCATGTGAATACTAACCTTTTTGAAGAATAACCAGGCCTTTCATTCCATTGCTGATGTTTTTCCTTCTCTTTGCAACGGTTAGTAAGTGAAAACTTGCACTTTAAGAGGTAAAATACAATGTCTCGTCGCGCCGTAGTAAAAACATTTTCAATTAGCCACGACAGTTTCAGCACGGAACATATTATCGGACCGTGGTACAGACCGTGGTCCGTATCGTAAAAAGCTGGACCGGCTACGAGCGCGCGACTAGCCAATCAGATTCAAGGATTTAGGATTCCGGCCCGCTAAGATGCTTCAGAAAAAAATAAATGCGAATCTTTCACTTTTACTCTGAAAGAGGTGGTGTGAATTCAATTTCAGGGTAATTTGCCCACATTTTACGAAGTCAACGAGATGAAATAACCGCAAAAAACTTAAGATTGCAAAATTACATTTTGAAGAGACGTTTTCTTCGTCGTCGCCGTAGTAGATCTTAAAGTCCCTAACGACATGAATTGACCAAATTTGAGGTGATGCGGTGGACGTGAGCACCTTTAAATTTTCACCTATTTTATTCCTGGAATGTTGATACACACTTCCCGAATTGAGGTAAATGGGAAATCATTACAATATCAGGAATTAGTATAAATACACAGGTTATTATACAATATCGCGCGCTCTCACTGGCTCACTATCTCGTATTATCAGCCGATAATCACCTCGACGGACAAAATGGCTGCCAGTAGTCGTTTTGCCACTGTAAGTGAAGATGATTTCGCGTTGAAATGTGTTTTTTTTCCCCCTCTTTTTTTAAATAATCACCTGTGTATTTATACTAAAACAATTATTCGCCTCAGGCTCAGTGATTATCGGTGAATATTCACCGATAATCACTGAGCCTGAGGCGAATAATTGTTAAATAATATTCTTAGACGACTTTGTCGTAGCTGTCGTCGTCGTCCTTGCTTAAGGTTCCTATAAAACTCGAGGATGCGCAGCTATGAAAGGCGTAATACCTTAAGCACACGCAGATGGCTTGTCAACAAACAGTGCACACAATCATGCAGAGCACTGTGATAATTTATGCAATAAGAAAGCCTCCAAAGGAAAAGAAAGCCCCAAAAGTATGTTTTGATTTGTCGTTCCTTTTGAAATCACAATCACTTCTTTCTCCCTGAAAACATCGTTTAGGTGTTCCACCTCTGTGTTGCGGTTTGTTGATAGCCATCTTCTGAATAATCATTCGTGCTTAAGAGAATCTGACCAGACTCTTTTTACAACAGTGCGTCTTTGGTGCGTTTAAGAGAAGAGTAGACATTGGTAATCACTACAGACTATTTTTTTTTTTTTTGGTTCTAATTTATTCGAAGACAGAAGCAAGCTAAAAAAGATGAAAGGAAAATAATATTTAAAGGAAACAGACAAAAAATGTTCATACCCTCAAACAGCGCAATAGACGGTGTGCAGTTCCATCCTGTTGAATTCACGAGAAAGGATCTTATAGCCTCCCCACTTGGAAGACGTTGAGTGGTGACGGGAATTGTTATGTAGAAATTGCTAATACCTTTCCCAAAGATCTTTTCAATCAGGCTGTGAGGGATATTGATAGGGGGCGGACGAGGAAGGTTAGAAGGCTCGGGAGATTGAGGGCCGCCATTAGGAAGAATACCGCCCGGTGGTTGAGGAAGATCAGAGGGAGGAGAACCAGCAGAAGGCTGTGGGCGATTAGGGGAAGGAGGACCGTTAGGTGTTTGGGATAAATCAGAAGGAGAAGGACCAGCAGGAGGTCGAGGACTGCCAAGAGGTTTAGAACTACCAGGAGGAGGCAGGCCAGTAGGACGTCGAAGACCTTCAGTACGAAGCGGTAAGAGGAGGAGAGGAAGCAAGTCAGCTGGTCGAAGACTTGTAGTTGGTTTCAGGTCGACTGTAGGATGAGAACTGCCCAAAGGAGGTTGAGGATTGCTTGAAAACATTGTGTTGCTGGGTTCATCAGGTAGTCCACCAGCGGGTAGAGGACTCGAAAGTAGATCGGGGATTGATGGGGAATTCGAAGGTTTTGAAGGAAACGATGCAGATGCCGTGGCAATAATATTTGCTATAATCAAGTTGTAATGTTTAAAAAAGTTAAAAAGAAAACGTCACCATAGTTGATAATAGTTTTTTACTATTTACAACCTCTTCTATGGGCCGCGTGATCAATTTTTATTCAATGAAAAGGTGCCTCTTCTTATTTTTTAATTCGTTTATCAAAATTTACCTGTGCTTTGAGCTTGGGCTGGTCCACAATTTTTAATTCCACAAAACGTCGCAACAAGTGATACAACTGCTGGGGCGACACAGCAATGAATGTGCATCATTTTGTATACACCTGTGTTCGTGTACAGTGGCGGCAAATTGTCAACATGGATTTATCTCCAAAGTCGTGTCTTGGTACAAATAAAGAAGTATCCCTCGCTCTTAAATTCGTAGCCGACGTTAAATCCCTGAAAGTGTAGAGTCTCAAGTGAGAAAGCAATTATTGAAGATCCAACTTTTCCACACTTATTTAAGGTAGCAACCTTGAATTCCCTGTGAAGTATTCAAGTTCGAATACATCACAGCTGAAGGATACATATTTTGCGAGATATCTCGGAGAAACAGAGTAAAATAATAGACTGAATGCATAAATGGCGGACAAAAGAATATTCTTTTGTTTATGTGCTAATTAGACTCACTAGCCTCGTTTGCATGTACAAAATACAAAAGAAATGTTGCTTGAGAGCGAGGCTAGTGAGTCTAGTTAGCACATAAACAAAAGAATATTTTTTTGGCAGCCATTTATGCATTCGGTCTATACACCATACCAAGATGACATGTTGTTCTTTTCATTCAATAAAAGATGAAAAATGAATTACACTCTTTTGCAAGGTTTCCTGACCACATAAATGTTTTAACATAAAAATGGGGAATGAACATCACCTGGTCATTCCATATTGCGCAAGCACTAAGTTCCAGAAGGACATACTGTGAAATGACGGTGACATTCGATGAAATGGTTGCTCATGACATCGAGCTTCTAAGAGGCTTATTATTTGACTTCTATTAAATTGAAAGAGTCCGATTTTTAATTTTTGTCACGCTGATTGTGTATTTATACACAGCCGTGAGAAAATGCAATGGCTGTTGAAAAGTCTCCATTCAAAATATTTATCAGAGGGTAACCAATTTTCAATTTTCCTGCTGTTAATATCGTTATAAGTACAAGGGTTGTCGCAGTTATTAATGCTGCAACTTAAGCCGTTGCTAAAAAGCCTGAAAACATAAACAAAAACAAAAAATAACAGGAACAAGAAACAGACACACGCCAAACACGAAGAAAAACATTCATCCTGCATAGTATTTCGACTCCAGAAAAAACACATGCACAACAGTTTGAAACCCAGTTTGTAGGATATATTCCTTACCTCAAAAAAATATTTTTGCTTAAGTGGAAAAAACATTTTGTTAATTCACCTTGAATTCGAAGTAGCCTGTCGAAGGTCTTTCATTCTTTCCTTCATTGCACTTCAATTAATCACCTCATTAGCCTTTTAGTTTTTGGAAATGAAATTCTCTTGTATGGACAAACAACCCTTTTAGTTGAACCGGACGGACTTCAATCGTAAAACCTAGAGGAGAAACACCTTTAAAACTGTCCCCTCTTTGAATACTTGCGATTTCCCCTGTTTTTATTACTACCTTTTTCAATTTGACTTATCGTCGAGTTAAAACCGATCTGACACAATTAAAAAAGAGAAATAATGCGTACCTCGATTTCAGCTTTCGGGGTAAATCATCTGCAGGACCCAAAGCTGTTTGATGTGGTTCAATTTGTAGTTGTAGGATTATGAACATCTCGCCTGAACAGTGTCTTTAAATTTTAATTAGTTTACTGACGCTGTCTTAACTAATTGATATTAACTAACATAAACATGTGTGGAGTATTCAATTCACTGTTTTAAGCTCCCTTGGAAATCTGATATTTACCTCACCCTTTCACGTGAACTTACCCACTTTCAACGAATTAGACAAAAGGAAACAACTGTTTGCAAAACTCCACCAGGACAGCACATAGAAATGTGAAAGATTAAATTCAAAGGCACAGTTTGATATGTTTGACTGGTCCTTAGCTTTTTTAAATCTGAAATAGTAAATTGAATTTATTTTTTGCATCAAAATGGAACGGATAGAAAAAACAGTGATGAAGATGAAGTTGATGGAAAAATTAATTGAGCCGTGCGGTACATTCTTTCCTTTCGTCTTCCGTCAGCAAAATGTAAATGGTGCATAATTATTAATATGAGAGCAAATTGGGTAAATCGAGTAAATTCCTTCCCTTTTATTGGAATTTTCCAAATTTAGTTTAAGTGTGGCAGGTATCTAAGAAATTTCAAATTCTTTAAGTTCTGAATGTAATATGAGTAGAGAGAGCCGGACGCCGTTAAAAAAAAAAACAAAAAAAACAAGACGGCAATTACGCGTTCACGTGGGATGCACTGATCAAAGCAAGCAACAGGCAACGGCTGTAAATAAAAATTATAGAGTCTGTGACAAAATTCCTTGGAACAGTACACTAACATACACATCTGAAACTTTCGCGGCTCAATCTTTCCTCACGATGTTGTTTGCATGCGAGTTTTTGAGCCCATTGCAAAACAACACTGTGGGAGTCAGGGCAAGGTATTTCAAAGTGTTTGAACAAATTTGTCCGTGGGTGTAGTTGTTATTGATAATACGGGTGTTGTGTCAGCTCAAACCTCTTCTTTCATTTTCACATTTCAGACCAATTGTAAGTTAGTGTACAGTTTGATCTGACATACAGACGAATACTTTGGAGACCCTGTTGGAATAATTTTATTTGTTTACAGTTGATATACGCATTTGTTAAGGAAAAGACAAGTAGGGTAGTATAAAGAAGAACTTTAATTCAAACGATAAAATTTTACCGCCTTTCTGTTTTTTTTTTTTTTTTTTGGATTTTAATAAAGTAAAGATTTAGGCCACACCTGTCTATCGGTATGTAAAGATATCAAATATTTCCAGAGATATTGGTAAAATACGTTTTCGCCGGAAGTAAAAGTTTATTTTGATTGCGCTTTTCGCAGGATGCATCAAATGGTTGTCTTCGCTCTCAAACTGCGGAATTTGTCTATAAAAGCATCATATTTTACTTTCTGTGGCATTAAATCGTATTTTAAGAAAGTATAAAGCGTTGACGTCCCACAAGCCACGTGAATATACGAGGTCTGGCGCTAGCAGTAGGAAAAAGAGAAAAAAACATAAGATAGCGGGAGGATCAAGGAAACATATGATCGGAACTGGCCTTCAGACTCCTCTTAGTATCTGAAGACAAATCAGGGGAATTAAATTAAGAGGTACTAAATCAGGATCTATCAGTGCACTGCCAGTGAACGAGAACAAACACATTTGTAGCGATAAAGGAATACTACCAAGGGCATTTCCTACAGTCTTCTTACAACATGTAGCTGAAAATACTATATAAACGATTCACATAACCAGCCCGCATTCATTCTGATACCGCCGTCACCATTTGTTTGCGATGGTTTTTACGCACACCCCACATTGTGCTTTTGTTGAAAGCAATTTCGGCTGTCCGCTTCCACTTTTTTGAGGAGATGAGATCGATGTGCGCGGCCTTTTTTTGTTTAGCACGAAGGCCGATCCGCTTCGAAAACATGCGTCAAAAATTCGAATAATATTAGTCAGCTGTGACCGGAAAAAAGGTGGCCTACTCTGATTGGCCAATCATAGGGAAAGGTGTTGGGCGGAAAGAAAAAAAAAGGCTTTCCTTGAGGCGTTTTTTTTTTTTTTTTTTTTTTTTTTTGCGAAACATTAATTACAACTCAAAGACGCTTCGCTTGATTGCAATCAAATTTGGACAGTTAAACCAATTTCCAACAAACCCGTTTTGGGGAATTTACAATTCCATGAGAGCCTCTTCCGCAGGGTTGCTCAAAGTTTTAGCTAGCACTTTCTATAGCGCTCTGTCACTTCTGAAGGCGATCTAATCAAGAAAAGGCCCGACAATTTTTTTTTAGTTTCTGGGTAACATATCAAATGAAGGAAGTAAATTGCGGAAATATGAATTCAAATCCCCATTGAATTGGAATTTTTACCTTTTTGTTTCAGCCTCAAGCAAAACAAAGCATTTTCTTCAATTATAAACGAAATATTCCAGTGGCCACATTTAAACAAGGGTTAGGATATCTGTGTCGTAATCGGAACGCGCCACGTCCGTGTCACTGAAGACAATCTTGTTTGTTTTGGTCGCAATTAATTGAGCGAGTTAACGAAAATAGTTTGAATTTCTAATTTTGAAAAATTGAAATATTTCCTTGTGAGTTACTATGAAGACTCTATTTTAGTACTATGGTATTTTTGACATGTTTTTTGACAGGTAAAACCCCCGCAAAACACCGAATACCTTTCATGAAACTGATTACAATGACAATACGAAAGCTGCAGCAAGTACTAACGGCAAAATAGAAAGCAACACTTAAGACGGAATCCACCAGAAGTTCGAGTAACAAGTGGACAAAAACCTAGTACCAATATTATGAACATCATATTTCAAACTTCTCTACGACTGTTTTAAATATCTTCTGAAAAAAGATCATTTCTAACAACACCAAACGCCAAAAACAACTGTTGAACT
>OX421446.1:61001237-61008737 GCA_949126865.1 Montipora capitata
TCGGAGCTTTCCAAACAGTTTCTTTTTTGTCTGATTTATTAAAAGAGTGTAAATATGAGAATTCCAAGTGAGCTCAAAACAGCTCAAAATTTGAATACTCGACATATGTTCATGTTAGCATTTCAATATCAATTATAGACCGTAATATAAGGACGGTGTCTACTAATACAAACGTATTATTGCGTGGTTTACTGAATATGAGGGAAAAGCAGATCCTAACAAGTGTTATTGAAATCCAAAAAGAAAACTGGGGGTAACCATGCATTTTTCGAAGATGATCTATCAATAATATTTGTAAAAATGGTACACTACAAAGCAATGTATGGCGTTCTTTTCCAAATTGAAGCTTAATTATCTCTGCGGGGTTTAAACTAAAACTACTTTTATTAAACTTAAGCGCTTTTCACGAGATGAACCACATCAAACAGCTTTGAGTCCCGCCTGCACATAGTTTAATCCGAAAGCAGAAATCAAGGTACGCATCATTTCCCTTTTTTTAGTTCCGTCAGATTGGTTTTAACTTGGCGATGTATAAGTCAAACTGAAAAAGGTAATAACAAAAACAAGGAAATCGTAAGTATTCGTAGAGTGGACAATTTTAAAACTGGGAAAACCAAAAGTGTTGTTTCAGTTGGTCATACGAGATAATTATATTTTACAAAAACGGGTACAACGGGTATTTTACAAAAAAAAAAAAAGGGGTACAGAAGTGATTAATTAGAGTACAAAGACGAAATGAAAGGCCTTTCATGTTTTTCCACTTAAGCAAAAAGTCTGTATTTCATATTTTTTAAGGTAAGGGATATATCCTACAAACAGGGTTTTCAACTCTTGTCCTGTATTTTTTAAATTTTGCAATAAAAACTGTTCTGTTTGAATTTTCTGTCTGGAGACAAAATATTATGTAGGCTGAATGATTTTTCTTCGTGTTTGTTTGGGGTGTGTCTGTTTCTGTTTCCGTTTTTTTTTTTTTCAGGCTTGTTAGCAACGGCTTAAAGTTGCAGCATTAACAGTTGCGACATCACTTTCACTTAGAACGATATTAATAGCAGGAAGTTGAAAATTAGTTACCCTCTAATAATTATTTTCAATGGAGCCTTTTCAACAGCCATTGCATTTTCTTCATAGCTGCGTACAGATATGCAATCAGCATGACAAGAAAAAGTTGAACTGTTTCAATAGAAGTCGGATAGTAATCTATTTAGAAGCTCGATGTCATAATCTGTTAGAGCGAAAGTCGTATTTTTAATAACCCTTCATATTACTTTCCTGCTTTGATCACGTGCACCAAATCGATTCCTGGTCGTAATTGGTTGGAATCTCAAACGCGCAACCAATCGATTATTTCATCGTATGTCTGAGCAGGTGGTCAACAAATCTATCAAAAGAGTGTAATTCATTTTTATCTTTTATTGAATGAAAAGAACAAAGCTTCATCATAATGAGGTATATATATTGGGATGCTTGATTAATATTTTAACCTGTTTCTCCGAGACATCTTGCAAAATATTGGTGCATCCTTCAGCTGTGAGTATTCAAACTTATATGGCAACAATATTAACAGCAAGAAGCGAAGAACGTTTAAATTAGTGTGAAAGAGTTCGATCCTTAATAATATTGTTTAAGGGGATATGCCACGTTATTTTATGCTGTTTAGAGGAAACTTTTAGTCTATCACCAGTTTAAAACTCAAAAATGGCAATGTGCAGTTCCTTTACTGGTAAAATAATCATAACATCACAAACAAGATGATTCTGAGCAAAAACGATCTTTATCCAGGCGATTTGCCAAGAACTTGCAAAACGTCGGGACTCCGGACTTTTTTAAATAATACCCAAATGCAATCCGTTTTAATCTTGTTCATTTGTGTGCATTCACGTTTCTCTTCCACTTTGCTTTATTTGTTTTTATATGTTGTTCAACAGTTTTAAGTGATTATTGCAATGTTTCATCCTACTTTTTGTGCATTTTGGGTGTCATGAAATTACATTATTTTTCGTGACATAGCCCCTTTAATTTCAGTTTCTCATTTTTGAGACTTTATACTTTCTCGGATGTAATTACGTCGCATCTTTCAATTTTGATTTAGTGCATGTGTGCAATTTGCGTCACATTTGAAAGAGTGTAAATATGAGAATTCCAAGTGAGCTCAAAACAGCTCAAAATTTGAATACTCGACATATGTTCATGTTAGTATTTCAATATCAATTATAGACCGTAATATAAGGACGGTGCCTACTAATACAAAGGTATTATTGCGTGGTTTACTGAATATGCGGGAAAAGCAGATCCTAACAAGTGTTATTGAAATCCAAAAAGAAAACTGGGGGTAGCCATGCATTTTTCGAAGATGATCTATCAATAATATTTGTAAAAATGGTACACTACAAAGCAATGTATGGCGTTCTTTTCCAAATTGAAGCTTAATTATCTCTGCGGGGTTTAAACTAAAACTACTTTTATTAAACTTAAGCGCTTTTCACGAGATGAACCACATCAAACAGCTTTGAGTCCCGCCTGCACATAGTTTAATCCGAAAGCACAAATCAAGGTACGCATCATTTCCCTTTTTTAAGTTCCATCAGATTGGTTTTAACTTGACGATGTATAAGTCAAACTGAAAAAGGCAATAATAAAAACAAGGAAATCGCAAGTATTCATAGAGTGGACAATTGAGTATTTTCCCTCAAGGATTTACGATTGGAATCCGTCTGGTTCAACCATAATTATATTTTACAAAAACGGGTACAACCGGTATTTTACAAAAAAAAAAGGGGGTACAGAAGTGATTAATTAGAGTGCAAAGACGAAAAGAAATGGAAGGCCTTTAAAGGTGAAATGACAAAATGTTTTTCCACTTAAGCAAAAAGTCTGTATTTCATATTTTTTTAAGGTAAGGGATATATCCTACAAACAGGGTTTTCTACTCTCGTCCTTTATTTTTTTCCATTGTAATAGCAGGAAGTTGAAAATTAGTTACCCTTTAATAATTATTTTCAATGGAGCCTTTTTAACAGCCATTGCATCCTGTATGATTTTTCTTCGTGTTTGTTTGGGGTGTGTCTGTTTCTGTTTCTGTTTTTTTTTCAGGCTTGTTAGCAACGGCTTAAAGTTGTAGCATTAGCAGTTGCGACATCACTTTCACCTAGAACGATATTAATAGCAGGAAGTTGAAAATTAGTTACCCTCTAATAATTATTTTCAATGGAGCCTTTTCAACAGCCATTGCATTTTCTTCATAGCTGCGTACAGATATGCAATCAGCATGACAAAAAAAAGTTGAACTGTTTCAATAGAAGTCGGATAGTAATCCATTTAGAAGCTCGATGTCATAATCTGTTAGAGCGAAAGTCGTATTTTTAATAACCCTTCATATTACTTTCCTGCTTTGATCACGTGCACCAAATCGATTCCTGGTCGTAATTGGTTGGAATCTCAAACGCGCAACCAATCGATTATTTCACCGTATGTCTGAGCAGGTGGTCAACAAATCTATCAAAAGAGTGTAATTCATTTAATCTTTTATTGAATGAAAAGAACAAAGCTTCATCATAATGAGGTATATATATTGGGATGCTTGATTAATATTTTAACCTGTTTCTCCGAGATATCTTGCAAAATATCACTGCATCCTTCACCTGTGAGTATTCACACTTTTATTTCAACAATATTAACAGCAAAAAGCGAAGAACGTTTAAATTAGTGTGAAAGAGTTCGATCTTAAATATTATTGTTTAAAGGGGATATGTCACGTTATTTTATGCTGTTTAGAGGAAACGTTTAGTTTATCACCAGTTTAAAACTCAAAAATGATATTGTGCAGTTCCTTCACTGGTAAAATAATCATAACATCACAAACAAGATGATTCTGAGCAAAAGCGATCTTTATCCAGGCGATTTGCCAAGAACTTGCAAAACGTCGGGACTCCGGACTTTTTTTAAATAATACCCAAATGCGATCCGTCTCTATTTTGTTCATTTGTGTGCATTCACGTTTGTCTTCCACTTTTCTGTATTTGTTTTTATATGTTGTTCAACAGTTTTAAGTTATTATTGCAATGTTTCATCCAATTTTTTTTTTTTGCATTTTGGGTGTGGTGAAATTACATTATTTTTCGTGACATAGCCCCTTTAATTTCAGTTTCTCATTTTTAAGACTTTATACTTTCATGGATATAATTACGTCCCATCTTTCAAATAATGTCAAACGTTGGCTACGAATTCAAGAGCGCGGGTTAGGGGAGGTACTAATTTGTTTGTTTGTTTGTTTGTACCAGAACACAACTTTGGAAATATTTAAATCCATTTTGACGGTTTGCCGCCATTTTACACGAACACAGGTGTATATAAAAAATGACGTACATTCAACGTTGTGTCGCACCAGCAGTTGTATCACTTGTTGTGATGTTTTGTGGAATTAAAATCTGTGGACCAGCCCAAGCTCAAAGCACAGGTAGATTTCAATAAATGGATAAAGGAATAAGAAAAGGCAACGCCGTCTCATTAAATAAAAATTGATCACGCCCATAGAATAGGTTGCAATCACTAAAACCTATAAATATATCATCTATGGTGACGTTCTCTTTTAAACTTGATTCGTAATAGGAAATCTTCTTACCACGACATCTGCATCTTTACCCTCAAAACCTTCCCCATCAATCCCCGTTCTACTTTCGAGTTCCCTACCTGTTGGTGGACTTCCTGATGAATCCAGCACTTACGCCACAGTTCCTTCAAGCGATCCTCCACCTTCTACCAGCCGTACTCATCCTACAGTCGACCTGAAACCATCTACGAGACTTCGGCTAGATTACTGGCTTCCTCTCCTCTTCCCACCTCTTCCTACTGAAGCTCTTCGTCGTCCCGCTAGCCCGCCAACTCCTGGTAGTTCTCAATATCCTAGCGGTCTCCAACCTCTTGGCAGTCCTCCTGCTCTTCCTGCTCCTTCTGATCGCCCGCAACCACCCAGCGGACTTCCTTCCCCTGATCGCCCTCAACCTCCTGCTGGTCCTCCTCCCCCTGATCTTCCTAGACCACCTGGCGGTATTCTTTCCAATGAGAGCCTTCAATATGCCGAGCCTTCTAACCCTCCCCCTCAGCCGCCTATCCATATCCCTCACAGCCTTATTGAACAGATGTTTGCCAAAGGAATCAACAGGTTCTACGTAACCATTCCCGTCACTACTCAACGTCTTCCAACTGGGGAAGCTATCAAATCCTTTCTCATGACTTCAACAGGATGGAACTGCATCCCGTCTATTGCGCCGTCTGAGGGTATGAACATTTTTTATCTGTTTCCTTAAAATATGTTTTGGCCTTCAGTCAACACATCTGCGTATCTTCTCCATTGTTTGGCATTGTCCTTAAATTTTCCTTCATCCACTATTCCTTTCTAGCCTCTTCAGTTTTCGCGATCGAATAAATTAGAGCCCCAAAATAATAGTCCCTAGTGATTGATAAAGTCTACTCTGCACTTAAATACGAAGACGACTATTATAAAAGAAGTCGCTTGAGGCTCTGTTTTGTTCACCGGAATTCTTTAAAGCTCGAGAGATTATTCAAAATGGCAATCAGCAACTAACAGCACTGAACCCATAGACGACGTCGGAACACTGTTACAATAGGGAGCTTACGCAAGAACGACGATGCCGGCTACGAAAAAGTCATAAAACAATAGCTGTAATGAGCAAAAAAAAAAAAAAAAAAAAAAGCTCTGCACGCCCTGCATGTGCATTATTCATTTTGGTACATTTCTTTGCCGTCCTTGTGCTGACAACGACATGAATTGAACAACTATCAGGTTGTGTAGAGGACGCGAAAACATGATGAAACATTTTTCGCTTTCTTCCCAAACAACCACACAATACATGCCAATTTTATTCCTGCAATGTTGGTGCACACTTTCCATTCCGAACGACTTGGGGCTACAACGAAGTTGTTACAATAATACGAAATAATATTTTTAGATGACGTTCCCGTTGCTTTCGTCGTCGTCTTCCTTGCGTAAGCTCGCTAATATTTACAGGGAGAGAAAAGTAACTGGAGAAAAGAAAAAAGAAAGATAACATCTTACAACGTAGTGCAGACACATTTCCTTTAGGGGATTTCTTATTGCGCAAATTACCACAGAGCTCTGCATGCGGGCAGAGTTCGATTGCGTGTTGCGCGTTGATTGACTAGCCATCTGCGTGCTAAAGGCACCACGCCTTTTAATATATAATTCTCAGAATTTAATGGGTTCTCAAGCAAGGACAACGACGTCGGCTATGAGAACGCTATCTAAGAATATTATTTCCCATTTACCTCAATTCCCTCGGCATGAGAAGAGTGTATCGACATTCCACGAATGATATAGGTGAGAAAGGTGTGGATATTCAGAGGGAAAATTTAAAACTAACGTCCTCCGCATCACCTCAAATATGGTCAATTCACGTCGTTGTCAGAGCGAGAAGGCGTGGAAATGTACACCAGTGTAAAACGCACGCGCAGAGCGTGCAGAGGCTTTTTTTTTGCACGTTAGACCTATTGTTTTATTGCGTTCTCGTAGTCGGCGTCGTCTCCCTAACATCAAAATTCACCTACAACCGCAAACGCAGATGAGCAATTCAACTTGACAACAACGTTTTCCAAGAATGTCGTCGAGTTAAAGCAAGTCACCAACACGGTAGCAGTTTTGGTATTTTTCGATCAGCCAAAGGCCCAGTTACTAGCAGTAAGAATAAATGAGCAACCCACACTGCTAACAAAGGGTAAGATTAGTCGTACGGGCCGTCAAAATCGTTCTCGTTCTCGTCCTATAATCCAGAGGTCCCTATTAATTGGAGATTAACCAAGGACGAGGAAGAATTTCGCGATTACTAATTTGGCATTGAAAATGAGTACAATCATTCAAGAATTTAAACTGTTATGAACGGTGTGGCTGTCACGTTTGGAGACAGAATTTAAAAAATTCTCTTCTGAATAAGTTGCTGGCCTACTCCAAATACCCTTAAATACGGTCATCTCACGTCGTAGTCAGGACGACTACAGCGCAGCAAAAAAATGTACCAAAAATATATAGAACGCCGTATCCATATGTCATCATTTAACCACACGCAAGCATACAAGCTTAAAGCAGTCCACGGAATTACCCAACAGACCATCGGCATCGCATACCGTCTTTTGAGTTTTTAACAGGCCACTTTAAAAACCACCATAAGGAATTTAAATTAATTTTCTTATTTTCTCTTAGGACCATTTTAAGGCCGAAGAAAAACTCAAAACAATGCTATTTTTTGCCAAAATTTTGGAGAGCAAACAAAGATTATTATGGTTATGGTATTTTTAGTGGCCTATCTTAGAATATCCTCTGAGCTTACAATAGTGCCTCCCTTTTTGTACTTCAATAGATGGTTTGCAACCAATCTCCAGAGACACTGATAACAATGATGTAATCTACAATTGCTGGTGGACGAACAAAAGGAGCTAATGAGAGATCTTTTGTTTTCGTCCACCAACATG
>OX421446.1:61013737-61023737 GCA_949126865.1 Montipora capitata
GAATTTCAAAGGACTGTGTCACGGCAGTGCCGCTCATTTTGTATGGTTTTTTACTCGGCTGTACTCACTAACGTTAACCCAAGAAACACATTTATATGTCACAAATCAAAGCCTCGCGACAAAAAATACGCATTGTGCTCCATGCACAAAGACTGATATTGTTGGCAAGGCGTTGCTTTGGGCGAACTCTGTTTGCTGTTTGTTTAGGATATTTCGACCAAGCCATGTTGGGCTAGGCCGTTAATTTAAATTCAGCATCCGCGTAACCTAAGAAACACCGAAATATACACCTTGGCTGGGATCATGTAACAACAACAACAACATACACAACAAGTTTTCTTTATTGTAACTTGTTCTGCAAGGAAAAGGGTAATAAAGTTGTTGTTGTTGTTACATGATCCAAGCCAAGGTGAGGGCACACCCACCACAGCCCCTAGCGAGGAACGAGTGACAGGGCCGCCCCACCCGAGGCAAAAGCAAAACCCCTAGAAACACGAAAACAAGGTTAAGCCACAAAAAAGAATAAATAAAACTTTCACTGTATGGCCCTTGCTCATATATAGCCATCTTAGAAAAGAAGCATATTAACGAAACTTCTAGGATAAAGCAGAAGAAAGAAGAGTAATCATGACCTAGTGAACCCGCAATATACAAAAACTGCATGGCTCCATGATCACACTTGAATCTCTTGAATTATTTAGATAAAGAGGCCCTACGCCTAGCTTCTTCACTGGATAACATCTAGAGAAATGCCCGGATGACAGGAATGCCCCAATTTCATCATGGGAAATAACTAACAGTGCATATCACATTCAGCATCAATCCATTCATTTCCTCTGGTTTCACTCCCTCGTTTTTACTGGAAAATTTCGAGAATGAACGAATTTTCCGGCTTCCTCTTCAGCTGCCAAAGCTCATCGCAACTGCAATCATAATTCAGACTGAGATTATTTTTCACCCTTTGATCAACAGGAGAAGGAGAGTCTTATTGTTTCATATCCAATCCCAAAGCTGTTCTTTATTTCTTTGTTGCACCAATTGCATTGATAATGCTCTTCAATGCATTTGCATTGGTGCGTACCGTGTTGCACATTGTAAAGACAAGGAAGGTAAGACTAAGATATTAGATATGCATTTATCAGATTTTTGGGCAGCATGCGAAACAATATTAATGCACTGAATAAATAAAATAGTGTTACTGGCACACTCGCCAAATGAGTGAACATCCTCTCCTCGACTAAAGGATGATAGCTGCCTAACGACAAATCCAAAGGTCTTGTACTGCGAGGCTGGAACTGACAGACGGACAGCTGATCATGAGTGCCTCATTGACAACTGTAGGGTATGGATTCAATATAGCCTGCATATGCCAATCATAACCAATCAATTAACTGTCACGGTGATTGCTGAGTAGCCGACTGGACTAGCTTGTAATGCCCGCCGTATCTAGCATTTCAACCTTACCTTTCCCACTCCCCTGCCCTCTCCCTCTTTCATTGTTGACTGTTGAAGGTTTCAACACATATTTTTGACTTGTTAGTTACACTGAAAAGGAGGGGGGGGGGGGGGGGTGGGGGGTGGGAGCTTAGTGTTGGAGAAATTAGGTAGCACAACCATCGGCGACTGCCTCTTAAACCAGACACGCTTCCGCTTGCAGAAGGAACACACTTTGTGTAACGGTTAAGTGTTCCTTGCTTGGTGCCATTCCAACATTGTCAATGCATAACTTTTATTTCCCAGAGAACGCAGAAGGTAACCAATCAGCGGCATAGCACCGGCGTAGCCTTGATTTGCGTTAAAATGGCGTCAGTCATGGGAGTAACATGGATTCTTGGAATCACTGCCAACGTTCAGGCTTTGTCATTTCTGTGGTACCCGTATGTTGTTCTGAACAGTCTTCAAGGTATTATACTCTTTCTTCGTTTTATCTCCTAATTGCTTTAACTTTTTTTTTTTTTTGCATATTCTGACATGTCACAATTATGATGCCAGCCTGAGTTTTGGATGAGGGCGCATGCAGCTCTTACATGCAATGTCTCTAGCTAGAAGGGGATCTTTTTTTTATATTTTCCTCATTAGCATAAGTTTTATTATTATTATTATTATTATTATTATTATTATTATTATTGTTATTATCATTGTTATTATTATTATTATTATTTTTTATGGCTACTAACTCGCCCGTTGGAAATTTAACTAAGTTTAACACATTTGTTAATAGCACGATCCTTCTATCAGCAAACACGTATGTAAATGAGACAAAGAGTAAAGAATGACGTCAGCAAAGATTTGCCTATTGGTTTATGAAACAATGGGGCACAAAAGTACACAACACAAACAATGAGGCCTGACCCTAAACGCATTATTTACTTATTTATTAAACTTCGCCTTCTAAATAAACTATTAACAAAACATGACGACGTACACAAAAAAATAAACAAATACTGGGTTAAGGCAGGTTGTCCACAACAGCTGACGCCAATTACTGTGGGCCCAAGGTTAACAAAGTTCAAAACACTCGAATAAAATAGTAAAATGTAGTAAACTAATTAATAACGACACGAAATAGGCTCTGAAAGGTTGCGTGGCGTATTACATTTTAAGAAGACAGATTTCCAGGTTCTAGGGTCCTCAATATCGAAGCGCGAGATAAGTGCATCTTTGTAGTATGAGGAGAGCAGAAATTTAAATTGGTTTAGAGTTACATGTTCATATCTTAACTGCAGGGGAAGAGCGTTCCAGATTCTAGAAGTTCTTTAAAAAAAAAAAAAAAGAGTGCTGATAAGTAGAAGTGCGGCATTTCTTTGGTCTGAAAGATTTTGCATTGCTAGCGCTTGCTCTAGTGACCTTTGTGGGAACAATGCGTCCAGGGAGCACGTCATGTGATACACAAACAATACCATTGGTGGCCTTAACGAAAAAAGACCAAGTCCAAAAACTCATGCCAATAACAGATAGGTAGAATATCAATTGACAAGAGCCTGTCTCTATAGCTTTCCTCACACAGGTAGTGTAAATCTAAAATAAACTCTGAGGCGCGTCGCTGGACGCGTTCGATGCGTCTTATGAGGTCTATTGTTTGCGGAGACCACACTTGAGTGGCGTAGCCAAGAGCAGGACGTACGATAGCTAAGTAAAGAGTTCTGTGGGTGCTTGAGCTTTGAACGTCCTTCGCACATATACGAATGAACCCCAGTAACTTGTTTGCCTTAATGCACTGTTCGAGCGTGTGCTTTTTCCACGTTAAGTCGGAAGTAACGTAGACTCCGAGGTCTTTCTCGTGATTGGTGACCTCTAGCGGCTTGTCATTTATCTTGTACTGGAACTCAACTGGATTGAACTTTCTTGTGATGTGCTGCTGCTCGCATTTCTTTTGATTGAAAACCAAGCCTGAGGATATAGACCAGGCCTTCAGTTTATCTAGGTCGTTTTGCAGGAGGATAGCGTCTTGGGTGGAGTCAACCCTCCGGTACAGCTTAGTGTCGTCAGCAAATGAGGACACTTTCGAGTTCACCACAACATCAGGGAGGTCATTCACATACAAGAGAAACAATATTGGGCCCAGAATGGAACCCTGGGGAACTCCTAACGTGACATCCATCTCGGGGAAACTGGTACCGAGTAGTGTAACTCGTTGTCTCCGGCCTAGCAAGTAAGACCGGAACCATGACAATAGGTTTCCAGAGATGAAGAAGTTGGTCTGGAACTTGTTCAGCAACAAAGTATGATCGACCTTGTCGAATGCTTTCGACATATCCATGTATATAATGTCTGTTTGCTTGCCAGCGTCCAGTAACGAGCCGATGTGATCATGTACTTCAAGAAGTTGGGTGGTGCAAGATTTACCTGAAGTGAGGCCATGTTGGATGCAGCACACAGCGTTCAAGAACCTTGGAGACTACTGAGAGGAGAGAGATTGGGTGGTAGTTATCTACGTACTGTTTTTCTCCTTTTATTCGCCAGTTTCCAGTCGTCCGGGAGTGTACCCCAGCAGAGAGACAGGTGAAACAGCTGAGTTAGTGATGGAGCTATTTGCTGCGCTGTTTCCTTGAGGGGACGACAGGGGATGCCGTCTGGACCAGCAGCCTTGTTGGGGTCAAGGGCTAGAAGAGCCTCCGATACATCCTCCGTGGTAAAGCTGACGTCGCACAGGGCGTGGTCCAATGGTTCAGGCTCCGTTGGTGTCGGGTCTGGGTGGTCCTTGGTACTAAACACGGACGTAAAGTACTCGTAGAATTTCCTTGTTTTCAACGAAGCTAGTCAGTCAGGTCTCAGTTACCCATTAGCCTGCTCGGATTGAACAAGTTCCTGAAAGCGAGACAGGTTGCACAATTTTTTGCCGTCGGCTTTGTTTATGCTTTTAAGACTTTGCGCGTTGATTACGAGACAGGTTACAGATCGACACTGTCCTTTTCCTCCCGACCGAAAGAATTGGCCTTGCTCTTGGCCTAGCTCTTTCAGGTCCCGGGTTGACACTAATATCTCCACTCAATAGCAGGGCTGAGATGACAACGAAGAAGAAGTGGTTAGGGTTGTCTTGTAAGCCATAGCAATGGCTTGGCGGTAAATTTAATCTCCTGAGTCTGACATCTTCTGTGAAACACCAGATGGAACATAGGTTATCAGGTAGAGAAGCGATTCCTGGCCCAATGACAGCAATAGTGATAACATGATGTTGGTCAGACAACCTTGAGTACAATAACAGCGCCGCAAGGAGTACATGACCGCCATGTTGGCTGCTGTTAAATGTTAATTTGGCATTAGAGCTGTGTCCCATGCTGGTCTAATGAAAGTGGAGGAATTATTAAAGACCTGAGTGGCATCTATAATTTCTTAAGCTGTCTTTTCCATTGGAACGATTAAGAAGGATGATCGTGAGGGCTGGAGCATGTAAGATGAGAGGCCCGTTGATTGTTAAGCCGAAGGAAGAAAACAAGGCTGCGAGGAGCTGTAGGGTCAGATACAATTGAGGATATAGTCTCCCCCTTTACTTCCTTCCCCTAAATAACCGTCGTTCCCTAAGGTCAGTATGGAAAGAGAAACGGACCACTTTTGAAAAGTCAACAATTATATTCCTTGCATTTAAAACCGTGCTCGTATTTTAAAATCTGACTATAGTTGAGGATCTTTTAGCTTGCAAGATTATCTTTTTGCACGTAATCAAAGCCAGTTAATTTTTATCGTTTACTGACTGTCCAAGGTTTTGTTTTGAATACTCTAATTGAACAAGACTTATTCGTTATAATCACCAGTCCTGTAATTTAGTTTCTTTTTGTCTACTCATATTAATGTTGTACCTCCCTCAGTGTGGTTAACTTTTCCGTCGATTTCCAACTTCTTTTCTGTGCACGATGTGGTCAAAATACAAATACTCATTTTGAATGACTAAATCTCAGTGAAAGTTTGGATTTTTGCACTAAGACAATTCCCTCTGGCCACGCTTCAAACGTGTCATCATCATCGTCATCATTATCAATGACCAGTGCTCAGTAAACCGTGAAGCGCATTATAGGTTGGATCTGCTTCTAAGATTTCAAGCAAGAAATAATCTACCTTCGCTTGTCAGACCAATCGCAGCTTCAGTAAAATAAATAAATAAATAAATAAATAAATAAATAAATAAATAAATAAATAAATAAGGTGGCAACATACCACGCCAAGTTTTTAAGCGGTTGGCCTTCCTGCTTTGTGGTAGATAGCCGGCTCAAGTGACATTCCACTTGAAGTGGGCACATGCAGAATGTGTACCGTTAACTCTAAGAGGCTAAGGTTTCCAAGTATAGTGAATATTAAATTGTTCTTTGCATTTCCTTCTTCCACTGCATTTAGTGGTTTTATTTATGCATGTTTCACAGGTCTGTTCATCTTCTTGTCATTTGCTGCCAGTGGAAGGTCCCTGGAGCTATACAGAGCCAAAATAGCCGTGTTGTGGAATCGGTGCTGCTCGAATGCAGCTAAAAATACAGCGAGGACAAAGGACAAGATCGTGGTCACTCGGTCTGGAAAAACTTGGAGTCCCGACGTTCAAGATTGCGAAGAGATTCCTCTGTAAAAGCGAGACTTTTCAATGCAATACGATATAACAATAGTAATGGTACAGTTCAGTTTTCTATCATATTTGTTTAAAGTGACCCTGTGACCAAAAACCAAATTATTTTCCTTTGGATTTCAAAACTATGTTAACTAAACACTAAGCGGCCAAACTTTTAAGCCTTGATTTTAAAAAGACTCCTGCTTATTTTAACTGGAATTTCCCTATTTAATGTTTCGCCATTACTAACTTTAAGATCTTGAGGGAACTGGATCGAGGAGAAAATGACGTCGAAGGCTCACTAGTTTAAGAATGTATGCGTGTGTACGCCGCAGAATTATTATGCAGCACGGGAGTTTTGGGCTTTCAGACTTTAATCTCGCGGTTTGTATATATAATAAGCTGCACTCACACGCTGAAATTTTAAGCTAGTGAGCCTTTGACGTCATTTTTCCTTGAGGTCCAATCGATCAATTTTGAAAGTGAGTAATGGCGGACCGTGAAATCCAAGACTCACTCTCAAAGTAAACGGCCTTTGGATAAAAATCAAAGCTCAAATTTTGCCAGTCAGGTGTTCAGCAAACACACTTTCAAAATTTGAAGAAAAAAAAAAACATATGGGCACTTTAACAAGGACTAAATTAGAAATAAGTGGGCAGTAGTAGTGTTAGGTGATGTGATCGGAAATTGACTGCACCAGTTAACTTAAATTCAAGGGAAATTAACGAGTCTCTTTAACCTCAATAGCGTGTTTTCACTCACATGATCAGTCATCTTGTTTTTCCACGGAAACGAAAGTCAACGGCGAACTCAAATTCATTCAAAATCGCTCAAAAAACCGCTTTTGAGGTAAAAGGACGACTATAAACCACAGGTAAGGTAATTCAACGTTTATTTATCATTGATTTACATACATAGTTAACGATATATCGCTATAGGTGAAGCAAAGGGTAAATCCAGTACATTTACTATCAAATAACAATCGGCTACACAAACAGATTGTGTGGGCTCCCTGTGGAAGCAGCTGCTAGCACATGTCAGTTCCATTTCAAGTCCTTGCACACTAAGATCCCAAGATCTTTTTTGAGCATCAGTACGCTGGACTGGTGTATTTTGAAGTATGTACGATGATATAACTGGGCTGACATTTCCTGTTATAGACATCACAGTGCATTTAGACTGATTGAGATCCATCCTCCAATCTTGGCACCACAAAGTGATTCTATCAAGGTCTTCCTGAAGAAGACGTCCATCATCAATATTCATTACGGGACGGTATCATTTGGTGTCATCCGCAGATAGTGCTATGGAACTATTTACTGACACTGTAGCAAGATCGTTGACGTAAAAGAAAAATTAAAGGTCCTAAAATGGACCCTTGCGGCACCACAGAAATAACAGGGAGAAGGCTCGATGTTTTGCCAAGAACAGTTACTTGCTGAAATCTATTACTTAAGTAATCAGAGAACCAACAGAAAAGACTGACATTGATGCCGAACAGATGTAGTTTCTTCAGGAGTAGCTATAGATGATGGTCAACTGTATCAAAAGCCTTTGCAACGTCCAAGTAGATGGTATCAACTTGCACTCGGTTATCCAGCATCCCACCAATTTCTTTCAAGCTAATAATAAATGCAAGTCACAGCGAGCTATCGTCTTACAGGAGGCTCGAAAGGGTTTTTCGTTGCTATAGTGTTTGTGAAACGATGAAAGATGCCAAAGAAGGATATTTCATAGTGTTGGCAAACTATAAATATCTTTGCAACTCTGTTGTTGGGTAATATTTCAAGGGTACTAATGACGTCATATCGGTTACTATGGCAACACACCAGGTCCACGAAATTTCAGTCATTGATTTACTGTTTTTATTTCTTCGTTGCAAATCTCCCTAAATTCTTTAACTTCTTAGAGAGTAAGACAAAAAGTTATCCAGTAGAATTTAAAGTACATCGAAAAAGGCGTTTTTATAGTTTACAGAAAATTGTACTTGATAACTTAACCTGAACTTTTTTATTTGAAGTGCAATCGTGAATGATACGTGCATGCAAAAAATCAAGGTAGTTCAGTAAGCAAAATTTCGAGATCACTTTTGGTGTGTTGCGCGCAAAACAAAACAAAAAATATTGGGGACACCGACTTTGTTTCGGAGAAAATGGCAGTGGAAAAATACCTTAATTTCGAGAAATCGGTCATAATAGCGAGATGTAGCCTCATTTGCTCATCCATAGAAAATCATAAAAATAAACTGTTAGAGTGAAGGTTTCCGTGCATAGGCTTTTAGGGGTGTGATATTTTCATAATTGCATGCCGCTAGGGATGTCGTAAACAGTAGAGTTCATTATCGACGAGCGTTTTCGTAAGCTCTATCCGTTGCAACCACAGTGACTATTGGAATTCGATGGCACGAAGAAAGAAAATGTTAAAAAGGATAACTTCTTACCGTGGGATTTTTTTTCATTTCATCATATCTTGTAGATGTAGGTAAAGTAAGTGATTCATGATTAAAAAATAGGGGTCACTGATGATCTAAAAGAGAAAAATCGATCTGATTTTGCAAAGCTCTTGGTAATTTTCGTTTGTCACGTTTTGCGTGACATGCCGGGGAAAGACTGGAACCCAACAGAGGATCGATCGTTTGAAGGCTGAAAGTTTTTTTTACCGAAAAAAAAAAAATTCTCGAAAGTAGCAACTAAGTTTTAAGCAGGCGTCACCGTCATTTGGTTAGTGTCTTGTATAGTATCTCTCCATTAACGTCATGCTCATCTTCTGGAGTGTGGTTTTTGTGAAATTTAATCGATGGTTGTTTCCACGAAGGTCCGCACTATTCAAATGGACGGGGACTAAAATACTGCTCAATTTTCACGAAAGTAAGGGAAAGGAACTTCAAAAACGTGTATTCATTTTGAACTTAAGTTAGTAGGGTAATAAAAACAAAAACAAAACAAAAAAAAAACAGCCCCATTAAATTTACGCAACGGTTCGTCCTCGAGTTTTCCAGACTATCAGGCACTACCCCTCATCGTGGTAACAGATATCGTAATTATTCGGGATACCCATAAAGGAATACCGAGTTTTAAAATGGGTTTGAAAACTCGGAATTGTAGAAAAATGCACAATAGACTTAATCTGTCTGCGGTCTCAAGAATTAGAAACATCTTGAAGTTAAACAAACGGGCTGTTTGTTAAAAATTGGACTGATGGATGACTACACGTGGTTCCTGATATTCGCTCTTCTTCTGGGTTCTCGACAGCTTGGACCTTTGAGGAACTTTGATGAATTGTGTCACAAGGATGATTTTAGAGTTAGTGCGTTTTCTCTGCAGAGCGTGAAGAATGATTCTTCCAGAAATGTACCCACTGCATTTGACCTTGTGAATTCGGAACGCCACCATCTTGGTTCTTCATCAACTCCTCGTACTCGTCGTAGAAGCTATCTCACTGGGAAGTTGAATTATTATTGTAATTCATTCGCCTGTTTCCAATTACAACACCATGCTATTTCAGGGGATATACATCCAAATCCTGGTCCTACCCTGGAACATAACTCTTGCCAGGAAACTAAACCAACTCGCAAGATGAAACTGTCGTGCTGGTCTCTCAATGCTAGGAGTGTGGCTAATAAGGGTTGTGAGCTGATCAGTCGACTGTCTTACAAACCATGCGACTTAGTAGCCATAACTGAAACTTGGCTTGATCAGTCAATTGAGAGTTCTGATTTATTTACTCGCTCCTTTCAGGTCCATCGACGAGATCGCACAAGGCACGGTGGTGGAATTCTGCTCGCGTGTAACGTGGAACTGGGCTGTGTAAGGCGTTTGGATTTCGAGACGGACTGCGAAATACTGTGGTGCGAAATCATCATCCCTTCACATGGATCAAAATTCCTAGTCGTTGTCTTTTATAGACCGCCTTCATCTGATGCTGTTTATCTGTACGAGTTGCAGAAATCACTTTCGCTAATTGATCGCA
>OX421446.1:61026237-61028737 GCA_949126865.1 Montipora capitata
CTTGAGTTACGAAGGAAGTTTATCTGCTTAGTGCAGATGTACAAGATTATTTTTGGGCACTGTGACATAGATCCTCATATGTTTTTCGATTTTAATGTATTATCGAAAACGCGTAGGAACCATAATTTCAAGATAAGACCTAAGAAGACACGTACGACTTATTTTCTTTTTTTAATCGCTATATAACGGACTGGAATAGCATTCCATCAAACATTATGCATGCGTCTTCATTGAGTAGTTTTAAATCCTATCTTTTAGATCATTTGTGTCAATCTTAAAATGAGATGTGATTCGTTTGGTTAGCTTTCTCTTTTTTCAATTTTTATAGATAATTTAGTCGTGGGGAATATTCTTAGTATGGGAATTTAGTTTCCCCCAACTGTTCTCCGGTCATAATTTTATTTCTATTGTACATACATTACCATGACAAAGCATTATTAAATAAATTAAATTAAATTAAATCAACTACCTTTTCCAGCTGAGCTTTTCCATCCTCCCGCTCACTTCTCTTTAACGTTTCATGATGATTCGGAAATAAATGTGCCATTCTTTTGCAGTCCTGGAATTTTCACGCCTGCGTTTTTGTCGCCATGTTATTTTGACTAAAGCTTTAAAAATATTTATGAAAGTCAAGTAGACTAGTACACGACTGATAAAACAACACGAATATCAGTTGTGCAGTAGTCTACTTGACTTTCATAAATATTTTTTAATCAATTTTGACTGATCACGATTTTCTCTGATCCAACGCTGTGCAAGGCTTATCGTCCACGGTTTTTGGGAAGGTTTTAAAACCTCAACTTCACTAATGCTCGAAGTAATGCGTGACATATTACAGTCGCGTTACCTGCGCAGTAACGTTGCGCACAAACAATTAGCGCGAACGTCCTTAAGCACGCGATTTTTTGAGACGCGGACGGCAACCGAAAGTGACCTGTTTTCCCTTTTAACTTGTCTTCACACAACCACATTTACATTGCTAAGTACCTTTTCTCCATTAAGGATGATTAGTATATAATCTAGGAGACACCACTGTCCTGGCAAGCGAAATGTTCTCTTCCGGTTGACTTCCGCGGCTCAAAAACGCGCGTGCTTAAGTTCCGTAATATCATGAAAGCCGTGAGACTTTAGCTGGAGGGAAGAGGGGTTCTATGGGTTGGTGGAAAAATGTCAATGAGCTTACTCGACGGAAGGACAAGGCAGTTGTAAGCTTGGATGATAAATTCCTAGAACAGTTAAACAGGTTCTTTGGCGTTAGTATGCCTGTACGAGATCTAGAAGTTTGTATTTTGTTTTCGAGTGTGATAAAATTAATAAAATCGCTCAAGTTTCATCGACATTATTATGGACTCATTGTCCTGAACCAATAATCCTGGAAAACAAGCCCCACACAGTTAATAGAATGGTACACTACTGACAGCCATACACTTATTGATCACATATTTACCAATTTACTGCATCTGGTACAATCAACAGGTTTACTCAAGTCATACCGATGGAGACCATAAGCCAGTATTTTGCATCTCTAACAACTCAATAAAATAATCTTCTGTAAAACCACCAATAATGTTATTATTGAAGCATTCCTTTTTTTGGAAAATGTAACAAAAACATAAAATGCTTACAGAAAGAAAAACAACACCTGCGTTACCACATGCCAACAACTGCACATCATCATCAAAAATACCACACGACATTATAAACAAAACTCATAAATTGGTTACCTAAACGAGGTTTGGCTGTGAAATTTCAAACCCTGCACGGTAATTTTCGTTCTCTGCTGGGACACTTTCATTGTGGAGTGTGGCCTGGGAATCTTCTTTCATTTTTTGGAGTGTGGTAAGGTTCTTTGGTGGTTTTCTTGTCTTTATTGGTTTTCTTTGTGTTTATTGGTTTTTCTTTTCGGTGACCCTTCCAGGGACTCATGCTCCGCGTTCTGCGGTAACCCGGGGTAAGCCGAGTCTTTTTTTTTTCGCTTCCAAGGCTCTTTGAGCCCACGTTTGAGCCCACGTTTTGTTTGGTTCGTACTTCATTTAGTCCGTCTTCAAAGTGTCCTTTTTGGGATCGGCTATTCATCGAGTTACGAGCTGAGTTGAGTTTGAGTTGAGTTTGAGTTAAGTTTGAGTTAAGATTGAGTTAAGTTTGAGTTAAGATTGAGTTACAGTTTTTGGCGTTTTTCGGAATTAAAAGTAGTGAATATTCAGTACAAGTCACTTCGAAAACTGTTTTCTTCGTGTTGAAAGCTATATTTGCATAATTTTTTGCAAAATTACATGGCTTTCCTGATCAAAACAATCTCAATATTATTACACCTTTTAAGGCATCATTCTCGTTGCTGCTGTAAAGTCTATCGACGTCAAAACGATGTCTTCAAAGGGATAAGGGTAAGCCATTTAAAGTCAGCCCGGCGGCTACGATGAACCGTATTTGTCGTGCTGCATCATGATCGATCAACAAACGAAAGAGGACGACGAAGAGAGCCCGCATTACGCTTTTTGCT
>OX421446.1:61033737-61048737 GCA_949126865.1 Montipora capitata
GGCCTAAAACCCCTTTTCTAGAATATGACTTGTTAATCAGGGAAAACACTATGAAATGATGTTTGTTTCGCTCACCTTCTGTTTCCCATTTCTACATGGTAAGACTTGGCATCTTTGCGCACTTCGAGTTCTGGCTCTCACTCAATGGAATGTTGATAGTTAATCGAAGAGTCGTCGGCAAGCGTTCGAAGTTACTTGTTATTTACTTGTTAATTAATTTTGGTTTTTCGTTCACGGTTTCTTTTGTTTTTGCCGGCAACTGTGACGTAAATGAGAACTGACAAAGGCACTTCCGAGGCTAGGGTCAGTAAGGAAAAAAAAGGGGTTCCAGGTTCCGAGTTCCAGATTTTACACAAACCCTCATTGCGGCTCACTTGTTCCGATAATTTTGTGTGATAGCCGATCATGAAAACCACGCTGCTGGATGACAAACGGTACGTTTAATCGTTTAGCTGCCGGGGCTATAAGCTGGCTTAAAATTAAAACCCATCTTTAGCCTTACAAGAAGACATCTTTTCTGGGTCGATAGACTTGCTGGCTAGACGGAACAACCGTGCGCCGGTGGCTCGGTTTGTTATGCACGAGATCGTGAATTCGACTTCGGACGGACTCGCAACACTCAGGGTCTTAAAAGGTAATAACCTTTGCCTTTGTAATAACATCCGCAAATGGTTAGACTTTCAAGTCTTCGCGAATAAGGCCTATAAATCGCAGGTCCCGTCTCACAAACTTCAATGTACATAAACTCTGTGAGATGTTAAAGATCGCACCACACAGTGTTGTGGTCTGGTCTTTTCATCAGCCATATGGTCGGCTTGGCATAATCTTCTAAAGGGACCATTGGTCGATGAGACCACATAACAGCAAAACAGACAGTAGTCAAATCGAAGGAGTCCCAAGTGCTGAAAATGGTAAACCGGTAAACAAGGATACTGCCGTGCATGAAATTTCAAGATTGTTTTGATCAGTTTAAAACCATTTCGTAAATATACACCTATGCACTTCACGAAAACGGTGTTTCATAGTCTTCCCAGTGACTTCTACTTAACATTTATTAGATTTAAGTGCCAAATATGCCAAAAACCGTAACTCAATATTAACTCAATTTTAACTCAATCTTAACTCAAACTCAACTCAAACTCAACTCAAACTCAACTCAACTCGTAACTCGATCAATAGTCTATCTCGTCCTTTTTGGGTTTTTCTAGTTGTTTTAAGGTTTTTCGTGTGGTTTTGGTTATTGGCTGCTCCTTAAGCAAGTTGTTTAAGGGGTTTCGTTGATTTTCATTTGCAAAAGTTATTTAGTGTGGGATTTATTTACTGTAATATTAAATTGTTAAAATTTTAGCTTGAGTTGCTCCTTCGAAAAGTTGTCTTTCTTGTATTACTTAGTGAATTAATTGTTACTATTTGCATAACTTCTCCTTGGGAAATTTGTTTCAAGGGGTTTCTTTTTTATTTGAGTGATTTATTAGTGTGGACCTCATATACAATATTTTATTAGTGACTTCTTAAGCAAGTGACTATACTTAGTGTGCTTTAATTGAGAATTTATTATCCATATTAGTAGTAGCTTACCTGTATCATCTTACATCTTAATATTTGAGTGAGATATTTTGAAATTTAGTGTGATATATAAAGTTGAAAATCATTATTTAGTATTAGTCCTTTAGCAGCTGCTTAAGGTTTACTCTTAGTTTACTGTTAAATTATTTGTACATGTATAATGGTAATTTATTAAAAAAACTTTTAAATATTTTGTCATAATGGTTCCACGTAATACGTGCACCTTAATCATAAAGTCCGGCTTCCCCGCTGGGACTTCCCATGCCGGGGTTGCCAGCATCAATGCTGATTCCTTGGCTGGTCTGGTCGATTCTATCCAGGTCTGTCCTGCAGGAATTGGTATTATTTCCTTCATCGACCCCGTCCATAAAAAGACCTATGAGGATGCTGGGTCTATATATTATGGTGATGTCCGTTGCACTGTTATTCGTTCTACCCCCCTCACTTTTGTAATGGTTTACTTGTTCCCTTTTGAAGGGAGTAATGAAGAGGTTAGGCAAGCTTTAAAATTTTTTGGGGACATCAAAGAAGTTAAGCACCAGCAGTGGACTAATGTCCCTGGGGTCGACAGGGGTCTATACTGGTACGCGTTTGGTGCGCATGGCGGGCAAGCACGAGATCCCGTGTAACATAATCATTGATGTGGTTAACTGTCGGGTGTGGTACAAGGGGCAGCCCCTTGTATGCGACATTTGCAACAACAACCATAAGACTGCTGATTGCCCTTTAAAGGGTAAATATCGGAGATGTCATGAGGCTGGGCATTTTGTTCCTAATTGCCCAAAGCCTGTATGGTATGTGCCCGGTAATCCGGCTACTGATGTTGACAGTGATAATGATAATGATCATAACTATGACAATGACGTTAATGAGGATGGTGTTGAGGATGTTAATAATGCTATCGATGTTCGGGATACTGAGCTCGACGAATTGGTGAGCCAGCCATTGCTCAATGGGTCTGGGGTGGCCGAGGAGAGGGTTCTGGATCCCTCTCCTAGCCTACCACTGCCAAGTGACTGTGTTTTGGAGGCCTCCACCGGTCGGTCTGGGGTGCCTCAGGAGGAGGTTTTGGAGTCCTCCCCTTCCTTCTCTCCTCCTTCGGGGACTTGTTTGTTGGACACGCCTTAGTCCGGTGTTTCGGAAGATGTGGTTGTCTCGGGCAATGACGGTCAAGCTTCAGTAGTGGATTCTAGACCTTTAAGGTCTAGAGTTCCTGTCAAAGTTGGGCGTAGTGGTGTTCCAGGGGAGTTGCTGCCCCCTCTTGTATCAATGGAGGATACAGCATGCATGGTGCAAAAGTTGAAGGCGGCCCTTCCGTCATCTACTGATGATCTCGTTGCTTCGGGGCGGGTTGGGGGTTCCCAGCCTTTGCGAACTTTTGCCGGTCCTCTTCCTCCCCGGGTCAGGACTCGGTCTGGTTCGGGGATGGAGCTCCGTACGTCCTCTCGTTCCCGGTCCCGTTCCGGGGATGAGAGGTCCCCTCATAGCCCGGATCCTCATAGGTCTCGCCGTCGTGCTTCCTCGCCTAGCCCTGCAAGGCACAGTTAAATTTGCCGTTGTCTTGCCACCTTGCCACCTTGTTTAGTTGTTTTTGGTTCTCCGTCTTCTCTTTTCGTCATGGGTTTTTCTCTCCTTTTTTGTTCTCTTATGGCTCTCTCTGTTATTTCTGTTAACGTTAATGGTTTGAGAGATGATGACAAGCATCTTGGTTTTTCTCCAGTTGTTGTCCCATCTCTCTCCTTCGGTAGTTTGTCTACAGGAGACCCACGCCGTCTCTAATGATGATCTTTTTTCTTGGTTTTCTCCGTTTGGTTATTTTTGTGCTGGTTCTTTTGGTATAAATCATTTTCGTGTGTTATTTTGTATCGTTCGGTATTGGAGTGTCGGTCTGTTGTTTGCGAATTCGATAGTCGTTTTGTTTTGGTTGAGTTTAGTCTTCGTGCTTCTGTTTTCCGTGTTGCTTCTATTTATGCTAGAAACCGTAATCCTGATCGTCATGCTTTTTTTGTTCGCTGTATTGATTCTATCGATCCTGCTATTCCTACTCTTTTGTGCGGCGATTTCAACACGGTCCTGGACCGTGTTTTGGATTGCCGCGGGTCTTGTACTTTTGATGTCTCTCGCGAAAGTTCTGCTTTGTTGTCGGCTCTGTTTTTGGATTGTTGTGGATATTTGGTGTGAAAAGCATCCAACTGACTCTGCTTTCACCTGGTGCCTGCCCGATGGGACCCTTGCATCGCGCATTGACCTCATCGGTTGTCTGTATGCTTGCCGTGTCCGATTTCTGACCATTGTGCTCTTTCTTTTTCATGGGCTCTCCCCAACTCCTTTCCTCCGAATGTGGAAGCTCAATCGTTCTGTTCTGGATGAGGCCGAGTATATCGACCTCATCTCAACTTTTTGGTCTTACTGGCAGTCTCGTCAGTCTTCTTTTTCTTCCCTCACTAGGTGGTGGGACAGCGGTAAATCCATATTTAACTTATAAGTATTAATTATTGTAAAGATCGTAGTAAATGTAAAGTAGTTGAACAAAATATCCTTTCTAGTCTTGCTGCTCATCTGTCATATCGATTCTGGTCGTCTTTCCTTTCTTCCTGTTTATCTTTCTACTCTGTGTCGTCTTCGTGCTCTTGATCTGGAGGTTGCTCGTGGAGCTCAAGTTCGTGCCAGGCCGAGGTGGGTGGAGGAGGTCGAGTCCTCCTCTATCTACTTTTTCTGGCTCGAAAAGGAAAACGGCACTGACCGTAATATCTCGGCGCTGAGGGCTAGTGATGGTACTTTGGTTACTGATAAGGATGGGTTGTGTGATGTTTTTCGTTCTTTCTATTTGGATCTTTTCTCTGCTGCTCCTTGTTACTTAAATGCTCATGCAGAGCTTCTTTCCAACATTTCTTCCGTTCTTCCTTTTCATAATAGTGAGGTGTGCGAAGGTCTTCTCAGCCATGAGGAGTGTTTTGCTGCCCTTCAGGGCATGGCCTGGGGTAAAGCTCCTGGTTGTGATGAACTTCCCATGGAATTCTATTTAAAATTGGCATGCTTTGGGTTTTGATTTCGTTTGTGTTTTGAATTCTGCTTTTCGGTCGGGCTCTTTGTCTCGCTCTCAGCACATTATCTTTTAAGAAAGGGGATCGTCTTGATCCTAAAAATTGGCGTCCAATCTACCTGTTGAATGTCGATTACAAGATCGCTTCTCGCTCTATTGCTGCTCGTCTTCTTAAGTTAATTCATTTGGTTGTGGATAAAGATCAGTCTTGTGGTGTTCCTGGCCGTTTTATTTTTGGAAAAGTTGCTTTTCTTCGTAATGTTGTTGATTTTTGTTTTTCATCTGGTGCTCCTGCTGCTCTTCTTTCTCTTGATCAGGAAAAGGCATTCGACAGGGTTGATTAGACGTTCCTACTTTCTATTTTATGTGCAATGGGTTTTGGACAGTCTTTTGTTGGGTGGGTTAATTAATTTTATAATAATGTCAGTAGTGCTGTAGATGTTAATGGTCATCATCGTGTGGGGTGAGGCAGTAATGTCCCCTGTCCCCCCTCCTTTATGTTTTAGTGGCTGAGGTTCTTGCATGTAATATACGTTCTTATGGTGCAATTTCTGGTCTGTCTCTTCCTGGTTCTCCGTGTTCTTTGCCTGTTGTTTCTGCTTATGCTGATGACACTACGCTGGTTGTTTCTTCTGTTCCTGGTATTTTGGCTGTCTTTGATGTTTATTCTTTGTATGAGAGGGAGTCGGGGGCTAAACTAAATTATAGTAAATGTGAGGGTTTGTGGTTGGGTTCTTGGAACGGTCAACATTTCTTGGTCATCTGTGAAGGTGAAGTTGTTGGGGGTTTTTCTGGGTCCGGGCAATCTTGAGGAGAACAATTGGCGGCCGCGTATCACCGCGGTGGAAAACGCTTTAAACTCCTGGCGTCAACGTTCTTTGTCGTATAAGGGAAAGGCACTTGTTATCAATGCCTTGGCCCTTTCCCGTGTGTGGTACGTGGCCTCTCTTATCCATGTTCCCCGGTGGATAAGTGTTGAATTGACTACGTTAATTTTTAAGTTTTCCTGGAGCGGTAAGTGGGACTTGGTCGCTCGTCGTGTTGTTGTTCAGCCTTCTTGTTTGGGTGGTTTTTCTGTGGTTGATTTTCAGTGTAAGCTTAAGGTTATGGCTCTGCAGGTTCAGTGGGTTCGTCGGTTTGTTTCTTCTTCGTCTTCCTGGGTCTCTTTCATGCTTTTGGGTTTTGTTCCCTGCTTGGCGCTCCTCCGCATCTCGTTTTTTCTGCTCCTCTTTGTTTTTTTCCGGATTCTCTGCCTCCGTTTTATCGTTCTTTCCTTTTTGGCGCGCGTGTAAAGGATCCCTTACTGCGTCTTCTTTGGGTATTGGTGCGGGTATTGATTTTTGTCCCGTTTCTCCTATGTCTACTAAATCTGCTTATTTTTGACTTTTGTCTGAAAATGCTGTCTCTCCTCATTGTGAGGAGAAGTTTCTTCCTTTGTTTGGTTCTCTTTATTGGTCTTGTACTTGGCGTCAGCTTTTCTTTTTTGATTTGATTCGTCCTGTTATTGATTTGTGTTGGAAGGTTACCCACGGGGTCATTTACACGGCCGAGAGGCTTGCCGGTTTTGGTTATGCTCTCTCTATTGCTTGTTTTTGTTCTTCTCCTATGGAGTCTCTTCAGCATCTGTATTTTCACAGTCCTCTGGCGGTCAGTGTTCTGTCTTGGCTTCAGTCTCTTATGTTCTTGGCTTCTCCTCTTTTTCCTACCAGCTTGGTTCGTCACGTGCTCTTTGGTTTCTCGGCTGATGAGTTGTCTGCGGTTCCGCCGGTTTTCGTTTATTTGCTGAATGTTTGCAAGTTTTGTATTTGGAGGGCTCGGAATGATTTTCGCTTTAGGGGTGTTCGTCCCTCGGCTGTTGATGTCATGGAACGTGTTAAGTCTCGTGTTCGGTTATATCTTCCTTTGTTTTTCCGTCGCTTCCGGTCTGACCGCCGTCGTCGTTATTTTGTTCGTCAGTGGGGTGCTCGTGGTGTGGTAGCTTCGTTACGAAATGATGCATTGGTTGTCAATATTTAGTTTCTCGTTTTGTGGTGCGCTTGCGTGCCCTGGCCTTTCTTCTGGGGTGAACCAGCGTTGGATTAGTCTGTTGGTTGCTTTTCACCCTTGTGCTGGGTCGTGCGTGTTTTGTTTTGTCCAGTTGTTTTTGAGTCTTTCTTGTTGTTTTTGTCGAATTGTCATTTAGGTGTGAGGCATCTTCTAGATGCAATTCTTCGTTTGTCTGTTTGTCTTTTGTTCGTTGTTGATAGGGGCGGGGTTCGAATCCCCGGCGAAGTTGGTGTGTTAGTGCACCCCCGTTTGAGGTGAACCGTTTTGTTTGACGGACAAACACGTCCGGGGGGGAGGGGGGAGCCGTTCGCCTTAAACATAAAAAAAAAAAAAACATTCGTGAGGTTCCTACAACACATCTCCGTCACATGAAGAGTTTTTGCCCTTTGCAAACAGGGCAGGTAAGTTCCACATCATTAAGGGAGACCAGTAAACACAATTATTTTATACAACTTGCGATATCACCACAGTATTTTTGCCTGTAACTAACCTTACAAATTGGAGGTGCAAAAGCTAATACTCCAAATGCTACGAACTTGAATAGGAATATAGTGCCAAGTAACCATCTGCACAAGAATGTACTATGTATCACTCACGAAGAGAAACAAACAAGAGTAACATGCTACAGATAATGACTAGTACTATGTCTTCTGAAACAAAAATGGATTTAACGGTGGGTACGGAAGTATATTGAAGAAAGTAAAGCTCCTCACTGTCAACCTTAAACACAATGCAAAACATCATACTCACCTTTTGATATTGAAAATCAATAGTCCTTATTGGAGTTGAGCCTGCAGGCACATTTTCTTTTGTTTGAAAACTACTGGCAAAAGAGTCTTAAGGGTCAATTCAATACGAAATGACCCCTTCTCCTCGTCCATGTGGCAAAACCGTTGATAACTCCGATAAGGACCATAATAAGGCCACTTCGGAAAATACCATAATACTCTTTGTTTGTCCTCCAAATTTTGCACGAGTATTGTTTTGTTTTCTCTTGGGACCATTGTAAGGCCCAAGAGAAACTGGAAACAATTCTTATGCAAAATTTGGGGGGACAAACAAAGAGCTTTATGGTATTTTCTAAAGTGGCCTATTGCACGCAGAAACAAGCGCTTTGAAAGCAACTGTTATTATTTTACTGTAAACGAGAGAGAAAGTAAGCATGGCGGTTTTACTTATTTTCAGTCCGTGCGTGTGCCAGAAGATGATTGTTTTACTGCTCGCAAAAGGCATTGGAGCCAACAAGTCACAATTAATGTCGAATTTAATTGAAAACGCTATTGCTGCTGATCTGTTGGGTACTGTGTGCACTAAAACGAGGCCTACGTTCTTCGTCTAGGAATCTTATACAAAGTAGATGACAATTCAGTACCTCGCAGTAGTTGTATCCTTTGGCTCTTATTAAAGTGTTGGTGTTATGGAAGCACTGTTTCTTTTAAACGTGTCGGAGCTAACGTGGGCATTCCATGCATTGGGTCAGCTAAACAGCACTAAAATGTCCTGTGTATAACACAAAATCAACATTTCAGCCATTTGTGCTTAAATGTAGCTTTCCAGTAGTTACTGCTATGTTTTAATATATTTCACTAAACTATTCTTGGAAAACTAGAAAGTGCAACTGGTCAGTGTGTTTGGGAGATGAATCAAAGTCGCGGTGTTGGGAATTAAGCTCTCGGCGAATTCATGGTCTTTCAGTCTAACCAAAAGAACTTTTTGTCTTCTTTGAGGTCTTGTTATTTCCGTGGAAATCTTTTTTTTTTTTTTTTTTTGGTAGACGACGAAATTCACGAAAATTTAAGTTTCTTGGTTCAAAGCTGTTGTTCAAAAATTGAGATCCAGTTTGCAATATCTGCTGTTGATCACTCAGCAGACTTTGTGACCAGTTTAATTGAAGTGATGGAGATCTAAACAAGAATTAAATAAATCTGATTTTAACCTTTTGACAAATTGAAAGCGATAGATGTGATCCTTCCGTTGACCCACTGACTTTTAATGTTGTGAAAGTGTTTTTTGTTGCTATTCACCACTTGGACGTTTCTGTGAATACCGTCAAAATTCTTAAACTCTCACGCGTGCTCTGAAACCCTTGTATGTTACGTCCTCTGCCCAAACAATCGCTGCATCGTGTTTGTTTTCAGTTATGGGATTTTCGGGGTCTGCTTTGTGGACAGCGGTTGAAAACACATGCGCAGCTGCCGAGTACACCTGAAAACAGACAAATCTATTTATACATTTATTAATCTTAAATATTTAACGAATATCAGTGATAAATACTGAGTAGCTTGTTATACCACTACTGAATCGACACCTAGTTCTCCGATCAAATACTAGTCTTTTCGTATTTTTGGTCGTTCCTTTTTCTTCCGGATGTGTAGAGAGGGATGAGACTTCTATTGGAAAAAAAAAACCGTCGTCACTTCTAACATTCTGATAACCAATCCAACGGAAATTCATTGTTCGGCCACTTGGAGAAATTGCTGAAGTGGTAGCCAGACAGGCTTTGAGTTTGAAAAGCAAAAAACATCGAACTAAGTACTCTGACTTGCAAGGTAGGTTTTGTTCAGCCAAAGTCGGTACATTACCCTATTGTAAACCGGTTTTTGAACAAGACTATCACAAAGTCATCTCGTTTGTTACTTTTCTTTAGTTTACAAATTTTTCTATTGTCATGATGTTTTCACGCCTCAAAAGAGTACCACTAACAACTGAAAATTTTGTTTTTACCTGGTTTAGGTAGTCAATTAATTTCTTCCCAGGTGGTAGTTCGTCTGACTAGTATTCTTTCTGACGAAAGAGTTCCATATTTTGGGTGCGGGGTCATCCTTCAATATTTTGTACATCAAAGTTGATTTATCCAGTGTATCCCAGGATAGGGACTCAATCAGGTCGGCAGAACGAACTCTAGCAGCACGAGATTGAAATCTTTAACAACTTGCCGCAGTTGTCCCATGAAGGGGGACAATATTCAAAATATGGTTGTACTAGGCTCTTATATACCTTCTCGAGTATATACGCCTTATACGTCTCATCGCTCCAGTGCCCGCATTAGCCTTCTTAGACATCAGGTCAATACACTTTATTCCAAATGGCCGCCATTTTAGCATTCTTTTGTTTCCACGCAAATTGGTCGTTATGGCTTCGCTTTCAAGCGTAAAATTCAAAAGAATATTTAACCTTAAACGAGGCCACAAGGGCCAATTAGCATGGAAACAAAATATTAATGAAATTGCGGCCATTTTGGAATAAGGTGTATATGACAGTCCCAAGTAAGCTTCTCATCAATCTGAAACCTTGGACATTTATGTGTGTCAGTTTGAGAAACAGGTTTGTTGTTTACCACAGCGGGATGTTCGAAAGTCTTAATAGGCTATGGTTCCAATTACTTTTATTGCATTCTGAATTTAAAAACCTCCAAAGGAAAAGCACCCAGAAGATCTGAGTCTGAGATTGTAAACCTCTTTTACCATAGGCTTGGTGATTTTGAGGTTTAATCACTCACCAGAGTATCATCGGACACCTAACAACAATTAACAATTACTCGCCGAAGACGAGGTAAATAAGTTTTTATTCACCGAATGGATACTCACCGAGCCTGAGGTGAATAATTATTAATATAATTACATGATGAGTGATTATTTCAAAAAATATGAATTTTCTTTAAACAATTAATGTCTTCGGCTGTCACCTCACCAAAACGGCTTGCATTCATTTTGAATAAAAACCGCTTACAAATAGGTGATTGTAATCACCTCAATAGCAACCCTTCAGCGCAGAGTCGGAATTCTCAATAATCGCCTATGTAATTAAACTAACAACAAATAAAGGACAAGCACATCAACGTCTTACCATTGAAGTGATGTGGGGAACAGCAATTTAGCCAAAACACCAGTCTCTATTAAGGGCAATGTTTGCTGATGTCAATGCTTTCGAATTAATTTCTTTCGTAAACACACGCACGAATTGAATTTCTTTTTAAAAGACGTCTTTCTTTACTCATATTACCTTCAAGAGTTTAAGGAACTTGAAAAACTAACATACCTCCCACGCTTAAACTAAACTTGCCTTTACGATAAAAGGGAAGAAAATTACCCAAGAGTATTTTTGCTATCATATTAAGATGCTCCGTTTTGTCGACATATTTATCTGTATCTGTACCTCTTAGGGTAGAATATACCAAGAAAAGAGTTCAATTAATTTTGCCATCACCTTCATTTGCATCCATCTTTTTCTAACAATTTTAATGACAATTTACTTAATGAACTAAGCTTTTAAAAGGACCAGTGAAACATATAAAAATGGGTCTTTGAATTTCCTCTTTCACTTTTCTATGCGGGTTCCTGCATGTTGGAGCTTTCTGAACCAAACAGTTGCTTCCTTTTGTCTAATTCATTGAAATTGGGTGAGTATGAAAGGACGTAAAATTCACATAACGAGGTGACCTTAAAACAGCGAATTTAAACTTCGACATATGTTGATGCCAGCATTTTAATGTCAGTTGGTTAAGGCAGCGTTAAAAAGCGCTTTTCACGAGATGTTCATAATCCTGCAACAGTTTGAACCACATCAACCAGCTTTGAGTCCTGCGCATAGCTTATTCCGAAAGCTGAGATCAGGCGCGTAGCGTCCTATACGCATATACGCACGTGCGTACTTGAAGTGACCAGAAAATTTTGAAATTCTTAGCAATTGTTTCTATTCTTAACATTTTACTTGTACGCAACCAAGATTTCGTGATGAAAGCACCACTTTGATTAAATTCTAAAAACTAAAACAAAAGCTATACCATGGTCTAACTTAGTTTTGCATTGTACCTTTTTTTTGCACTAACAATGCAGTGTTGTTTGGCCAGCGTGCAACAAAAAGGTGAGGTTGCAAAGGAGCGACGTTCCAAGAACGTTCGTGGCAAAGGAGCGACGTTCCGAGAACGTTCTTGACAATTCCAATCACGCTAGCACAACCAAAACAATGTTTTGTTTGCACCAAGTTTGCTCAAAATAAGGGCAAGACGCTTTGTTCTTTACTTGTATTCACACAACTATTTATACAAGAAATAAAGAACGGAGTATTTTTCGCTCAGTTTACTTAGGTTTCTAGATCATATGTACTTGTGCGTACTTGAAAAAATGACCACGCTACGCGCCTGGAGATACGCATTATTCTGTCCGATCGGTTTCAACTTTACGATAAGTCAAACTGAAAACATGTGATAATAAAAACAAGGAAAATTGCAAGTATTTATAGAGTGGACAATTTTAAAAGTGTTTTTCCTCAAGGATTTAGGATTGCAATCCGTCCGGTTCAACTAAAAGAGTGATGTTTCAGTTGTCCATACAAGAGAATTTTAATTGCCAAAAACCAAAAGGGTAGAAATGTGATTAAAGTGCAAAGACGAAAAAAATTCAAAGGCCCTCGACAGGCTACAGTAACTGCGAATTAAAGTGAATCGAATTAACAATGTTTTTAACTTCAGCAAAAGTCTGTATTTCATATTTGGTTTAGACAAGGGGTACATCTTACAAATAGGGTTTTCAACTTTTGTTCTCAAAATTGATTACCCTATGATAATTTTTTTTAATGGAACCTTTTCAACAGCCATCGCGTTTTTTTCACAGCTGTGTCTATATATACAATCTGTATGACAATGAAATTTGAACTGTTTCAATAGAAGTCGGACAATAAGCCTTTTAAAAGCCCGATGTCATGACCTGTTAGAGTAAAAGTCTAACAAGAAGTTTGGTTTTAAAAACTTTAGTTATACAAAATAACGCTATAAAATCGACGTTTCGATGTCAACGTGACAATAAAGGTGAATGGAATAAAAAAAGAGCTAATATATACAGACTAGTAGGAATACACATGTTGTTCTTAAAATACACTAGGAAAAAAATGCTAATAAAATGAAAAATTAGATAGAAACGATAAAATCATATATATTGCTTCGCATAAGTTTAGGTCTCACGAGTAACCACCGTTTTAATTCTACAGAACTGTTTCGTATGGTACAAGTACCACACTCATCAGGCACTTTTAACGACTTTTAACGACTTTTAACGGTTCAGTCGTTAAAAGTGCCTGACGAGTGTGGCACTTGTACCATACGAAACAGTTGAAGATCGGAGTTCGTTACGCTTTTTTAGCGGCATGATTGATGAGAGGTCAGGTCGGCAAATTATCAGGAATTTCTCTTTTAGGCAGAGGTTGCATTTTTTACTGGAGCTGTTGTAGGGAGAGCTAGATGATAAGACGCGCCATGAAATAGAATAGTGAATGTTGTCGTTCTTGTGTGCCCAGATGTGTTTGCTAAGTTCGGTGGAGTTTTTGTGCTTGGCGTGGCGGAATGATGCGATGTGGTTTCTGTGTCTTGTTTCGAGGTCGGTTTTTGTGAGTCCAATGTATGTTTCAGAGGTGTTGTTGTCGTTCCGTGTGACGGTGATATATATATATATATAATTAACACCTGGGTCTTATTACCCGCAAGTGTTTCCTTTTTGACTTGTATAAAAGAGCATGTGCTAAAACACAGACGATAGACGATAGACGATAGACGGTAGACGATGGACGATGGACGATAGACGATAGACGATAGACGATAGACGATAGACGATAGACGATAGGTCAAATTTATCAAAAGCGGAAAAGTTTTGTGTGACAATTTTTTCACGGAAACGTTTTTCATATGTCACTGGAAATTTAGGGCTGGAAATTTAGTGAATTTGTGTTGACTTGCGGAAACCTTTGCCAATAAAGGTTTAAACCAGGCTCTAAACTAAGGTGTGATTGCTTAACTGTAGCTCCACAAATCGCGTGCATGCTTGTCCAACCACATTTAGACACCGTCATGACACGACGCAGGCAACGCAAAATAAAGAGTGTATCGATAAAAGGAGTGTATCAGAGTGAAACACCGTGTGGATCCCGGAAAATAGTCGTAAGTGAGAATCAAAGGACTTTTGGCAATCTTGTTTGAGAATTGCGTGCGTTCAATAAAATAGCCTGATTAATAGCCCTCTGTTTTACATCAGTTGAGAATAATGGGAGATTGACACATTCAGGAGACTCGCATAAAGTTACAACAGCTTCATTTCACCTCTTGTTTCACTTCGTTTGGTCATCGCTTTTTTGTCGAGAGCTCAATTGTCGTCACGCAATCTTTTGGGAAACGATTTCCATATATAAAAACCGATTGGCCCGCAATGTCACGTGAACTATTAGAAACTGCACGCAGTCCGTAGTAGTGACGAGGTGACGCGGTGGACGGCAAACACGATTAATGTACGTACGTACGTACGTACGTAGACTACGTACGTGTAGAGGGGCTACAAGCCCGCGGGGGGATTACTACCAGAAAAGTTGGGTGGGCGTTTGCAGCCAACGTCCCAAAACCCTTACCCTATTTAAGACCAGAGTGCTAAAACCATACCCTATTTAAGACCAAGGTAGCAAAAATCGATACCCTATTTATGACAAGAACGGATGTAAAACCCTACCCTTTGCGGCCGCACATACCCATATAGCCCTTATATACCCCCGGGGGGGGGGGGGGACGGGGGGGACGGGGGGGGAGCTACAAGCAACCACACCTTAGTTTGAAACCCTTTAGAGAAAATGCACAACAAAAGAATTCAGATTTCCAAATTTATTTCGTTACACAGGAAATCGCGTACAAGACTAAAAGACTGAACTTGTCGCTTATGGCTTAACTCTACCATAAATCTTAAAAAAGCGGACAAAGGAACTACAACGGTCATCATGAACAAATCAAACAAAATACAGGAGGCTGAAGAGCAACTCGAGAACAGAGAGCACTATAAACCTCTTGAAGTACCGAAGGTGAACACCACACAAACAAAGGTCAACCAGATCATTGACAAACTGCATCGGGGCAAACACATCGAAGACATGACTAAAAAAATGGCTTGCTCAAACCTCCAGTCCGCCTAGAATTCCTGTTTTCTACACGCTCACAAAAATCCACAAACCTGATCCGGTTGGAAGACCGATCATCTCAGGTTGTGACGGCCCAACTGAAAAAAATATCCTCTTTTGTGGACACCTTGCTACAGCCTATCGCACAAAAACAACAATCCTACATAAAGGATACAACAGATTTCATCAGTTTTATAGAAAACACAAAGATAGGCCAAGACACGATTTTAGTAGCAATGGACGTTTCTAGCTTATACACAAATATACCACAAGAGGAGGGAATAGAAATAGTATGCAACGCATATGAGACGTTCCACAACAATGATCCTCCGATCCCCACACACTATTTAAGGGAAATGCTTGGTGTAATCCTAACAGAGAACTCATTTGAGTTCAATGAAAAAAATTATCTCCAAACA
>OX421446.1:61053737-61063737 GCA_949126865.1 Montipora capitata
TCAGCAAACTCTGAACTCTCTAAACGATAGACTTGCAAGCCTGGATAGCTTACCTGCCGTTCCCGAATCGAGAAAAGGCTCCCTCACAGCTTTTGAACCGTTTCAATTCGACCCAACAGCGAATTTAACCGATATTTACGGATCGGGGACGTCCGAAACTGCGGAGACACATGCAAAAACGCTTGAATAAAGCGAATTTTTGCATTCAATTTTTGAGGAAACAGAAACCTTTGGCCCAGAGGTCGCTAAAGTCGTTGCCCAGCGAATGAACGATTCGGTTTCGAAGAAACCGCTTGAAACACAGTTCAAGGAAACGCCAAAAAATTGCACTTTGTTGTGTGTCCCTAAGGTAAACTTTGAATTATGGCACGACCTGCCACGAAGCATGAAGACTAAAGATCTGGGCCTCCAAGAAATACAGAAAACGTTGGTGAAGTCTGCTCAACCAATGATACTGCTGTTGGATTCCGTTCTGAATTCGCAGAAGGAGAAGAAGTCTATTGAAGCTGATCCAGCATTCTACCACTTATTGCTGATGCTGTGACCTTTTCAGGTCTTACATCATACTTGACTTCCCTCAAGAGGCGTGAGTTCCTTAAGCCTGACATTGCACAGGCCTATCAGTCGGTGTGCAGCAAAAGCAACCCAGTTACTACCTGTTTATACAATTCAGCGTGGAAAAAGTGGTGTTGCTGGTGTAACGGAAGACAAATTGATATACTTCAGGCCCCTATCAGACCAAGTGCCCAATTTCCTGTCTGAAAGTTTTGCTGCTGGCAACAGCTACAGTACTATTAACTCGTACAGGTCTGATTTTAATTATCCTCAACTCTCTACCCTTTCAACAACTCTGCTGTTGGCACTCACCCTCTTATTGTGAGAGTTGTGAAGGGAGTTTATTATGGGATGTGACTAAAGTTGCAGACTATTTGAAGACATTGTTTCCGTTGGATCAACTTAATCTCAAGACTTGGAAGTTAAAAACTGTAATGCTTTGTGCATCATCATCAACTCAAAGAGAGCAGACATTATGTGCTTTGGATTTAAATTATGTAAGTGGGACTTTAGATATTTTCACTTTCGCCATAGCGGAACGTTTAAAGACTTCCAAACCTGGCAAGTCTGTTACACTTCAATTTGATTGTACTGAGTGTACGCTAGCAGCATATATCTCGCGTACAAAAACCTTGAGGGGTAATGGTCCCAGTGATTTTTTGTCCAAGTTATTTATATCAAACCTCATAAGCCAATTTCCTCCGATACCCTATCACGGTGGATCAAGTTAGTTTTAGCCAGTGCTGGAATCGATACATCAGTCTTTAAGGCGCATAGTGTTCGTGCTGCTGCTACTAGTCACGCTTATGCCAAAGGTGTTCCAATTGCAGAGATTTTGCGTACTGCTGATTGGACTAATGAACGAACCTTTAGAAAATATTATCTAAGGCAATGTAATCCTCAAGATTAGTCAATGACCAATTGTCAATTGACTCGTGAAATAAAATGTTATGTTCTTCATGACTGAATTGGCTTCAGTGCTTTGAAGTCGCAGAATTATCCCATAATGCGGAGCATATCGGAAAAAAATTTAAAAGTTAGACGAGAGGTACTTACCTTGAAGTATACTTGTAATTCTTTGAGATATGAGGAGCCTCATGGGATAATGCTACCCACCCTTCTATTATGCATTTGCTTTCCCCATCCCCTTCATCGGACCTTCGCCAATTGTGCACTCCAGGAAAGAACTGATGATATGTTCTCGCCTTGGGATTATATACGGTGGCTGCAACTTGCATTTGAATGACTTTGAAGTGCTACCGCTGGCTGGTTAGTAGCATAGGAAGTATGCAATATTATCCGATAATGCTCCTCATATCTCAAAGAATTACAAGTATACTTCAAGGTAAGACCTCTCGTCTAACTTTTAAATTTTTAAGAACTTAAAAAAAGAAAAAAGCCAAACTAGTGAGCAGCACTCTGCGAACAGTATCAGTAAAACTTGTTTATTCTCCGACACGTTTCGTCTATCTAACGTATAATGATAATAATAATAATAATAATAATAATAATAATAATAATAATAATAATAATAGTGATAGTAATAGTAATAGTAATAGTAATAGTAATAGTAATAGTAATAGTAATAGTAATAGTAATAGTAATAGTAATAGTAATAGTAATAGTAATAGTAATAGTAATAGTAATAGTAATAGTAATAATAGCAATAATAGCAATAATAATAATAATAATAATCATAATTTAATAATAAATTCTTTATTTTCAAATTATCAGTAAAAATACACACACTGGAACAGCCAAATAAAGAACTATAAAACAAGTATTAGGCTTGTAGAGATACAAATACTAATACTAATTCTAATAATAGCAATAATAGTTATTTTTAAAAAAAATTCTCGTAGCCTATAAACATGTGTATTAATATAAAAATAAAAAATAAAAAATAAAACAACTCTTAGTATTATAGATTTGATAAAATAAAGGAAAGAAAAATTATAAATCAATATTATAGAATGTTAAGACGCTCTTTTGCCATAAACTCAGTGTCAGAGGATAACGCTATTTACAGAAGAACAAAAACTATCTACATGCGACCGAGACTTCTAGTTCTAGATCAGTCTCCTGTATATTTGGGGTAGTTCTCCTCCTAGAACGCGAGCCTCGCAGGCAAACCAATGCAGACCTCAAAATGGCAAATGAGACTCGAGTCCTATTCCATGCGATAGTGGAAGCAGAACTCTCCTGTTTCTTCACTGCCAGTAGCTCAGCAAGACGGCTATGGTAACGTTGACATTCTTTAGACATGCCTCCAGTAGTGGTAAAAACCAATGGTGTAAAATATAATAATAATAATAATAATAATAATAATTATAACGACTTTATTTGCATAATAAAAATATTTACAAAAATTAATAGTAATAGTAATAATAATGGAAACTTTATTTGTCTTCGAATACAGTTGTAAATCTCTCTACGTATAGGCAATTAACAAACAACTGGCTACTTGAAATTGAGTGGTATACTTGTATACTGTATTTACAATTAAATTTAAAAAAAAATACAGTTTATTAAGTCTGGGCTATCCCAAGTCTTATTTCTACGACAGAAGATAAAATATGTCGCTCTAATGGCTAGACTTATCATTTTTTGATTATATAGTGTTGTTGCGTTTTGTCAATGCCAATGCCATTCATCATTTCTAAGAACGTAGAGCATACGTTGGAGAGAACACCAAGGGAGATCATGGAAAGGTTTCACAAATTTAATACATCTGTAGTTACTTCTTATGTCTCTGACCACGTTCAGGCATTTTTCTTTTTTGCGTACTGCATTGTTTTTAAGGTTAGATTCGAAACCAACCGTTAGTTCTAGAACATGTAGGCACTTGGACTGTGTTAGGAAAAGAAGATCTGGACAATAATTGTCACCAGTTATAACTGAAGGACTCGGAAAGCCATTGACATCAGCATAGAGTGAAGAGGGATCATTAATTACAGGTTCAAGTGAGTTGGCAATGAAGTTGAGAATTGAGTCGTGTCTCCAGGTGAAGCAATCAAGGTAATGTTGACAACCAGCGACAATATGGAGGAGTGACTCAGGGTTATGGCAAAAGGAGCAATCAGGACTTTGTGATAATCCCCATGCAGCGAATGGTAAAATGTAGATGTTGCTGGGTAGATGAGACTGGGCAGACCACCAAATAGAGTTAACAGATGACAATGAGAGCTTGATAACATTTGTAAAAAAGAAACCTTGAGATGTTAAGTGGTGTTGCAGTTTGTCTTCTTGATTAGAACGGAAGTCTTTAAGAACTTCCTTGGTGGATTTGAAGACATCGTATTGAATATTGGTGTGACTGCTTGACGACTTCCAGAGATCTTTTAGGGAATCATTCCTTGACTCTTTTAAGGAACTGCGGAGAACTGTTTTGCACTGAGTGAATTTAACTGAAGGAGGACAAATATTAAGGCCAAATATATTGCGTTCGAGTGTACCAGATGTCGGGATCTCAAGCCATTTTCGAATATAGCCGTTCACTATAGAATCAAGATTTGCTATTATCCAGGTTTTTGATATGTCAGCTACAGTAAAATGCCAGGACAGTTTAGATAGGGCATAGCGGCTGTACAGCAGAAGTTTGTTTTTGGGATGCAGTGGTTTCTCATCAATGTCACACATCAAGTCTTGTACAAGAGAGGACAATTCTGACATGTGTTGGTTGTTAGACATGTTGAAGTCAAAGTAGCGTCCTAAGTAACGAAATGATTCACCCATTTCCACACACGGGACAAGAACTCCATTTATCAACAGTTTAAGTAAATATTGGACAGATTTAGTGCACAGTTTCCGTATTCCAAAAGTAAAACATTTGTCAACCCTTATTATCATCTTAGACCATTGACACAATATTATAAAGCGGTTGATTAAGTGCTGATTTTCTGATTCCTGACCACTTATAACAGCGGCGTCGTCGGCGCACTGGAATCAGTGGATCGGATTTAAGAACCTTGGGGAAAAGCCAAATTGACGATATTTTTGAGATTTAATGTGCTGGAGAAACGCAAGTTAAAAAGAAGAGGGCTGAGGCAATCACCTTTGAGGTACGCCACGACCAATAGATACAAAAGGAGTACGAAATTTTTTGAGGTCTAGGAGAGTTAATAATAATAATAATAATAATAATAATAATAATAATAATAATAATAATAATAATAATAATAATAATAATAATAATAATGGTTTATTCACAGTATATCCACAATGTGGCTCTTCACCTGTGAAAAGCCTAAAAACTGTAGCTAAAATTAACCTATGCTACAAAAAATGTATGTACAATATTATAACTTATGAGTAACAATACAAATTTTAATTTTCAGGGAGTTTTACAATAATACATTAAACGCCTGTATTTAAGCCATATCTGATGGAAAAAATGACGGCCACCAACATCAAGGTTTGACCGGGTTTTCGAAAGGGAACAGGCGCTGATGTGAAACATTAGGGCAAGGAGTGAGAAACAATGCTTTGGGGTCACGGTTTTAGAAATCTGCATGCATGCACTGTTGATTGACAAACCATCTGCACGTGCTTAAGGTACCAAGCCTTTTATAGCGCGTCTCCGAGTCTAACAGGGCCTCACGCAAGGAAGATGACGTCGGCCATGAGAACTTTGTCTAAGAATATGATTTCCCATTTACCCCAATTCGCTCGGCATGGGAAGCGTGTATCAACATTCCTCGCGTCCTCCGCATAACCTCAAATTTTGTCAATTCATGTCGTTGTCAGGAGGGCAGCTATTCTTAGTTATTTTCATAAAGTTATGTCGTAGAGTTAGAGTTAACTTCCAAAATCCTGAATTCAGGATTTTGGCAGTCCAAAATCTTGAATTCAGGATTTTGGAAGTAGTTAACTCTAACTCAAAAGCCATAACTCTACTGAAATAACTCTATTGATAGTTAACTTCCGTTGTCAGAGAGAGAACGGAATAGAAATGTACACAAGTGTAAAACGCACGTGCAGGGCGTGCAGAGCTTTTGTTTTTGCTCGTTAGTCCTATTGTTTTATCGCGTTATCGTAGCCGGCGTCGTCTCCCAAACATCCTTCTTCACCGACAACCCCAAACGCTGATAAACAACTTTTCATGTTCAACGGGCATGATCATTATGGCGGCATGGCGTGTATTTTCCCGTTCCGCGGCAGTTTACTTTTTGTTATTCCTTTTGAGCCTATTCATGAGAAATAATCTTTTTATTTCGACTTCCAAGAATGTTCAATGTGACGGCGCAACTTAATTTCTGGCTAAAGATACATTATCGCCAAGAATTTCATGTCCTGTTTCCGGTCCCAAAAAATCAGCGAGTGAAACTGTCATGGCGTCGAGTATTAAATTACTAGTAGCAATTCACATTCTACAATGCTATAATTATTCAACATTTTGGAGGGCAAACAGAAAATTATGGTATTTTTGGTGGCCTATTAAAACATATCCTCTGAATAATAGTGCTTCTCCTTTTGTACTTCAATTGAAATCTTTATATCGATTCAACATTTTAAACACAGTTTTTTTCTCACTGTTTATTCAGTGCTGAGTCTTACATAATTATTTGCCTTTGCGTAGATCTGCAGGGAACAAACTGGGCTGAAGAAATCCGTAATTTTCAAGCACGTAACGTTTATGGGAGAAGGGACTTGAAGAGATACAGTTGCAGCAATAGGTGTGGTGTGGACGAGAGAAACGCTTTGGGCAATCTAACCAGCTCAGAACTATTATGTTTCTGCGATAAATTTTGTGACGAATATGGCGACTGCTGCTTCGATTTCAACAAATTGTAAGTAATAATTATAAGTGACTTTCTATATAACCTATATAATCTATATTATCTATATAGACTATGTAACATATATAACCTATATAATCTATAGAGCATTGCACCGTCATCGCAGAGGTCCTGGGTTCGAATCCCGTTGAAGACACCTGGCCCCGGATGGATAGCGCTATCCACTGGATTGCTAGAAGTGTTTATCCGCTGGATAGTGATTTATCCGGTGGATAGCGCTATCCATCGTTTGAACAACTGGGGACTGAAGGAGGATCACTTCTCTCTTACTTTTTTAGCTTTTTTCTATTTAAAAAAAAAAAACAAACAAGCCTGGACAAAAATGTTCAGACATTTTGTCTTTTTATTATTATTATTTTTTTGGTGCGCATCAATTTATGCACATGAAAATACGCTTTGATACAGTGAACTTTTCATGGTTGTAGCTGAAGAGCTCAGATTTGACTAGCCGAAATATAGTACAAAATCATTCAACATTGCATCGGCTCCTGCTTCTATATTCTTAGATTTCAATTATGCCGATCAGATCACCAGGTCAATCCATTGCCAAGTGTAGCTTGCCTGATTTACTCTTTGTAATGTTTAACATAAGCTTTCGCATCGCAATTTGCAGCAGTACTTCTCTTTTAATATAAATAAAGTTAATATATTCTTTACAAGTTATTTGATAGAGAACTAATAAGATAAAAACTCCTTGCATTTGTGTTAAGTAGTGTAGGAAAGCAACAATGGGTTTTAAAACGTTGGTAAATATATTCATGGCGATTAAATTCAACGACATATAAACTGATCAATAGATAGTGCGTATTGATGACAGAATTTACAATAAATTTCCCTGAGTTTTGTTTCCCGCAAAGAGGGGAGCGGAGGGCCGTAGGGGAGTTGGGTGTGGCGTTGGCGCTAGCGGTAGAGTCCTTGCCTTTCATCAATGTGGCCCCGGTTGGATTCCAAACTAAAAGATATGGCTTGAGTTTGTTTGTTCTCGACTCTGCCCCTCTATGTTTCCTTCCAGGTACTCCGGTTTTCCTCTCCCGCCTAAAACCACCCTTTCATTGGAGTTGTTTTAATGAAGAGTGATTTGAATTGATTTACAGTCTCCCCAATTAGTAAAGCACTTTTACTCAGCTAGACAATTAAAATTCACAGAATCTTGGGTGCAAGACTTAAAGCAATGCATCCCTCGTTTTCAAGATTGTTCAGGGATTGGTCGAGAAATGGATCGTACTGCCAATCACAGTGCCTGGGGTATGCTTTTCCTGTTTATGTCATGACAAAATGGAATATAATATTTCGAAATCTGCAATGCGCATTGTGTAACGGATTTAAGCCCAGCTCTTTGACAACCTCTAGTGTTTCTGAATCTTCAGTAGTTCCGCCTCTGACTATCCTGTTTGATTTTACCTCCTCCTTCGAGAAGAGGGTTAAAGTCAAAGACAATAGAAGGGGCCCGTTGCGACGTCCTGAACGAACTTTGCTCTGTGCTTCTGACGAAGTGTACGACCCATACGTTGGAAAATGTAAAAGCATTGTAACAGGCTCTTTACAACGATTTGACACGATGCACATTTTCCCGATTAAAAAGGCAGTACCCGTTGATTTCATGCTAAAGATTGTCGTTTCTCAGAATGAACAAACAGCACCCGTTGACTTTATGTCAAACAAAACAAGTTTGTTGTTGAATTTAAACTGCACTTTCGTAGCTTTCAACCAAAGCGATTATGAACAACGACCTCATGGTACCGTCTACATTAAACCTCACCACAAGATTTACGGGAAAATGAGGTACACAATTAGCGGGAATATTTTGCTACTTTGCGTCAACTTTTCAAGAAATGCGACAGTGTTGGCGGAACAGCGAAGCACAGGCAACCTCACTACAACGACGCCAACATCTCTCCAAATATTGACTTTAGCTGGCTGTCTTACGTCAATGGCTTCCCTCCTTCTTCTTTTGGTGACTTACGCTCTATTTTCTGATCTGCGCAACTTGCCTGGAAGGATCACCATCAACTTGGCGCTATCTTTGCTGCTATATCAAGGTGTCTTTCTCGCAGCAATGAAGACTTCCAGTCGTGAGCAATGCAAGGTCATTGCCATTCTTCTTCATTACTTTGTCTTATGCTCTTTCACGTGGATGAATGCTATGGCGTATGATGTGCACAAGACATTTACTTCTTCGGGTAAGCTTAAGAGTATGTTTATTTTGGGGGAGGGGTGCTCTCAAAAAGTGTACGTAATCTCGAATCATGTGTCTCCTTCACCACGAAGAAAAAATAAAAATAAATAAATAAAATAAGACAAAACAAAAAAAACAAAAAAAACCAGAAGATTCCAGCCAAAAACACTTATGTCCAGAACTGAATGTACCAAAAGGACGGAAAAGCAGCAATTTTGTAACAATCGTAATGAAAAGAACAAGACTTTTAAATTTGAAAAAAGACATGTTTCGGCAACTCCTGTGCCATCGTCAGTTTGCGTATGGAATAACAATGATGTACAATATATAGCGGAAAATTAGAATAACAATGGTGTGATACAACATCTGATTACAAAGAAAGATTAAGATTTACATGAAACAATTGTTCAACCCTCCCTAAATCAACAATTGTTGTATATCATTGTTATCTCATCCGCAAACTGACGATGGCACAGGAGTTGCCGAAACATGTCTTTTTTCAAATTTAAAAGTCTTGTTCTCTTCATTAAAACTGAATGTACATAATTAGGTGCGCGTCCACTTTGATTTCCAACACGACGTGTCTATTTGCTACCTATTTGCAACAATAAGGTAAGTCAAATGAAGTAATGATCCGCGCAGTTATGAAGGCAATTTTAGCAATTGTGTATAGAAGCCTGAAAAAATTAAGACTTTAACTGGGTTTGAGCCCGTGACCTGGCGATGGCGGTGCGACTCTCTGACCAACTGAGCTTTGAAGCTACTGATATGTAAGTGGAAGTGTTGGCGTTATTTTTTGGTTAAATTTGAGTAAGTGCAGCTGTTTATCTTTACTCTGAGGACTGGAGTTTGGGGGACAATTTGTGGCGTTGATTTTCTTTATTCCCCGAGGCGAGGGATGTTGAAGTTGGGGAGGAGAGCAAGTGGACACTTCCTGACGCTTATAAAATTAGTCGTGCATCTTATAGGGCCTTATGCATGATGACGTCACATGCTCAAAAATTCAACACCAAGCCTCGTTTGCACAAAAGTATTCACAAGTTTGTTCCTTTGGGATTCAGCTGAGGCTAAAATTTACAAGTTTGATTTTGGAATGCGAGGCTTGATGGTGAAATCAGCTAGTTAGATGTCATCACACATAAGGGCTATTACCGTATTTACTTAAATAAGCGCTGCCCCTGAACAAGCGCCGCCCTTGAATAACCGCGGTAATAACCGCCGCATTTGGAATAAAAAGCAAATAAGTTTCTCCGTTTCTCCCTTCCCTCCACCCCCCCCCCCCTCCCCTTTCCCCCAGCAATACAGATATATTTTAAAATAAGCGCCGCCCTCGAATTAGCGCCTCACTTGAGGACATAGGCCGACAATGAGCATTGGCCATGATAATCGATTAAATTGAGACCTGGGACAAAGTAGTCTTGACCCTCTTATAAATGTCAGCGCTATTGACACGTCTCAGTTTGAACCTCTC
>OX421446.1:61078737-61086237 GCA_949126865.1 Montipora capitata
TCTTAAATGCTTAGCAGGCTTTCAGTGTTTCATAAAGATCAGTCATTCAAGAATAAAACATGCTTTCATTGTGTCTGGGTAATGTTAAAGGGGCCTGTCTTGTTGAATAGCAATGTTAGATGCACTTCTCAAACTTATTAATAATCAGGTGCCATAATCAAGGATGGAGACCGTATTGAGATGTCATTTTCACTGTTAGATTTGTCCCCAGGTATACTGCCAAAAAATATATTTTTAGAAAAAAATGCGCCATCTCGTGTGCCACACGCTCGTAAATTCTGCTAGGGCGCCGCGTAAATAAAGATTTAAAAAATGGCGTACGAAATTACTTTCGTGAATGAGGATAATATCGAATTTCTGTCGTCAGTTTCCCTTTCAAGTTTGAAGGAAGCGTTTTTTTGTACTCAGAACTCTCGGAAAGTGGGGAATTTAGCAGTAGCTAAGACAGAAGCAGTGATGACTTCTTCCGACAAATCAAGTAGCGAAGAATCATCAGAGATGTAGTCGTTTGAGGAATCTCCAAAGGGATCTCCGAGCGGAAAGAAAAAGGTTTTGCGAGAAAAGAGGACAGGAAATGTCGGGGGCTATAAACCGGAAGACGGAAATAGGAGTAAGAAGAAAAAAAAACCCTGAAAACTTGTATAAAATATGTATATTCGCAGTGCGAACAAAACTTGAGGGACGATAAATCGTTGTCAATTTTTCCAGTCCGCAAGCGCAGCGCTACTTCAACTACGTAAAGGAAGGGGAAAATTTATCTTCGGGCGGAAAGGGGCAAGAAAACTATCAGAATCAACGAAGGAGAATTATTCCAAGGAAATGAAACTAATGACTGAAATGGTATGTTCAGAGGAAGAAAAGAAATCGTTGCCACTGGGACTTAAAACTTTGGATATCAATAAAGGACAGTTGACTTTTTTTTAACACTTTAGTTCAATGCCTTTTTAATTTCTAGCGTTAGATTGTAGAATGAGAGAAATGCTTAGCGAGGTGAATCTGAAGCGATACCCGAAACACCTGATGAAGTTAACGAAGCAAGCAGTTTCTCTTGACGAAATTAAAGACTCTGGAAATCGTTTCTGGTCACAGCTAAAGGGGTGTGCAAAGCACAACCCGATTGCACAAGACTCCGTGCGATATTGAAAGATTTAGTAAGGAAAATATGCCATACAAAATTTAAACAGTTTTATTCTGCCCAAGAGGAGAAAGCTCTAATGGCAGCTGGCAAAGTGGTTTCAGCCGACCAGAGTTTGATAGACAAGCTCAAGGCTTACAGCATCGATAAGCGGTCTTAATTAATGTAGAGTGTGTGGAACAGACTCACAACTAAAGCAAATTAGCACTCAACTTTCTATTTACCAAGTCAGGTCACTTGGTAAGATAAAATTCATGATGTCAGAAACAACCGTTTAGACTGAAAATAAGAGGTGATTTATTGTGGTACTAATTGTGTTCTTTCCATATACAGCAATGTTGAATTATTCTTACTGATCAGAGTCCTTATTATATAAAATTTTCTGATTCTCAAATCTTTTATCCTTTGACATTAATTGTTTTTTCTTTTAATAAGTACTTATACAATAAATTAGAGAAAATAAATTCCAAAGTTAACCCTGCTCTGTGTCTGCACGTTATAGCTTTAATTTGTCTGTAAGTTCTTTGTGCAATTCACAATGCTAACAATATCAAAAGTACTGTTGAGATAATTTGCCTCACACTCACAAACATATTAACAAATTATTAATTTTTCATAAAAAAATCTTTATAAGCCTTGCAAAACAAAAATTAAGCCATAGTTTTTACAATACTCTTTTTTCTGTATCGAAGTATTTTAAACTTCAACTGGCTCCATAAACTGGCAGTTCGTCCTCATCATAAAAACACTTTCCGGGCAATGTCGCGTCATCAAGTTGACACACGCATCCACGCAAATTTGCGCGTATCCGCGCGGGTCTATGACGTAAAGGTTGGCGCATTTTTTCTAAAAATAGATTTCTTGTGTGGCCTCATTTGGGTTACATGGATGCCCCTTGATACCTGGTAAAGAACAGATCGAAACACGTGTGTTTGGAAATCAATTTCCAAAAGAATGCAGTACTTGAAAAAATATTTGATTAACTTCCAGGATTACAGTAATCATTCTTTGCAGTTAACATTAACGTTTACATTGCAATTCAAGAACATTCCATAATTTAACTTTTCGGCGGTCGAAACCGTGAAGACCTTTCCCGTAGCTGCTTCTTCCATTTCTCAAAATTGCAAATGTGGACGCCAAGGCAAAGTGCCAGTGACTGCTTTTAATTGAAAAGACGAAGTTGTGAAAAAACACAACACCTTTCATAACACTGATTATAACATAACTTGAATAAAACGCGGGTTCTGATTGGCCAATTGGTCATTTACCATTTGCCCATGGGTGCACGCTTTGCTCACGACAGCTGATGTGCGATCTAACTTTCCGAAATTGTGGAAAGAAGGAAATGTCGTCACTAGAGCATCAGTCCTAATTTTCCCAGACATATTTTCCTTCTCTTAGGATAGGGGTGAACCTCTACAGAGCTCAAAATAGAAAGATATAGCCCTAAAGATTAATCAGAAGTGGAAAAGGAGGATTGAAGGTCTTAAAGCGATGAAAGAACGTTTCGTGTTTGTACTGCTTTGATTTCCAAAACACAATCTGAACTCTGCTCAAATATTGAAGCCGAATCGTGGAATTGAAATGGATTTTATGAGATCAGGGAAGAAGCTACAGGAATGTAAATGGTGTTTTGGAATGTCGATTTTCTTTTTTTTTTCTTTTTTATTTCATCGATCGGCCATTTGAGTTGAAATAGTGTAACGCCGCTTTTTTGGCTAGGAAAAGTCGCGCTGTTTGCGCTTTCAACAGAGGCCTTCCAAGGGTTCTTGGCGACAAGCGACATCGCTCCAAACTTGCAAAATATGTAGCGACAATCTTGTTCCAGAACACCGACAGGCAACAGAACCTGACGGAAAAAAGCGACAATTTGCGACAGCGACAATCCATTTTTAACTTCGACAAAGCGACATCTTTTTACTTTGTTATTTTGACAGCGACATGACTGACCAGGCCAGCATGACTCTAAATCTTCTCTTCTGTTGGTGTTGCTACATGTATATTTCTTGTGCAAATTAAGATATAAACAAACCATCATTCAACACTTGACTCACTTGTTATGCAGTGAGCGTCTTATGCCTCTTATTTCCTTTTTTGGTACAAAGGCCGACACGTAGTCACCTCAGTCATGATTCTCTGTAACTCGATGACTTTTATCGCGTCTGTGCAGTTTTTCTGGCCCTTTTTGCTAACGTGGAGTACGTGAAATGGGAAAACATTAAAAAAATCGCACAGCAGTCACGGCATTCTCAAAAAAAGCAAAAAGAAGGACAAAAAGAGCCACGAGGGGAAAGAAAGAAAGTTGTCTGACACTGTTTACTAGTAATTACGGACTAATAATTACTAAAGAGGGTTTTGACGGCCTTCGCTTGCATTTAAACTGTCCAGCAATGACAGCAATTAATAATTAATAATGGGAGGGCTTAATTGTTGCTTGATTATTACGTATTTCGATGACCGTATAAACACTTCCGTAGCCCGTTTTCAGTCACATCATTCTCAAAAAAAGCTAAAAGAAGGACAAAAAGAGCTGCAAGGGTAAAGAAAGGAAAGGTAAGTTGTCTGACACTGTTTACCAGTAATTACGGGCTAATAATTACTAAAGAGGGTTTTGACGGTCTTCGCTTGCTTCTAAGCGCACCCAAAACTACTTACGAATTGTGTAAGCCAGGGTTTACAGCCCAGAATTTTACGAAATTTCTGATGAATTCTGACGGGCAGGTCTTAAAAGCTGGGGAATAAACTGTTTTCTCTTTTGCATGCCGGAAGCGTGATGTGCAATGACTGTAACCAGTCAGCAAATTCTGCCACAGTAATAACTTCCAAACCGTCAGCCATTTTATTTACGTGTGGGGTCAGAGCCCGAGAAGAGAATGAGAGCCAAAGGTCGCGGCAGAGACTGTTCTACAAACCAATTATAGTGGTTAGTAAATCTTGGATGCGACGCGTCCCTAACTGTTTCTCTTCCAGAAAAACACATGTTGGTGCCATAATGAGGCTCCTGTGGCTAGGCCCGTTAAGGTCGCTAAGATCACCAAAACCGTTAAAAAGTCTATCTCTAGCTTTCTCAGGCTGAGAAAGCTAGAGATAGACTTTTGAAGGGTTTTGGTTTTTACGGTAATGGTGATCTCAGTAGTGGTTGATCTTCTATCGAAAGAAGAAAGTTTTTACTCTTTAAATTAAACAAAATTAGTATACAGGACGCCAAAATTAAGCACGTTTAGCCAACATTTGTATTCTAGCGAAAAAGCGACAGCGACAATTGTATTGCAGCGAAAAAACGACAGCGACATTTGCCTCTAGCCAAATAGGCGACACGGGGGCTGGAAAATGAGCGACAAAACGACATCAGAAGCCCCCTTGGAATGCCCCCCAGTTGGCAAGAGGCCTTGTTTCAGTTGCCTTCATAGAGTATTGTGAAAATTCCGGTTGACTTGTTGAAAGTATAAAGGGATAACGAGATTTATAAAGGAATGGTTTCAACTGTAAAGAACATATTTGGTAGATAGAGAAAACGTTTTTTTTTTTTCAGAGCAATCCTTGGTTCAGACTTCCATTCTTGAGCTATTCAGTAACTTCGGGGATTAGACGAGAATTAATGCTGAATGATGATAAAATATGCTTTCTTCAGTAGCAATTGTGTCTTAAAAGAAACACCTGCATCAGGTAAAGAAAATATTTGTATTGAGGTACAATCAGAAAATTTGTTAATGCGAAAATTCTTGTCTTTTAATCAGTGTCGCACTCTATTTGGCGATTATATCTTGCGACGATAGCAAATGGAAACTTGTAGGTTGTAATAGTCTAGCTTGACTTCCGCCCTTTCGGCCCAGCGAAATTCTTTCAATGTTGAATCGACAATATTGATTATTATGACAAATGTTTCGTGTATTTACCAAATTTAGGTTGATTTGACGTAAACAATCAAATGGATGAACTAAAGCGTGATAAGGAGAGGATTGACGTTTTTATTCGATACTAAATTTATGGTCAGTGAGAACAGGGTTTATTGAAATGGAACTTAATTGTTTTTATTGAAGTTTACGCCATATTTTTCTATGAATTGGTCACAAGTTCGCAGTCAATTAACTTTGGCGAGACATTGATCTATCGCTTGCGAGGAAAGGAGTTTTTAATTTCTTAATGGAAACAGTGCTAGGGGTTTCTTACGATGAATGTACTGCGTTTTTATAAACGTGTAAATAGTACGCCCGACTTTCCAGCTTTTTAGTTGGAGGACGTTAAGCCATTTGTCCCTTACTTTAATACGTTAGGGCTGGAATATTTTCTGCATGCACTTACTGTTCAGCTCCGTAATAGTTATGCAAGCTTTTTTGCGGGTTATGAACACGGAAGCATTTCTCAATATTTTGATCCACTCTTAAATTGTTCAACATTTATATAAGGACAGTATTGTAAATTGGTCCTCTGAAGCATAGTGTGGGACTTAGCACTGAATGTACTCCAATTTGTACTTGTCTATTCAAATAAATGTATTGAAAATGCTTCCTGGTGAAGTCGTTACAAGGATTGTCCAAATATGATATAGAAAATTTATGATTTTTAATTCCATTCTTACCACTTGGGCTCCATTTGTGTCCATATGCGTTTTCCAAGTATTTCCATCGATCGATTATTGGACAAATGGGGAGCAAATATGAAACATTTTACCAAGATCAACTTCAAGCGTTTTGATCTTGAAGACGGGGCTTTTAGTCATTGAGGAATGCGAGTTTGTGTTGTCGCGAAAGAGATTGTCTTGCAAATCTTTTATACCCAAACCAATTCTGCAAGGTAAAGAAAAGGTGTCGGGATCATCCGCAAATGAATTAATATTTATATCAGAGAAGTAAATACTGGGTGAAAAGGGACCAAGTCATGTTGCTGATTTGAGATCATATCACGAGAGAAACCTTGTAATTGTGGGATGAACTTAGGAAATGGAGCTGCTTTAAGAGGCTACATGTAGGAATGATCTTATATTTATCGTAGTTGTGGTGATGTTCAGTTGCTAAGTTTCGTGTTTCAGTTAGACCTAATTTAGCGAGCAGGATGAAAGACAGTATTACTTACCACTCTGATTTTCTTGTGTTGTCCATCGAAGTTCTGCATCTCGCGTTAACACACCTTAAATTTGTTTAATTGAATGTCTTACACCCAAACCGAGGCCGCATCGTGCTTTTAGTCAAGTTTAGCGTGTTACCAGTACGTAAGGCGTAGAAGCAAAGCTTTTCTGAAAGAAGAATTTTGAAAAACGGTACAGGATAGGGGTAAAAGTATTTTTTTAAAATAAAGGCAATGTTTATAGGGAGAAAGCAGGCTGCAGTAGCTCTTTTCTGTAGCTAATCAAGAATGATACGCTTTTGCAATTGGTTTCGTCCCACCATTCTGTCGTGGTTGTTAGTCGAGCCACTGCCATTATCGGTGCTTCTTGCATTGGAAAGCCATGTAGTCAACGAATGTGAGCCCGCCATCAGGTGTTAGCGGTCGTTTCTTCCCGCACACACGTCAAACGATGTGAACATGGTGAATATGACATTCTCGACCCAGGTCAACGCAGCATCGTGTATTAAGCTTCCGGTGTAGATGAAGTAATTGATGGATGTCAGTACGTAAACTAATTCACGGGTGGACACGAAACTCGTCTTAAACTGAACCAATCTGCATTTGACGTCCTACTGTATCTAGACTGAGCGTAACGCGACCTCTCTGAATGACAAATATTGGAGATCAAAAACAAGGGAGAGCGTTGAGATTGTAAATGTTTCTGATACAAGGAAAAATAAACTTCCTGTTATTTTGAAGTTTCTATTTCTTTAGATGTAATTATCTTCAAAAATGAGTGATTAATTAATGCAATAATCGATTCCGGGCCCAATCATGATATTGTAACCAATTTATAGCGAAGGTGCGAATGAGGAAGGAACAGGAACTGGAGAGTATTCAGTTTGGCATACTGGTTTGATTTAAATTCTTTTGAAGTTTTCTGTTACTGCATAAACCATCTTCAAATGGCAACGCTCGCGTTTACAGCCTTGATAATTTAAAGGCTTGATTTCAGACTCTTCTTTGTCTTGACAGACCTTGTATTTGTATTGGCAGATACTTTGATTAGTGTATCCGTTGTTGTCACAGATTTGCTCAAATTCATTGTTCGGCCACTTGGAGTGCTGAAGTTGCTGAAGTGGTAGCCAGACCGGCAGCCTTTGAGTCTGAAAAGCAAAAAAACATCGAACTACGTGCCCAGGTTTGCAAGGAAAATACCTTTTGTTCAGCCAAAGTCGGTACATTACCTTACTGTAAACTGGTTTTTGAACAGCACTATCACAAAGTCATCTGTTTGTAACTTTTCTTTAGTTTCCAAA
>OX421446.1:61088737-61116237 GCA_949126865.1 Montipora capitata
TTTCTGGTAATGTAGTAAATTTTCCGCTCCGACTATTGCATTTCTAGCTTTTTGATTGGCTAAAAAACTCCGACTATGAGCCATTATAGTTCACCACTAAATTTTCTCCGATTCTTATTGGTTTAAATTGATCACGTGACGCGATAGTGTTCGTCCGCGGAGAGACTCTATCAGCCCATAGTGCCCGTCCGAGGAAAATACCCGGATGGATAGTAGTCGTCCGCTGAGAATACCTCTGTAAAAATACCCTGGATTCCAGAGGGTATTTTCTCGCCATGAAAAGAGCGACAAAAGAGCGAGTCACGAAGCGGCGAGAAAAACCTCTGGTACAGGCTGTTAACCTTTCTGAACATGCCGCCCCAATCACGTTGTGCTTTCCACTTCCAGAGTCAACTTTTGACCCTGGATATTTCATTGGTCGATCGACAACCCGTTTTTTATAAGGATTGCCATTGGTTAAGTCGAGGGGGACGATCAAACTGGTTTTTCACTGGTGTAATACAAGAAGACCATGAACGGTACAGTGGCGATCGATAGCGACACGATAATCACAAATTCATGGCTGGCAGATTGAGGTTAATTCGTCTCATTGACGCTGGATGAATGTTTGCTGTTGGGTGGCCTTAGAGGGGGCGTAATCGAACAAGCACTCTGATTTTGTTCGGGAATTTGACGAAGGTGTGACTGAGCTTCTGACATCTTTACACCTCAATGCCTCGAGTCATATTGAAACTGCTCCAAGGACTCCACGTAAAGTTCTTTACATTTTTTCAGTTCTAATTCTAGGACTTGAATGCAATTTTCGTATTTCTCCAATTCACGCTTGGATTGTAACAAATAATAGTTGCGTGAAACGCTTCGATAAAAAACTCAGAAACGATGTACCCCACAGACTTGAGTACTGGTGAGGTGATTTATGAATTTGTCTCCTACAACATTCCAAGTTTTTGGTTTATTTCATTGAACAGTTTCGATTTTATTTTTTTGTTACGTGCCAGTGACAACGATTTATTCCCTCCACCGTGAGAATTTCCCAGTAGAGTGACCGGTAAACATTGCACAAATATTTTTATCACGTGGATAAAACCAGTTTACTCTGGAAGTCAATCAAAATAAGTTGGTTTGCATGGAAGTGAGGTTTTTAACGGCCTGTACCAGAGGTTTTTCTCGCCGCTTCGTGACTCGCTCTTTTCATAGCGAGAAAATAACCTCTGGAACCCAGGGTACTGTAAAAAAGAGGCCTTATGGAAAATAAACAATCGGAATTGTATTAAGAGGGTTTTTGTTTGTTTTCTTTTTCAAATTTTACATTGGCTGACACGGCTTTCGTCTAATAAAGTTGAAAATAATTCAACATGATTTTTGAGCTGGCGCGCGGAAGAAAATTTAGTAGTGAACAATAAAGACAATAGAGTGTTCTGTCGAGGAACTACCGGTTGATAGGAAATTAGTCGATAGTTCCTCGACAGAAACATTCTATTGTTTAAATAGTGCCCGTCCGAGGAAAATACCCGTATGGATAGTAGTCGTCCGCTGAAAAAACAGTTGACAGTTGTACGCTATTCTTTAGCCAATGTACGCTGCGAATTATTGACATTTGTGACAGCCTGTACGCATGAATAAATATTTGATTGATCTGCATTAAGTGGGTTTTGAAGTGATCTCAACAACATTTGCAGAAGAAAACCATCTAAAGTCGATTTAATTGACATCTCAATTCATGCGTGGAAAACGTGCAAGCGGCACAAAGCATGCACGAAAGTGTTTACAGAAGCTTCTAACATGGCAAATCTAAATAACCTTCGTTAAAATCCTCGTCACAAACAGCAAAATGGTCATTTAACACCGTTTAAATCAGGAAGCTAAAAGTCTGCTTGTTAAAACATTCTCACCGTTCGATCAAAGTTTTTGAGGTTCATTTGAAATGGAAATTGAAAGTGCAGTTGGTAAAGGATCCACATGAAATGGCAGCAGCACTGTAATTGAGGTGAGCGTTAGTTTGTTGTAAAATGACCCGTCTTGTTTCCTTGCAGCCGTTTCAAACTTTCTTAGACATTTTTTTTAATTCCCCGATTTCGGTAACAAATTTGTTTTGGTGGGCGACCAGCCCTACAAGAGAGAATTACTCCGAGTGAAACAAATTGTTGGCGTGAAGATTGTTTAATTTTCAGCAATAATTATCTGGAAAAACGAAGTCAAACACTAGTTAGCAAAAGTATGAACTCTTCTCTTACCCTTGAAAACTTTCAGGCCAAATTTTGCATCATTTTGTATTCTCAATATTTCCGATTCATAAATGCTGGCGAGTTTACGCCAGCCTTATTTTTTTTTTTTTTTTGGATCAAGCATTATCCGAAGCATTATTCACTCCGTAGGGAGTGAATAATGCTCAATTACTCCGAGATAGCGAACCAATCAGATTGCTTGAAACACCAAGATCACTGAGAGAGTATACACTTATAATATATAGATTTAGCCAAGCCTAAAAGCGGAGCTCCTGGCTTGCTTATTCTTACTGGCTGTAGGATTAGTGCAAATAAAAGGCTTTGGAACTGTCCGCCTTTTGGTTTTCCCGGATATTGCTGTAACATTTTCTTCGCTGCCCAACTAGTGAATTCCACGGTTAATTTCACCTAAAAAACCGACTGATCGCATGAATCACGAAGGGATGAGTGTGATATCGGTTTTTCCAGCGAAATCTACTGTCGAATTCACCAGTTAGGCAATTAATTTTTCTTGAATCGCAAGAGTTTTAAAAGAAAACAAGCAAATCCTCAGCAAGCGAACGGAAAAGGAAAGAAGCCATTTCAGAGTCGACCGTCAAACGCCAGAGAATAGGAATTACGCTAGAATTACAAATCACAGACGTACTATGTAACAATTATTCCATGAGCCCGACTTGGATATGAAGTGATAAAATAACCAACGAGTGCGTAGCGCGAGTTGGTTATAATGACTTCATATCCAACAAGGGCGAATGGAATAATTGTTTTAGTAAATTCTTAAACCGGGTTTTCCCGCCGATTTTTATTTCCACAATTTTACAAAGCGTCCGGAAAGAGCATCTTGGCGCACTATTTTCCGTATGACGTAAAACTTCGACCATTTAAACAATAGAGGGTTTCTGTCGAGGAACTATCGGCTGATAGTTGCCCCAAATATTTATGCTAGTTTTAAGAACATCAAATTTCCAAGGGGCAACTATCAGACCGATAGTTCCGAGACATAAACACTCTATTGTCTTTATTGTTCACCACTAAATTTTCTTCCGCGTGGCAGTTGAAAACCAGTCAAAACCCACTTAATGCAGATCAATCAAATATTTATTCATGCGTACAGGCTGTCACAAATGTCAATAATTCGCAGCGTACATTGGCTAAATATGCATTTTCTTTAAAACAATTAAGTTCTTCGGCTATCACCTCAACAAAACGGCTTGCGGTCATAATCACCTCAAGTGCAACAAATCAACGCAGATAATTCTCAATAATCACCTTTGTAATCAAACTAACAAAAGATAAAGGGACAATCACATCAACGGCTTATCATTGAAGTGATGTGGTGAACAGCAGTGTAGCCAAAACACCGGTCTCTATGAAGGCCAATTATTGCTGATGTCAATGCTTTGGAATTAATTTCTTTCGTTAACACACCCACGAATTAAATTTCTTTTAAAAGACGTCTTTCTCTATTCATATTACCTTCAAGAGTTAAAGATCTTATAAGTAAGGGTTTCTTAAAACTTTTAACGATAAAAATAAACGGTAAAAAATGACGTTTCGACGGTAATTCGGTCATTATCAAGTGCCCACTCACTCACTCTGAGTGGCCACTCACGGCACATATGTTTTTCATTCAAAAAGGATCAGTCAGTAGTAGTTCACTGCTACTGGCATCAACAACCAGTCCTGGGTCAGCGGTCAACTTAAAAAAAAAAAAAAAAACAAAAAAAAAAACAGCTGATGTCGATAAGGCCTTTGGCGCGCGCGGAGCTCCGCTATCAACTGAATAGACATATCATCCAGCCCGCAATGTCCCTGTGACCAGAAATGGCTTTAGATTAAGTCATGTACGCTGCTGTTTCCCGATGCAAGACGCGAGTGTCTTCTCATCCTACTCTTGTGGTTATTAAACCTAATAGCGATAAAAGCAAGGTGACACACGCTAACACCAACCCGGTGTGGCCAACACATCACGCATGCGCACAACCATTTCACCCGGTCAATTAGCAGCCATGGACAGCTGTGATTCACCTTCCCACACGCTTGCCGTGGGAGAACAGTTTTGCTGTTCCCAACCCAGCTTACCACATGTTTGGCATGTGAAGCTGCCACTTAAAGGGGTGCTAAACACACCCGCCTGGTATGTTAGCTACGCCATGCTGATGAGGCCCAAAAGGCCGAAACAGCTGTCCATGGCTGCTAATTGACCGGGTGAAATGGTTGTGCGCATGCGTGATGTGTTGGCCACACCGGGTTGGTGTTAGCGTGTGTCACCTTGCTTTTATTGCTGCTATTAAACCTAAGCCTAAATTTAGTTGTTGTCGACCCTACATATTGCAATTGTTTACTGCAACTTTTGCATGAAATGAGATATACGACATTACTGCTGTTACAATCCAAATTATAATGAATGTCATCTTGCAAATCGGCACCTTTAATCCTCACGGTATTAACGAACGCTTTTAATTTAACTAATATATTCCTATTTTACAAGTTGCCATATTACCACCAATAGCGTAGCTCCTACTCTACTATAAAAACTACACGTAACCCATAATTCCTCGACTACCTTCGGCTTTAATCCTCTGTTTGTGAACTTTAGCCCAGACCAGATAGTCCTTCAGGCTCTTTGGTTTCCTAAAAGCCAACATCGGAATCTCCCTAATCGCCTTTCCACATTTTTCAGACAATTCGAGCATGGGATGTAGATCCCTGAGGATTCCGCCAATGTTCTGCAGTCCCGGATGGTACGTAACAACAAATGGCGTCCTAGTACTATTTTTCTTTGTCGATTCTGTAGCTGGATTAGACGGACAATAAAAGCAAACAAAGAGAAAGCTAGTAAAAGCTAATTAAGAGCTTTTGCCTGAGAGACCGGGGCAGACTTGGAAATGAAGGTCGGCCGATTTCGCTTAAAGTGCACCTAAACCCAAATATTTTTAGTGTACAATATTGATCTCTCCACGGAAAGCAAATTTGTTTGACGCTTCTTACCTCAAATTACCCTTTTTTTATCTGCCGGGCAATAAAAACTAGCAGTAATTTGGACCCACGACCGTGATGTGAGAGACATGGGTCTATTCTCGATTTTACGTCACAAACTGCTTTGCAATGCAAAATTTCTTTGAAAATAGGAATGCAAAGCAGTTTGTGACGTAAAATCGAGAATAGACCCATGTCTCTCACATCACGGTCGTGGGTCCAAATTACTGCTAGTTTTTATTGCCCGGCAGATAAAAAAAGGGTAATTTGAGGTAAGAAGCGTCAAACAAGTTTGCTTTCCGTGGAGAGATCAATATTGTACACTAAAAATATTTGGGTTTAGGTGCACTTTAAAATTGGTACACAAAGTACTTATGTCGACTTATGTAATATGCCAAAGTTTCAGCTTCAACGACCTTTTTTTAGCCGAGTTCTGGATATCAGCCCCTCAGGGGTCCCCAGAGGCTGATTTTCAGTGCAATTTTGGCCACTTTTAAATCTCCCTTTTCGCAACATGAAATTAATTTCAGGCAAAAACAAAGCCATCTTTGTAAAGCCTTATCCTTAGGATTTTATGGGTGAGAACATTAGCTCATGGAAATTTTTCGCTAGCCTGTGGCTGTTATCACAACTTGGTCATATTTGAAGCATATGGGAAGCAACCGGAAATGGCCTGTTTTTCAGACCAAATATTTTCCATGCCCATGCTTTATACCTTGAGGTCTTAGAATCCCTGCAAAGTTCATCCCTTAGTTTAGTAATATCAAGAAAAAAGAAGATGGCTAACCACGCCACTTCCGGTTAAAGTTTCAACAAAGCGTGTCTGCAAAAATCAGCCATTTAATTTCGATTATCTTTTTTCCTTCCAATTTATGGTTAAAAGAGACTTTGAAGTTAATTGTCACCGAAAAGACTTAATAAGAAATTTTTATGTGATTGTTTTAGAACCGATCAGATAGTGGTCCGATAGCGGTTATAAATTTCTTGGAAGAAGTCTTGAAAATTACGGACAATAGAGCCGCTGCGAAAACTCTTTATTTATCTAACAACACATCTCTTTCCGGTAAATCACAATGCAAAATTGCATCTTTCTCGTCCAAACTGTAATGTTAAGTTTATCTCCTTTGTTCAACTCGTTCAAGGTATCACGTCTGTGGCCCGTAGTAATGAAGCGCTAATTAAATCAGGATATAAGCAAGCTTTGTAGTTCCATTCAGTAGTACTATAACCCAGCTGTTTGGGCAATAATATTTTCTGAAGAAAAAAGAACTTATCGGTCTCTTTGAATGCAACCACAATATCTGTCGTGACACTACTTGAGAATCGTTTTGAACCTTTAAGAAATGTCGAATATAATTAAAGCTAATATCGTCTAACACAAATTGCAGTCACTCTTCCAGTCTATTTCCAAAGTGTATGGATAAATTCACTTACAAAAGACGCTTACCTGGCTTCACTTTTACAGACATGCCCCTTTCCTACAATCCCTTAAAAGTGAGGTAACATTAGAAACTTTAGCCCCAGCGATAAATTGGTCGCAAGAGCGTCGTTGCGAGTTAGATATACACAGGTCGATTAATACCCTACGTGACGAGGCCATTGTAGTTTGCTTGCTATAACTGACTTGGAATTCAGTTGTTTTCTCGAGCAGATTCGTCTCCTTGATATTGCAGAGAATGATTATGATAGAGCTTGTATGAGAACCTCAATGGCATGATTTGTTTACTGAATATTTATTCATACCCAGTGCCCCAGTGTAAATGGCTCACGTATGTTGTAAATGATTGATGAGGACGTCTAACACGGTCCGTTTTCGCCGCCAATCCTCTAAGTTGCTAGAAGATTACTCACGGGCACTCTTTTCCTTTCTCTATCAGTATTTTCCTTTTGTTGCTTTCTCAAACAGCACAGATCCATGGTGGCATCCATACTGCATATATATCCAAAGATAGGACTGGAGTAGTATAGGAGTTGATGGTACGAGATCATTTTGCAAAAATGATCTCATACCAATCCAACTCCATACTACTTCACATTTAATGGCTTCCAACTTTTGATCTCGTATTTTTGGTCTCGTATTTTTGGTCTCGTATTTTTGATCTCGTATTTTTGATCTCATATTCTTGGAAATCTATATGTTTTATATTTCTACGAATCTATGCCGTGGCGTGGCAGAATGGGCCCAACGCAAAATTTATTTTGGAACTATATGTTTTTAAAAAACCTAAAATAATATCTCATATAATAGTATAATGAGTTGTAAAGAAATACATGAAGAACTTGTGAATATGGAAGAAGTGGTCTGTCCATTTTGCAATAAACAAATCTCAAAGCATACTAAAAAAAACAGATCAATGTTGTGATCAGCCAGAGATAGTGAAAGATAACACTATAGTTTGCAAAAAATGTGGAACAGTTCAAGGTTATACACCTCTTATAGAATTTGTTGATTTTCACTCAAATAAACACAGATTCCATCGTAAAAGTGTTTACCAAAGAAAATATCATATAAAAAACATAATGAATAATATAGCTGTAAAAAATGGTTTTCAGATAACCGTAAAAAATAGAGATAAGATATTGAGAATTTTTGATGAAATTGGTAAGGCCGTAAAATCTGTGAATATAGACAGAAAGCGTATGATTAACATAAATTTCATTTTGAAACAAATATTTAAAATGCTTGATCTTCCTTTTGAAAAGGTCAAGACGAGTAAATCCAGAAAGACACTTCAATCATATGAACTATTTTGGAAAGACATCCTGTCATTGACATTTGATAAAATCGATGTAATAGTTAAGGAATGAATTTGTCATTATATTTAGTGTAGAACTTATCAACACTAGGACAAACATCAGTCACAAAATCATCTACATTTTTTAATTCTGTGTGAAACGATGGTTGAAAATCACCGCTTCTCAACATGTCTTTTATCGAATTCAAAAGATGCTGATAACTTTGGTATGCGTATGTACAATTTTGTATTTTGAGATCCAGTGATTGGAAATCCATGTACGACTTGATTAACAAAGCACAAGTGCTTATTGCTACTAAGGCTATACCGCCAGTTACAACAGCACTAATAATTCCACCAGTACCAGTTAGGACAGAAATAGTATTACCAATAAGTTTGAATTTTTTGTAGCGTTTAACAGCCTGTTTGTAAGCCCAACACTTTCTATGGTATGCCTTATAATAGCTCTTTAGTTCATCAACCTGATCTTCTGTCAATCTGTCTGAAATATGGTTCCAGCTGAATATTCTCTTTTTTTGATCTGCCATATATATAGTTTAGATTGTCAATCGTTTGAATGCACAATAAATGAGTCCTGTCAAATGACCAAATAACGGACTTTTTTTGACGAAATCAGGCACATGCCTATTAATGCAATATGTGTAACCATTGCCGTCATGGAATCTAGTGTAAAACCTACCAAATGCATCATGAAGTATAGCGTGATTGGAAAATACATCAGACCAGCCGAAAATGAATTCCAATAAACGAGTTAGTCTGCCGCTTCCTGGTCCGATAAGACCCAAAGAATCAGAACCCTCGATTTCAAGAATTTCATATATGGATATGTCTCTCTCAAGATAATAAAAATGCACATATCGGTAAACAAGCGCTGATTTTAATGTTTTGTCATTTATATATGGAAATTGTTCTTTTGTACTTTTGAAATTGTATCTCACATATTCAAGCAATAATTTGATAAACATATGTACTTACGTTATATTATATCTTTGCATCAATACAGCATGATGGTCTAATATCGTTTTTTCGTCAAGAATGAAATCTAAATAGACACAGAAAAAAGCTATATTGCCATTCAAAGGAGCTACGTCGGTTGTAGGATCTAATCCACCAAAAACTGTTGTGTTATTTCCTGTTCTATTGTCAGCGGTAAAATCACCCATATGCTTTCTGTTCCAATATATCTTGCTTTTTTCTGTCTTAGGAGACGATTTATTGTCCCAGTGAACTGACAAGCAATGCCATTTATTCAATTCACCAAGATCATTCTCACTGTAATCTCCAGGACTCAAAAAATCATTCAAACTTGGTGCAGGTCCTAAATAAACACAATTATGTGCCGAATCAGCCCCAGAAATCACGATGTTACTGCCTGAATGAGCCACAAATTTATCATAACCCAAATTATCATGGCCGAATAGTCCATTTACCAAAAAATTTGGAGAATTGCTTGAAGTCATTTTGTAAACGATGAAAACATTGACACAATCATTATTCAAATTAACTTGTGACACCATTTTTTGTGAGCCGCTGAATTTTAAGAAATATCTTCCATTATGTTTTTCAGCTTTTGTACATACTGTGGGTCTCTTTGATGCATCAGTTTGTGTAGCATCACTTTCTTCATTACTCTTGTCATATATTGTTTCTACTTTTCTTGTGGAACTCATTTTCACAGTAGATCCATCTGCTCTGTCCATTTGATAAGTGCAACTAGAATACATTCTGAGATATTCACTAACCCAGAGATCCAGAAATGAATCACGTACGATGTCACTGACCTGTGATTTAACTACAGCGTGATTGTCATCTTCTGCCTGCTTTATCACAATGTTTTTGCTACTTTCAATATGTCCTTTGTCATTAACAAAAAAATCAGGTTGATCGATGAAAACAACGTCAGAAGGATATTTAATTGTGTATTCTATTTTGTTACCGTCCTCATCGAGAAAATGAGTTCCATCTTCATTTTCAACGTATAATGCCATATATTAATGCATCACATTATTTTAATATTCATAAGACTTATAATAGATCACGATATACTCTGTTGTCTCCAGCACCATTGTGCGTCACATAGTAGTTTTGGTGATCTTCATATCTGTGCACACCTATATCAATTGTTCTTCTTGTTGAAAGATTGATGTTGTAATGGAGAGTTGAGCCATGATTATTAACAATGTTCAACTTATGATTAGTTGACACGGGGTATGTTTTTTCAGCATGTAATAAAATGTTCACGACGTACATTTTAGGCGTGTTGAGAATAAATCCGGATGTTAAGTAAAAATAGTATTTCGATTGCCCAGGAGTTCTAACCGTTTTACCCCAATAAAAATGTCCCGAATTTGCAAGAAACAGGTGCCTTTTGTTGACAGCATCTGCCGGTGTTACGGGTGGCTTGAGATTCGTTATTTTATGGTTATTCATATCAACAGGAACATGCATTTGGAATTGATCATTTACAACCTCATACGCCTTTTCATAATCATAAATTGTGAAATCAAGGTTGTTTTTGGCTTCACCTTTTATACCGTAAATCAGGACATACAATGGTAGAAGAGTTGGGCTTCTATTGTCATAAGTGGATTGAACAGTTACATATAACCGTCTTTCAATATTTGGTGAAGAACCGTCTGGTGATAAGTTCATGATAAAGCGATAATATTTGTAATCTGTGTTGGTTTTGACTGTAGTGGTTCTAATGGTGTTCATGTTTGTTTTTTCTAAAGTCACCTTCAATGAACCGAACTCTAAATCAAAACCGGTTTTAGGGAAATATATTTCTAAACACACAGTGTATTTGTCGCTGTAATCGTCACGTATCAGTTTGAATAGATTGAAATCGAATCGTCCTTTGAACAGACTGGAACCATCTTTTGCCTTTTGAACCTTCAATGAAAATGCTTTTTTGTTGTTTTTATGTGGTGAGTCATTATAGTCGATTAAATTGGCATCCTGTATTCCGTAATCTTCTGTAAATTCCCCATCATCCATAGCATATTTCAGCACATTTTTTCTGTTTGTGTGAGTAGTTATGTGGCTCTTTGCTATTTCGTCGTCCACATATTTCTTGTTTTTTTCTATTTGTTCGTCTGTGTATCTATTATTTTCGGTAGAAACAGTTGCAATACCGTCATTCACTTGCTTCAAAGTCATGGCATCTTGATTATGTGTGGCGTTTCCGAGATTTATTATTCGTTGATTGTTCATGTCTAGAACAGAAGTCATTGTATTACTGCCGTCTCGTAAAATGACTTGATTTATATCTGGTTTTTTTCCAACCTCGGAATCTACATATGCTTTGTTAGTCACATCTCTAGTACCAGTTGGTTGTCCGCAATCGATTATTTTGTTCAGAGACATATTTAAATTTCCAGTCACGGAAACTGTCCCATCTCTTTTTAAATAAGGTGTTAAATCAACAGAACCACCTGCTTGTGATACCTTTCGGTCTACATAAGACTTGTTGACAAGTTCGTTCGAATCGTCTGGATTTCTCAGACTTGTGATTTTATTATTGCCCATGCTGAAGTCTTTGTTTTTGTCCAACTTTTTATCAAGTTCATCATTAACATATTTACGGTTTACAGCAGATGTATCATTTTCTACGTTTCCAATACCGTAAATTCTATTGTTATTCATCCTGATATCACCAGTCATATCACCACCACTTTCGTGGAGATATTTGTATAATTCATTGTTTAATTGAGTAAAATTGACAGCATCTGTTCCACTTGTAGCCTCTTTAACATTGACTATTTTATTGTCACCAAGATCAAGATTGTTTGTAAGAGCAATTGATCCGTCTTTTTTTAAATAATTAGAAAGTTCTGTTTTATCGGCTTTTGGTGCTAAACCAGTTTCTAATTGATGTTTTGTTATAGCATCACTATTGTCAGTTCCTTCTGCAAGATTGCTAATTTTTTGATCTTTCATGTCAATCGGATTTTGGGCTTCTATCTTTCCATCATTTGTATTTAAATCAAAATAAAAGTTATTCAGATGCAAACTACTGACAGCGTCACTCTGACCATGTCTAGCAGGAGCAATATTTTCAACACGTCTGTTGTCCATATTAAGAGCTCCTAACATCTTATTACTACCGTCAACTAGTAATGCCTTATTATCAACATAACTCTTAGTGGTCACATCATTATTTGTTTCTGGTGAAGCAACATTCCTTAGTTTTTTATTTTGAATATCATAATCACCATCATCAGTAAGTTTAAAACCAACACCAGGCAATCCTTTTACTATTTCAATAATTTTTTCATGTGAAAATGTGTCTTCAGGTAATTTACCATTTGAGTAACTCATATGTAATTTAGTTATACAATTCATTTATATTTTTTCATCAAAATTCTTCTTTACTTGTTTCTTAGGTTTGTCAATGTATATAAAACTGAAAGGGTCTCTAGTTGCTTTCTCGTATAATTGTTCGGATACATTGTTTTCACGACATATGAGACTTTTTTCATTAGTACTTGGAAAATCATAAATGACAAAATGTGAGCAGTTTAATCTAATATCTTTTGGTGTCTTATAGTAGCTTTGGCTTAAATATATGGCACAGCAGTTTTTATGTCTACCCTGTATAAAATAGTTCTCTATTGGTTTTTGGTTTTTGTCACATACAAAATCGTCGAATATTGCAATTTTTTGATTGTCACCATTGAGATTTTTTACAGGAATTATTTTATCATTGCTTGCTTCAATGATATCATAACCAGCTTCTTCACTCCATGGTTCGAACTCTTTCATGAGATTCCGATACTTTGACTGCTCCAAGTTTTTCGCATAAAGGTATATTTTATCAAAGTACAACAAATTGTAAATCATATACATCAGTGTATTTGTTTTTCCTGATCCAGAAGGTCCACAAATGAGCATGCGGAAGCATCGATCAGGCATAAAATCATATAGTTGTGTGAAGTTTGCGGCAACATCGTCGTCAATATCATAATTTGGTATTTTCATTTTTATATTATATGGTCACATTATTTCAATGACATGGTGTATAACACGGTGTTTAACACGGTGTAAAACGTTATTTTTTATATATAAATTTCCATTTTATGTAACGTAACAATATAACGATAAATGAGTTTACTCAAGTGGAAAGAACTCGCAAAGAGTAAATCTGAATTAGGGAACAAGATCAATTATGTCCATAATGCAATTAAAAAGCATGATATTGATCAGCAGACCAGTCAACAGGGATTTTCAAAAGTATTCAAACCAATTACAAGTAAATTAGATGATGTTATTGATAGTAATCAGGTTTTAAGGATGCCAAGGAAAAAACGACCACTGAAGAAAGGAGAAGTTCCTGATTACGGCATTGATATAGAGGATGAAGTTCCAGATATGAATCTTGGTGATCTATTTGAACAACCTGTTTTGCCACAGCAAGAAAAACAACTAGTGCCAAAACCGCCAACATATGAAGAATCTTTACAAGATATTCTGGAAGGAAAAAAGGAGATGTATGTTGATCCTAAGTACTTTCCTGAAAAACCGGAATTGCCGCCAGAATATGATGATGATGAGGAGTTAGATTATGGAATAGCTGATGAAGATATGGAAGATGAGATATTGAATGAGTGGGATGTACCAAATTATGACACAGTTGAAAAGACACTCAATCAACAAGGAATGAATGACAAAAAATCCAAAGCATATCTTCGTAAAATTTTAACACAAACTAGAATGAAAAGAAACAGTTTGAGAGGTTATAAAGCACAGGTGACAAAACAATATAACAAGGGAATGATCGGGGAAGCACAAAGACAAGAGATGAACGAAAGAATAGACAGAGCTAAAAATGTGTTGAATGCATATATTGCACATTATGACACTAAATTGGAAACAATAAAAGGTTCTGGAATCAGAAGAAAAAGAAAAGGTGGTAATGTGATATTTTTCAACAAACCAAAAGAACTCATAAAAAAATTGGATTTGATCATTGGTGAGATATTGGCCGGTAATACAAGCATTGACATGCGAAATATGGGTGTTTCTATATTGGACACATTATTGAAAATGACGACGATTAACAAATCACAATATGGTAAATTGTTCAAACAATATTTCAAAATTTAATGTAGCTTTATTGTATAATGGAACGAGAGATAGTTTTATCATCTTACAGTGTAAAAAATAAAGGGGATAATAAACCAGAAGATTTTACAACCAATTTCACCAGACCTATAACTCTAGACAATAATAAGCAATATACTATTGGTCTTAACAGAGTCATCAACATGTCATTCACTTGGTTTAATGTCAATGCTGGATACAAAAATCAATTGATCAAATATAGCTCAGATAATGGTTCAACTTTCAAAAACATCACCTTTCCAGCTGGGGTATGGAATTATACGGACTTTAATACACATATCAAAAATGCAACGAAAACTGGTGATACGTATCCGATGACTCTTGTATTCGATGATACAACATTTAGAGTCACGGTTACATTAGCCGCAAATTACCAACTTGATTTAAGAGCAAGTAATTTTAATGACCTGATTGGTTTTGATAAAAAGATATTAGCAAGTGGGGCGCATATTGGACCAAGAGTGCCAAATCTCAGTCAAGACACAGACGTACTCAATATTCATTGCGATTTGGTAAACGAAAGTTTAGTTGACGGTGAAGAAACAGACATCATTTATTCATTCTCAACCAGTGTACTAAGACCAAGTTACTCCTTCACCCTCGAACCACAAAGAGTTACATTTAATCCTGTGAACAAAACTACAATTTCATCGATCAGAATCGTGATAACAGATGGAAAAAGAAGATTAGTGGATCTAAATGGAGCGGATACGTCTTTTTCGCTGATTTTAAAAAGTATCTAATGTAACAGTATAATGAAACCGTATGAATTTAAGAGGTTTTACCATCCAAAACTTGGTAAATTTGTATTTCAACACAAAGGGTCTGGGCTTATCTTAGACAACATTTTCAAACCATTAAAGAGTGTGGCATCATCTGTTTTCAAGAAAATTGCCAAGCCCATGGCGAAGAAGGCATTAGAATCGGGGGTTTCCCATGCAGGTGATAAACTCGGTAAGGCGGTGGCAGAAAAGTCTGGAGACCTAATAATGAAAAAATTGGCAAATTTGAGAAAAGGAGCTACAACACAAAAAGCAATTGTTCCATCCTTGCCCATTGAACAGAAACAGCAAGATGAAAGCACTGATATGATCCTCAATAGATTGATATCAGGATCAGGTATGAAAAGAAGGCGTAGAGTCTGGCAGTAAAATTATATAATACAATAGTATAAATGGCTTTTAGAACAAGTGAATTATTACAAAGAAATGAGTTAGTGCGATTTCAACTTGATGATGTAATCCGAGCCCCAGGTAACGGTCAACATCAAGAAAAGAATGGTTATAGATTCACCATCAACGACCGAAGTTCTTTCTATGATTGGTACAATGCTTATTTCGAGGTTCAATTCCAGTTACAAAAAACAGCAGATGGATCCGGTTACGCAGCAGCCGATAGAATAACGGTGATAAACGGATCTCATTCATTGATTGCGCATATGATGATTAAAAGTGCTGGGAAAATTGTTTATGATACTGACAATCTACATAAGGTCACTTTTGTGAAGAATCTGTTGGAATATTCTGATGATTACAGCAGATCAGTCGGTAAAAACAGTTTTTGGTATTTAGACACAAATGATACGACAGCCAATACTAATTTAGGATATGAATCTAGAAGAGTGCTTACACAAGCTGTTAATAATGATGGAACAGGAGGATCAAAAGATGTGAATTTGATCATACCTCTCAATCGTTACAGTTTTTTTGAAGAGTTGCAGGATAAAATGTTGGTTCCTATGCAGTTACAATTCAATTTGAATCTCCAGAACGACAATGAACTCATCAATATGGCAGCAGGAACAGATGCCGGCAGAGTAGTTTTGAACAGATTTCTTTTATGGGTTCCAAAATTAACACCAAAAGACAGTATGTACGACAAATTTGTAAGCTCTTTCATGAAAGAACATAAATGGACATATCAGCGTGAACTATATGCAGTGTCAGCACCTGCTAGAGTCAGTGGTTTTTTTCAGATTTCTTCCAGTATTGACAATGTCAAAGCAATTTTTGTTTATCTACAACGGGCTAAAACCAGAGTTGCAACTCAAAATCCATATCTACTTGATACCTTCAAACTAAATGCAGCAAACGCAAACAGTTATTTAACAACATGCAGACTCGAATATGGCAATGGTGTTTTCTATCCAGAAACAGAATATGACAGTGAAAGCAAAGTGAGAATATTCAATGATCTGATGTCTTATGCAATGCGAAAAAATGATTACAACACCGGAACCCAGTTGAATCTTGCCAATTATAACAGCCTGTATCCACTAATCTTTTTCGATCTGTCATATCAAACAGAAAAAGTAACAAGAGACCCTAAACAGTTGATTTTACAGGTATAAAATAAGTGCCAATAGTGCAGCAGATTTCAATGTCCATGCAGTTGTATTGTACGAAGAGTCGGTTGTTATTGACAAGGTGGGTAATGAACTGGTTATAGTATAAGCTCACAAATGAAACAGTAATATGAAATCGAGTTAATGATTCCTATTTATTTGTATATGTTTTGCAACTGAAATTATATAACATATATTATATGACTGAACTTTATGAAATCAACGTAAGACTTTCAGATAATCAGAAAAAGAATCTGAGTAATGCTTACCATAAAAGGGAAACAATTGTTCTGAGACTGACAAATGATTCTCTTAATGGAAACGACACTCTTTATGTTCCAGCAACAGTGAAAAAAAGATTGCAAAAAAATCGTGCATCACACAAAGGAATGGACATCAAGTTAGCCAAAACAAATATCAGGAAACAAGTAGGCGGAAGTCTTTTGAGTACCGTATTGTCACTTGGTATGAGAGCTCTTCCAGCTATTGGTAAAACCCTTGGGTTGAGTGCTCTTGGTGGTTTAGCAGAAGCCGGAGCTAAAAAATTGATTGGATCCGGTCAAAAAGGCGGTGCTTTACCATTACCCATGATGATACCTTTCAATGCAATCAATAAACTAATGCCATATCTGAACATGTTCACTACAAAACAGCAAAGAGACATCATCAATGCAGCTCAAACAGGTTCTGGTGTGCATATAACACCTACTAAAACACAATCAGGTGGATTTCTTGGAACTCTGTTGGCTAGCATTGGAATACCTTTGGCTTTGAATCTTGTCAAAAAGCTAACGGGAAGAGGAGCACCTAGGGTAGGTAGACCACCTTCGTCGAAAAAGGATGGTACAGGAGCACCTAGAATGGGAATGCCCCCTCCATTTTATAGTTATCCACCATATGTGACTGGTTATGGTAAAAAAAAAAAAAAGATCTTCAAAGAAAAAGGGAACAGGTTTACTATTAGGGAAAAACAGTCCATTCAACAACATCCCAATCCTAGGAGCATTGCTGTAAAACCAAAATTTTATAAAAACACCCCTTTGAGTAACCATGATCTAATGAAATGGTGTAAATATTTGAACATACCAATCAATGATGTACTGTCAAGGAATGAAAATGTCCCGCATAACCATAAACAGGCGTTATTCATATACAATCTTGAACCTGCATATATGAGTGGAAGTCATTGGGTTGCAACATATGTCAAAGACAATGTAATCAATTATTTTGATAGTTTTGGTATGCCTCCGTTTCAAGAAATGGTCAATCATGCCAAAAAGAAAAATTTAACTCTATTGCACCAAAACAATCAGATACAAAACATACAAACAACAACTTGTGGGTATTTCTGTTTATACTTTCTAAATGAAATGAATAATGGTAATTCGTATTATGATTTATTACAAGTGTTCGACATAAATGATACAATGAAAAATGAGAGATCTATCGAATATTATTTTAGAAATATCTAACTTATATATATTATGAAATCATATTGTGTTAAACAAAAGAAAGTGACTGAATGTGTTGAACCTTCAGGTTACAAAACAGCCAAAAATGGCAGACTAATGTTCTTTTGCGCATGTGCTGAATGTGGCATCACTAAAACTCGATTCGTTAAAAAACAGGGAAACTAAACAGCCCGTTGGGAGCGGGCTTACTCAGTGATATTGCTAATACAGGAACTGAATTGTTCCTAACAAAAGGAGTACCTTATCTTGGCAAAAAAGCAGTTGAAATGGGTAGATATTATGGTTCCGAATTAATGAGAGATCCAAAGTTGCAGAAAAAAGCAATCGATTATGGTTTGAGAAAAATGAATCCTCTACTTCATAAAGTTGGATCAGAAGCTCTCGATCAATTGTCAACGAAAATAAGACCCAAGAAAAAGTACACAACAAACAGAAAGGATCTTGATGGTGGTGCTGTTGACATTCACAAAGCTATTGGCAAATTACCAAAACCAAAAGGCGGATGGACGCTTCCTGGGCATCATTACACAGGACCTTATAATGATTTGGAAAATCAACTGAAGTATGACCCAAAAACTGGTCAAATATTGGAAATATATGATATGCCCACTGGAAAAACTGATGCGATCGCAATGCAGCATGATGTCGATTATTCCGTCTGCAAGGATGATAGAAAATGTAAAAACAAAGCAGATAGGAAAATGGTTCAAGCTTTAGACAACGTACCGTATAATGAAAGACAATGGGGGCATTGGTTAGCAAGAAATGTTATCAATACAAAGCAGAAACTAGGTCTCGGAGTTCCAAAAAACGGAAAAAGCCGTCGGGTAACTGGCAAGAAAAATTAGCAGATGAATTACATGCATCTATAAGACGCAACTTCACTCGGCGGCGTGTGATTACAAATCATATTGATGAAATATGGGCAAGTGATCTAGTTGAAATGCAGCAGTTTAGCAAATGGAATAAAGGTTATCGGTATCTTCTTATGGTTATTGATGTTTTCAGCAAATACGGTTGGATCGTACCATTGAAGGATAAGAAAGGTGAATCTGTCACTGAAGCATTCAAAACAATATTCAAGGAAGGTAGAAGACCACAATATTTATGGGTTGATAAGGGAAAGGAGTTCTATAACAAAAACTTAAAAGACTTGCTAGAGAAAAATGGGATACATATGTACTCCACTGAAAATGAGGAGAAATCCTCGGTGGTTGAAAGGTGGAATCGAACAATCAAATCCAAAATGTGGAAACAGTTCACTGTTCAAGGTAATACAATGTATCTCGATATGCTACCAAAAATATTGAAACAGTATAATAATACCAAACATTCAAGCATAAAGATGACACCTACTGAGGCTAGCAAAAAGAGGAATGAAGGAACCGTTTACTTCAATTTGTATGGTGATACAGAAACATTGAAGCAGAAACCTAAATTCAAAACAGGTGATAAGGTTCGAATATCCAAGTATAAACGGAATGTGTTCGACAAGGGTTACACACCAAATTGGACAGAAGAAGTGTTTACAGTTGATAAGATCCAATATACTAATCCAATAACATACAAACTAAAAGATCTCAGAGGTGAAGAGATACAAGGCAGTTTTTATGAACCTGAATTATTGAAAGCTAAACAGGATATTTTTCGTATTGACAAAGTAATTCGGAGGGACTATAAGAAGAAACAAGCTCTAGTGAAATGGAAGGGATACAGTGATGATTTCAATAGTTGGGTACCATTAAAAGATATTGAAAACATATGAAAAATTGCAAACGCATGAAAAATATATAAAAATTATCTAATCCAAGTATATAATGGACAAGTTTGAAAATGAAGAAAAATTTGGTTTCTATTATGAGAGCGATCAGGATTCCCATCTGTCGGATTCTGACTGGGTACCATCGCAAGAAAGTGTATCTGAAGAAAGTTGCTCAAGTTCGCAAGAATTTGAGTCGTCACAAGACAGTGAAGAATCTGTATAAAAATAAATTGTAAATACATAATATATGTTCCAAGGATCGGAAATAGTAAAAGCATTATGCTTGAGAAAGTTAATAGAAGAAGAAATTTGTAATATAATAGCCAAAAACGCCAGATACATGCATTTTGTGAGAACAATGGAGTTTCCTTTGTTAAAAATTGCAATAAAACAAGGAGCACCAAAAGAAGAAGTCCGAAGAGTTTTCAACAAAGCGGATGCTAAAATGTCTTTTTTGTTGAGAGAATTTGAAAGATATCGTAATTTTTTAGCACCACTGAAATTAGTGCAAGAAAATATATAAAAACGGCAATTAATCTGATTTTTTGTCATTTACTGATGTTTTACAAGTTTTATTATGCACATACTTGCTACCGTTTTTCAAAGTTTTGTTACATCGGTAGCACGTGTATTCTTTCTGCGCCCAATTTTTCATGAATCGCGCTTGATTCCTTTTTCTTTCTTCATCAGACCATTTTCGTGGTCTTTTATTTGCTGATTTTTTGCAGTCATCAGGCAATTCATCTGGTTCTACATATTTAAATTTGTAGTGTTGGCCATCCTTTTTTGAAACACCTGATTTACATTTGTTGATACCCTCACATGCCATTTTAACAATACCAGCATTTATTTGAAGATGTTGTTGAACAGCATACATACTGTAAAAATAAGTATCTTCTTCAGTGGTTATGTTAGTTGCTTTTATACATTTTCTGTTTTCATGATTTTTAGCAGCAAATGAATAATCACGATTCTTTGCTGATTTCTTGCAATTTTGTTGTTGAGTCATTATTTGCAAGTTGCATAATCTGTTGTCTTTTTTGTCATTGTTGATGTGATCAATCACTTTTCCTTCAGGTATAAGACCGTTAAAACATTCCCATATAAATCGGTGTACAAACGTAGTTTTTTTTCTTTTGCCATAACTGCTGACGCAGCACTGCATATAACCATTTGTATTTTCGTGACCAATCATTGGCACTTTTTTCAAAATATGAATAATGTTACCATTTTGATCAGCAGCGTACAAATCATATTTTGGATGAATTGAATAAAAACATTCTTTGATTTGAATTTTAGTCATAATAATATAGTATACAAAACTTTACTTTTAAATAGTTTACATAAAAAACCATAAAGTGTTTTAAAGAGAAACCACCATTTTAAAAATATATAGTATGACAAATAATATCTCAAGTAATATTATGAATCATTCTAGTTTAGAAAATCTAAGCAAAGCGGAATTAATCCAAATAATAAAAAATCTGACTAATAAAGGTGATACCAAACTTGGTCCCCGCAGACCAATACCGACTCCCCGAAGGAGTGTACAACAAATGGTGCGTGATTATGAAGAAAATATAATTCCACCACCATTAGAGTTCCGAGATGGATACAAACCAGTACCCGCTCCCCGAACCAAAAGGCCTGTTGCTGCTCCACAGACCAAAAAACCACCAGTTCCATTGCCTAGGACTATAATACAAGAAACAAACAAAGCTTTAAAATGGTTCACAAAGTCTTATGAAATCAACATAAAAAACAGCAAAGACCCACTCATGCAACTGCAAAACACAAGAAAGGCTGTTGCCATCCATATCGAAAAAATATTAAAATCAATGACAGGTCTAAAGTTTGTTGAAACACTGAGGGTCACATTTGAAAAACAACTAGGGCGAGAAGAAAAAATTATGAAAACAGCGTATTTCAACAGTCAACCCCAAACAATAACAAATGACACACAAATTGAACTAGCTTTATCTTTGTCAAAACAAGCCATACTAAACAAGATTGCAGTTTGGATTTCAGAGGGATCTGGTTGGACTATTCAATCTGTTGAAAATCATTATATCAATGTGGTAAAATATGAACCAATGAAAGGATCTTCTTATATAAAACTACCCACAGAACTCAGAAACAGTGCAAAGGGATTGATCAACATGAAAAATGAGGATAATGAATGCTTCAGGTGGTGCCACATAAGACATCTTAATCCTCAAGACAAATACCCACAGAGAATCAAAAAATCAGATAAAGCATTCATTGAAAATTTAAATTATTCAGGAATTGAATTTCCAGTGACTACCAAACAGTACAACAAAATAGAAAAGCAAAATGAAATTAACATCAATGTTTTCGGTTATGAAAACAAACAAAAATATCCCATTTATGTGTCAAAAGAAAAGTATGAAGATTGCATGAATCTGCTTCTTATAACAGAAAATGAAAACAAGCATTATGTATTAATCAAAGATTTCAACAAGTTCATGTATGATATAACAAAGCACGAAAAGAGAAAACATTTTTGCATGTATTGTCTTCAGCATTTCACTTCTGAAAGAGTGTTGAATAATCATAAAGAAAACTGTATCCAAGTGAATGGCACACAAGCAATAAAAATGCCTGACAAAAATAACAACATATTGAAATTCAACAATGCACACAGACAACTGCCAGTTTCATTTGTAATATATGCAGATTTTGAAGCCATAACTGAAAAAATTCATGGATGTCAACCCAATGATGACAAATCATACACAGAGGCTTATCAGAGACACACAGACTGTGGTTATGGATATAAGGTTGTGTGTTGTTATGATGATAAATACACAAAACCAGTACAAATTTACAGAGGTGAAAAAGCTGTTTACAAATTCATGGAAGCTATGCTGGATGAAGTCAAATATTGCAAGAAGGTTATGAAAAAATGTTTCAATAAACCATTGAGAATGACAAAAGACAATGAAAAAGAATTCCAAAAAGCTGATAAATGCCACATATGTGAGAAAAAATACAATGAAACTGATGTAAGAGTAAGAGATCACTGTCATATAACCGGTCAATACAGAGGATCTGCTCATCAAGATTGTAATCTTAACTTTCAAATAACTGATAAAATTCCAGTAATATTTCACAATCTCCGTGGGTATGACAGTCATTTTATAATGCAAGAGATTGGTGAAATAGTTAAGAAGCATAAATATACAAATAAGAAAGGTGAAAAGTGTCAAATGAATATCAATGCCATACCAAACAACATGGAAAAGTATATGGCTTTCATGCTTGGTAATCATCTTACCTTCATTGATAGTTTCCAATTCATGAGCTCTAGTTTGGAAAAACTAGTTAGTAATCTACCAAGAGAATCATTAAAATACACTTCTCAAATATTCAAAAACGAAAAGCTTGATTTGATGAGCAAGAAGGGAGTCTACCCATATGACTTCATGGACAGTTTTGACAAATTCAATGAAAAACTGCCATCAAAAGAAGAATTTTACAGTATATTAAATGATGAGGATATAACAGATGATCAATACAAACATGCTCAAAATGTATGGAACACTTTTAATCTGAAAAATATGGGTGAGTACCATGACTTATATCTTAAATCTGACATCCTTCTGTTAGCTGATGTATTCGAAAACTTTCGAAAGACCTGTCTGCAATACTATAAACTGGACCCATGTCATTATTTTACCAGTCCTGGGCTTTCCTGGGATGCTATGCTAAAAATGACTGATATCAAATTAGAGCTTATGACTGATATTGATATGTTTCAATTCATTGAAAAAGGAATGCGAGGAGGCACAAGCTACATTGCAAACCGGTATGGTGAAGCTAATAATAAATACATGAAAACATATGATGAAAAGGCGCCCTCAAAATATATCATGTATCTAGATGCTAACAATCTGTATGGTTGGGCAATGAGTCAATATTTACCAACTGGTGGTTTTAAATGGTTGGCTAAAAACCAGATTGATAAGATAGACCTAGCCAAGTATAAAGAAGATAGCAATAAAGGTTTGATATTAGAAGTTGATTTGGAATATCCCAAAGAATTACACGATCTGCATAATGATTATCCGCTAGCAGCCGAAAAGGTCAAAGTCAACAAAGACATGCTTTCTAATTATTGCCAAGAAATAGCTAATAAATTCAAAGTGTCAACTGGCTTAGTTCATAAACTGATACCAACATTAAGCAACAAAGAAAAGTATGTTCTTCATTACAGGAACCTACAATTGTACACCGATATTGGTTTGAAAATAACTAAAGTCCATCGAGTGTTGGAGTTCAATCAGTCACCATGGTTAAAAGAATACATTGATTTTAACACACAGAAGAGAACCAATGCCAAAAATGCTTTTGAGAAGGACTTCTTCAAGCTTATGAACAACAGTGTATTTCGAAAAACAATGGAAAATATTAGAAAGCGAGTAGATGTCAGATTGGTAACTGATGAAAACAAACTGTTAAAAATGGCTGCTAAACCAACATATGTCAGTAGCAAGATCTTCAATAAAAATCTAGTGGCAGTGCATAAAATCAAAGAAACACTAACCCTAAACAGGCCGGCATATGTGGGTATGTGTATCCTAGATCTTAGTAAGACACTAATGTATGATTTTCATTATAACTACATCAAACAAAAATACGGTAGCAAAGCGAAATTATTATTCACAGACACAGACAGCTTGACCTATGAAATCGAAACCAGTGATGCGTACCAAGACTTTTGGAATGATAAAGACAAATTCGATAACAGTGATTATCCCGAAGATTCACAATATTTCGACAAGACAAACAAAAAAGTAATCGGTAAATTCAAAGACGAGGCAGCAGGTATACCAATAACCGAATTCGTCGGATTGCGATCAAAAATGTATTCATATATGAAAGACAATTACAAAGGCGGAAAGACAGCAAAGGGAATCAAGAAGAATATAATCAAATAAAACATCACTCATGAAAATTACAAAAATGTATTGTTTAATAACGAACAAATGCATCATACAATGAAAACAATCCGAAGCAACTTACATCAACTTGGAAGCTATGAGCTTAATAAAGTGTCATTATCTTGCTTTGATGACAAAAGATATATAAAAGAAGACGGAATCAACAGTTACGCATACGGGCACCATGCAATCAAAAATTAAACTCATCATTCAACTCAAACTCAATCTCAAACTCAAAGTTTTTACCAAATGAGTAATTTATGGGTATATTTCTGATTGGTTAAAAAATCATACGACCATCTCGTGATGACTCATGTTCCTGGGGGAATCCCCTATTTTTATGGCATCATCGACTTCCTGTTTTTGAGAATTAACACAATTAAACCAGCATGCGTAACCATTTTGAATACGAGATCAAAAATACGAAGCCATTATATAAAAAACATATAGTTCCAAAATAAATTTTGCGTTGGATCCATTCTGCCTCGCCACGGCATAGATTCGCAGAAATATAAAACATATAGATTTCCAAGAATACGAGACCGAAAATACGAGATTAAAAATACGAGACCAAAAATACGAGATCAAAAGTTGGAAGCCATTAAATGTAAAGTAGTATGGAGTTGAGTTGGTATGAGATCATTTTTGCAAAAATGATCTCGTACCATCAACTCCTATACTACTGACAGGGGTGGAGTGGGTTATCCTTCCGGCAAAGAATACTGTTTTGGCAACTTGGGAAATAAAATATTTCAGCTTTCTTGGAGCCCTTTTGGACTTGGGTTTTTTTTTTTTATGGAACCCGTAGCTGTAGATCACATGAAAAAGTAAGTCTTTATGGACTAACACTGAATTGCTGACCCTTAACTTTGGTTTCGGTAATAAGAAGCAACCTAGGCGGTAATCGCCATGAAGGGCCATTATACATGCTGTAGGTGATAAGGTAAGTCGTCACAGGGCCTAGTGCCCGCTCGTACCTGCTGGAGCTTAAATTGGTTACTACTCTTCTTTCCTGGACAGGATAATAATCACTGGTGCCCATTTATACATCTGGGTGGAGAGAGGCACTATTAAAGAAAATTGGCTTCCCAAGACGACATGTCAACGCCGCTAGCGCGCTATGCCAATTCCTTTTTGTGTAGAATCCGAATGTAATGTGGACTTTAATCTGTCCTAAATCAACAAAATGCATAAATTTAGTTTAATTAATAGATCGCAGATAGTTTCTTTTCTCGCAAATAAACAAAGCAGCCGGCAAGGTGTCCACTTTCTTTTGAAAGCGCTGGCCATTTATTTCTTCCCCGATGCATTTTGTTGATTTAGGAAAGATTAAAGTCCACATTACATTCGGACTCTACACAAAAAGGAACTGGCATAGCGCGTTAGCGGGCTAGACTCTGGATCGGGCGGTCCTGGTTACTACGGCGTTGACATGTCGTCTTGGGAAGCCAATTTTCTTTAACAGTGCCTCTCTCCACCCAGATGTATAAATGGGCACGAGTGATTATTATCCTGTCCAGGAAAGACGAGTAGTAACCAATTTAAGCTCCAGCAGGTACGAGCGGGCACTAGGCCCTGTGACGACTTACCTTATCACCTACAGCATGCATAATGGCCCTCCAGGGCGATTACCGCCTAGGTTGCTTCTTATTACCGAAACCAGAGTTAAGGGTCGGCAATTCAGTGTGAGTCCATAAAGACTTACTTTTTCATGTGATCTACAGCTACGGGGGCCATAAAAAAGCCCCAAGTCCTTAAGGGCTCCAAGAAAGCTGAAATATTTTATTTCCCAAGTTGCCAAAACAGTAGTCTTTGCCGGAAGGATAACCCACTTAACCCCTGTCATATCTTTGGATATATATGCAGTATGGATGCCACCATGGATCTGTGCTGTTTGAGAAAGCAACGAAAGGAAAATACTGATAGAGAAAGGAAAAGAGTGCCCGTGAGTAATCTTCTAGCAATTTAGCGGATTGGCGGCGAAAACGGACCGTGTTAGACGTCCTCATCAATCATTTACAACATACGTGAGCCATTTACACTGGGGCACTGGGTATGAATAAATATTCAGTAAACAAATCATGCCATTGAGGTTCTCATACAAGCTCTATCATAATCATTCTCTGCAATATCAAGGAGACGAATCTGCTCGAGAAAACAACTGAATTCCACGTCAGTCATAGCCAGCAAATTACAATGGCCTTGTCACGTACGGTATTAATCGACTTGTGTATATCTAACTCGCAACGACGCTCTTGCGACCAATTTATCGCTGGGGCTAAAGTTTCTAATGTTACCTCACTTTTAAGGGATTGTAGGAAAGGGGCATGTCTGTAAAAGTGAAGCCAGGTAAGCGTCTTTTGTAAGTGAATTTATCCATACACTTTGCAAATAGACTGGAAGAGTGACTGCAATTTGTGTTAGACGATATTAGCTTTAATTATATTCGACATTTCTTAAAGGTTCAAAACGATTCTCAAGTAATATCACGACAGATGTTGTGGTTGCATTTAAAGAGACCGATAAGTTCTTTTTTCTTCAGAAAATATTAAAGCCCAAACAGCTGGGTTATAGTACTACTGAATGGAACTACAAAGCTTGCTTATATCCTGATTTAATTAGCGCTTCATTACTACGGGCCACAGACGTGATACCTTGAACGAGTTGAACAAAGGAGATAAACTTAACATTGCAGTTTGGACGAAAGAGATGCAATTTTGCATTGTGATTTACCGGAAAGAGATGTGTTGTTAGGTAAATAAAGAGTTTTCGCAGCGGCTCTATTGTCCGTAATTTTCAAGACTTCTTCCAAGAAATGTATAAGTAAACCATATATATGAGGCATTAAGTATGGTCTTTAATCAATCTTTATTAC
>OX421446.1:61121237-61125495 GCA_949126865.1 Montipora capitata
TCTCGATCTCCACTTGTTGGAGAAGTTACTTAAGAGTTTTTTATGAATATTTTTGCTATCATATTAAGATGCTCCGTTTTGCCGACGTATTTATCTGTATCTGTATCCCTTAGGGTAGAATATTCTGAGAGAAGACGTAAGGGTAGAATATACCATGCAAAGAGTTCAATTAATATACCCATTACCTTTATTTGCATCCATCATTTTCTAATAATTCTATCCTGGCCATTTTAATGCTAATTTATTTAATGACTAGGCTTTTAAAAGGACCAGTTAAACATATAATACTGGGCCTTTGGATTTCCTCTTTCACTTTTCTGTGTGGGTTCCTGCATGTTGGAGTTTTCGAAACAGTTATTTCCTTTTGTCTAATTCATTGAAAGTGGGTGAGTGTGAAAGGACGTAAATATCACATAACCAGGTGAGCTTAAAACAGCGAATTGAATTTTTTCGACATATGTTGATGTCAGCATTTTAATATGAGTTGGTTAAGGCAGCGTTTAAAAGCGCTTTTCACGAGATGTTCATAATCCTGCAACAGTTTTGAACCATATCAAACAGCTTTGAGTCCTGCGCATAGTTTATTCCGAAAACTGAAATCCGACGAGATACGCATTATTCTGTCAGATCCAGGGGCGGATCCAACATTTTTTGAAAGTGGGGGCCGAGCAAGAATACTAATCAGCGCGCGTTAGCGCGCCTCAGTAGCGCCTTAGGCGCTACTTTCTAGGGGGGTCTGGGGGCTTCCCCCCCCCCAGAAAATTTTGAAAATTTGGGTACTCTTACATTCACTCTGGTGCAATCTGGAACCTAAAGTATCAGGATTCCATATTGAATAAAATTATAAGTTATGGTTACAATTTATGTCACAAAATATATATAATTATGTATATAGGCATTAAGATTTTACGTTGTTACAGTCTCTGAAAGATAGGTTGACTGTAGACAAGTATTTCGCATCCAGTCTTCTTCCTCATTTCGAAAGGATAATATTAACGCCTGTAAGTTGAAAGTTTATTCGCACAACTTTGGTCATACTATTAGCGAAAAATCACGCTTTAGCTAAAAATATCAAAAGCTCCAACAGACTGCTTACAAAATGATAAAATTATTGTATATTTTGACAAAAAAAAATCTCCGACGAACTGAGAGGGGGGACCCCCCCCCCCCCTCTAAATCCGCCCCTGAGATCGGTTTCAACTTTACGGTAAGTCAAATTACAAACATGTGATAATAAAAACAAGGAAAATCGCAAGTATTTATAGAGTGGACAGTTTTAAAAGTGTTTTTCCTCAAGGATTTAGGATTGGAATCCGTCCGGTTCAACTAAAAGAGTGTTGTTTCAGTTGTCCATACAAGGGAATTTTAATTGCCAAAAACTAAAACGGTAGAGATGTGATTAAAGTGCAAAGACGAAAAAAATTCAAAGGCCCTCGACAGGCTACTTCGGATTAAGTGAATCGAATTGACAATGTTTTTCAACTTCAGCAAACGTCTGTATTTCATATTTACAAATAGGGTTTTCAACTTTTGTTCTCAAAATTGATAACCCTATGATAATTTCTTTTTTAATGGAAGTTCAACCTTTTCAACAGGCATCGCGGTTTTTTTTTTTTCACAGCTGTGTATAGATATACAATCAGCATGACAATGAAAGTTGAACTGTTTCAATAGAAGTCGGACAATAAGCCTCTTAGAAGCCCAATGTCATGACCTGTTAGAGCAAAAGTCGTATTTTTGATAACTCTTTACTCTCCTGTTTTGATCACGTGTACCAAATCGATTCCTGGTCGTGATTGGTTGCACTCGCAACCTATCGATCACTTCTCACAGTATGTCCTTGTAGGAGTTAGTCCTTGCGCAATATGGACTGGCGGAGGAGGTGATTTTCATTCCCCCTTTTTATGTAAGCACATTTATGTGGTCATGAAATCTTGCAAACGAGTGTAATGGGCAAGCTTAGAATTGTGCAGAAGCGAAAGAACAGAACAAAGAAAAATGTTAAATATTCCCCTGAGCCTCGACTCTGCTCTTTTATTGGTGCACAACATACCATATTCGTATTCTTAGTATTTGACTGGAACTAGCTTGCAATAGAGGCTAATGCTGGGGAATGCATTAAAAAGTGTTTGCATTTGAAAAGATACCCCCGCATTAGCCTCCATTGCAAGCTAGTTTCAGTCCAATACTGAGAATACAAATATGGTCTATTCGAAACTAGCCTATTCATTTAATCTTTAATTTTATTCAATGAAAAGAACAAAGCATCATCATCATAGTGAGGTTTACTGGGCTGCTTGATTAATATTTTAACCTGTTTCTCCGAGATATTTTGCAAAATATTAGTGTATCCCTCAGCTGTGAGGATTCAAACTTATATTGCAACGATAGTAATAGCAAGAAGCGAAGAATGTTTCAATTAGCGCGAAAGAGTTGTATCTTTAATATTATTGCTTAATTAATGTCAGTTCTTTCAGTTTACTTTCAGGGATGTAATTACATTCCATCTTTCAAATTAATACGAACGTCAGCTACGAATTCAAGAGCGAAGGTTAGGAGTGAGACTAATTTGTTTGTTTGTTTGTTTGTTTGTACCAGGCCACGACTTTGGAGATAAATCCATTTTGACGATTCGCTATTTTACGAGAACACAGGTGCATACAAAATGATGTACGTTCATTGCTGTGTCACCCCAGCAGTAATATCACTTGTTGCGACGTTTTGCGGAATTAAAATCTGTGGACCAGTCCAAGCTCAAAGCACAGGTAGATTTTAATAAATGAATTAACAAATAAGAAGAGGCGACGTCTTATTGAATAAAAATTGATCACGCCCATAGAAGAGGCTGCAATCAGTAAAAGCTATAATCATCTATGGTGACGTTCTCTTTCTAACTTTTTTTAACATTTCAACTTGATTATAGGAAATATTCTTACCACGGCATCTACATCGTTGCTGCTTTCGAGTCCTCTATGCATCGGTGGACTCACCGATGAAGCCAGTGACACAGTACCTTTAAGCGATCCTCAACCTCTTCCAACTAAAGAGGCTATAAGATCCTTTTTCGTGAATTCAATAGGATGGAACTGCACCCCGTCTATTGAGGGTATGGCACTTTTCGTATCTGTTTCCTTTAAATTCCATTTCTGTTATCCCTTTCTAGCTTCCTTTTTTTCTTCGAATAAATTAGAACCTGAAAAGAATAGTCTCAGTGATTGCCAAAGTCTACTCTGCTCTTAAACACGAGGACGCACTATCATAGAAAGAGTCGCTTCAGTCTCTGCTTTTGTTCGAGTTCATTCAGTCCTAGTCGATTATGTAGTTTGTGTGTAGATGGTGTTCAGCATGTTATTGTTGATGTCACCGTTCCTCGTCGCTCGTCTGTGTTCATTCAGTCTAGTGTTCACATTTTCTGCCGGTTTCACCGATATAAGTGGCCAAGCAGTCGCAGCATTTGATCTTATAAACTGCTCCTTGTCTGTCCTCAGGTTGGTCTTTGTCTTTGACGTTAGTCAGTAGTTTTCGTAAGGTAGGATGGGTCTGTGAGCAACACGGATTTTGTAAGGCTGTAGGATCCCTCTAGCGATAATCTCAGAAGTTCCTTGATATAGGGTATAGTCACTGTAGTGGTAGGTGTCAGGTTAGTGTTTGTTGCGTTAGGTTCTGTACGGTAAGTGTTGCGTGTAACGAAGTCGCAGTTGTAGTTGTTCTTACTGAAAACGTTGTCTAAGTACTTATGTTCGTCTGCTAAGCTGTCGTGTGATTCACAACCAGTAGCGCGCGTCTCGTTAATCACGGTGCCTACTAATTATCTCTGAAAAATGCGTGGTTACCCCAAATTTATTTTTTGGATACCAAGAGCACTTGCTAATTTCTGCTTTGTCCGCATAGTTTTGAACCGCGCAAAAATATCCCTGTATTAATAAGCACCACCCATAGTTTGCGCAATAACAATAGTAGGGACCGTCCTAGGTCCGTATTGTTTGGGTAGCCTTGTGTGACGTAGGGTTGTAGATGATTCCTCAAGGAGTCTGTCAGTGTTGGTTGGGTTTTCCTGTAAACAGTCGTCTGTAGTCTGTTGTTGTCACGGATTACCAAACAGTCAAGAAAGGAATCTTACCATCATCCTCGATCTCCTTGGTAAACTGAATGTGGGCGTTCTGTCTGTTGAGATGTTCATAAAAATCGTTGATTTCTGTTTGTGTAGAGCTGTGAAAGTATAGTCAACGTAGCGTAACCAGAGTGGTATTGTTCGTTT
>OX421446.1:61125695-61130695 GCA_949126865.1 Montipora capitata
GGAGTACGCCGGTATCAGCCCTTATACGAGTGAGAAGATGGCGATGGATAGGACACATATTGATCATGAGGACCAGTCCTAGTAACATCTCGAGGACTGCACTAAGGTGGGCACCTGAAGGTAAAAGAAGGCGAGGCCGGCCGAGATAAACGTGGAGAAGAACTGTGTGTGACGATTCGATCCACATCCGCCGTCTAGGAACAAAGGAGACTTTTGTCTGATTGGTTGATTGTTTTGCTTGTACCCAGGTTTTTTCACGCGCGCGCGCGAAATAACAAACAAAATGGCGGCCAAAGATGTCTTGTTCGATTACTTGCTCTGGGGATTTTTATAGCAGCAGCGACGTGTACAACTTTTTTTCTGTCGGAATAGCGGTAGTTCAGTGGTAGAAGCTGATTCCTTTCAAGTCTTTCACTTTCTCGTGATCGATTTTTCGCCCGTGGCTTCATGCACAATTGATTTGGCGATTTGGCGATTGGCGACTGTTAGATTTACAGAAAGAAGTGAAAGAGATCAAAGCTAATTCGTCGCAACAGATACAGCCCAATCTGTCTTCAAATTGCGAACTGACTAAGCTTCAAGAAGAAAACAACGCCCTAAAACTGAGACTTCGCGACGTGGAAGATTGTTACGACTCTTTAAAGCGTGAAGCAAGATCTATTCAAGACGAGAATAAAAGTTTAATGACTGCCCTAAGGCTTTTAAACAACGAATTTGTCAATGAAACTAAATATCGTAACGGTAAAAATGAAGACTTCAAGGAGCAAAATTTGCATGAAGAAGAAAACCCTTGGGAAACAGTACGTGATAACAAGACAATGCCCAGAAACAAAAGGAGGGAGGGTCAAATGCAAAATGGAAAAAAGACGTCGGGCGGTAAATCTACTGGCATTGCGTCTCAAAAACCGAACGACGACCGGACTACAGTCATCGTTGGAGACTCCATTATAAAGAATGTTCAGGGAATAAAACTAGCCAAAACTGTTGGACACCGGGTTGTGGTCAAGCCGTTCCCTGGAGCTACAATTCGCGACATGCGTTCGCATGTTGTCCCTACAATTGAAAAAAAGCCTGATCAAATTTGTCTTCACGTGGGGACCAACGATCTGAAATCATCTACACCGAACGACGTCGCAGATGCTATTATCGAATTGGCCAGAGAAGTAGAGGATGCTTCCGAGTCTGAAATAGTTCTATCTGAACTTACTGCTAGGAATGATGATTACAGCAACGCAGTTAAAGCGGTCAACAAACGTCTAAAACAACTTTGCAAGCAAAATAATTGGAAACTCATCAGCCATACCAACATCACTTCAAATGGACTTAACAAAGGTGGCCTGCACCTTAATAGGGAAGGTAACGAGTTATTGCAAAAGAATTTTGTAAATTTTTTACGATGTAATTGATTTCCTAATTCCATGAATGCTGATATTGCTGATAATTCTCTTGTTTCTCTAACGTTGCCAGAATCAGTTGAAAACGAAGTACATGCTGTTAATTCGAGTCTTTCCAATGCGTCTAGTTTTTTTACCAGCAAAGCGTGGTTTTAAAATGGCCTGTTTGAACATTAACAGTCTCGTCAAACATATTGACGAACTTAGAGTCCTTCTTTCTGAGTTTTCTGTTGATATTCTGGCAATTAACGAAACAAAACTTGACGAATCCATAAAAAGTTCCGAGCTCCATATACCTGGCTACGAATTTATCCGTCGTGACAGAAGTAGAAATGGTGGAGGAGTAGGTTTTTATATTAAGTCTTCTAATTCTTATGTAGTGCGCTCAGATCTAAATGTATTTAATCTCGAAAATTTAATCATAGAAATTCGTAAACCGAACTCTAGGCCTTTTCTGATAGCGACATGGTACAGACCTCCCTGTTCTCCTACCGATTTATTTTCAAGTTATGAGTCATTTATCGACAAGGTTGATTCTCTTGACCTTGAATACTATTTGTTGGGTGACTTAAACTGTAATTTGGCCTCTTCTACACCTGATGCAAACACTCGTCATTTACTCGAGATTTCGGATTTATTTGGGCTCAATCAATTAATAAATGAACCAACTCGTGTTACTGAATCCTCATCTACATTAATCGATTTGATTTTTACTAATCATGCAGATAAGGTAAGCTGTTCCGGTGTCTCCCATATTGGCATCAGCGATCATAGCCTCGTCTATGTTTATCGAAAACTTTCTTCTGATTTATCATCTAAAGGACACTCTTACATCTCTTATAGAAATTTTAGAAATTTTAATCGAGATAATTTTCGAAATGAAATCTCTCAACAAGACTGGTCTTTCGATGAATCTGAAGATCCAAATTTGGTTTGGTCTAACTGGAAAACAAAATTTTTGCGCGTTGTCAATTCGCATGCTCCAATTCGAACTAGACGTGCTAAATTGAATAACTCACCATGGATTAATTCAGTCTTGAAGAATGATATGCGCTGTCGTGATGCTGCTAAAAAGAAGGCGATAAAAACAAAGAATCCTCATGACTGGGCTAATTACAGAAAATTACGAAATAAAATCAACAATAATGTAAAAACCACTAAGGCATCCTATTATCATAATAGTCTTATTCAATCCGAAGGAAACTCTCGAAGGACTTGGAAAACTATTAATCACCTTATGTCCCGTCGTCAGAACAACCAGCTGGTAAAGGAAGTCAAAGTAAATGATGTATCTATCTGTAATTCTAACGAGATTTCCAATACCTTTAACGAACATTTTTCAACTATTGGGCCCAGACTAGCCCGCGAAATACCTTCTACTTCGGACGAAGTGTCTACTTATTTAAACAATATTCCTGAAAACTTCAACAAATTCTCTTTTCGTCCAACTACTAGTAGTATTGTTTTTACTCATCTAAATCGATTGTCGAAAACTAAATCTACTGGGTTAGACAATTTCTCTGCTAAGTTAATTCGTGAGTGTGCTGATATTATTTCAGGTCCGTTATGTGACCTGTTTAATAAATCTTTGATGTCTGGCATATTTCCTGACGATTGGAAATGTGCCAGAGTGATTCCGTTGTTCAAACAGGGCGAGTCGCTTGATTTGAACAACTACCGACCTATCTCTGTCATTTCAGTTGTCGCCAAAGTGTTTGAGAGGATTGTGTACGATCAGTTATACAACTTCTTAAGTAACGAGGGAATCATCTCTAAACAACAATCCGGTTTCCGGTCTTTGCACTCTACTGTTAGTGCTCTTCTTGAAGCCACTGACAGTTGGGCGTTTAATATCGATCGTGGCTACGTAAATGCCGTAGTGTTCCTCGACTTGAAAAAGGCCTTTGACACTGTTGATCATGAGATACTATTAACTAAAATGAATCAGTACGGAATTCAAGGGAAATCGCTTGATTGGTTTAAATCATATTTGACGAATCGCACACAACGGTGCTCCGTTAACGGTTGTCTCTCTGATTTTACCACCCTTAAATGCGGTGTGCCACAGGGAACGATCCTTGGCCCTCTTTTATTTCTAATTTATATCAATGATTTGCCTAACTGTCTATCGTTCAGCGTTCCTAGAATGTATGCTGATGATACACATATTACTTATGCTGGCTCTGATTTACATCTGATTCAGTCTAGTATATCTCATGACCTTGAAAAGCTAAGCAAATGGCTTGTGTCTAACAAACTTACTTTGAACGCTACAAAGACTGAATTTATGTTGATCGGATCCAGGCAAAGATTAAGCACTCTATCTGATACTCTTGAACTCTCCATTGATAATGTTCCAATTGAAAAAGTTTCCTCAGTGAAATCACTTGGAATATATGTTGACGAAAATCTAACATGGTATCTCCACGTTGATAAACTGTGTAAAAAGATTGCTTCCGCAATTGGAGCCATTAAACGAGTTAAGCCATTTTTGCCTCAATCAACCTTAATCAGTATATACAACTCACTAGTTCAACCCCATTTTGATTACTGCAGCCTAGTCTGGGGTAATTGTGGTAAAACACTATCTAACAAGCTACAAAAACTACAGAACCGTGCTGCACGAGTGATAACTTCATCGAGCTATGACGCTGATGTTAATTCCTTGTTTCATAAACTCAGCTGGAAAGACTTAAATTCTCAACGTCAAATTCAGAAAGCTTTAATGGTTTTCAAGTCTTTAAATGGTCTGGTTCCCGAATATCTCACGTCTAAATTTGTAATGCGTAATGTATCAAACTATGCTCTGAGGGATTCGGCAAATAAACTTGTTGTTCCGTTTCCGAGAACAAACTACATGAAAAATAGTTTTAGTTACAGCGGCGCAACTCTTTGGAACAGCTTACATCGTAACATAAGGGAATCTAGTTCCATAGATCAATTTAAACGCCTTCTCTATCAAAATTTTTAAATACACGGCATTCATGGAAATCAGGTCTGTAGGTAGTTTATTTTGTAACTTAATGTAATAATAGGATTAGGATTTTAGATTTTAGGATTTTACAAATTTCCTTTTTGGAATTGTACCTGATGAATTTTTTACCGTGTATAAATTAAGTAAATAAATAAATAAATAAATAAATAAATAAATTTTTCCGAGTTAAATGTTGCTGAATGTTGTGATAGATCGATTGAGGTGGTTGTTCGAGGCCTTGCTGTCAAGTCTGCTAAGGTAAGATGAATTCGCTATTCCTTTTGTTTTGTTTATAATCTCAAGCCATAAGCTATCGCACCCTATTAAATGTCCTTTAAAGACTTAGTGTATTTTATTTTCCTTCTTGTCCACAGAAACATTATACGAAATGCCAGCGTTGTTTACGTCTTCTTCACCAGTTCCTACTAGTTACAATTAGCAACGTGTGTGGAGGATTTACTAAATCGCCATGGATTGAAATCGGAGGGAAGATAATGAGGGTACTGTAGTAACTTGTAGGTAGTTGATGAATGTGCAAGCTATTGTTATTTCCTATTATTCTGAGCCTTTTAAATTCGCTGGTTTTTCAGGAAAAATTATGTATTTTTTGTGCTCATGGCTGGAGAAAAATG
>OX421446.1:61135695-61138195 GCA_949126865.1 Montipora capitata
GACAATATACAAATTGACAAAAGCTTCAAATTTAATGCTTTTTCAGTGGTTTAATTTTCAGACGTTAAAGTTTGCCAAGCCAAAGACACAATGGGGCAGAGTGAGATGATATCATAACAAGATTTGGAGCCATTTTGTAGACAACACCGTATCACACGAAACCTGCTGTGTTGAGCCTTGCCACTTTTAATGACAATTTCTTTACACAAATCTTTTCTTTGGTTGTTGGGCTTACTGCAGCAAGCGGGAATTTCCCTATCACGGCCTATGACAAAAGTCTCGAAAAAGGGAATTAAAATATTTTTTGCCAAGGAAATGTAAATAATCTGAAGCACTCGTAAAATAAAGCCTTGCGTCTTGGCTTAATCTGTTCGCTTCAAGATTCAAAATCATCCCTATTTCTTCTCCAGAACAATTCCCGACTCTACTTCGACAATGTGGTTCAAAATTTCAAGGTTGGAAAGCTTTATAGCGAATTGAGATGTTCTTCACCAGTGGGCTGCCATTTTTCGATTCCATCTTGTTAGCTGATTTATCGTTGTCGTCGCTTCAAACGCCAGTTTACCCATATTTTTGAATGTAAACTCACATTTCAATTTGAATCCGACTTACTTTATTATCAAACAGCACTCCATTCTGAGTCGAAGTCTCTTAAATAAGGAAAAACAACGCCAGGAAGGCAAAACTATCCTCTGCTCTTTGCAAGTTCTGCAATTCATCGCCACACTTTTGACTCGCCATCTTCGCTTCATTTGTGATCCGTCGCCGTATTTCCCGTTGTATTGAACCAGTATCAGTCATAAAGATAAGGTAATGCCCAAGTCTTTCAAATGACTTATCATCTTTGCATTCACTGTGTGCCGTCCTTTTGGAAACATGCGATGAATATTAACGATGCCAGCACTACATCCGCCATTTCTCATGTTCCCGCGTTTCGAATGAATTTGACTGAAATTCAAGGGATTTTTGGGGTGATGAGGCGCATGCGCAACATTAGTCTCCTATGTTCCGTCTAGGTATTAAAAACAAATGATTTAACAGTGGCACTCAAAACTCTCAAACTACAGAAGAGAGTTCGAAGTAATGGACAGCTCTGTAAAATCAGTCAGAAGGTGTAAGATTGTTGACGCAAGAATCCAATGCAGCCTTTTAAAAAAAAAAGGATTTGTTGTGTTTTAAGGCATGAACTGGAAGCCGTGTCGAGACACTGAAGGGAGTAAGTAGTAAGATGAACCACCCGCAAGCAATATTTTTTTCACTACTCTCGTCACGCATTTGCGAACCTTGGCGCAGAAATCGGCGAGATTAAGGCCTTTTTACTGCATGATTTTCTCCATGATCACATGTTCTTGACAAATGGTCTTTTTTTCCCTTCGTGTCGTCTCCACTGTGCGCTGGCCTGTAAGATTGCACCATCGCAATTGATGCAAAATAAGTTTAGTACTTTGCACCGCTGCTAGACGCGCGCTTTTGGTCAATCACAACACCTGTTATATGATAAGAGTGCTGTATCATAATGTCGCCGTAAAATACCGAGAATATGTGTTATTATTCTCAACAGCAGGATTTAAGAGCTCACTTCTTTCCCAAATCCAATCCTGGATTCTATATCCGAAAACTATTTTTTCGGCTTTTTACGGTGGAATCAATGTGCGTCTGATTAGGGTGAGTCCTGGTTAATAGCGCCGACAAAAGAGGGTCAAGGCCACTTTGTCCCAGGTCTCAACTTAACTGTGTTGTCATGGTAACTGCTCCATTTGGGCCTACGTCCAGAATGTACGTAATTAGATGCACAACGATTTTGATAAGCGTCACGATGTGTCCCCTTGCTCTCCTGCGCAACTTCAACTTAGCCGTGTTTTCACACAATTAGATGTACGGCGATTTTGATAAGCGTCACGATGTGTCCAGTTGCCCTTCTCTGCAACCTCCGCATCGCTCACGTTGGGAATACAGAAAAAAATCAACGCCACAAATTGTCTCCAAAACTGCAGTCCTCAGAGTGAAGATAAACATCTGCATTTTTACCCAAACCAAGAAATAACGCTAACCTTTACCCTTACCTTATTGTTGCAAATAGGTAGCAAATGATTAGACTTTAAAAATGGACACTTTGTGTTGCAAATCAAAATCAGACGCGCATCTAATTACGTGCATTGAGTTCTGGACATAAGTGTTTTTGGCCGGAATCTTCTCTTTTTTGGTGGTGAAAGAGAAATATGATCAGAGATTTACGTATACTCTTTTGAGAGCACCCCTACCTCCAAAGTAAACGTACTCTTAAACTTACCTGAGGAAGTAAATGCCTTGTGCACATCAAACGCCATAGCATTCATCCACGTGAAAGAGCATAAGACAAAGTAATGAAGAAGAATAGCAATGACCTGGCATTGCTCACGACTGGAAGTCTTCATTGCTGCGAGAAAGACGCCTTGATACAGCAGCAAAGATAGGGACAAGTTGATGATGATCCTTCCAGGCAAGTTCCGCAGTTCAGAAA
>OX421446.1:61153195-61155695 GCA_949126865.1 Montipora capitata
ATCATTCAAGGACATACGGCGAGTGCAACCAATCACCACCAGAAATCGATTTGGTACACGTGATCAAAACAGGAAAGTAAAGAGTTATGAAAAATACGACTTTTACTCGAACAGGTCATGACATCGGGTTTCTAAGAGGCTTATTGTCCGACATCTATTGAAACTGTTCAACTTTTATTGTCATGCTGGTTGTATATTTATACACAGCTGTGAAAAAAAAAAAAACGCGATGGCTGTTGAAAAGGTTCCATGTATGTAAAAATAAAATAAAATAAATTATCATACGGTAATCAATTAATTTTGCGAACAAAAGTTGAAAGCCCTATTTGTAAGATGTACTCCTTATCTAAAACAAATATGAAATACAGACTTTGGCTGAAATTGAAAAATATTGTTAATTCAATTCATTTTAATTCGAAGCAGCGTGTCGAGGGCCTTTGAATTTTTTTCGTCTTTGCATTTTAATCACATCTCTACCCTTTTAGTTTTTGGCAGTTAAAATTATCTTGTGTGGACAACTGAAACAACAGTCTTTTAGTTGAACTGGACGGATTCCAATCCTAAATCCTTGAGGAAAAACACTTTTAAAATAAAATTGTCCACTCTATAAATTGTGATTGCGATTTTCCTTGTTTTCATTATCACATGTTTTCAATATGACTTATCGTCAAGTTGAAACCGGTGTGACAGAATAATGTGTATCTTGTCGGATTTCAGCTTTCGGAATTAACTATGCGTAGGACTCAAAGCTGTTTGATGTGGTTCAAAACTATTGCAGGATTATGAACATCTCGTGAAAAGCGCTTTTTAATGCTGCCTTAACCAACTTATATTAAAATGCTGCCATCAACGTATGTCGCTGTTTTAAGCTCACCTGGTTATGTGATATTTACGTCCTTTCACACTCACCCACTTTCAATGAATTAGACAAAAGGAAATAACTGTTCGAAAGTTCCAACATGCAGAAACCCACACAGAAAAGTGAAAGAGGAAATTCAAAGACCCAGTATTAATTATATCTTTAACTGGTCCTTTTAAAAGCCTAGTTCATTAAATAAATTGGCATTAAAATGGCCAGGATAGAATTATTAGAAAATGATGGATGCAAATGAAGGTAATGGGTATATTAATTGAACTCTTTGCATGGTATATTCTACCCTTGCCTCTTCCGAGAATATTCTACCCTAAAGGGTACAGATACAGATAAATACGTTGGCAAAACGGAGCATCTTATTATGATAGCAAAAATATTAAACTCTTGGGTAATTTTCTTCCCTCATATTGTAAAGGCAAATTTAGTTTAAGCGTGGGAGGTATGTTAGTTTTTCAAGTTCTTTAAATCTTGAAGGTACTATGAGTAAAGAAAGACGTCTTTTAAAAAGAAATTAAATTCGTGGGTGTGTTTACGAAAGAAATCAATTCGAAAGCATTGACATCAGCAAAAACTGCCCTTAATAGAGACCGGTGTTTTGGCTAAACTGCTGTTCACCACATCAATTTAATGGTAAGCTATTGATGTGCTTGTCCTTTATTTGTTGTTAGTTTAATTACATACTTTTAGGTGGTTTATTGAGAATTCTCTGCGCTGATTGGTTACGCTTGAGGTGATTATTACGCGATAATCACCTATTCGTAAGCGGTTTTTATTCAAAATGACCGCAAGGCGTTTTGTTGAGGTGACAGCCGAAGAAATTAATTGTTTTAAAGAAAATGCATATTTTTAAAATAATCACTTATCATGTAATGATATTAATAATTATTCACCTCAGGCTCGGTAAATATCGGTGAAAAAAATTTATTCACCTCGTCTTGGGCGAGTAATTGTTAATTGTTGTCAGGTGTCCGGTGATACTTCTCTTAATATCTGTAATAACTTGCCATCATGACGAATTGTATGTTTTCATGGAAGATAAAACAATTGACATACTTGGATTGAACGAAACAAAATTGGATAAAACACTGATTCCCGATAGCCAGGTAGACATTGAGGGATACGATATACTCCGCCACGATAGGAATAGAAATGGTGGTGGTGTAGCTTTGTACATTAAACAATCTTTGAATTACGTAAACAGACAAGACCTCTCTTCTCACGAAGATTTAGAAATTTTAACGGTTGAAATTAAAAAGCCCATGTCCAGGCCATTCTTGCTAACAACTTGGTATAGACCTCCAGACTCGAAGGTTGAAATCTTTGACAAATTTGAATCCTACCTGCTAAAACTTGATGAAGAAGATAAGGAGAGTATGATTGTAGGTGATACTAACTGTAATGTATTACCGCAAACGTCTGAGCGCAATGCTGAACACTTGAAGTTTATTACCGAAACGTACCAATACATTCAATTGATAGATCAGCCAACGAGAATCACTACCGCTACTAGAACACTAATCGATCACATATTCACTAACAACCCAGATATCATAACAAATCATGGAGTCTTACATGTTGGTATTTCTGACCAGTCTTATCTATGCTATTCATAAACATAATACGCCC
>OX421446.1:61160695-61163195 GCA_949126865.1 Montipora capitata
ATCTCACAGTCTTGGCTATGGATCGAAGGAGTAGTAGAGGAGAGTCTGTCACTGTGGCTTCTCTGTTTGGAGTTGTCTGTGCGGTAACTCGAAGGACCATAAAATCTAGCGAAGTTAGCTGCTACAAGCGGCTAATCGACGCTATTAATGAGCTAAAGATCGATTTCGGCCGAGCGTGAGCAGTATGTAAATTCACCGACAGGCAGTTCCGACCAGTGATCAGACGATCATCTTGAGTTTTCAGGTTGCACTCCTAGCCTGGAATCGTCAAAACGTTTTGAGATCAAGAGGTTACAAAAAGAAAACATTAAGCTCAAAACTGGCCTTGAAGAAGCTTTCGAACAGCTTAAATCGCTTCGTGAAGAAGCCAAAAATACCGCGCGCGCCGAAGACGCGCGCGGTATTTCAGAGAAAATTTAAGAGGAACCAGAGAAAATTTCAGAGGAACCAGACGACGTGTGGACTTGTGGATCAGCGTTGTTCGGGAGAATTACCAGCTGCCGCTGGCATAAGCTGTAGAGAGGAACCAGAGAAAATTTCAGAGGAACCAGACGACGTGTGGACGTGTGGATCAGCGATGTTCGGGAGAATTACCAGCTGCCGCTGGCATAAGCTGTAGCAGATCATGTTAGTAAACCCGAAGTGGCTAAAATGCTGAACGACATTGCGATCCAAGTGACCACAAAAAATGGGCCAAAGCAAGCTTTCGAGACCATGCTTGGGGATAGTGCCCCTGAATTTTTTCAGTCCCTCCGTGTCTCCGATTGGACTTTGCTTTACTTCAAACTACAGTCCAGGATTCCAGATCAAAGATGGCAAACTATGCTAAACCTGACTAAGCTTGGGCGAACAGGGGTACACACAATGTATGTTGTTAAGCTCTTGTTCATCTGTTTTTCTTTTTTTTCTTTCTTAAAGATTGGATAAATATTAGTGGTTAAAATTATTCCATCAGAGCTCAGTCGAATGTCCCATATACACCTTACCATTTCCCGAGCTTTCAAATCCAAATATATAGACTAGAAAAGTTTGAGCTTTTCCACAGCTCATTACTTTTGGCTCTCAGGGTCAACTGTCAGCACAGGTTTTTAGACAATATAGAAGAAATTATGGTCAGATACCTGCCAGACCAGAACATGATAAATTTCTTCAAGAATAGAGATGTTGTTGAGACCTACCTTTTAAATCAGATCACATTCTGTGAAGAAATGATCCAGGTAACATTTGTTCCTTTGAAGGTTAGAGTTATCAGTTAAGGAGCTTAAGGTATAACAACACACAGATTTAAACCATCAATGAATTTGCTTGTTATATACAATAATTATTTTTGTTATAGACACTAATAATCTTGATTCATAGATTAACGCATTGTTGTATATCCTTTCTGGTTCAGCCAGGTAGGAGTCCTGGCACTGAAATGTGCCTGAGTGCTCCTGGGATATACAACAAACTATTTAAGATAATAATCATGTTTAGCCGTAGATTAACGCATTGTTGTATATCCTTTCTGGTTCAACCAGGTAGGAGTCCTGGCACTGAAATGTGCCTGAGTGCTCCTGGGATATACAACAAAGATAATAACCATGAACGCATTGTTGTATATCCTTTCTGGTTCAGCCAGGTAGGAGTCCTGGCACTGAAATGTGCCTGAGTGCTCCTGGGATATACAACAAAGATAATAATAATCTTTAGTCATAGATTTAAACATTGTTGTATATCCTTTCTGGTTCAGCCAGGTAGGAGTCCTGGCACTGAAATGTGCCTGAGTGCTCCTGGGATATACAACAAACTATTTAAGATAATAATCATGTTTAGCCGTAGATTAACGCATTGTTGTATATCCTTTCTGGTTCAGCCAGGTAGGAGTCCTGGCACTGAAATGTGCCTGAGTGCTCCTGGGATATACAACAAAGATAATAATAATCTTTAGTCATAGATTTAAGCATTGTTGTATATCCTTTCTGGTTCAGCCAGGTAGGAGTCCTGGCACTGAAATGTGCCTGAGTGCTCCTGGGATATACAACAAACTATTCAAGATAATAATCATGTTTAGCCGTAGATTAATGCATTGTTGTATATCCTTTCTGGTTCAGCCAGGTAGAAGTCCTGGCACTCTCGTGTGCCAGAGCGCTTTTGGGATATGAAGTTAATTCAACAAAAAGAGATTGTGAAAACGTGCACATCGAGAAATAGGCAAGTGGGTTCTGATGAAGGACTAACGCTGGAAGTTTTAGCTTTCAAAATTTTTCGCTGAGGACTTTAATTTCTTTCCTTCAAATGCAGCACATGGTTTAATAATTTTAAGGGTTGACTGGATCCTGGACATTAAACATGAATGGCATCAACTTCGATGGCTTTGATAAACATCGAGATAGTTTTGAGACAAATGGGAAAAAGGACCAAATATGACATTATACATGTGTAGGTTTGTAGCTGACGCAGGCCTCTTAGGTTCTTTTGCCTCATTAATGACTGTTCTTTTGTCCCTGGCTCAAGTTCT
>OX421446.1:61165695-61198195 GCA_949126865.1 Montipora capitata
ATGTAACAGTCACGGCAAGTATATCGCTTTACCTTTCTCTTGAGCTTATCATTTTTGGTTAGTTACAGAAAAGAACTACGTGGCAGTAGTTTAACTCTAATGGTATTATTCTTCTGTTTGATGTAATTCTATATTCTCGGTTTTCACATGACGTCACGGTCGCCATGTTGGTGCCCCTAAATAAAGAAACGGCAGCCATGTTGGTGCCCCGACCAAATCCTCCGGGAATTTAACTCTATTACTATGCAAATGTTTTCTTTTGTTTTCCTTGAAAAACATGGCTGTTGATCACGTGAGTGAAAACCAACAATTAGTGGGCCCTGTAGCTTATCTGTCCAGTTAATTTCTCGGTTTTTCTTAGGCGAGCGAGAACGACGTGTTTCTTCTACCGCTATTTTTGTGAAAACCACGCATGTGTCATGGCTAAAATCACAGCAAAAAGTCCTGGAACGGCACCGGAGAGCGTTTACACAATTGTATTTTTTGGCACTGTGCTCACCAGTTGACCCGTGTCGAGGTTACGTCCGGGAGCTATGGCGGTGTGGGCACCCCAAACATTTTGGGCATTAGTGTTACATTACATTTACGTTCTAATTCGCTTCACTCAAACGAACGTAAATAATTTACCGCTTAAATAACCGCAAAAACAAGGCAAAGACAGATATGGGTGGATCGCGTGCGAACCCTGACACCTTAATGAAAAGTAATCTTGCAGCATTGGTCGAGGACAAAACAGATAACATTTTTAAACATGAGCTAAATACCTAAATATTTCGTAATGCTTAAACGATTACACTTATAGCGTGCGAACCCTAATACTTTAATGAAAAGAAATCTCACAGCATTAGTCAAGGACAAAAAAGATAACATACTTAAATTATGAGCTATATGAGCTAAATACCTAAATATTTCGTCACACACACTTTGTCTCTAAAACGTACATGTCTTTCGCTTCGTCTGTTTTCCAGTGCCCGTGAAGTCTTAACAACCTCTCAGAAACAGCTTTGGAAGGGTTATTAAGCCGCAGCACCCCCAGAACGCAGACTATGTAGGCCATATTCCTTTTGGTCATAGCCTAAATCTTTCAAAGTAGTCTTAGATATTTCCCTGCAGCGAGTATAGGATAACTTGCTATTCCTAAGACCATAACCCGACTTAGTCTTCGTTAAAGGCCTGAATAAGGCAAGTGACTAGACAGATCCAAATTGGCTGCTTCAATATTAATAATACCTACGTAGGATAGCTACTGGGCAGTATTTGTTCTCTAACTTAGCGATATAAAAGAGATATAAATTACATAGTTGCCCTCTCTATATACATGTGTTTTACTTCTCGGCATGTGATGTGTTTTTTCTTACCATGCTTTCGGCTTGCAATTACGACCTGCAAGAAAAAAATTACATCACCAAAATTTTACAACAACAGCATAGCATCTCTAGCAATTGTGACGCATTCCATGGACGACGGCCATAATGGGACTACAAGAGTAGCCATCGCTTTCTGCAGGCTCAGATAATGGATAACGCGAGCCATAAGAGCAACTGGAGGAACCACTAAACAATCTCGGAACTAAACTCTTGCGCAAAGAAGTCCATTCCTGATGCACCCGGATTCCAGAAACCTCGAAAAGAATCTAGGAAGCTTTGTTGTATAATATTTAGCAAAACAGTCAATTGTATGCGGGCCCCATAACTCTTCCAAACTTAGAAAGAGATCATGCGTGATTTGCCAGTCGTCGAAGTCTATAAGCCGACTGATGTAATCCGCCTTCTCGTCCAGTACTCAATTAAGTCTCAAATAGCCTCTTCAACAAACTCGGTATGTGAGAGAGACGATCTGTTGTTTTTGAAAACCACTGGTTCCGGAAAACTGACGAACGGTAACAAATATCCCCTTTCTATAACGTTAAGGATAAAACTAGGGGTTCCACTACGCTTCCAAAAATCAAAGTTTCTACGAAGATTTCCCCTGACGTTGACACTAGGCGAACTAGTACTTAACTCAAACTCAAACAATTCACTGTCGCAATGTACCTGCGCGATATTAGCAGCCTCGTCTTCAAAAACATTACTGACCTGTATGGATATCCTGGGGTAAATGTGGTTCCGCAATAAGCGCTTCGTGGGCTATCCCAGGTGGCAGTACATTCTCTTGCCCAGTGGTCGAGTATGTGACATTTAAAGCACCTCGCGCGATCCACATAAGCATCTCTGCCCCCTGAAAACAGATTTAAAAAAAAAACACACGCATAAAACCTGGAAAAAGGGAGGGTGGGTGGGGCCAAATCTTAAAACATTCGAAGCAGAAACAGTTCCAAAGTGCTAAGATTGCAAGCGAGCGAGAGAGAACAGACTGAAAACAGCATCTTAAATAGGTAAAACGAGCCAATCGGAAGCTACGAAAAGCGCATTGTGACACCTAAAGGCGACAAACTGTAAGAGGAATGCGAAGCTAAAAAAACAGTGGAAAATATATTTGGGACCGATACGTTTACACGTCGAAAATTAGGAGTGCTGTGCCTTAAAATCGTCAACAAGGTCCCAAACATTTGGCGTGCTGTGCCAATTTTTTAGTGCGTGTAAATGGTTTAAAAGAGCTGAATTTAGGGCGGCAGACTCTTAACTCAGCCGACTGAAAAAGGGAAGGGGAATTCTCGCAATCTGCGTAGCAAGCCTTTCGCGGTGCATCTTTACGCAAGCTGCAATTCTCGCGTCTCTTGAAACAATCCAAGAGGACTTCATCAAGGTTAAAGTGTGTAATTATGTCAACTCTAAGTGAAATGAAGATATGATCCTCGCAGTTACAACTGCAATTTACGCAATTGCAATTTAATCCCGAAAAAAATTCTCGGTTTCAACTGGAAGAGTCATCTTAGCCGTTCATTTCATTTCTATTTCCACAGTTCATATCATTTAGATATGTTTCACTCTTTTCACGGGTAAGATGAACTCAATAAATAGGCCTGGTCCCAATGTATGGATAGCCCTTCGTTGCTAGGTTGGTGAAGAGCTTTGCAGTACTGGTGGAGAGGCCACGGGTTCGAATCCCGTTGAAGACCCGAGGATTTGTTTCGGGATTAATTTGCAATTGCTTAATTTGAAGTTGTGACTGCGAGGATCATATCTTCATTTAATTTCTATTTCCGCAGTTCATATCATTTAGATATATGTCAACTCCACTCCACTTATTATAATAGTGTATGATATATGAGTACCAAGGGTATATTCTCTTCATGTCATTACTAAGACTTCCATCCTGTAAGAATAATTAATCAGGCAATTAAAATTTAAAATAAGGTCTATACCAACTGGCGACCTGTCAACGATTGTGAGTCCAATAAGCTAAATTGAGATGAAATGGTGAGAAGAAAGAATAAATAATATATTTTTAATATTAATAATTTTATTATTAAGATTTCTTTCTCAAAATTTTTAACTTATAGAACTACTTATGGGACTGCGAATTTTGTATCAGGCATAAATGCAATCCCGTTAGCCGAATCGTGAGCTTTTTGCCTCCCAAAAGTAAGTTTTTACTTCATTAATATTTTTTTCAATTATCAATATCCGAAAAATGGTTTTAAAAAAGCAGCTGATAGCTGAGACATTCTAGCTTGACGCTTAGTCATTTCAAACTTTGAACTTAGGGGAATCCCCGACGATGCATAACTTTATGCCTATTATTATGCGATATGTTTTCGGACGTCAAAAGAGAAAAGCTTGAGAAATTGAAATCCACTGTGTGGATTCCTCAAGTGAATGATAACAAGCGAAAGGTAAGATTCTCTTTACAGACACATCCGAAAGTCTACCATATTTTGTTATTGTTACACAAATTTCTAAAACCTCTCTGACTCCGGTGCGTCATAGATCGGCTACCATCAGAGGAGAATTCACCAGCGTTTAACGCATTTCAGTCGTACAGAGAGCACTTATATACTAACTATTCGTCTAGTAAGATAGTTATAGTTTGAGAGACGCTTGCCAATGCAGGGATTGATCAAGTAAACTTTCAGTGAAGTAAACTGTTTTCAGTGAGGACGGAAAAATAATAATCAAAACATTCGGTCGTCCACGCTCTCGCCCCCTGAACTTTCCGGACTCTCTCGGCGCGAGTAGTCCTCTTGTTGCTAGTTGAAATGATCTAAGAATGAGTTGCATAGATGCAAAAAAAGAGGACAAGTTATCTTGGCTGCTTCAGCCATTCAAAGGACAGGAAAGGAAACTTAGGAAAGGAAAGGAACGTTATTTAAAGTGTCTAGTCGTTCTAGCGCTGGATGGAGCGCTAATTGGGGATACTGTAAACTGAAAGCAAATTAAGTCAAATGTTTGTTTTTGAGCAGAGGGAGTACCCGGAGAAAACCTTTCGGTGAAGAGTAGAGAACCAAGGGTAACAATTTAATACCAGTCGATACCAATGACTTAGATCGGATATTCAATCTCGTTTGGAGGCCGGCTCCATCCGTTGGACAAAAAGTCAAGTGATGAATTAATTGCATGAAATCACTTCGTAGCGAAACTAGTACTTAACTAAAATAATAATTATTTATAATTAGGAATATTGTACCGTGGGACGATGTTATAGATCGTGTATTTTTTATTTTTTTTTTATTTTGATCGAATTTGTGAAGACCGCGAGATTGCGATTATCGCTCGATCTGTCATTTGTTGTTAGAACGAATATGCATCCGGTGTTTTTTTTCTAGAATTTTACGTCGTTGTTGACTATTTAAGTGCCTACATCCTCTAATCAGTTTTACCTGTATAAGCAAGAAAAGCCTTTTTGCAGCCTAAAATTGATAACAGAATCTTTAGAAAAGTTATTTTTAAATGAAAACCTGCTCTTTTTAGATGCAATAGGAGGAAGGGGCCTTAAAAGATAATTATTCAGTTTATTTAGTGTGTTGTAATGTTAAATATTTATGATTTTTTTGCATGAAATTATATTGTTTACACACTTGTGGCCATGGTAGTTACCAATAAACACCAGATTGTTTTGGGAACGAAATTTCCGAAAATTTACACTCAATTTACACTCAATTAAATCGGCTTTTATCAAGTTTTATAATTCAAATTTCATAAATATTTGCGTTTTACCCTCTTGAGCTTCTCGAGATTCCCTGATATTCAAAATTCAAGGGCTGTTTCTTGTACCATCGCCATAGTATTTAACGAAAAACGCCAGTCACAAAAGAAAATTGCCCAAGATCTGAATATTAAAAATGAATATAAAAAGCTCACTTACACGACTTAGTCGAATGTTCTGTCCATCATGTTATTTCTGCTGGCTCCGAAACAGTGCAATTATTTATTCAAAATGTAATAACCTGTCCACACGCTTCCGGTGATTCTGGCATGGAAATTCGCAACTTTTAAAATCCTCTCTCCACGATGGAAATTTTTTAATACCATCCGAGTCCAAAATCGTGTGAACGGACGAATCCGAATATTTTTAAATTCGATAACGTTGCCGAACATCGGTTCTAGTCTTTACAGCGTCAATAGTCCACCCTATGTTAGTAGGGCCTTAAAAATTGTTTATTGAAATGTGAGCATCGATCTTTTGTTATTCCTAGAAGAAATACATATGAACAATACGGTGCCTATGATTGGCTCCAATATGCAGAATTTAAAGCAAATGATTCGATAAAAGTTTTAAGAAAATGTTAACTGAGTCATGTGCCATCTTTTTTTCGCTGTCGCGTGGTGTTTTAATTAATAAGCGCTATTCGCCGAGAAAGGCAAATCTGAAAACGATAAAGTATGGAGCGCCAAATGTATTTTTATTATTTAGAGTGGTTATTTGTATATAACCAAAACAAGTATGGTTATATGTAAATAACCACATTGCAGTTTGATTATTTCTAAATAACCAAAAGGAGACATTGGTTATTTAACAAGTAACCAAGAAACGAGTGTGGTTATTTGCTAAATAACCAAAACTGAAAATTGGTTATTTAGCAAATATTTCTTGGTTACTTGTTAAATAACCAATGTCTCCTTTTGGTTATTTAGAAATAACCAAACTGCAATGTGGTTATTTACATATAACCATACTTGTTTTGGTTATATACAAATAACCACTCTAAATAATAAAAATACATTTAGCGCCCCATAATAAAGAACCATTCTCAACATGATAGGTGCAAAAAGGAAGACCAAAGGAATTCGAAGCATTTGAGTCTACCGTATTCGAATCTACCAATCAGTGGCAGTTCCCAGCCCATCCTTGCAGTTCCCAACGGTCGCGTTGCACTGATTGGTAGATTCGAATACACTCAAATGCTTCGAATTCCTTTAGTCTGGTTTTTTGCATCGATCATGTTGAGAGAGCTTTTTTATGGTTTTTAGGATTGCCTTTCTCGGTGAATAGCGCTTATAAATTAAAACAGCACGGGACAGCGAAAAAAAGATGGCACATGACTCAGTTAACATTTTCTTCAAACTTTTATCGAATCACTTGCTTTAAATTCTGCATATTGGAGCCAATCATAGCTACCGTATTGTTCATCTGAATTTATTTCGAAAGATGAAGTTCAAATTCGGCGAAGATATGGGGGCATCTCTAATCGACCGGATGCTGGTGTTTTTAAGTTGAGAATTTCACTGATTTGGCGTCAGTTCCAGCTTAAAGTGGACTAGGTCACGCGCCGGCGGCTGATTGCTATCTGCGTTTTAGCTTGTCTTGTCTCCTTGGCTAGTTCTAACCGCCGAGATCAAATATTCATCTCGCAAAATAGCGCTTAAAACAGCACGAAAAAAAGACTCAGTTAACATTTTCTTCAAACTTTTATTGAATCACATTCTTTAAATTCTGCATATTGGAGCAAATTACAGCCACCTTATGGTTCATCTGTATTTCTTCTATAAAGAACAGATTTCAATGAACAACGGCCCTACAAACAGAGGGTGGCCTGCCTGTGCGTCAGCGTAAAAATGTATGAATCAGTACAGAAAAAAGTCGCAGAAAATAGAGATTACTTCCTGATTGCTGAGCGCGTACGATTTTTATTCTCGAGTTATGAAGAATCGCAAACGAACGAGTGAGCGCAGCGAACGAGTGAGTAAAAATCGTACAAAGCGACCCAACCGTGGTGTAATTTATTTATTATATAAGTATTGAGATATTACTAAATAAATGTTGGGTTTTTAAGAATAATTCCAGTCTAACAGGTTTGTTAAGTTTCATTATACAACGAGCTAATCATCCCAAAACAAGCCATGTGTTACTGCACTTGTCCAAGACTTTTCAGTGATTTGTATCAAAGGTGTATGTCGCGTAGAGCCATATTTATTATAGAATCTTTTCCTCTCTCTCTACAATAAAGCATCTTTTTTTAAGAAATCACTGTTTTGCTGCTTCAGCTGCGCGGCCGCGACTGCAGTGGCGGGAAAATGAAGTGATTCTATTGGTCATACGATTTTTCTTCACCAGAGAAGCCTGAGACGATATTTGTCACTAGTGAAGAAAAAAATGTTACCAATAAGAATACTTCTTGTCCGTGAAAAACGATTTTTACATCACTGGTTTAGAGTGAGTAAATCTCAATACTTATGTAATATTGAAAAGTATCCGGATACGTGAAGACGGGGTTCATATAAAACACCATATATAGTGTCACTAGTGCATTTTGGGGGAGTTTCAAGAGAACATTTGAGCTCTGCACTGCCACAAAGATTTCGGACATTTTTGATCTACACTATCCCAAAATTTAGTTGTAGAAAATTTAACACATGTCTAACGTCAACTTTAAACGTCTTAAATAAAAATTCTCCTCTGTAGGTGAAGAAAACTAGCAGGACTTTTCGCACAGAGACAATTTGAAAGATTCAATTTAGCCTATATTTTTCAAATTGTAATCCATTTTCAACCCAGCCATCCATAGCGAAAAAGCCTTACAAACAGTTTTAAGACACAAATATACCAATCATTCATAAAAATCGGCCGTTTATGGAAGGCTTTGTGTCATACAATTAAAGCTTTTAATTGTTCAAAACATGCTTACGTATCCGTGACGGAGCCGCTCTGTTAATAATAATAATAATAATAATAATAATAATAATAATAATAATAATAATAATGATAATAATAATAATAATAATAATAATAATAATAATAATGTGCCTGCTCAAAGATCGCCCAGACACACTACAAAGCCAGGCAGGACAGGATGCTAAGGCCGATATACCACCGCTTACTGGATAAGTACAATTTCCAGGAAAGTCATCATGGAAAGCTATGGTACCAACACAGCCTACCTCACGCAGTGCTTGAAAATGAGAAGGTAAAGATATATTGGAATTTGCCCTTTATCCTTGACAAGCCACGGGAAAATGGAGCTAATAATAATAATGATAACGATAATGATAATGATAATGATGTCATTGTTATTATTTTTATTATTATATAGTTATTTATTTTTTTTAATTTAAGCAACATGACAGATTTGAGACCCATAATAACACACTCTGAGCAAAGCCACACATTTGGAAAATTTTGTCAACACCCCCGCTCCTTGGGTCCTCTTAGCTTGTCAAGGAAGACTATTCCCGCGGGCTTTTTGGTTGGTCCGTATGTGGCTATTCAATATCGCCTGGAAATTTTGCAAGTTCCAGAGGAGGAAATTTGGAGCTGTGTCATGTCTCCCACTGCAAATGGCTTTGCTATTGTAAGTCAGCTGACGTTGTACGTTCACTTTTTTTTGTATGGTCGATGTTTTCTTAATCAGGATCGTGAAAGGTGATACTGTACTAAATTAAATTAAAAGAAGGCTACAATTGATTAATTAATTAATTAATTAATACTTTTTCATGGGGGGTGGGGGGGGGGGGGGGCGTCTCGCTCAGGAGTGTAAATTGCAGATTTTTGTCTCACTTATGGAGTTTGGGAAGGAAAGCCTTTTTTTTTCCCCATTCTGAAAGGAACTTTACTAAAGCGCCATGACACTGTGTGGGTGGTCTAGACCAAACAGAAATCTAAAGCAGTAATCGTTAACATCTTGAGCGCAACCATTATAGCTTTGATTTAGATGGGTTTTTTTAGTATGATCTCCTTTAATTTTGGTGTTTGATTATTATTTTTTGATTTTCCGTCGAGCATCACCATCACTTTTCCACCGGCCCCAATCGTTCTTAGAGATTTTGCCAGTCTCTGCTTGTTTAAATGGCGCCCAGGGAGTTCGGGCATGTACATAAACGAGTGAGTGTGATCCTCACTGTCTGTCATTGTTTCAGTTTGCTTGACTACATTTTTCTCCTCTCCAGAACAATGGAACCTATTTCTTAAAGGTGCATATTTCACCCAGTGGATTGATCTTCACTTAAGCTGAAGATTATAATTTCCGGCGAGATCTACAAGGATCCACAGGAATTGTTATCCTCTTGCTTCCCTCCTCAATACCTAAGGTCTTCACATTCACCGTAAAGCTTTTTTCCTTTGATGGGGACCAGGACTTGTTTGTGTCTTGTCTGGAACAGCAAATTCCACTCCCCGGACCCTGGCTGGAGCAATACCAGGAGGGGCCTGCTATTGAACATCCCATCAAGAAAATCAGGCCTCGAGGTCATTGTCGTTATTACAATGCATTGCTTCAAAATACTAAGATCTTGGGGTCCTGATCGAATATAGGGCGTGTGTGATATGTTACACGTGGTGTCAATCATGCAATTGTTACTTCGGGATAAACACCTAGCTAAACTACGAAAGAAACTCGTCCAAGTCGCGTTTAGCCTGCGGAACAGGCGTTCATTGGTGCGATCCACGATTTATCCCCTCCCCGTCCCCCTTCCTCTACTTTATGTCCATCATTCTCTCCCTTGGGATAATTTTTAGTTTCGCCTCATCCCTCTGTAAGCTTATGATCCAAGATGGCGGTCGATCATTAATTGCTTGGATTAATTATCGCTCGCTCACCAAAACTACTTCTGCTTTGCAGGCTAAGTCGCATTCTTTTCGCCTCAAGGAAAAATCGTAACTTCCGTCCGGAAACTTTGGTTGAATAGATCGCGCCCCAGACTCTAAGTTTAATTCCTTAATTGTGGGTTCCAGCAGAGGAACACTCTTACCAGATAATAGTGAATCAAAATAAAACCTTTTTGTAGTGGAATAATAAATCTCGCCCATGCGGGGCTCGGAAAAATACTACCCAACTCGCAAAATATCCGCGCGTATAATTTGTTAAACCATCGAATATGATGTGTTTATCCCCCATACATGGCCCTCTTACTATGATCATTATTTTAAAGCTACTTTTAGTTCCGTGATTATTTTGACGTCGGCGTATGATTTTTCGGAAAGAAAGACGTAATTCATTTTGGGTCCAAAAATAGCACTGGCGAGATCTAAAAATAGATTTCAAGTAGTTATCATGGTGCATGGAGATAAACTCTCTTACTTCATATTCTCTTTACGCAGTTGAGCTGTTGTCGCTCATTTCCGTTGGATAAATAATAATAATAATAGCAATTTAATCTTGTATAGCGCAGCAAATCATAGGTAGATACTCTTGCGCGCTTTACAAAAGTCATAAAAATTACAAAGTAAAGTTGATATGTATAAAACAAATAAATATGATACAAAATAATTACTAAATACTAAAATTAGATTTAAATAGGAATTAGTTTAATTTAGTAATTTATAGGTGAAACGCAATCTTAAGAAGATGAGTCTTAAGACGTTTCTTAAAAGTCAGAGTTAATGCTAGTGGCGGATCTAATTACATTCAGAAGGTTGCTTCAAAGTGCAGGTGCGGCTACAGTGAAACTGCGATCACCAAGCGTGCGTAGGGTTTTTATCCTTGGTTGTTGCAGCAGAATCTCGCTAGTTGATATTAAGTTATAATTACATTTGGTTTTACGCGTTAAAAGTTCGCTAACTGAGATATTTGGGTGCAAGTCCATGGATGACTTTAAAAGTGATAAGTAAAATCTTAAAATGTATGCGATATCTAACTGGGAGCCAGTGCAGTTTCACTAAAGTTGGAGTAATATGATCAAACTTGTTGATGTTGCAAATAAGTCTAGCAGCAGTGTTTTGTACTCTCTGGAGCTTTTGCAGTTCAGTATTAGGCAGTCGGAATAAAATACTATTACAATAGGCAAGTCGAATTGTTACAAAAGCATTCACTAGAGTTTGGACAATGTCAGAACTGAGAAATTTCCTTATCCCTCCAATGTTAAATATAATTCCAAAAGGACCGTAAATAGCATCCAAAAGGAAACAGAAAAATAAAAGTAGTAATTGACTATATCCAAGTTATAAATATCTCTTACTTACCGAGTTCGAGGTCCGTACTGTAATTTATGGACCGAGTTTTTTTTCCCATTGATTTATGGCCCAAGCGCGAACCTCGCGGGCCATTAAACGATGGGGAAAAAAAAGGAGGATCCGTAACTTACAGTACCGGCTGAGAAAACGAGCTTAGTAAGATATTTATTATATCTCTGAGGTTAATCCGGAAGGGGAAGGTTCAACTGCCACAAAGATTGCCGTGTCAAAATCCGAAAAACTAAATCTTCTTGGCTGTTTGAAATACAGTGAAACCCGGTTAATATGGACACCAAGGGGACATGCCCGTACACATGAATGTTTTAGCGATAAAAGACTACAGCAGACATTTAGACTAGAAAACGTACGTGTTTAATTTCTCAAATTTAACTGTACACGATAAGGCCGTGAAAGAGGAGGCTATGAGCAATGATGCAGCAAAAAGCCAAGCAAGTGAAACTACAATAGGAGGCAGATTACAGTTTTTGACACGGGACAGAGAAAAATTGTCCGTTGTTCATATTAAAATGCGTCCGTATTAAGCGGGTAAATTTTGGAGACAATATATGATCTTTTTGTCGGGGCAAACGAAACTGTCCGCTATATACGGGTGTCTGTATTAAGCGGGTGTCCGTAGAGCGGGGTTACACTGTAGTTGCTTGCAAGATTCAAACAGTTTTACGAGTTTAGGTAACAGAAACGACATAAAAAACTTGCTACATAACGTTTTATCGAAATTTTAAGTTTAGCGGGCCGTACTTAGCTCTTATTAATTAACCGAGCAGGAGGTCTGTATGGGAGAATCTTGACCGAGGTCGTGAGTACAGACCGAACGCAGTGAGGTCTGTACACACGACCGAGGTCAAGATTCTCCCATACAGACTGACTAAGCTCGGTTAATAAGATGTTTATTATATGGCAAACAAGAACAATTTAATTCGTTTAATGTAACTGGTTTGTACTAACTGACATTTTGATTGCGAACGGCGATGAGCGGCGATGAGCTGAACTTAATTCTGCCAAAGTTTGCTCGTCATCCTCTCTTTTGTCATCGTGCTGTTTGGCACTTCCATAAATAAATATTGGTAGAAGAAAATACTCAATATTTTTGTATTTTAGTTTGCATCTTTTCAGCGCAAAACATTACCGGTCTAGATGCCGGTCTAGATGGGAAAATCCAGACCGCGGTCAATATCGATTTCAACCAATCAAATTCGTGAATGCGGTAGTTCTCGGTCCTTGTGAGACACGGCCATATAATAATGTAGAATACGGCCCGGTGATTTAGCCAGCGCGCATACTATCTGAGAAATACAATAAAAGTCCGAAAAATAACAATGGTGACCCTTTCCAAGTCGTTCTAAAATTGCTGAGTTCAAATCATACGTACTTTCTTTATTCCATTTGACAGGAATTGCCCCATCACAGGAGGCCCTCACGATTGCCCTAGAAAAGCATTGGAAGGAATACGAAAATGTTGCTCAACAAAGATTGCAGCTGTGCAGCCGACTGGGAAGACAGCACAGAGATTAGATGAGGACGAGGAAAACCACACCCTCCCTCTCTTTTACCCCTGAAGGTCAATACCCTTTTTACGCGGGATGCATACCATGCATACCACGTTATAAAACCATTTGAGTTTTTTTTTTTTGATCGTAGTCAGAAATGTGCATACCCCAGGGATAGTAGATTAACCGCTTGATAAGAATCCCGTATGATAAAACCGGAGCCATCGCGCCCCGAACTCGGGCAATTGGGCCCCAGGAACCAGTAAGTTCCCACTAAGCCATCGAAGCAACCGAGATAACGTGATGGTTTGCTTTCGATTTAAATCTTTCATGGCGGCCACCTTTGACCACATGAAGCAACTAGACTTTGCGATTTTCATTCATGGTCACTGTGGATGAGACATTGCGATGAAACAGATGTAGACAGAATTTGGGCTGTGATTTCACAGTTCGCATCACCTCGTAGAAAAAGTCGAAATTAACTACGATGAATTTGATCAGGTACAAATGTACAAAGGGAAGAAAAATTGTATGTAGTTTAATAAATAACATTAAATCACAAGTCTACTTCTGGAAAAGTTGTTTTCTGTACCTATTATTTCGCGACATTCCGATTGCGTGGATCAGGAAATCACAACAACATATAAGGGCTTGAAGCCGACACGTTCGCGGGGGTGAATTGAGTTCAAGTATCATTTTCAGAGTCCAGTCGAAGCTAATACAATGTGCGAGGGTAATGAGCTAAGTTCACAGTTCATTTCACATAGTATGCTTCCCTCATTTCAACAAATGAGCACCGAAATCGGCAAGAATTTCTTTCTCGGTACCATGAATACGAGCAAAATACGAGAAACATTAAAACACAGCATGAGATGTGACGCTGATAAATAATAAACCAGCTTTTTTTACGGTGGCCAATTCTTATTTGATTGTAGTTGGGTGACGAGCCTCTGTTTGTCTTTGTTTGGCAACGTTCCCAAGCCACAAAAAAAGAGTTGTAACCAAGCGGAAACTCAACGGTCGCCTTGTGGTGTTGATTTTTCAAGAGGCTCTTTTTCATCGTTTTATCGATTCGTTTGGGGCACTAACAGCCGCCTGACGTCACTGGCAGGGCTATTGAGCGGCTAGCGGATGGAAATGAAAGAAAAACCTTTGCTCGTGAATTGTACGGTGGATTTTTAACCGTGGTAACATTTTATCCAGGAATATTTGATTCCATTTGGTGGGCTTCTGAGAATTCAGTATTCTTCCTTGGTATTTTATTATGACTGTTGACAACCGAGGAACTGATAATGGCTCAATTCTCATAGAATCTGGAAAAGAAAACCTCACAGGAAGGTAGCGAGCCACAACGGTTGTAAGGTTAGGCTTTTTAATAGAGAATTGTTTTCGTGTCATGTCTTGTGTTCTCATACAAATCTTTATATTCCCTCATACTGAGCTCGGGGCGCCTGTGCTTTTTCCCGATGTTTTTCGAAATGTATCGACAAAGAACGGGAGCGTGCGCCCGGAGACTCGACCAGTCTGGTGTAATCGAAAGAATACTGAAATACTACGCTTTGCTTCTTTGTTTCACTTAAAAAATAAACTGTAATGCCAGAAAAATAATTGATTTCTTGAACTAAAGTAAAGAAATAGAAAAAGAACAAAGAGAGGTTTGAAAACATTTTGAGTGATTTCTGGAAATCACTTGAACTACTCTGGATCCAACCCTGAGACGAGCACAGGAATGCGTCTTGCTCCATTGGAAAACATTTCCGTGTGAAACATTCTTATGTGCCCAATGATCTTACTAAGAATTTTACCATCTTAGAAAAGTGCAGGAACAAGTCTGACTGTCTCATTTATAAAATGTACAGTCAGACTCAATTTTGTAATCATTTTTATTGTTATTCTTGCATGTTTTTTAACCCCCTTTTTTTACATTTTCATACTTTACATACTTTTTCTTCTTTGTTTTATACTCATACTTATGCAAAATTGTTTTATTCTCATTTATAAGCTTGATAATGACCGAATTTCGGTCGAAATGTCGCGCGCTTTAACCGTTAGTTTTTACTTCAGATAACTACATAATTGCCCCATATTATCGCAAACAGGAGATACCACCGCTGGGAGTTAAGTTTTTGTCAAAAAGCAGGACATCGATTATGCATTCATGTACATGTACACTGTGCACACGTGCACATCATTATCATAATTATGCTTAAAAGCCTTTTCAACCTTTATCCAATAGTGAGCGCCCGGGAGCTTTAGCAACGACAACGGCGACATCAACGAGAACGTCAGAAATTTGTATATTTAGTGACCAAAAACAATAGCTTTGCACGCTCTGTACGTGCCTTTTTCATTTTTGTCCATTTCTTTGCCGTCGTCAGCAAAACAACAGCGTGAAATGACCAAATTTGAGGTTTTATGGAGGACGTCTGCATTTGAAGATAAATTTTCATTTTCTCCCCTAAATAAAGCGCCGCTCATAACGTTTTCAATCCTGAGGGACTGCCATACCTTTCTAACATTAAAAAAACTGGGAATAGTCGTGAAGTGATTACAATAATAAGAATTTAGGTTTTAAAAATATAATAATACGTTTCTATAGCGCCCTATTCTAGAGCTCTAAGGCGCTTTACAATAAAATGCTAAAAGAGCAGTAACTTAGTAAATTATAAATTCAAATACAAAAGCAAATTAAACTACAAATTAAAATAGCGCTTAAAAAGGTAAGTTTTAAGATTGCTTTGAGAAGATGTAAGATTTGGACTACATTTTACATTTTCTGAGAGATTATTCCAAAGTTTAGGAGCGCAAACCGAAAAAGCACGATCACCATAAAATTTCAACCTCGATCTAGGTGTCACTAACAAGTTCATGGTTGAAGATCGTAAACTCCTAGATGGCTTGTAAGTTTTTAACAGATCACGAATATAGCTAGGACTTAAATTATTTAAAGCTTTAAAAGTTAAAAGTAAGATTTTAAAAACAATCCTCTGCTCCACGGGAAGCCAGTATAGTTCTCTCAGTAAAGGAGTTATACGTTCATGTTTAGCACCACATAGGATCAGACGCGCTGCACAGTTCTGAACTAATTGAAGTCTATGAATCAAGTGTTTTGGAAGTCCGTATAAGAGAGAGTTACAATTGTCCAATCTACACATTACGAAAGCATGACACTAACATTTTGGTGTTTTCAGCTGACAAAAACGCCCTAATACGAGAGATATTACGAATGTGAAAAAAGGCTGATTTACAGGTCAGATGGCAGTAACTTGACGATCCATGTTCAGTTTATTGTCAAAAATTACACCTATGTTGCTGGCAAACTGAGAGGGTTTAATAGCTGACCCATCAACCGCTGTGAATGAGAGGAGCTGAGAGACTGGACGATGCCGTGATCCAATGACCAAAAGCTCTGTCTTGTCACCATTAAGCTTAAGTTTGTTCAGGGACATCCATGTTGCAATATCACGTAAACATGCTTCAATTCTGGGCACAATAACAGGCGAATCAGAGTCGAACGAAAAATAAACCTGAGAATCATCAGCGTGGAAATAAAAGTTCATATTATGTCTTCTTATAACCTCACCAAGACATTTTTGATCTACACTATTCTAAAATTAGTTGTAGAGAATTTAACACATGTCTAACGTCAACTTTAAATGTCTTAAATAAAAATTCTTCTCCGTAGGTGAAGAAAAATTGCAGGACCTTTCGCACAGAGACAATTTGAAAGATTCAATTTAGCTTAAATTTTTCAAATTGTAATCCATTTTCATCCGAGCCATCCACAGCGAAAAAGCCTTACAAACAGTTTTAAGACACAAATATACCAATCATTCGTAGAAATAGGCTGTTTCTGGAAGGCTTTGTGTCATACAATTAAAGCTTTTAATTGTTCAAAACATGCTTAAGTATCCGTGACCGAGCCGCTTTGTTAATAATAATAATAATAATAATAATAATAATAATAATAACAACAACAACAACAACAACAACAACAACAACAATAATAATAATAATAATAATAATAATAATAATAATAATAATAATAATAATAATAATAATAATAATAATGTGCCTGCTCAAAGATCGCCCAGATACACTACAAAGCCAGGCAGGACAGGATGCTAAGGCCTATATACCACCGCTTACTGGATAAGTACAATTTCCAGGAAAGTCATCATAGAAAGCTATGGTACCAACAGAGCCTACCTCACGCAGTGCTTGAAAATGAGAAGGCAAAGATATATTGGAATTTGCCCTTTATCCTTGAGAAGCCACTGGAAAATGGAGCTAATAATAATAATGATAACGATAATGATAATGATAATGATAATGATGTCATTGTTATTATTTTTATATATTTATTATATAGCTCTTTGGCATTACAAAGCTTCTGCTTTCATGTCCAAATTGAGCACTCTACTGGGATGAGTCATTGCCGCTAGCAATTGCGCATGCTCACTAGCTCGCTAGTTTGACCACTCTGGCATGGCTTAGATGTATCACATGTGTGGGACATTTGGGGTGGCCTTATAAGCTTAACCTCCATCCCAGACATCAGCACTGCACTGATGAGGTCTGCAGTTAGCTATATACAGCTATTTCGAGAAAGTTTGTCAAGAATAAAGTGCACGCGACAATCCCGAAAGGTAATATGGGATATGATCAATACACTGTTTCTAACGACTGTAGCTGTCGACCCTACTTTTGTTACTTTCCTTCAGCACTCGCAAACATATATCAGTGGCCTCCCGTACGATTCTTTTAAATTTCTTTTTTTTTTTTTTTTAAATTTAAGCAACATGACTGATTTGAGACCCATAATAACACACTCTGATCAAAGCCACACATTTGGAGAATTTTGTCAACACCCCCGCGCCTTGGGTCCTCTTAGCTTGTCAAGGAAGAGTATTCCCGCGCACTTTTTGGTTGGTCCGTATGTGGCTATTCAATATCGCCTGGAAATTTTGCAAGTTCCAGAGGAGGAAATTTGGAGCTGTGTCATGTCTCCCACTGCAGATGGCTTTGCTATTGTAAGTCAGCTGACGTTATACGTTCACTTTTTTTTTGTATGGTCGATGTTTTCTTAATCAGGATCGTGAAAGGTGATACTGTACTGAAGTAAATTAAAAGAAGGCTACAATTAATTAATTAATTACCCATAAAAAGTATTAATCAATTAATTAATTAATTAATTAATACTTTTAATTAATTAATTAATTAATTAATACTTTTTTTCTGGGGGTGGGGGGGGGGGGCGTCTCGCTCAGGAGTGTAAATTGCAGATTTTTGTCTCACTTAAGGAGTTTGGGAAGGAAAGCCATTTTTTTTCCCATTCTGAAAGGAACTTTACTAAAACGCCATGACACTGTGTGGGTGGTCTAGACCAAACAGAAATCTGAAGCAGTAATCGTTAACATCTTGAGCGCAACCATTATAGCTTTGATTTAGATGTTTTTTTTAGTATGATCTCCTTTAATTTTGGTGTTTGCTTATTATTTTTTGATATTCCGTCGAGCATCACCATCACTTTTTCCACCGGCCCCAATCATTCTTAGAGATTTTGCCAGTCTCTGCTTGCTTAAATGGCGCCCAGGGAGTTCGAGCATGTACATAAACGAATGAGTGTGATCCTCACTGTCTGTCATTGTTTCAGTTTGCTTGACTACATTTTCCTCCTCTCCAGAACAATGGAACCTATTTCTTAAAGGTGCATATTTCACCCAGTGGATTGATCTTCACTCAAGCTGAAGATTATAATTTCCGACGAGATCTACAAGGATCCACAGGAATTGTTATCCTCTTGCTTCCCTCCTCAATACCTAAGATCTTCACATTCACCGTAAAGCTTTTTTTCTATGATAGGGACCAGGACTCGTTTGTGTCTTGTCAGGAACAGAAAATTCCACCCCCCGGACCCTGGCTGGAGCAATACCAGGAGGGGCCTGCTATTGAACATCCCATCAAGAAAATCAGGCCTCGAGGTCATTGTCGTTATTACAATGCATTGTTTCAAAATGTTAAGATCTTGGGGTCCTCATCGAATATTTTGTTGCCGAGAATCTCTTGAAATCGGGCGTGTGTGATATATTACAAGTGGTGTCAATACTGCAATTGTTACTTCGGGATAAACACCTAGCTAAACTACAAAAGAAACTCTTCCAAGTGGCGTTCAGCTTGCGGAGCAGGCGTTCCTTCGTGAGATCCACGATTTATCCCCTCCCCCTACCCCTTCCTCTACTTTATGTCCATCATCCTGTCCCTTGGGATAAATTTTAGTCTCGCCCCATTCCTCTGTAAGCTTGTGATCCAAGATGGCGGTCGATCATTAATAGCTTGAGTTATATTTATCGCTCGCTCACCAAAGCTACGTCTGCTTTGCAGGCTAAGTCGCGTTCTGTTCGCCTCAAGGAAATTTCGAAACTTCCGTCCGAAAACTTTGGTTGAATGGATCGCGCCCCCAGTTTAATTCCTTAATTGTGGTTCTCCAGCAGAGGATTTCGAATCTTCCATCAGTGTTTTACCGCAGTTGTTTTAAACCTGCAATCTGATTGGCTGAGTGAATTTCCGTTATGGATAAATTTTGAAACAGTGACGGGCGCTTCACTGATGCATGTCACACAACGGTGGAATGAGTAAACTCTTGGTCGATATTGTGGTAAAAAACAAATACAATTGCGGACTCACTCAGGCTGTGCCTCGTGAGTTCATCACATTCGACCGCTGTGATGATGAATATCGTTGTCGATATGATAAGAGTAAAAACAGCACTAAGCCACAGTTCGACTTGTTAATTTTCATATTTACAACAGGCATGTGGACCAACGAGGCGGGAATGTCAATTGTCAAACGCTTTCAGCGTTTAGCAGATGATGGTAAGTTTTACGTATATTTTATGTTTTACATTCGGGGTAGGTTTACAGCACTTTGGTCTTGGAAAATGCTTATTTTATTTTTTTTAAGGAATGCGAGAGATCTTCATGGAGAACTTGGAGAGGCTCAAAGTGTATGCTGACACGCATGCGCGGTTCACAGATTTGATACCTCTCGTATTATATGAGGTTTGTCAAGACAGTTTAATCCATGTTTGAAATACCTAGAGTGAAGCATTTCTGGAATAATAGTGCGTTTGTAATAATAAATATAAAGTGTAATCGTTTGTATCACGATGTAGTCAGTTAGCGATCCCCCAGGGGATGGCCGATGATAGGTGCATTACGCCAGCGTAATGGTAAGAAAAATTCCCGGAAATATGTCAAAATATCGAATTCAAAATAAATAAATATATACATCGAAATTAGCAACAATCTCGAAATTGGGAATCCTGATTTCCTGTGGAGAAATATACGTGACAATCGACTGCCTCAGATTTCACCACAGGAAACGGACGTGGCCACGTGGGGCGACTGGGAGTCTGGGACTCTTATTATTATGTAAAAAAAATGAGTGATCCGAGGGAAAAATTTTGAGCATAATAGTGGGACTTTTTAAGCATAATAGCAACATTTTTTGAGCATAAAGAATTAGCATAATAGCGGAAATTGTAAGCATAATGTGGACAACCCTATCTGTGTGTCTGTATTTTGTCTTATTTGTCTCTTTTGACAAGATTGGATAAAGTAAGAGAACTTATCCGCCATGCATTGTAATCTTCCAATGAAAAGTACTCGAAATCTATTTCTAGCCTCATGCTCATTTTTAAGTCGTTATCTGATTGATTAGAAAGAATGCAGTTATGTAAATTTATACTTGCTGGGTCCAAAAATAGCACGGGTTTCAGTCATAAAAAATATTTCAAAAGATTATTATTATTCATGGCGATCGGCTGTCTTCAGTTTTTCACTTTTTAAGTTAAAAATACTCTGTTTTCAGTAGGTATAATCATGCTTTAAACTCATTTCAGTGTTAACTTCTTAATAATATTATTGCGTTTCACTGTTAAGTGTGCACACACTTAATGTAATTTTATTCTTAGTTAGAGATGGAGCTCATAGTGTTAATCTATGGTTTTATAATATGCTTTCTCCCCAGGGAAAAAAAGAAAAAAAAGAAAAAGAATTATTTATAAGAAAAATTATTGGTATAGTTACTGTATAAACATAAATTTGTATTATTTTTTGTTCTGGCAAACAAATCTGAAAATGATTATCATCGAAGTACGAGGTGCAATGAGCAAAAATGAGAGTTCTTTCGATGTGTATGTTTTTGCAACAACAAAGGTCAGTTCCTTCATGTATGACCGCACCCCTCACAGCACTGACGCTCGTCTTAAAGGTCATGACGACAGATACCATTTTTTCGCATAGTCCACAAGCACGAGTGACTTTAATCTATATCGTTTTTATAGCTGGCAGTGCTAGACTTACATGAAAACCAGATCGAGGAGGCAAAGGAGCATGCAAAACACGCCCTGGTGATATCACGGACATATCATTCTAGCAATCATTGTTTCCTCCTATCAAAACGCAAGTATCTTGAATCAGCGGTGGCCCGTAGGGAAGGGAATTATGCACGGGCTAAGGAATTGCTTGATGACTCCATAGAGGTACGGGAGGGACCGTACTGCTACTTAGTTTTAAGACCTAACAGGTGTTCTTTCCTTTATTTTGTGAATCATGTACGTTACATATGTACTTACATTCATATATATGCTTTTTGTTTCAGCAAACACTTGTACTTTTCTTTTATATTTCATTTATGCTCTTTTTTTCAGTTATGCATAAATGAATGAAAAATGGCATCAAAAGTATTATAGCAAAATAACTTAAAAAAAAAAAAAAACCAGCTGCTGCTTTTTTTCTTAATTAGCAATAAATGATTTCTATCGTCTCTATTTCAGCTTTTGCTGCCTTGTGCTGCTGGTGAAGAAACTGCAGAGAACAGATATTGCGTCGCCTCTTTTTACGTAGAGAAATCCGCCAAAATTGGCATCACTGAAAACGAGGAGGCTATTGCAGAGAGTTGCTATCAAAATGATCGAACACCATTTGAATGCTGAAACACGTCCCATCACCAATCGCGTACAAATCAGAGCAAAGAATAGGCAGCTTGCTTTTTATGTGAAGAGTTCAAGACATCTGAAAGTCCTTGACGTCCAGGGTTGGGTGTCTCAAGAGCATATGGCTAAAGCATTGCAGCTGATTAAGGACATTGAAGAGCGGCTTTTGGTCTTTTACTCCAAAAAAGGCACTGTTAAGTTTTGACATCGTCAAAACGGATTATTTCATAAGGGAAAGGAACTTTGTTCAAGGTATATTACAGCTTTAGAACTAAAAAGATATATATATATATCATTATTTATTCGAAGTTAAATCTAAGAGACACATGACCAATAGCTATAGACCACTTTCAAGATGTCTATCATTTTCTTAACTCTCTTCTATGGTATGTAAATTGTACGTAATGGCTTTGTAAAAGTAAATAATTACTGTTTTGAATTGTGCACATGGCAACTAGTTCAGAAAAGTTATAATGAACATACAAATATAAAAGAATAAACAAATCGCCCACCATTATGAAAGAGGTCTATATAGGTGTCATTTACCGGCAAAAGAGTGGGTCTGTAATGTGCGAAAATGCTACCGAGGTCTTAAATATGCTGTTCACTTAAACATGTCAAAATATTTATATCTAAAAAGCAAAACAAAGCAAAAGGAGGAAATACTGCTTGAACTGAGGCAGGCAGCTTGTTTGTGCATTTTTCCGCCATTATCTTAGAAGACTGATAAGAACAGCTAGACAAAGCAGCTTGCTACATTCCCTGTGCAAATAGGCGCGGTCAAGAGAATATGAAGTAAGAGAGCTTATCCCCCATACATGACCCTCTTAGTATGATAATTATAGAAGAAAGAGAATATGAAGTAAGAGAGCTTATCCCTCATACATGACCCTCTTACGAGGATAATTATAGAAGAAAGAGAATGTGAAATAAGAGAGCTTATTATTCTACTATTACCAAACACTCTTACCAGATAATAGTGAATCAAAATAAAACCTTTTTGTAGTGGAATAATAAATGTCGCCCCTGCGGGGCTCGGAAAAATACTACGCAACTCGCAAAATATCCGCGCGTATTATTTGTTAAACCATCGAATAAGATGTATTTATCCCCCATACATGGCCCTCTTACTATGATCATTATTTTAAAGCTACTTTTAGTTCCGTGATTATTTTGACGTCGACGTATGATTTTTCGGAAAGAAAGACGTAATTCATTTTGGGTCCAAAAATAGCACTGGCGAGATCTAAAAGTAGATTTCAAGTAGTTATCATGGTGCTTGGAGATAAACTCTCTTACTTCATATTCTCTTTACGCAGTTGAGCTGTTCTCGCTCATTTCCGTTGGATAAATAATAATAATAATAATAATAATAATAATAATAATAATAATAATAATAATAATAATAATAATAATTTAATCTTGTATAGCGCAGCAAATCATAGGTAGATACTCTTGCGCGCTTTACAAAAGTCATAAAAATTACAAAGTAAAGTTGATATGTATAAAACAAATAAATATAATACAAAATAATTAATAAATACTAAAATTAGATTTAAATAGGAATTAGTTTAATTTAATAATTTATAGGTGAAACGCAATCTTAAAAAGACGAGTCTTAAGAAGTTTCTTAAAAGTCAGAGTTAATGCTAGTGGCGGATCTAATTTTAGAAGGTTGTTTCAAAGTGCAGATGCGGCTACAGTGAAACTGCGATCACCAAGCGTGCGTAGGGTTTTTATCCTTGGTTGTTGCAGCAGAATCTCGTTAGTTGATATTAAGTTATAATTACATTTGCTTTTTTACGCGTTAAAAGTTCGCTAACTGAGATATTTGGGTGCCAGTCCATGGGTGACTTTAAAAGTGATAAGTAAAATCTTAAAATTTATGCGATATCTAACTGAGAGCCAGTGCAGTTTAACTAAAGTTGAAGTAATATGATCAAACTTGTTGATGTTGCAAATAAGTCTAGCATCAGTGTTTTGTACTCTCTGGAGCTTTTGCAGTTCAGTATTAGGCAGTCGGAATAAAATACTATTACAATAGGCAAGTCGAATTGTTACAAAAGCATTCACTAGAGTTTCGACAGTGTCAGAACTGAGAAATTTCCTTATCCCTCTAATGTTAAATATAATTCCAAAAAGACCGTAAATAGCATCCAAAAGGAAACAGAAAAATAAAAGTAGTAATTGACTATATCCAACTTATAAATATCTCTTACTAACCGAGTTCGAGGTCCGTACTGTAATTTATGGACCGAGTTTTTTTTCCCATTGATTTATGGCCCAAGCGCGAACCTCGCGGGCCATTAAACGATGGGAAATAAAAAAAAAAGGAGGATCCGTAACTTACAGTACCGACTGAGAAAACGAGCTTAGTAAGATATTTATTATATCTCTGAGGTTAATCCGGAAGGGGAAGGTTCAACTGCCACAAAGATTGCCTTGTCAAAATCCGACTGAAAACGAAATCTTCTTGGCTGTTTGAAATACCGTGAAACCCGGTTAATATGGACACCAAGGGGAGATGCCCGAACACATGAATGTTTTAGCGATAAAAGACTACAGCAGACATTTCGACTAGAAAACGTACGTGTTTAATTTCTCAAATTTAACTGTACACGATAAGGCCGTGAAAGAGGAGGCTTTGAGCAATGACTGCAGCAAAAAGCCAAGCAAGTGAAACTACAATAGTACGCAGATTACAGTTTTTGACACGGACAGAGAAAAATTGTCCGTTGTTCATATTAAAATGCGTCCGTATTAAGCGGGTAAATTTTGGAGACAATATATGATCTTTTTGTCGGGGCCAACGAAACTGTCCGCTATATACGGGTGTCTGTATTAAGCGGGTGTCCGTAGAGCGGGGTTACACTGTAGTTGCTTGCAAGATTCAAACAGTTTTACGAGTTTAGGTAACAGAAACGACATGAAAAACTTGCTACATAACGTTTTATCGAAACTTTAAGTTTAGCGGGCCGTACTGTAGAATACTGCCCGCTGATTTAGCCAGCGCGCATACTATCTGAGAAATACAATAAAAGTCCGAAAAATAACAATGTTGACCCTTTCCAAGTCGTACTAAAATTGCTGAGTTCATTTATTCCATTTGACAGGAATTGCCCCATCACAGGAGGCCCTCACGATTACCCAAGAAAAGCAATGGAAGGAATACGAAGATGTTGCTCAACAAAGATTGCAGCTGTGCAGCCGAATGGGAAGACAGCGCCGAGGAAAACCGCACCCTCCCTCTCTTTTACTCTTGAAGGTCAATACGCTTTTTACGCGGGATGCATACCATGCATACCACGTTATAAAACCATTTGAGTTTTTTTTTTTTTTTTTTTCTGATCGTAGTCAGAAATGTGCATACCCCAGGGATAGTAGATTAACCGCTTGATAAGAATCCCGTATGATACAACCGGAGCCATCGCGCCCCGAACTCGGGCCATCGGGCCCCAGGAGTGAGTAAGTTCCCACTAAGCCATCGAAGCAACCGAGATAACGTGATGGTTTGCTTTACATTTAAATCTTTCATGGCGGCCACCTTTGACCACATAAAGCAACTAGACTTTGCTATTTTAGTTCATTCATGGTCAATGCATGCGGATGAGGCATTGCGATGAAACAGATGTAGACAGAATTTGCGGGTGTGATTTCACAGTTCGCATCCTTAGTAGTAAAAATCGAAATTAACTGCGATGAAGTTGATCAGGTACAAATGTACAAAGGAAAGAAAATTTGTATGTAGTTTAATAAATAACATTAAATCACAAGTCTACCTCTGGAAAAGTTGTTTTCTGTACCTATTATTTCGCGACATTCCGATTGCGTGGATCAGGAAATCAGAACAACTTATAAGGGCTTGAAGCCGACACGTTCGCGGGGTTGAATCGAGTTCAAGTATCATTTTACATGTAAGAGTCCAGTCGAAGCTAATACAAAGTGCGAGGGTAATGAGCTAAGTTCACAGTTCATTTCACATAATATGCTTCCCTCATTTCAACAAATGAGTACCGAAATCGGCAAGAATTTCTTTCTCGGGACAATGAATACGAGCGAAATACGAGATACATCAAAACACAGCATGAGATGTGATGCTGATAAATAATAAACCAGCTTTTTCCTCGGAATACGTGAAAGGTATCCGAGTTATAATCTCGTTTGACTTTTTTTCGGTGCAACAAAATGCACAAAGAATTTCAGGTATTCCAAGTAATTAGGACGCGGATATTTTATTGGTTAAAAATTATGCGCGATAACCCCTAGGGAGAGGTTGTAATTGAAAATATAAACATCTTCCAGATGCAAAACCGTGAACACCCGAGATAGCAAGGGTAAACATAATCCATGGGTAAACATAACGAACTCAAAAGCGAATGAAAGGATCCTGTCAGTGATATTGGGATAAACCAACTGAAACGTTAAATTGTTGCAAAATCCACGCTATCTCTATCTTTGTTAGTTGGTATTGTAGCCATGCGTGTTAAAATAAATTGAGGGATGATTGGCTGATTACTTGCTTGACTTCGTTCGGTGCAGCAAATAGAATTACGAGGCGGTGATTTCTTTGGCGAAAAGGAACTCCCTTGACGAGACTATACTTTTTGCAACAACAACAAAAAAACAGCCGTGGTGTCGAGTGTCGTTGAAGGGGATTTCTGCGCGCGCGAGGCTTCAAACAGCTTCAGTTCTGGCAGAGTTCGATGAAAATCCGGATTTATAACATGCAGTGGGGCAACCAAAGCGATGGGAGCTGTACATGTGTTAGGGTTTTAGTGTAATGTCGTTCGCCGATTTAGAAACAAAGTTTAATGTCGTTCGCCGATTTAGAAACTCAAGTCCATTTTCTGAGTGAAAGCTCAATAGCAGCTAAAAATGAAAATGTTGGATTTCACCCAAAATGGACAAAAGTGGTCGATAATTTTTCTGTCGAGTCCAGAATTCTTTCATCCAGTCGAGAATCATGTTCTCTAGTCAAGTTTTTTTAGGTAGTGTAGGGTTGTACGTGATGACAAAAGGATTGATTTCAGTTGTTTAAGCGCGTCAGCCCGGGGAATGTCAGTGGCCAGCTATATTTGGGTTTTGAGGAAGAAAACTGAGTAGACACTTAGGCTAGCATCAAATGGTATGTGATAGATCAAGTGTATGATATTTGCGAAAACAAAAGAAAAATCCATTCTACCTGGAACACCGAAGTGGGGGGATACTCTCTTATATGGGCTATATGGGTTTGTGCGGCCCCAAAGGATATGGTTTTTTAGCCAAATTTTTTCATCTTCTATGATCTTCTATGATCTTCTATGACCAGCTCCTGACGTCAGTGGCTTCATAGCTCAGTTGGTTAGATCGTCGCACCGGAATCGCGAGGTCACGGGTTCAAACCCCGTTGAAGTCCTGAATTTTTCAGGCTTCTCTACGCAATTGCAAAAATTGCGTTCGTAACTGCGAAGATCATAGCTTCACTTGATTTCATATCCGCAGTTCATATATGATTCATTTCATATACCATTCATCATTGATTCATTCCTCACGGGATCATTAGAACCCACAAATGACCAGCTCCCAACGTCAGTGGCTTCGTAGCTCAGTTGGTTAGAGCGTCGCACCGGAATCGCTAGGTCACGGGTTCAAACCCCGTTGAAGTCCTGACTTGTTTAGGCTTCTCTACGCAATTGCAAAAATTGCGTTCATAACTGCGAAGATCATAGCTTCACTTGATAAAATGTACAGTGAGACTCAATTTGTGCGAAGGTTTGTGATCATTTTTATTATTATTCTTGCATGTTTGTTAACACACCTTTTTTACATTTTCATAATTTACATACTTTTGCTTCTTTGTTTTATTATCGTACTCATGAAAAATTGGTTTATTTTCACTTATAAGCTTGATAATGACCGAATTTGGCTGAAACGTCGCGCGCTTTAACCGTTAGTTTTTGCTTCAGATAACCACATAATTCCCCCATATTATCACAAACAGGAGGTACCACCACTGTGGGTTTTTGTCAAAAGGCAGGACACCGATTATGCATTCATGTTCATGTACACTGTGCACACACCATTATCATAATTATGCTTAAAAGCCTTGTCAACCTTTTTAGCAACGACAACGGCGACATCAACGAGAACGTCAGAAATTTGCATATTTAGTGGCCAAAGACAATAGCTTTGCACGCCCTGCCCGTGCATTTTTCACTTTTGTCCATTTGTTTGCCGTCGTCAGCAAAACAACAGCGTGAAATGACCAAATTTGAGGTTTTATGAAGGACGTCTGCTTTTGAAGATAAATTTTAATTTTCTCCCCTAAATAAAGCGCCGCTCATAACGTTTTCATTCCTGAGGGACTGCCATTCCTTTCTCACATTAAAAAACTTGGAATAGTCGTGAAGTGATTACAATAATGAGAATTTAGGTTTTGAGATGACGTTCTCGTTCCCGTTCCCGTCGTCGTTGCTAAAGCTCCCTAATGACTTCCCTATGGTCCTTTTTTTTTGCAGAGTTCTTTAGGTATTTGGTGTAACATTAGGAAATCCTTTGTAGTGTCTCCTTGTTATCAATTACAAAGCAAGCCCTCAGCTGTTGCAGACAAACAGTGTCAATTGATTTTAATATCAAAGGGAGAGTATGATGTCTTTCGTTGTGCTTAAGGTTGTCAGTGAGGAGCTTTACTTTCTTCAGTATACTTCCGTGCCCACCGTTAAATTCATTTTTGTTTCAGAATACATAGTCATTATCTGTAGCATATTAACCGTGAACAGAAGGTCTTATAAATTAAGAAGCGAGAACTCAAAATATAAAATAAAACTACAGAAGCAAAAGAATTTTGTTTTTTTTTTAATGTAAGGTCGTTCTCTTTAGGTCTGGAGAGATCAATATACTTCTCATTAAATATTTATTAATTAAAATCAAATACTTAAAGATATGCAATGAGTCGAAATTAAAAAAAAAGTGATGGGCAGTCACAAGGATCTATACACCTTATTCCAAAATGGCCCGCATGAATTTTAGTGTTCTTTTGTTTGATTGCAAATTGGCCCTTTTCTTTTAAATTTTACGTTTAAAAGCGAGGCCAAAATGGCCAATTTGCAGGGAAGCAAAAGAATACCAAGATGACGGCCATTTTGAAATAAGATGTATGTTTCCGACGAAATAACTGTGAGCAGAAGCACGTGAAGCATGTAACGTGCAACTCTTTTCCTTGGAACAAAGCTGGGAATTTAAGGAAACCAATTTTATGCCCAAATATGGACAAAAATAAGGTCGAAGGTGCACGCGCGGGAAAATGCGCGAGCTACGTTACATCTAAAGAAGGGAATTTTTAAACTAAAAAAACTCCAGCTCTGAACCAGAGTTAAACGCTTAAGGGTCATGAGCTTCTGCTGTGAAGGATGGCAACACGTATTGACGAGTATGCTTTTCCTTTTTTTGTCATGTATTTTGTTTGGACTTTGTCATGGCTCCCTGCAAGGTCAGAGAGGAGTCGATGTAGTATGCTGAAAAAGCTTGAAACCTTAAATTTGATTTTATGTTTTCTTAACACGTCTACTCAAATACCATGCACTAATGTCCGGTGCGATCCTTCCGTTACTTTAATAGATCTCGATTTTTTTTTTTCTCAGTACATATCCTCTTCTTTAGCTTTCCAAAGCTTTTCTGAAACTAACTTTTTTTTTTGTGGCAGAAAATGATCGAGTCCCGGAAAAAGTTATAAGATTTACTAAGTTGTCAGCAGGATGCTGGCTATATTTTAGTCAATGTTTCGAGGTCATAATTATTTAGTCCTATCCTGAAAAGTAACTTCAAGTAAAAGGAGTATAGACTTGAAGGTACAGAAATCACAGGAAAAAACTGTTACAGTCAAGTCAGTCTATAAAGTGTTTTCAAAGAAAGTGTTTGTATCCGAAAGAAATAAGTTTTAGAATCGACTTTTTTGGTTTCCAAATTTCGCGAGCTCCGCCATCTTGAATAATTGTGACTTGTTACGGTTGCCCTATTGTTATTAGACAACGGCTTTTTGTGTCAGAACGATGGGGCAACCGTAACACGTAACAATCATTCAAGATGGCTGCGCCCACGAAATTTGAAAGTGAAAATAAGCGATTTTAAAATTCACTTTTCTCTATATAAACACTGTTTCAAAAACAACCTTCGAACAAATTTGTTCGTTAACATAATTTCGTTCTGTTTAAGCTTATAATTATTCTGTAGTAAGAGTGGGGGTTCCCTATAAAACCTAATTTTTTTACGATTTCACGTTGTTATGGAGACTACCAGAAACTTAGGTGCTAAATTATTAAGTTGTGCAGGCGCTGCACGAATATTTTTCCTTTCTTATGACGTTGCCATAACCGTTGTGGTTTCTTTAAACTCCCTCGTCGCTATTACTGGCAGGATAGAAATTGATTTATAGTTGTCATTATTTTATTGCCCTGTTTTGCTTATAGAGTGTTTTCACGTGACGTCAGGGCGGCCATGTTGGTGTCCCCAAATAATCCTATGGGAATTGAGTTCCATTATCATGCAAACCTTTTCTTTTGTTTCGGTGAAAAAACACGTGAGTGAAAACACTCTATAAGGATTAAAGACACTCCTTAATTTCCTTGGAATTCAATTTAACTGATTCAATTAATTTCCTGTCACATCACATAGCGCTACTACTGCCCACTGCTTCCTAATCTCGTTCTTGTTAAAGGAATAAACTAGAAAACTGAACTGTACTATCACTGTGTTTTTCTTTGTTAAATAAAGATTGTTGTATGGAGTGTTGCTTTTACAGAGGTGCCTCTTCGCAGTCTTGAACGTCAGGACTCCAGGTTTTTCCGGACCGAGTGACCACGATCTTGTCCTTTGTCCTCGCTGTATTCTTCGCTGCATTCGGGGAGCACTGATTCCTTAAGATGGCTATTTTGGCTCTATATAACTCCAGGGACCTCCTACTGGCAGCAAACGATAGGAAGATGAACAGACCTGTGAACAACGAACAAATAAAACCACTAAATACAGTGGACGAACGAAATGCCAAGAACTGTTACATTGGAATGTTTACTACTTGAAGACCTTAGCCTCTTAGTTCTGCATGCGCAATTCAAGTGTAAGGTCATTTGAGCCGACTGTCTACCACAAAGCGGGATGGACGACCCTAAACCTCAGATAAGGCAGTTGGCCTGAGCCCACCGCTTAAAACTTTGGGGTGGTATGTAGCAACCTTAATATTTTACTGAAGCTGCGATTGGTCTGGCAAGCCAAGGTAGATTATTTATTGCTCGAAATCTTAGAAGGAGAACCCATCTGTGCTACGCTTCGCGGTTTAAGCACTGGTTGTTGATAACGATGATGATCATGACACTTTTGAAGCTTGGACAGAACGGCTCGTGTTATAATAAAGCAAAGAACGAAACTTTCAGTAAGATCAAGTCATTCCCCGAAAGGAGTATCCTTTTAGCATGCACACTGGTGACCATATCATACAATGGAAAGCTGTTGGATTGACGATATACTGTGGGAGGTCCAAAACTTAACATGATGTAACAAATAGAGTATATTACATGGCTGCGCGGAGATAAAATAAAAAAATTATCTTCTCGAGTGTTGAAAAATATCTTACGAGTGAGCGCAGCGAGCGAGTTAAATATTTTTCAACACGGGAAGAGAAAGCGGCCATGTAATATTCTATTTATGATATAAACACCAATGAAATACTAAATCATTTCACGAAAGTCATCAGAAGGCACAGTTTTTGTATGTAACCATAGCAACAGCGATCTTTTCACGTGTGAAGATATCATGTTTTCGCGCGAAAGCTCTCTTGGTATTTCATTGGTGTTTAAATAATAACTAGCAAGTAAATTACCGGACTGGTGATTATAAAGAATTAGTCCATAATTATTTAATTAGAAGCATATAAAACGGAGCCTTGGACAGCCAACAGTTGACTTGGTTCGATTATGTTAAAAAAGATATTAATTTTGCCAGCTGAAAGATCCCCAAATATAGTTAGATTATAAAATTTGAGCGCGGTTTATATGAAAAGGAAGTTAATTATGGACTTTTCAAAATTGCTTTGTCTTTTCTTTTTATACTGCCGTTAGGGAACGACGGTTATTTAGGTGGAGGAAATTAGGGGGCTCCTCGTAGCTTTGCTTGCTTTTCCCCTTCGGCTTAACAATCATCGAGCCCAACATCTTTCATGCTCCATCCCTCATCCCCCTTGATAATGAGGGGAAGTTAATTTCAGACTTTTCAAAATCACTTCATGTTCTCTTCCCTGACAGAAGTCACAGAACGGCCGTCATTTAGGGGGTGCATGGGAACAAGAGGGAGAGTATGCTCAAGTGTATCCGACCCTAAATCTTTTCACAGTCTTGTTTTCTCCCTTCGGCATAACAATCAATGAACGTCTCATCTTACATGCTCCAGCCCTCATGATCACCCCACTTAATAGGACAAGCCGGATTCAGATATTATAGATGCCCCTCAGGTCTTTAATACCTCTAATTTCATTGGAGCAGCATGGGACACGGCTCTAGTGCGTTTAGGGTTAGGAATTGATAGGCGAATCTTTGCTGAAGTAATTCTTTGCATTTTGTCTCATTTACATACATGTTTGCTGACGGAAGGTATCATGCTATTCACAAGTTGACTCCAAAAGGTGAAAGAACGTGTTAAACGTGGTTAAATTTCCAATTTTAAGCCTTTTGTCTTTGATAACGTGCGAGTTAAGAGTTAAGAG
>OX421446.1:61200695-61213195 GCA_949126865.1 Montipora capitata
GTGTCAATTTATTTTTAGGATACTTCGCCCATATTGTACGATGCGAACGAGATGGTCAAACCGCGAGACACTTACGATAGTACAAAGTTATATTTTGAGGTGACGAATTCGTGGACGTTGCGGTCGTAGATCTTAAACTCCCTAAAATCTAACAGTAGCAGTTCTAAAAATAGAGAATACCGTAAACCGATGAGCCTCATTCCATCGCAGAACGAGACTTCTCGGTTATGAAATTATGTTCTCGTTTAGAGTCAAGAGAACCGCAATTCGATATACCGGTAAAGAGGACAACATAAGGTTGAATCAGAGATAAATTGAAGTATATTTGACGGTGGAGACATTTATAACCTACAGATGAGGCAGTAGCCTTTCTGACAAGAAACAAAAGAATGGGAAGCAGAGTTTTTTAGTAGGAGCGATACTCAACATTACGTCACCTATTGTCATTAAATCTATTGGTTGTCGAAACAAAGGTTCTTTTGTTATGTGGTTGGCAAAATGTAAAAAGAATTGTTTATAAACAGTGAACATCGCTTTTACCATTACTGCGATTCTTAAAGTGCTTCTATGATTAAAAAAAAAAACAAAAAAACAAAAAAAAAACATTTTTTTCCTTCAAATTTTGAAAGTGTGATTGCTTAATGCTTGACTGGCAAGATTTTGAGCTTTGATTTTTATCCAGAGGCTGTTTACTTTGAGTGAAGTTTTGGATTCCACGGTCGGCCATTACTTACGTTCCAAACTGACCGATTGGATCTCAGAACTTTGGATCTAAGGTAACGTGACGTCATTGACTCACTACCTTAAAATTTCAGCGTGTAAACGCAGCTTATATTATGCAAAACAAGAGCTTAAAAGTCTGAAAGCCTGAAACTCCCGTGTTGCACAATAATTCAGCCGCGTACACACTCATTAATTGAACTCTTAAACTATCGAGTCTTTGACGTCATTTTCTCCTCGCTCCAGCTCTCTCAAGATTTTAAAGTTAGTAATGGCGGACCATTATAGGAAAATTCTAGTTAAAATAAACAGATATCTAAGCACAACAAACAAGATGGCGGACCAAAGAAACGTTTTGGTGGGAGGTTTAATTTTATTATTGCTTGTTCCGCCAGCGGCCGCTTTTCAGTGTCTGTATGGAAAATATTTTGCACTTTATTTGTCATTTCGTTAATTATATTGTACTTGGGGTTGTCGCAAACTGTCCTAACATTTCTTCAAAGTTTATCTCTGTTGCTTGTAATTCAAATTACGAACATTTTTTTGGTCACGAAGCTTTGATTTGTGTTGTTTATTTTTAATTATTATTTTTTTTTTTTTTGGGTGGGGGGGAGGGAAGAATTTAAAAGTTCTCAACAATAAACTGCACTGTCGTGATATAGTGCTTTTAGATTCATGTTGAGACAGCAGACCTACCGTATCCAATGAATCCTTTCATGAGAATTTGGTCAATGATCACAAATAAAGACACAAGAATAGCAGGAACTCCCCATCCGTACAAACAGTATCTCACTAAGCGTTTATTGTGGTTTCCTTGACGATTCGATCCACGTCCGCCGTCTAGGTATTAAAAAAATATTTAAAAAAATACCAATGGCACTCGAAAGTTTTAAACTGTGGAAAATAAATCGAGGCAATGGACAGCTCTGTAACATCAGTCAAAAGGTGTAAGATTGCTGACGCAAGAATCCATTGCGGCCCTTTTTTTTTTTTTTAAGTATTTGTTGTGTTTTAAGGCATGCACTGGAAGCCTTGTCGAGACACTGAAGGGAATAAGTAGTAAGACGAACCACCCACAAGCAATATTTTTTTCACTAGCACCCGCAAGCAAATTTTTTCACTGTTCTCGTCACGCATTTGCGTGCCTTGGCACAGAAATCAGCGAGATTAAAGCCTTTTTGTTGATTTTCTCCACGATCACATGTTCTTGTCAAATGGTCACTTTTGCCCTTCGTGTCGTGTGCGCAGTACGCAGGCCTGTAAGATTGCACCATCGTAATTAATGCAAAATAAGTTTAGTACTTTGCACCGCTGCTAGACGCGCGCTTTTGGTCAATCACAGTGCTTGTTATATTATAAGAGTGCTGTATCATAATGTCGCCGTAAAATACCGAGAATATGTATTGTTCTCTACAGCAGGATTTAAGCGCTCGCTTATTTCCTAAATCCAATCCTGGATTCCATACCCAAAAACTATTTTTTCGACTTTTTACGGTGAAATCAAAGTGCATCTAATTAGGACGTCAATCCTGGACATATCTGGTTAATTAACAGCGCCGACAAAAAAGGGTCAAGGCCACTTTTTCCCAGGTCTCAACTTAACCGTGTTGTCATTGCAACTGCTCCTTTTGGGCCTATGTCTAGAATGTACGTAGTTAGATGCATAACCATTTCGATAAGCGTCACGATGTGTCTAGTTGCCCTCCTCCGCAACTTCAACATCGCTCACGTTGGGAATACAGAAAAATCAACGCCACCAGGAGTCCATCACCCGGAGCGTGCAACTTCCACACAGCGTCTGTGAAACGGCGTTTTCACAAGTAAGGTTATTTTTAGATACGCCTTTTCCGCGAATTAGTTTTCAAAAGCCAATCAGAAGCGGTGCATAATTAATAACAGTTTATTATTAATTATGCACCGCTTCTGATTGGCTTTTGAAAACTAATTCGCGGGAAAGGCGTATCTAAAAATAACCTTACTTGTGAAAACGCCGTTGCACGAAAATAGGTAAGTTGCACGCTCCGGGTGATAGGCTCCTGACGCCACAAATTGTCCCCCAAACTCCACTCCTCAGAGTAAACATAAACATCTGCATTTTACCCAAACCAAGAAATAACGCTAACCTTTACCCTTACCTAATTGTTGGAAATTCGGGTCCTGGTCGGGGACATTGTGTTGCATGTGTTCCTGGGCAAGACACTTTACTCTCACGTTGCCTCTCTCCACCCGTTAGCGTGTATAAATGGGTACTGGTTAAAATGCTGGGGGTAACCCTGCGATGGACTAGCATCCCATCCAGGGGGGAGTAGAAATACTCCTAGTCCTTGCATGCTAGAGAAACCGGAGATAAGCGCCGGCCTGTTGGGCCTTCTAGGCTCGTGGCAGACTTTACCATATCGTTGGAAATAGGCAGCAAATGCATAGACTTAAATGGACAATGGGCCCTTTGCAGGATAGTAATCACATGGCACAAATCCGTCATACTGGGACGCAAATTGCCCACTGGGACATCTAAAACAAAGAAAATTAAGATTACCTAACTTTGTTTTAGATGTCTTAGTGCGCAATTTGCGTCCCAGTATGGCGGATTTGTACCATGCGATCACTATCCTGCAAAGGGCCCATTCGTGATGGAAATCAAAATCGGGCGTGCATCTCATTAATTACTGACATTCAGTTCTGGACATCAGTTTTCTTGGCCGGAATCTTCTGTTTTTTGATGGTGAAGGAACCATATGATCCGAGATTTACGTATACTCTTTTGAGAGCACTCTTCACCCAAAAGTAAACGTACTCTTAAACTTACCCGAGGAAGTAAATGTCTTGTGCACATCATACGCCATAGCATTCATCCACGTGAAAGAGCATAGGACAAAGAAATGAAGAAGAATGGCAATGGCCTGGCATTGCTCATGACTGTAAGTTTTCATTGCAGCGAGAAAGACGCCTTGGTACAACAGCAAAGATAGCGATAAGTTGATGATGATCCTTCCAGGCAAGTTGCGCAGTTCAGGAAACAGAGTATATTTTGCCAACAGGAGAAGGAGGGATGCCATTGACGTAATGCAGCCAGCAAAAGTCATTATTTGGAGAGAAGTTGACGTCGTTTTAGTGAGGTAGCCTGCGCTTGGCTGTTCGGAAAACACTGTCGCATTCCTTGAAAAGTTGACACAAAGTAGCAAAATATTCCCGCGAATTGTGTACCTTGTTTTCTCATAAATCTTGTGATGAGGTTTAATGTAGACGGTACCATTAGGTCGTCGTTCATAATCGCTTCGGTTGAAAGGTACGAAAGTGCAGTTCAAATTCAAGAACAATCTTGTTTCGTTTGATATGAAATCAACGGGTACCGTTTTTTCACTCGGGGAAATGGGCGTGTCAGTTTGTGGTGGGTGTAAACTGACGGTGCTTTTACATTTTCCAACGTATGGGTCGTACAATTCGTTAGCAGCACAGTACCAAACGTGGTTTATATTTCGCTCGAAAGGCACTTTTCTGTCTGTGACTGTAACCCTGTTCTCGAAGGAGGAAGTAAAATCAAACAGGATAGTCAGGGGCGGTAAAAAGACCAAACCAGAAATTGGTGGAGGGCTCGACCTTCCATAGGAACGATTAATCTTCAAAGAGCTTGGCTTAAATCCGTTACACAATGCGCATTGCAGATTTCGAAATCTTATTGACTTCTTGTTTCTGATTAAACAAACAGGAAAAGCATACCCCAGGCATTGTGATTGGCAGTTCGGTCCATTTTTCTCCCGACCAATCCCGGAACAGTCTTGAAAACGAGGGATGCATTGCTTCAAGTGTTGCCCCCAAGTTCTGATTACGGAACAGTTGGCATGCGCAAAGCGAATAAAATCACTAAGATTGAACGCCGTTGTGTTAAACCATTTACTGCAATTCGCCTCGAGTTTCCAGTAGGTTGTATTTAATGCTCCATTGCACCTTGCACAAAAAACATTTCTGTAAGTAATGCGCCTGTCGCGATCAAACACGGGCCAGTCATTAAACAGATCACTTTGGTCTTCATTCTGACATTTACTGCGCACAATATCATCTGTCCAGTTCCTTGGGCAGGTGCTTCGGACTGCAAAACCAACATACCCTGTACCGTCTTTGTTTACGACAGGGCGACAGATTTCGTGTTGGCTTAATGAGTTTCCTCGAGGGTTGACTCGTTTTCTGCACCTTTAAATGATAACGATAGCGATAATAACCACCTTATTAAAGTTTAATTATAACATAACAGAAGGTAAACGCACGTTTTGATTGGTCAATGACCGTATACAATTTGCCCATGGGTGAATGGCTATGACGAAAACACCTGACGCCGTGCGCCGGGAAAAATGCTAATCCCCTCAAACTCCAGTAAAGACTGACCACACTACTCAAGAAAATGCCGCAATTTCTTGACAGCTTTATTGAAAAGACGTTTAACCCGTGAGCGGGTATTTTACTCGAACCATCGGCAAAGCGATTTGCAAGCCTAAGTGAAAGCCAACTCGACGAGTTAGAGAGTGAGAGGCATTCAAATGATGTTACAAACTGTCACAAGATGTTTTGGTTGTTATACAACAAGCAGAAAGCGGTTCAGCTTGTACTATCGAATTACAGCCGGTTTGTTTAAGCCCTCAAAAAGCTACAGTCCACTTGGATATCACCTCGTGCGACTCTTACGCTTATTTCCTGCTGAGAAATTACCATTGGATCAATTACCATTATAAATAGGAGAATATAGAAGCAGGAGCCGATACACCATTGAATAATTGTGAATTGTTTTGTACTGTTTCAGCTAGTCAAACCAGAGCTCTTAATCTACAGTGAAAATTTGACTGTATGAAAGGTATGTTCATGTGCATAAATTAATGCTCACCGAAGACAATAACACAAATTAAAGTCAAAATTTCTGAATATTTTTGTTCAGTCTTGTTGTTATAAATAGAAAAGTAAGTTTGAAGTGATCCTCGCACTTCGCTGGACAATTAAAGCAATTGTCTCTTTTCGACACCTGAACAGTTCAAGTCGCTTCAACAGGATTCGAACACAGGACCTCTGCGATGTCGGTGCAATGTTCTATAGATTATGTAGCTTATATAGAAGATACTTATATATTATATAGCGATTCCGATGCAAAGTTCCGTCTATAGATTATCGTATATAGGTTACACAGATTCAGAAGCTCATGACTTTAAAGGAGGGGGGCAAATAATGGTCAACAAAACCGTCGGTCCGTGCTAATTTTTCGCAAAATCCGCCAATCCGCAGATATTTTTACAAAAATCCGAATCCGCAGCACTGTCAGAGAAGAGAGCACCTAAGAACATTCAGTAACTTACTGCGAAGATCATAGATTCACTTGATTTCATATCCGCAGTTCATATATGATTCTTTTTATATACCATCATTCCTCACGGGACCATTAGAACCCACAAATGACCAGCTCCCAGCGTCAGTGGCTTCATAGCTCAGTTGGTTAGAGCGTCGCACCGGAATCGCGAGGTCACGGGTTCAAACCCCGTTAAAGTCCTGAATTTTTCAGGCTTCTCTACGCAATTGCAAAAATTGCGCTCATAACTGCGAAGATCATAGCTTCACTTGATTAGTAACTTAACAGAAGTTAAAGAAATTCCTATCATAAAATTAGCCTACTGTTTATCCGCACTTGGCCCCAAAACTCGTAGTCGTTCCTAACAAGAACGTGGACCCTCTATCGAGTTCTGAAACGTCAGTTTCCGTCTCCTCTTCATCAGAGCTACTGTCATATTCAGTCACCTCATCGTAAGCATTGTCTGGAAGGGAAGCCGAAATCCTGGGGTCCAAGAGTTTTCTGGAGTCCGATTGTAGTGAAGGTCAAAGATGTGTTACAGCGGTTATCAGTTAGACGCACCTCTCAACGACTTTTTTTGGAAATGTTTCCATGACGGTACTCCATGAATTTTGCATGGTAACATTTGATTTACGTCCACCTAAATTTCATTTTCGAATATGAAAAAATGTCGTTGAGGGGCGCTAGTTACTGATAACCACAATAATCTAATCTAGTTCTAAGGTTAGGCAGAAAACAAATTGAAACCGACCACCAAGTTAATTTCCGCGATCCGCATTCAAAACGAACAAAATCCATGATCCACGCTGAAGTATTCAAGAAATCTTTGATCCGCTGAGCGTTCAAAATCCGCCGCAAAATGTGTCCTTAAAATCCGAAATCCGAGTAGTATTTTAGCCAAATCCTCCCGATCCCCGAACCTATTTACCCCCCTCTTGAAGAGTTGTAAATTACACGCTTCAAGGTCGTGTACTTCTGTAGAGCATATAGGTTACTAGATTATACAGGATATATAGACAGTCGCTTATAATTCTTTTCTTACAATTTGTTGAAATCAAAGCAGCAGTCGCCATATTCGTCACAAAATTTATCACAGAAACATCGTAATGATTCCGAGCAGTCCTTCGGAATATCCGAAGCGTTTCTTTCGTCCACACCACACCTATTGCTGCAACTGTATCTCTTGAAGGGCTCTGTTCCGCGAAAATTCTCGTCTTCAAAATCACGGATTTGCTGAACCCAGTCTGTTCCCCGCAGATCTACGCAGATGCAAATAATTATGTAAGACTCAGAACTGAATAAACGGTAAGGAAAACTTGTTTATAAAATGTTAAATCATCACAGAGATTTCCATGGGTGGGCATCTCCGTTATCAAGTGTTGGTGGACGAAAACAAAAGATCTCTCATCAGCTTCTTTTGTTCGTCTACTAGCAATTGTACATTATATCATTATTATCTGTGTCTAGATATTTGTTGCAAACCATCTATTGAGGACCAAAAGAGAGGCACTATTGTAAGTTCAGAGGATATGCTTTGATAGGCCTCTAAAAATACCATAATACTCTTTGTTTGCCCTCCAAAATTAATTTTGCATAATTATAGCATGGTTTCCAGCTTTTCTTGGGACTTAGAATGGTCCTAAGAGAAAATAAGACCAGTGCTTATGCAAAATTTTGGAAGGCAAAGAAAGAGTATTGTGGTACTCTTAAAAGGGCCCTATTGAAAGCTTAAAAGACTACGTTACTTGTTATAGAGCGTTTTCACTCACGCAACTAAAATGGATGGGAATTTAATGATACAAAAGAAACTATTTGCATAAAAATAGAAGTCAATTCCCCGAGGATTAGTCTGGAACACCAACATGGCCGCCGTTTCTTTGTTTTGGAACACCAACATGGCTGCCGTGACGTCACGTGAAAAGGGTTCATTGTCAACTGTGGTATGCGATGTCGATGGTCTGTTATGTTACTCCGAGGGCTGCTTTAGTCTTGTATGCGTGCGCCCGTGGTTAAATTCTCGCATAGGGAAGTATTTGCAGAAGTACGGCGCTCTTTAGAAAGCGCTCTATTCTCGATCGTAAGCCGTTACACCGGTAGAGATCTCCACTCTTGTAATCTGAAGATTCTTGTGAGGACAGAACGTAGCACATTAAACTAGAACTAAGGGTATTTGGAGGACGCCAGAAACTGACGAGGGATTTTCAAATTTTGTCTCCCGCAGGTGCTTTTTACATTTTGGTACGTTTTTAGCATGCGCTGTTCTCGTCCTGACTACAACCTTATGTAAGGGTATTTGGAGGACGCCAGCCAGTAACGAGGAATTTTCCAATTTTGTCTCCAAACAGCCACACCGTTTATAACAGTTTTAATTCTAGAATGATTATGCACACTATCAATGCCAAACGAGTAATCGCGAAATTCTAACAATAACGGGAAATAATACTTTTAGATCGGCGTTCTCGTCGCCGTCGTCTTCGTCCTTGTTGAAGCTCCAGTTAATGTGTCAAGCGGAAACTCATTGGCTGTCCAAACAAAGAATTATTTTGCCCTAGTGCTTGAAATCATCAAAAAGAATTATTTTTACATAGAAATCTTCCCCACTGTTGTCAAGTTGTTTATCAGCGTCGGGGGCTGTTGGTGAAGTTTGTTGTTAGGGAGACGACGCCGGCTACGAGAACGCGATGAAACAATAAGACCAACGAACAAAGACAAAAGCTCTGGCCCGGGTTGTTCGAAGTATGATAGCGCTAGCCAGCGTTAAATACCATGGAAACTTATAGGTTTTGATACCTCTTGTCCACGTGCGTTTTACACTAGTCTTGTGTACATTTGTATGCCGTTCTCGCTCTGACAACGACGTGAATTGACCACATTTGAGATGATGGGGAAAACGTGAGCCCTTGACCATAAATTTCAAGTTTTCTCTCTAAATACCCACACTGCCTTTCTTACCTATTTTATTCCCGTAATGTTGATACAGACACTTCCCCATGCCGAGTGAATTGGGGTAAGTGGAAAATTATTACAATAACAGGAAATAATATTCTTAGACAACGTTCTCATAGCCGACGTCGTCGTCCTTCCTTGAGGTCCCTATTAACTCGACAACGACAAGCTATAAATGGCGTGGTACCACAAGGACATGCAGATGTTTGTTAATCAGCAGTGCATGCATGCAGAGCTCTGCGATAATTTATGCAATAAAAACCCTAAAAAGCAACGTGTCCGTAATAAGTTTTAAAATAACTCATCCTGTAGATGGGGACTTTAAGATCTAAGATGCGGTCATCAACAAGAACGCCATTATTGCGCATATGTTAGCGGTGCTCTTCACAACAACAACGTGAAATCACCGAATTTGAGGTTTTGATGACAACGCGAGCTTACAATTTTAAATCTTCCATTCTCTATCTTTAATCTGAAACTGCTCATACCGTTTTATTTTTAGGATAGTTCACTCACATTGTACGACGCGGACGAGATGGAATAATCGCCAAAGACTTATTATAAGATATTGCCAATTTCTATATTGAGATGACGTTTCGTCGAAGTCGCCGTCGTAGATCTTAAAGTAGGAACCTTAAGATCTACAACGGCGACGTCAACGAAAACGTCATTAAAAAATTACAGCTTTGCATTTTCCAAACTTTTTCATCATTAGTGCTGTTCGTCGAACTTCTATAAACTACCCGAACTATTCAGGAACTAAAGTGGGAGGAACGGTGTTGAAAGCAGGCGAAAAAATAAAATAAAATTCGTCCCTTTGTGCTCACGTTGTCCTCAGAGCTTGAGATTTGGTCATTTCACGTTGTAGAATTGCAGAGAACTGAAAAGAAATGTACAAATTTTCCCACCGCACATACGGACCGATTATTTTGCTTATTAATAGCCATTATTTGGTGGCGTTATCTCTGACGCCGCCGGCGTAGAATCTTAAAGTCCCTAGAATCTTTAACTCTCTTAAAGTCCCTTATGTAAGGCCCTCCCAGAGAGGATCCTTGTTCCCTTTAAATATTTCCTTGTGTACGCTTGTTTCCCAGATTACTTTCGAACTTGTTCTCAGCTTTTCGATCCCGTTGTTCACTAAAATATTTTGTCATCATTGCTTCCCTGTTCCCAGTTCAAATTAGCCATGTTCTCTTGTTCCCAAAACCCCTGAATGAAAAAAAGCAGAGACTGAAGTGACTTCTTTTATAATAGTGCGTCCTCGTGTTTAAGAGCAGAATAGACTTTGACGATCACTGCAGACTATTCATTTCAGGTTCTAATTTATTCGAAGAAAAAAGCTAGAAAAAAATAAAATAAATAAAAATTTCAAGAAAACAGATTAGGAAGGTGGTATACCCTCAATAGAAGGGGTGCAGTTCCATCCTATTGAAGTCATAAAAAAGGCTCTGATAGCCTTTTTAGTTGGAAGAGGTTGAGGATCGCTTAAAGGTACTGTGTCACTGATACGTAGAGGACTCCAAAGCAGCAACGACGTAGATGCCGTGGCAAGAATATTTCCTATAATCAAGTTGAAATGTTAAAAAAAGTTAGAGAGAGAACGTCACCATAGATGATTATGGCATTTACTGATTGCAGCCTCTTCAATGGGCGTGTTCAATTTTTATTCAATAAGACGTCACCTCTTCTTATTTGTTAATTCATGTATTAAAATCTACCTGTGCTTTGAGCTTGGGCTGGTCCACAGATTTTAATTCCACAAAACGTTGCAACAAGTGATACTACTGCAGGGGTGACACAGCGATGAATGTACATCATTTTGTATGCACCTGTGTTCTCGTAAAATAGCGAGAAGTCTAAATGGATTTATCTCCAAAGTCGTGTCCTGGTACAAACAAACAAACAAATAATATTATTTGTCTCACTCCTAACCTTCGCTCTTGAATTCGTAGCTGACGTTTGTATTTAAAAGATGGAATGTAATTACATCCCTGAAAATCTACTGAGAGTCTTAAAAACGAGGAACTGACATTAAGCAATAATATTAAAGATCCAACTCTTTCGCGCTAATTGAAACGTTCTTCGCTCCTTGCTATTACTATTGTTGCAATATAAGTTTGAATCCTCACAGCTGAAGGATACACTAATATCTTGCTAGATATCTCGGAGAAACAGGTTAAAATATTAATCAAGCAGCCCAGTATACCTCACTATGATGATGATGCATTGTTCTTTTCATTGAATAAAATTAAAGATTAAATGAATAGGCTAGTTTCGAATAGACCATATTTGTATTCTCAGCATTGGACTGGAACTAGCTTGCGATAGAGGCTAATGAGAGGGAATCTTTTCAAATGCAAACACTTTTTAATATATCCCCAACATTAGCCTCTATTGCAAGCTAGTTCCAGTCAAATACTGAGAATACGAATATGGTCTATTGTGCAGCAGCAAAAGAACAGAGTCGAGGTTCAGGGGAATATCTGGCATATTTCTTTGTTTTGTTCTTTCGTTTCTGTACAATTCTAAACTAGCCCATTACACTCGTTTGCAAGTTTCTTGAGCCACATAAATGTGCTTACATAAAAAGGGGGAATGAAAATCACCTGCTCCGCCAGTGCATATTGCGCAAAGGACAAAGTCCCACAACGACATACGGTGAGAAGTGATCGATAGGTTGCGAGTGCAAGTAATCACGACCAGGAATCGATTTAGTACACGTGATTAAAACAGGAAAGTAAAGAGATACGACTTTTGCTCTAACAGGTCATGACATCGGGCTTCTAAGAGGCTTCGTTTCCGACTTCTATTGAAACAGTTCAACTTTCATTGTCATGCTGATTGTATATCAGTTCTATACACAGCTGTGAAAAAAAAAAAAAAAAAAAAAAAAAACGGCGATGCCTTTTGAAAAGGTTGAACTTCCATAAAAAAAAAATAATAATTATCATAGGGTTATCGATTTTGAGAACAAAAGTTGAAAACTATATTTGTAAGATGTACTCCTTATCTAAAACAAATATGAAATACAGACTAATATTTTGCTGGTTCAGAAGTTGAGAAACATTGTCAATTCGATTCACTTAATTGGAAGTAGCCTGTCGAGGGCCTCTGAATATTTTTCGTCTTTGCACTTTAATCACATCTCTACCCTTTTAGCTTTTGGCAATTAATATTCTCTTGTACGGACAACTGAAACAACACTCTTTCAGTTGAACCAGACGGATGCCAATCCTACATCCCTGAGGAAAAACAGTTAAAATTGTGCGCTCCATAAATACTTGCGATTTTCCTTGTTTTTATTGTCACATGTTAACTTTTCAATTTGACTTATCGTAAATTTGAAACCGATCTGACAGAATAATGCGTATCTTGTCGGATTTCAGCTTTCGGAATAAACTATGCTCAGGACTCAAAGCTGTTTGATGTGGTTCAAAGCTCTTGCAGGATTATGAACATCTCGTGAAAAGCGCTTTTTAACGCTGCCTTAACCAACTGATATTAAAAT
>OX421446.1:61220695-61225695 GCA_949126865.1 Montipora capitata
TAATAATAATAATAATATATATATATATATATATATATATATATATATATATATATATATATATATATATATATATATATATAGTCAGTTAAGTAGATCCCTTGATCCAACAACGCATCACCCTCCGAAGGATCTCAAATGGAATCACAGTCCAAGTTGAGGAGAAGTTGAGAGAAAGTTATGGGAAACTCAACACTGGAAAACTTTTGGGGAAAACTGTAATTGCCCTGAGCGGGATTTGAACCCACGTCCCCCTGATCACTAGTCGGGTGTGATGACCACTACACTATCAGGACAACCATGCTGGCAACATGGCTGATTGATCACTTAATGTGCGGCATTCACGTGGTATAAATCCGCTTTCCATTGAATCCCCGTTAGTATTAGTAGATGTGGTGAATGATGTAGGAATTATGGCTGAGTCAGGAGATGAGGGGAGGGGTGTTAGAGTTGAAATTGCAACCCCCATTGAAACTTCCAAGGGAAATATCAATGAACAAATTAGATCAGCGGAAGCTACAACATGCGCAGGAGAACCTGTTGGCCTGGGTATTATGAGTGACGGGGTCTTCTCTGAGGGTCTTCAAGTTGTGGTTAATTTGTCGAGTAGAACATTAACAGAGGCGGAGAATTCCCTATTGTCTAAAGGTTTGTCATTTTGCCCCACACCAGCTGGAATAGATACCTATGCACTTAGGAGAGACGTCTTAGAGTATGTAAGACGTATAATGTTAAAGGAATACTTTTACAAGGATGATAAGGTGGATGGAAATTTTTCAGATGTACCAGTGTTTAGAAAAAAATCGAATTGGTGTCCGAAAAAGAATAGAGACTTCTTCTTGAAATCATATGTAAATGCCCTTGAGAAAAAGATTTTTGAAGGCAACCTTAACGGCAAAAATTACAGGAATCTTACAAGAGAGGAACAGCGAGCTCTAGAAGATTTAAGAAAATACGATGACATCGTAATTAAGCAAGCGGATAAATGATCGGGTGTAGTAGTAATGGACAAGACGAGGTATGTGGCGGAAGCTAGGCGTCAGCTAAGCGACGAAGGGGTTTATGTCAAGTTGGATAGGGATCCAACCAGTGATATGATTAAAAAGGTCAATGACAGGGTTAAAAAGGCGCATAATGATGGATGCATAAGTGACAGTACTCTAGAATACCTATTAGTAAACAGTACAGCAAGAGCAGGACGGTTTTATCTGTTACCGAAAATACATAAGAAGGGTTGCCCGGGAAGACCGGTTATCTCAGGTTGCAATACACCGACAGAGAAGATTTCAGAATTTGTTGATCATCATCTTAAACCATTGGTGTCCACTATTCCATCTTTTGTAAAAGACACAAATGACTTCCTTCATAAACTTCGGAACATTGACACATTCCCAGAGGGTGCTATTCTCGTGTCACTTGACGTAGTGGGTTTATACCCTCATATACCTCACGTGGAAGGCTTAGAGGCAATAAGACAAGCGCTAGATTTAAGAGAGACTCATGAGGTGCCTACTAGTCTTATAGTTGACCTGGTGGAGTTGGTCTTAAAGAATAACAATTTCGAGTTCAATGGTAATCACTATTTACAGACATTGGGGACGGCGATTGGTACTAAAATGGCGCCTGCCTATGCGAATCTGTTTATGGATAGATTGGAAAGACGATTGATTTTGGAAGCTCGGGTTAAACCATACATGTGGCTAAGGTATATTGATGATATCTTCATGGTGTGGACTGGAAGTGAAGAGGAACTTAGAGAGTTTTTGACATACATTAATGAGGCGCATGCTACCATAAAATTTACGTGGACTTGATCTAGGGATCAGGTGAACTACCTGGATGTTCAAATTAGGAACAGCAATGGTATGATTGAGACGGACCTGTATATAAAGCCGACAGATAAGCATCAATTTCTTTTTTCTTCTTCGTGTCATCGAAGGGGTTGTAAACAGAGCATTCCGTACGCTCAAGCGCTGAGGTTAAGACGTATATGTTCTACCAACGAGGTCTTTGATAAAAGGGCTGATGAACTCAGTAAGTATCTGGTGGCACGAGGATATCGGGAACGATTTGTACGTGAACAGATCCGGAAAGCTAAGTTAAAAACCAGAGAGGAGACATTAACGCCGGTGTCTCAAAAAGCCACTACACGAGTTCCCATGGTAGTTACGTACCATCCTAATCTTCCTAACATTGGGGCTATACTGAGGGAACTTCAGCCTTTGCTACATTGTTCTGATAAATGTAAGAAAGCGGTGAAAGAGGTTCCGATGGTGGCTTTCCGTAGACCTAAGAGTCTGGGAGATTATCTAGTACACGCCAAACTAAAAGACTCGGAAGATAAACCCAAAGGAACTGTCAAGTGTGGAGATCGCCGTTGTCATGTTTGCGAACACTTAAAAATAGGAGAAAGTTTCACGTCAAAAATAACAGGAAAAAGATATTTCATTAATGAGCCATTTTCATCATGACGTCACGCGGGCAATGGCTTGTGGTAGTTGTTAGTTGTAGTAAAGTAGACGCGAATTACGGGCTAAAATTAAAATTATCAACAACAACGATGGCTTCTTCTCAAGCGTGTAACAAGAAAAAAAGAATAAATTTAACTGAGAACGATGTCCCTGGGGTGTCCTTTAAAGACAAAGAGCCAGAACTTTTTCACAACGATCAATTATGGCTATGGTTGAAGTGCCGAGGTGCTTCAACAAGCGGAAACCGAAGCCAACTGCTGCAGAGGTAAGCGCTAAATTATAAACATTATAAAAAAAAATTAATTCGCTCGATGGTGAAAGATATCGCACCTAAATACTGTTTTTTTGTTTTGTTTTGTTTTAATTTTTATTTTTTTACAACCAGTAAAGTAAAGAGTTATCGGAGCTCGATCTGGATTTGACAAAATCGTAGATCCTGATGGAGGAATTCATCTTCGGAGAATACGTCTCGAACGTGAAATGCGAACACAACCAGACGAGTCGCACAGAATCGAGTGGCCAACAGATGGCTGGACTTTATCGTTGGAGCAAATGCCAGAATTCCAACATTGCTATACATTTGCCCATTTAGCCGGAGAAATTACAAAAGATTCCACCAAATTCAGACGAGGGGCTTTCAAAAGTAAGCGGGAAGGTTACGCATTGTTCAAGGCCGGCCACGTGGAAAAAGTAAAGTTCAACGCAACATTACATCAACATGTTTGCTTTTTTGAAAGCAAGGTTAAGGCTTCGATGACTAAGAACAAGCTACCGAACGTGAGCCTCTCTACGAAAAGAAACTGCTGGGGTGAGAAGTGGATACTGTAATTGCAAAGCTGGGGCTACTGGAAGATGTAAGCATGTAGGTGCTCTACTGTTTACGATTCTAGATTTTGTAGAAAGTGAGTTAAATCAAATCCCACCTGACACCACATGCACAGAACTCCTTGCCGCAAGTATTGATGGGGAAGTCAGTGATCCACTGCAAGACATGGTGCCATTGGAAATGAAATACATCCAATTAAAATTCCACAGCCTGATGGCAGAAAAGATTTGCTACATATTATTGCTGAGAACAAAAAGAATTCCTGCCTTGAAATTACCAACACTGGATTGAAGCTGAAGACTCGACATCACTATTATGCACAAATACAAGGGGGCATGGGCATTTCTGGCAGGCAATTGTGTGACTTGGCTGTCTACACCTACTGTGGTAACATTGAAGACTTGCATGTTGAGAGAATATACTTTGATCCAATTTATTGGAATGCTTTGAAACAAAAGCTTTTGGATTTCTGCTTATTTGCCATTGTACCAGAAATATTAACAGGTAGAATTGAGAATGGAAAACACCTGTATCCAACATTGTTTTCCTATAAGTAGGATTTCTCTTCCCCAAACTTCCAGGTGGAAAAGTGAAAAACAGAGTTCTAAACAAAGCAGATAAATTGACCCATCTTTTCTTAAAATGCTGTAAATGTCAATGAGTATTCCTACTATGCAGTGATACACATATTTCTGTCTACCAAGCTAAAGCTCATCAAATTATGTCATCTTATGTATCACTTTACAGTTGTGTCCTACGGGACCTGGAGTTAAAGGGAAGTGAGGCTGGGGTGATCTTGTTTTGAAAACAAAAACCAGTGTGCTTTTACATGTAAATCAGGGCTTGTTAGGACAATGACAATGCAACTGACATAATTATGAAAAACATTATGGTTAATCAAAACAAGGTGGATCCCAGCTCCCTTCTGCTAAAAGGGCATGCCACTAAAGACACAACTGAATGTACCATTCCAAACAAGTTGATTTCTACATAATCAATATTTTTTTATAATTATTTTGATATCCAGCAAGCCCAAGAATACTTTTTTCACCAAAAACTCTACCACAAATATTGCTTTCAAGATGATTGGTGGCAGTTATTGAGTAAGAAAATAGTTTTTTACTTCCACAATTCAAATTTGCAGCAAGGTTCAAATTATGAGCTGATTGAACCTGCTGTGATTAACTAATCAAAATGCTAGAGGTGCAATATCAATGACATTGTTTTTAATAAGTCTAATTAGTATGATTCATTTCAGTCAGACTTGTTAACTGATATTTGTGCTATAATGGTTTTGAATAACTTCAAATGAGGTGTATAATTTTGTTTACTGTTGCAAAAAAAGATATGCTGCAGAACTGTAATTATGTGACCACCGTCCATCTATTAACTTGTCTTCTCTTACAAGCAACTACCCCTCCAAAGCAACAAAGGCTGTCAACGATCCAGTTTTTTTCTTTCGGTCAAATTGTTGGTAGTTGCTTACAAACAGCTTTGTAAATTTTTTTTGCATTATTTTGTAAATATACTGCTAGACAACCAATGGCCCCTTTAAATTTGTTAAATATGAGCAAACTTTCCAAAATTTGTTTAGGTCTTCAGCCATGCTGTTAGGGACAATTTGCTTCAAAATATTGTAATTTTTAATCCTCTCAATAGCGCGTTCAACGTGGATCCTAACAGCAGCTATCTGCCTTGTTTCA